>CM062816.1:999345663-999983474 GCA_031772625.1 Pinus tabuliformis
TGCCTTTGTCATGTGATGTGATGCACCACTATCCAAATACCAAGCACTCCTTGTGATGGTGCTGGTAGATAGAAAGGCGACAAATGAGAACTCATTATTGAACTTTACTACTAACTGATCAAGCAACATCTTTGCTGATGTTGCTGTCTGTTGTGACTTCCCCTTACCCTTCTTCTCTAGACACTGTGATGCATAATGCGCAGTCATGCAACAGATGAAGCGCTTGAGCTTGCTCAACTCTTTCTTCCTGGCTGAGAGATTGTCCCCTCGTTGTTACCTTTGGAATCATTCCCTTTCCTTCTTGGCCATGCTAACCAATGCTAGGTTATCCTCCCCATCTCCCTCCTTGCTAGCTTTAGACTCCTCCTCAGTCTCTTCCTTTGCAATTTTCCTTGACAAATGATTCCCATGACTTGGGAAAACCATTCACTGCGACATTCACAAGCTCTACATCCTCAACTTTCTTCCCAATGGCTGTAAGTTGATCCCGTGTTTGGGTGGTCATCATGAAGTAATTGGTAACATTATTTGACCTTGACATCTAGATGGATCTAAGCTTTGTTTTCAAGATCATCTTCCTGTTCATGTTCATTGTTGTCACTCTGGAATAGGACCACTAGAACCTTGAATATCTCCTCGATTGTCTTCTTTTCTGCCATGTGAGGAATCTGGTGATCCTTCATAACATCCATGATGACTTATTGAGCTCCAATGTCCATTTTGTGGGTTGCCAACTGTGTTGGACCAATTGACAATTGGATCTCCTTATCTAAAATCTCCTAAAGGTCATTCCGCTTCAACAACAAGGTAACCCTTTCCTTCTAAGGTAGGAAATTTAATGCTCCATCCAACCGGTGCTCAAATATGGGACTAGATGCCGCCATTTTAAATCTAATACTTTGCCTTATGCTAAGTCCTTCTAGCACCCTTAGGAATAAAAAATGTTGGTTTATAATCCGCTAGGATCGTTCTTGTGGATTTGTGCGTCAGTCCTTTGAAAAACCCATGAAATATTTTTTTGCTACCAAACCCTTCATTGATATTGTCTCCCTCTCTACCTCTGACCACCAATCATTGTTGGCTGCATTGGCACCGTCCTTTGTATCAGTTGTCAAATATGGTTGTGTTGTTGTTTTGCACATTGCTTGTGCTCTTACAACTATCATAGAACTTATATGACTATGTATGACTTTGCATTACTCTTGTGCTACTAACGACCTTGCACCCATGGCTTGTCTAGCTCTTCGCGGTTCCTTTTGTTGATTTTTGGTAGCATTGGATGTGTTCTAAGCCTCAAAATTTGCAGGGAGGCTAGGACACATGTATTCCACAATACCCAGAAATCGTTTTGGGAAATTCCACCCGGAGACAGTTTTATTAAAATAATTAATTATTTTTAATGGGTGCCTAAGTCTAAACTTAGGAAATTAAAATAATTAAAGGGTATTAATCAAACTGAGAGTGAAACTTCTAGAAGAAGATGGAGATCGAGTCCAAATGATTTGAGCCATTGATTAGAATCTAATCTGGGCTGTTGATTACTCAACTGGAGGATTATAAGGACTTCAATGGGCATTTGGAAAACACATCGGAGAGAGATCAAGAGATCGAATTTCTTAGAGAGGGCAACACAACAGTTGCTAGAGAGAAGATTGAAGTGATTTCTTGTAGTGAGGGGCAGGGATAGTTCTGGTTGGAGAGTTTCCTGGTCCTGGAATACATTGCAGAGGAAGCAGAGAGATTCAGAAGAGGCAGTGCAGAGGCGACGCTGGGCAGCATATATTTACGCAGAGGCAACACAGAGCTTCAAAGAGAGTCCGAAATTTAGTTGGGAAGTCAAGTTCCTGAGCTAGAAGTTGGGGTGTAAGATTGGAGAGACAGAGGAACGAAGCTCCAGACAATAGGAGATCCGGGAAGAGGTGATGCAGATCCCCAGAGAGGCTGACGTAGTAGCTGCGTAGAGCCAGCGTGGGGCCAACCATCCAAGGCTTGGATCAATGTCAGATCGCTAGTGATAGTGTGAGGTATTTCTCACTAATCTTCTGCCATCTAGATTCTCTGTATTGGATAGCCAGCAAGGCATCCAAAGATTGTATTCAGAAAACAACTGCTTAATAATACAAACCCTTAGCTACTGCACCGGATTTCCCGCATTGGGTTTTTCTGGGGTCATTTGTCCAAAAATAACGGTGTCATGTGTTGTGTATTTCTTCCTTGTTTAGTTTCTTGTTTCAACATTTAATTTAATTGGTGAAGGTTGCAGTGTATTAGTTTTGGTATTTGTTGTAGGATGCAGTAAATAATTTGTTCAGTAAATTAACAAATACAAGATAATTAATCAGTTGCTGCAATACAAATTTGGGTCCTCTAAATTTTCACATGGTATCAGAGTGCAAGTGAAGCAAGAGAGCAGAGCCAGAAGAAACCAACGTTGAAGAGAAGGAGGGAAGTCGAAGTGCTGCTTAGGCAGTAAATCGAATCCCAGAGGGATTGCGTAGTCCAGGTTAGGAAGGCAAAATTTTCATGGAAAATCTCTCTTCGAGTGAGTAGACAGAGAGAGATTTCCAGATCGAAGTTTGCCAATGTCAAAGGGAGCAGCGCAGAAGCATAAGCTCAAAGTTGTTTTCTGGTGAGATGCAGTTTTTCTGCAGCAGTTGCTGGGGTAGAAAAGCGTCAGAAGGAATAAGGAGACACTGTTGAGGGAATTTCTTCCTCAGAGAATTCCTAACCAGAGAATTTGATTTCTCTATTGCTAAGCAGCAGCAGAGAGGAGCAGATCTACTAACTCCAGCAGGGAATGCGTAGGCTAGCCTAGTGCTGCACAGAGGAGAGAGGAGTTAGTTCGACATTTCGTTGGCACAGATGGTAGCTAGTGGGTTAAGAGATCAGGATCGGTTGGAGGGTGCATCCAACTATGTGATTTGGAAGCCAAGGATCTCATGCCTTCTGGATGAGCACGATCTCAAAACCTTTTTTGACAGTGTAGTAGTTATACCCACAGATCCATATCCGCTCAAGAAGTACAAGAGTGAGATGGAAAAGGTCAAATGATTGATCCTCGATAGAGTGAGAGATCATGTAGTGTGTCACATTGTCGGCAAGGATACTGCCGACAGATGTGGGAAGCATTGGCTACGCTATATGAAGGATCTTCCGAGCAACGGAAGTTGTACTTGGAGCAGAAGATGAGATCCACGCAGATGCAAAAGGGGGAACATTGATCTGTTCCTAACGAAGCTTCAAGAAATCCGAGACTTGTTGGCAGCTATGGGGTCAACACCTCAGCCTACCGAGATGGTGAGGTTGGCCCTGAATTTAGTCTTAGAAGAATGGCAAGTGTTTGTCTAGAGTATCCTGGGTAGAGAGAGATTGTCAGATTGGGAAGGAATGTGGGTCGCTCTTCAGTAGGAAGAGATGAGGAGAGACTTAGTCAAGTGCAAACTTGATAGCAGCAGCAGCGATGGGACGAAGCCCATGGAGGAGGAAGAGAATGCAGCCCTTGCATCCAAGGGGAGTAGGAGCAACAGAGGCAGAATAAGGACGTCTCGAAGATCAAGAGTTTTCAATGTGGTGAATTTGGTCACTACGCTACATAGTGTCCTCTCAAGAAGAAGGACAAAGACAAGAAGCATGATCCAAAGGTTGCATCTGCAAAGATCGAGGAGGAGGAGGAGTTTGCCATGGTTACTTAGAGACCTTCAGGGGAGAGGTGGGGTGATCTAGTATTGTAGTTCGAAAGAACTGCAGATGGGCAAGATCCTTGAGGAGTCCACCTCTCGGATCAATACCTTGCTACAGGAGCCCATATCAAAAGTAGCAGGATGGACCAGGATCAGTTGATGTAGAGGAGTGTCAGAGTGACAATTGCAGTGGCTAGGAGTGCCAGAGACTGAGCAGCGTAGAGCACAGTTGGCAACAGTGCAGTTGTCACAGTGCAGAGTCAGCAAAAACGGAGAGGCTTCAGAGGGTCATTGTAGAGACTAGCAGCAGCCAAAAATACAACAACAAATGCATCATGCTGAACACTTGTTCAATAATTTTGGATGCTTTTCTGTTGTTCGTGCAATAGCAGCAGCAGTTGGAGAAGGTTGCAGTGTTGGCAATGCCAGTGCCAGTAGCAACACAGGCAATGCCAGCAACAACACAGATGCAAAACTTATGAGGGTTGTAGTACAGATGCAGTGTTGGCAGTGGCAGGGTCTACAACAATACAGATGCAACATTTGCGCAATAATTGGTGGGCAGCGATGTCAAACCTCAGCATCGCAGAGGGAGATGTTACAGAGAAGGGTAATGCTTCAACAGGTTGCATTATTAAAGCACATTCCTCGCTAAGAGGGAGTGTTGATTTCTGGTAGCATCGGATGTGCTCTAAGCCTCAAAATTTGCAGGGAGGCTAGGACACATGTATTCCACAATACCCATAAATCGTTTTAGGAAATTCCAACCGGAGACAGTTTTATTAAAATAATTAATTATTTTTAATGGGTGCCTAAGTCTAAACTTAGAAAATTAAAATAATTAAAGGGTATGAATCAAACTTAGGGTGAAACTTCGAGAAGAAGATGAAGATCGAGTCCAAATGATCTGAGCCATTGATTAGAATCTAATCTGGGCTGTTGATTACTCAACTAGAGGATTATAAGAAGGATTTTGATGGGTATTTGGAAAACACATCGGAGAGAGATCAAGAGATTGAATTCTCAGAGAGAGCAGTGCATTAGTTGCTAGAGAGAAGTCAAAGTGATTTCTTGCAGTGAGGGGTAGGGATAGTTCCGGTTGGAGAGTTTCCTGATCTGGGAATACATCGCAGAGGAGGCAGAGAGAGATATAGAAGAGGCAGCACAGAGGCCACGCTGGGCAACGTAAGCTCCCAGAGGCAGGACATAGCTTCAATGAGAGTCCAAAATTCAACTGGGAAGTCGAGTTCCTGATCCAGAAGCCGGGGTGTGAGACCAGAGAGACAGAGGAACGAAGCTCGAGATAGCAGGAGATCCAGGAAGAGGTGACGCAGATCCCCAAAGAGGCTGACGCAGTAGCTGCGCAGAGACAGTGTGGGGCGAGCCATCCAGGGCCTAGATTAGTGTTGGATCACCAGTGATAGTGTGAGGTATTCTCACTAATCTTTGCCAGTCAGATTCTCTGTATTGGATAGCCAATAAGGCATCGAAAGATTGTATCCAGAAAACTACTGCTTAATAATACAAACCCTCAGCTGCTGCACTGGTTTTCCTGCATTGGGTTTTTCTAGGGACATTTGTCCAAAAATAACGGTGTCATGTGTTGTGTATTTCTTCCTTGCTCAGTTTCTTGTTTCTGCATTAAATTTAATTGGTGAAGGCTACAGTGTATTAGTTTTGGTATTTGCTGTAAGATGCAGTAAATAATTTGTTAAGTAAATTAACAAATAGAAGATAATTAATCAGTTGCTGCAGTAGAAATTTGGGTCTTCCAAATTTTCACACCTTTTCTCCTCAACCTCGCGGTTTGCCTATGGCGGTGGATGGGTCTTTTTGACATAGCTGGATGTTTTCTAATTTAGCCAACCTTCCTTTTAGAAGTTTGAGTCATTCACTAAATCCATAAATCTAATCTCCAAAGTGGTTGACAATTGAGATTCATCTAATTCACTGATGAAAAAACCTTTGCATTTCATTAGATTAATTCAATTTATGTTATTAAAAAAATTACTTTAATCACTAAAACAATTGCTAAGGTTAAGGGTCTGTTAGGCCACTTACACATTACTAGACTCAGGCCTGGCGGAAGTACCTACCCAAGCTACAAACATCAATAGGAGTCTCATCTACCTTACCAATACTAGATTGGATATTTCATTTTCTGTTGGGATCCTTTCTAGGTTTGTGCAAAAAACTTGTGAAGGACATTGGTGTGCTGCAAAGATAGTTCTAATGTACTTGAAGGGAACTCAAGACTTTGGGCTCAAATACTCTAATGTGGAGGAATTTAGACCATTTACAGATTCACACTTTGATGAAGATAAGGAGAGTGGAGTGTCTAATTTAGGATACCTCATGAGTATTGGATCAACAACCATCTCTTGGAGATTACGTAAATAGTCCATTCTGACGGATTCCACTATAAAGGTAGAGTATGTGGTTGCTTCATAGGCAATGAAGGAGATTGTGTGGCTCATGGATATCCTAGAGGATTTGTAGGAGAAATAGGTGAATACTACATTTTTGTTTGACAACACTTTCGCAATCAAGTTAGCCAATAATCCTAGATTCCATGATTGAACAAAGCACATCAACATAAAGTACCATCTCATTTGTCCTCATGTAAAGGCCAAGAGCATTCATTTGATACATAGTTCCACAGGGGAGCAAATTGCATACATCTTCACCAAAGTGCTTATAAGAGAAAAGTTTGAAATGTTCAAAATGATGCTTGGACTCGCAAACACCAATTTGGATTAAGGTAGGAAATGTTAGATTCCTAATCATAGGGATTATGGTGTCTTGTAAATATTTTTATTTTGGACAAATATGAAGAGTCATAGGTGAATAGGAACAATTATCAAACCTCTTGGACGATGAAATTAAAGGTTTAATCTCAATGCATTTATTTATAGCTCACAATAATAATTTTTTTCATGTTGGAGTTATTCAAGGCCTGTCAAGGTTCGATTCTTCCTTTTAGCATTGCCATTTTGATGAGGTGTGTAAGGTACAAATCTTTGCCAAGAGATACCATTCTATGACAAGTAGATTTCAAAGGCCTTAACCACATATTCTTTTCCATTGTTTGATCTTAAACATATTATAGGTTGGTTGCATTGCTTTTTTAGCTAGTACCCTAAATTTGTTTTATTTTTCAAAGACATGATCCTTATTTTTCAAGAAATATAGCCAAGTATATGTGGAAAAATCATCTGTCAAAGTCAAATCATACCTTGCTAGTGATGGTTTGTTAAGGGTACATAGGTCACTATGGACAAGTACCGGTTGAGTCTTTGCTCTCCAACCCTTCCCTGTTTCAAATGCAGCCTAGTGATGCTTTTGAAGCAGACATCCTTCGCACACATCACTGGGGAAACAAACCTAGGTAGTCCAACAACCATATTTTGTTTTACCATCACTTTCATACTTTGGAAATTGAGATCCTTGTGTCTTTCATGTCAAATTTTGCTCTAGTCACCGGTCTTTGCTATGAATGCAGTTGGCATTGGATCTTTCTTGGGAAATACAATCTGTCCTTAGGGTGGAGAATACCCTCACAACAGCAACAAATTTATAGTTCATAACTTTCACAATAAACCCATATAGTCAAAATTCAACTTTCTTGCCAGTTTCGGTTAGTTGGGGTGCAAACAACAAATTAGCACTGAAAGTTGGTACATGACACTCATTGGTGATCGCACCATTTTGACATTCACTTAACAGTGAACAACTGTAAGAGCATAATCATTTACAACAAAGGTTTCTTATTCTATAGTTTTATTTAATGAAGAAAAAGAGAAAATCATCCTTAGCCATATGATGAGTACAACCGACTATCCACTTTCTTTTTAAAGTGTGAGCATGAAAGCCAGGAGAAGTACTGACATAGAACACATATTTTTTTGCCTTACCTTTTGAAATTCAGTGCTGCAAGTTGGTCGTCTGTCTGGTTGACATATCTCCTTCAAGCGTCTTGACTTTAAACAAACCTTCTCCATATGTCCTGATTTCTTGCAATATTGGCAGGTCATCTTCTTCTTACCTTTCTTTGTTGATGTCTGATTTTCATGCTTGCTATTAATAGTCTAGTCGATGCAATACCATTCTTTCTCATGATTGCTTGCTTGACCTCTTTCTTTGTAGTTTTGTTGACTTTTTCACTTAAGTAAATGGGCTCATTGCTTAACTTCAAGTTTCCGACATCAAGCAATTTTTCGTGTGCCTTAATTAGCAAACCATAGAAAGAATCACAGGAATAATCTTACTATCTTCTTTTCTAGAAGCCTAACTAGCATAGAATGTCGAACAAAATACATCATAGAATGTCTTCAGATTCATCAACATCAGTTCAAAGTGCTGACAATCTTTCTTTGAAAACTTGTTCCACATTCACCCAATTTCAACTGTATCTCCTTCACATAAGCCAAGTAATCTTCAATTCTGTCAAAGGAGAGAGGATCAACAGAATCAAATTTGCATAAGCTAGCTTTTGTCTGTCTTATCTAATAGAGTCTTCAACTTCCTCTAGACCTGATTTGGACAATCAATCCTACTCTGTGAGAATCTCTTTGGAGATTTAGGTTGCTATAATTCCTACAACCGTGACCGTCTTCCTCTCAATTACAAACTTTTGCTAACCATCCCCTATTATGGAACTGCAGACTTTGCAAACTGCGAAAATGCTTTATTCTTTAATAGTGCTACCATATCTTGTGCCCACATTCCATAATTGTGGTCTTTCAGAACCACACGTTCTTGCTTGGAACACATGATCTTGATCTACGTATTTAAACCTTGATTCAATTTTCAAGTTGAAACCCTGAGTCAATCTACTAGAGAGTTCCGACTCATTAGGAGCATGTGCAAGTGATAGCCTCCAAAAGACTTGTAGGCAAGAGGCTACTTCTCAAACCAATAGCTCTGATACCATGTTGGGGAACCATGGAATTAATAGATCAAGGAGTCATACATTCCAAAAAGAGGTGGTGTCCAGACTCCAAAGGCACTGTTACAATGCTTAAGCACAAGTGAGCATAGCTCAACATACATAGAAACACATAAAACACAAAAACTTCCATGGTAGATTGATCCATGAGACCATCTACATAGGGCCCTAAAGTGTAACGAAGTGACGAAGTCATGGTCAACTTTAATTGGCTAGGGTATGCACTGAACTCCTTGATTTTTGCATGGAACGGCACGCTCATTGATAACCATGGTTGACGTGTTTGACCAGTTGAATGTTCAGTTGACCTCTTTGTCAACTCTCCTCATCAACTCTCAACTATTGACTGACTGTCTACAAAAGATCCCGAGGTGTGATGAACCTGCTGTTCTAATACTTATATAGTTAAGAGTGCTGTAACCTACCCCCATTAGTGTCATGACATGGTCAATTGGGGAACTTTCCATATTACTTGAATGCATTCATTAAATGCATTGTCTTGTATTACTGGAATTATTCCACCTTTGCATTGGATGGTCCGTTAGGTGTACCATGTTCCTTCTGCCTACCAGATGCATCATTGATTTTACTGTGATAAGGTAATATTAATTCCTGGCCATGATTGCTATTTCAATTTTCAAAAGTTGAAGTCTTGAAGTGAGCGTTATATATAAGTTTTCATTGTAATATATTGTAAGTTTTCTTTTTTGTTGGGATTGTTAAAATATTAGTCACTTGAGGTTATCTTTTGTTAGAGCTGATGGAGTGGTGTCTGCAGATGGTCATGCAACTAATCAATGGAATTTGTCCAACGCCAAAAGATATGGGAGAACAAGTAATTGCTTACTTGGAAGAGAAAGGCTTTATATGATGTTAGTAATATAACTGACAGTTTATGTGGACATGAAAATGTTATGTCAATGCATGTTTTGTACATAATTCTAATATTCAACGAAGTATAATGTTATAACATATAAATCTGTCCAAACAACAGAAGGAAGTCAGAGAATAGATCAATGATGCAAATAATAATTACTTTTTCTTTTTCTTTTTCTTGGTGTGCTTGTGATCATCGATATGTTTCATGGGAATGCGTATTATAGTAGTTGCATTTATCTATTATTTTTACCAATTTGAAAAAATAGTATGTGTTCCTCCCCAAAATTCCTTGTATCTTCTCTTTTATTTTCTAGGGAAAAAATCATTATATCTGATATTTCAGAGTTTGAAATCAAAATATACATAGATTTTCCTTTCAACTCACAAAAAGGGATATTGTTGATCTGCCTATCTTATCCTATGCCTGCTTATTACAGTCTTCCATAGCCTTATTTGGCTTGCTATTAAACATCTTTACATCAGAAACATAGAAAGCCTTTACATATCATTGCTCTCGATTTCCATGCAAATTTAGACCCAAAGAGTCTATCTTCTTACTAGACTAGATTTGCATATTGTAAAAGGATCAAATAAATTCCAAAACAAATTAATCTTCAATGAATTCCTGTTTCAAGAGTCTCTTCATGCAAAGATAAATACTTCTTTAGAAAGATGATCAGCTTGAACATTAATCCTCTATAATAATGAGAGGAAATTTATGAAAACTCTCTTTACTTGCAAAATCCTGTTCATAATTGCACTGAGAGTAATGTTCTTCATTTGATATTTGTTGTTTTCCCAGTCCATTAATAGTTTAGAGCATGCCAGAATCTGCACTTTGCTTATGTTATTATCTACAATATATTAAGTGGCCAAAGAGCAAAAGGTTGAGCTCAATTATTGGTTGCTTGCCCCAGCGCATATTTAAAAGTAATGAAATTGTTTTCCATTAAAAAACATTTATCGTCTCTTATGATCAAAGTTCTCTTAGAAATACATCTAGAAACTGCCCTTCATTTATAGGGCTTTTTGATGATGGTCTATGCATGTTGACCCTTTGACCATAGATATAGAAATTCACTTATCATCATTATTTGTTTCGATTGTAAAAATTCCAAGCGTAGATGACTGATGCCCTTATGAAATCAATTAAGCAGGAAATTGCTGAATTTAATTTACTAGAAATGAAATTTCAGATCATAGAATCAATCACACAATAGCTGGAAACTAAATAGTGGAAGCATAAACAGTTTCAGACACACTCCAAATCAACTTTTCATTCCTTTGAAAAATTTACAAGGAGACCTTCACAATCTGCTAAAAACTGGCGGCTGCATGATCAGCAAAACATCCCGAAACTTACTATATGACATACTGTACAACCTAATTGTACGTTTATACAAACCTGTATATAGAACTGCGCAGATCTGCTTATATGGATTTGCAAGACTACATGGGTAAGCTTGTACAACGTATATGAACCTGCTCCTGTACAACTGCCTCTTTTCTGAATCACCTTTGCTCTTTCTCTGTCACCCCTGGCTGCTAAACCTATTCAATTGTTCAACTGTGTCTAACGCTCTATCTTGTCCTATCTTTATACTTTTAGCTGAGACCAATGTTATCAGATCCAAACTGTTGACTGAACTGGTAAAAAAATTGGGCAACCAAAAACACAAAATATTCAAATTTTAAAGGAAAACATATATATATATATTCATATGACTCCAAACCATTTATACACAAATATGCAAAAATTCTCATTTTTATAACATGTAAGGATGCACATAACCAAAATAGGACAGTGCAATCCATCTTTGGACTGAAAATACATCAACAAATATGCCCTAGATGGCCTCTAGCATCAACAAAACATCATGATACAACAAATACCTACATATCAACAAAATCTTTGCCTATATTGGAATCTTCGTCATCAATATCACCATCTAAGCATTAAAATAAGGCACAAACAACTTAGCATGTCAAGTTAGTATTTTGACTGAGTGATGGTTACATTTACTAGTGTCATGATAGAGGAGTTCAACAATCAATGCCACTAACATCAAGGTACATAGAGGGCTTGGTGCTCTTGATTAATTGCTAGTTCTATACCTTCGTACATGACAATCCAATGGAAACATTGCATTTGCCCCAATTCTGAAATCCTGAAAAACTATTAAGTTTGCTAGATTTGAGTGGGATATAAAATTCCACATTCTCGATATGAAATCCAATGAGGTCGGAACCACACTCAAACATCCCGAGTCTATTAATGGTAATGGTAAAATGATGAAAATGAAAATAAAACAAAATGTCACTTTTACTTTAAGAATTTAACATTACCATTAATTGCATAACATTAGTAAGGAAATATGGTCAAATACTAGGCTTCCCCACTCATAAGTTAGTTTTTAAAAATAAAATTTGTGTTCAAAGGGTCCTTGGTAGCATTGTACAAAGCTGGTAAGTTCAGTATCGAACCAGGGTTTTTCGGTCTGTGACACTAGTTTGGACCTGTCGGTTCAGTCCTGTCCATTCTAGTTTTGATAATACTGCTTGAGACCAAAACCCTAGTATATGTTTGAGATTACTCACAGTCTAAGTCATGCATGAGATACTTTACATTAATAACTAAATATAAGATTTTCCAATTTTTTAGTAAAGTGATTTGAAAAATATAACTACTCTTTGAAAATAGAAAATATCTTAATCTACGTGCATGTTCATATTGAACTTGTGTGAAAGTTCTTATACAAGCTATATTTTTCAACACTCCCTCTTAGTGAGGAAGGAATTTTGCACCAATCCAACTGTCTCAGGCTGCATCAAACTTATCTTTCGTCAAGGGCTTGGGTAGAATATCAATTGCCTGCAAATCTATGGGAATATAATGGAGCTTCACCGCTCCTTTCTGAACTCTATTTCATATGAAGTGATATTTGATCTCTATATGCTTGAACCTATCATGAGACGTTGGATTTTCAAAGTTTGATACAACTCTAATTATCACAATAAGTGACTATGGGACCCAACTCTGGATCAAACGATCTTGCAAGTAACTTAATATGCTAGATGGCCTCACAAACAATTGTACATACTGGCACGCATTTTTCCTTTGTGAGCTAAGCACCACTAAAGTCTACACCTTGTTGAACTAGGATATCATGTTTGATCTCAAATTAGACCAAGACTGTACGATTCTCTTCTTGACTATTGCACTTACTCAATTTGAGACTAAGTACCCTTACAATTTCAATTCACCATCTCCAATATATCTTAGACCATACTTTACTATACCCGTCAAATACCTAACCACCTGTTTTTCTACTACCTAATGCTCTTGCCTTGGCTCCACCGTGAGCTAACTTGAGGTGTTCACTATAAAACATATAGTTCGCTTGGTGTTGACCAAATGCACCAAGGAGCCTATCAATTGTTTGTATGTGGGATCTACCAATTCTGAATAGGAAGTTGCCATCTTTTTAAGATTAGTGATAATGGCTATGGCCATACATTTGTAATTCTCCATATAAAACCTCTTCAAGCTCTCAACTGCATACTTACTGTTGGAATTTCCATGCACCCTAGGTTTGGTCTATTCCCTAGCTAGGAACATAAACACACTAGAGATTCCCAACTTTAAACAACTTTGCACAACAAAAGATAACAACAATAGGATCAATAAGAAACACAATATTTTTTGGCCCAAAACACGTTCCTTATTTGTTCTTCAATAAGAAAACCATAAGGCTCCCGTACCAGGGATCATGGCTCTTTACAAACCCCAATAAAATGCTATAATACACAATCAGTGCTTTGACCAATAACCAAGGCTTAGGCCTAGTCCATCAGGTACTCATCTACCCTCATACAAAGAATATACAAATGTACTTGTTGTTGCCATCCTTGGCAACTAGCCCTTTCGGTCCTCTTCAATCCACAAGATCTGCTCCTTTAGACCTTGTCCAGTTGGCCTACTTGTTGTCTCCCAATAGAATGCTCCTTTAGCCCACAGATCCACTTTCTTATATCCCTCAGCTAGTCCCTTTAGCTGTCACAGGTCTCCTTTACTAGCCCCAATACATGCCTTCTCCTTAGCACATTTGCGACCAAACCATAACACTCGTATTAAACCTCGGCCTTTCTATAACACAAACTTCACCCCTTTTAATTTGTTGTTACAGGTCTGCGGCCTTCCCTGTTCCAACTCACAAAACAAACCTTAACATGGCCTTCTTCTAGTCACAGAGCTTGGCTTGTCTTCTTCTTTGGCTGTGGCTCCTTTGGCATACCAAAACAAAAAAAAGTCACCTCTTTCAGCTGTCCTTTGCTCTTGCGGCTTTCCTTCTTCCTTAGATCTACAACTAGGCCCCTTTTAGCCTCACTCGACAAGATGAATTTCCTTCTCCACTTGTGATGATATCTTAGCCTCTCCTTTGGCTTGTATTTATAGCTTTCCTTTAGGTGACTTGGGAGCCCTCTTGGTCCTTCAAGAGACCCCACTTCACCATTCAACAATTAATTAGAATATAAATTTGACTATCTTGCGTTCCAAACCCACTCCTTTGGGTCAAAACTCAAAATTTGGGTATTTTGCCCACAAACTCACTTTTTGTGGGTTTTCTCCACTCAGAAATACCTTCCGAGCTACCCAAATTTCAACACTCCGTCTTAGTGACAAAGGTATTTCCACCAGTTCCTCGAAGTGGCCCTACCTTTGAATTTGATCTACAACCATTCCCCTTTAGAAGACTTAGATCTTTGAAGATACCATACTCCTTGAAATCTCCACTATGACTTTTCCTTGCATGGGCATGATTGTCCTCGCATGTGCCATGCCTTCTTTTTGCATGATCATGGCTTTCCTTGCATGGTGGATGGATATCCTTGCATGTACCATGAATTTCCTTGCCTGCACCATGATTGTCCTTGCATGGTCTACAACTTTCCTTGCACCACCACAATTGTCCTCGCATGGCCCGTGATTTTCTCTGCATGGCTTGGAAGGCTCCACTCTCTCCTTGAACCCTGAGGGTTAGACTTCCATTGGGCGACTGACTTTTCTTTGCAATCTCCCTCTGAAGTTAAACTCCTTTTGAGCCTACACAACCTCCTTTTGGATCACTCTGCTTTCCCTCTCGGAAAGTGCTGCAACTGAACTTGTGTCCTTTCAAGGTCAATCCCAAGGTGTGGTTGAAAACTGGGCCTAGTCCACTCTAGACCACTGCAACTCAACCATGCAAGTGTCCTCATCCTCCTAGGTCAAATACTTCATATGCACATGGATCCATTGTCAGATGTGCAACTCTGCAACCAATGAAGACACTGTCTCATGATAAACCTGCCATCCACACAGAGCTACCTCGTCCATGCCAAAGCACTCCCTTCCAAGGCACCTGCGTTGTCTTAACATACTTTGACAAGTTAATGGAAGTCCATCATCAACAACCTACCACACAATATATTGTTGTGCACCGAGTTCTCCACCAATCCACCAAAACTCCCATACGATCTCGTCACCAAACCAGTCAAGACCACATCTCCATGTTCTCTATTGAACCTTTTGCTCCATGTCTAGTCAACTCACTTGGCAAAACTACTGCTTCTTGCAACAATCTGACAACTCCTTCCTAGAACTGACACTTGTGCACACTCTGATCTAACTTCCCTTCAAAGTAGCTCTGATACCATGTTGGAATTTCCATGCACCCTTGGTTTGGTCCATGTCCTAACTAGGAACACAAACACACTAGAGATGCCTAACTTTAAACAACTTTGCACAATGGAATATAACAACAATTAGACGAATAACAATACACTATTTTTTGGCCCAAAACACATTCCTTATTTGTCCTTTAATAAGAAACCACAGGGTTCTCGTACTAGGGATCATGGCCCTTTACAAACCCCAGTAAAATGCTATAATACACAATCAATACTTTAACCAATAACCAGGGTTGAGGCCTAGTCCATCAGGTTCTCATCTGCCCTCATACAAAGAATATAAAAATATACTCGTTGTTGTTTTCCTTGGAAACCAACCCTTTCAGTCCTCTTCAATCCACAAGATCTACTCCTTTATACCTTGTCCACTTGCCTACTTGCTATCTACTAGTAGACTACTCCTTTAGTTCACTGATCCACTTTCCTGTATCCCTCAGCTAGTTTCTCCAGCTATTAAAGGGCTCCTTTACCAGCCCTGATATAGGCCCACTCCTTAGCACATTTGGGACCAAGCCACAACACTCATATTAGACCTCGACCTATCTATAGCACAAACTTTGGCCATGTCTATTTGCTGCTATAGGCCTTCAACCCTCCCTATTCTAGCTCACAAAATAGACCTCAACTTGGCCTTATTCCAACCATAGAACTTAGCTTGTCTTCTTCCTTCGCTGTGACTCCTTTGACATACCAAAACACATAAAACTCACCTCTTTCTGCTATCCTTTGCTCCTACAACTACCCTTCTTCTTGAAATTTGTCCCTGGGCCCCTTTTAGCCTCACTCTGTAAGATGAATGTCCTTCTTCACTTGTGATGATATCTTAGCCTCTCCACTGACTTGTATTTATAGTTTTCCTTTAGGCGACTTAGGAGCCTTCTTGGTCCCTCAAAAGATCCCACTTCACCATTCAACAATTAATTAGATTATAAAATTGATTATCTTGGGTTCCAAACCCACTCCTTTGGGTCAAAACCCCAAACTTGGGTATTTTTCCCCCACACTCACTTTTTGTGGGTTTTCTCCACTCGGAAACATCTTCCAAGCTACCCAAATTTCAACACAACATACCTAAGAAAAATTTCTTCTAGTCTTTGTGAAACCTTCAAATCCATGAAGTAATGCTTCATGTCAATGTCTTTCATTTTGAACTTAGTTGCCATGTTTTTTTTTCACCCTACAATGAGCTTTGCATTTGTAGGAAACAAGTTGCTTACATACATAACCAAAACAAGCAAATCAACCCCAACAATTATGTAATATAAGTAAGGATATGGTTTTCCTTTAGTGAAGCCCATAATTTGTAGATATTTATCAATATCGAAATACCCTTTTTTTAGTGTCTGCTTGAGTCCATAAAAGTCTTTCATAAGATTGCGAACATGGGACTCCTTCCCATTTACCTCAAATTCTTAAGGTTTCTCTATGTACACATCTTTCTTGATGATTCCATTAAGGAAAGTTGTCTTCACATCCATTTGATGTACTCACCATCCCATTAGTGAAACCAAGGGAAAAAACTCTAATATAAGTGTATTGTACTTGGCGATTGGAAGAAATATCTCTTTATAGTTCATTCCCTCTCTCTAGGACAACCCTTTTGCCTTAAAACCTTGCTTTGAACCTTTCAATGTTGACATATGTTGCATGCTTGATTTTGTAGAGCCACATGGAACTCATAGCTAACTTCCTCTATGGTCTTGGCACTATGTGCCAAACATTATTCTTCATAATAGAAGTGTACTCCTTCGCCATGGCATCTCACCATACCTATAGGTCTACTACCACTTGAACACTGGAAGGTTCATAATTTTAGAATGTCCATCTATCTTGGAAACTTCGTCAAAGGTTTATTCTATTTAAATTTGTTCCTAGGAGTCTCAAGATATTCTTGAGTATCCCTCAATTTTTGAGTGAACCATCAAGGTCTCTTAACAAAAGTGGAAGTTGCTACTGCCTACCCTTCTGTTGCTATACCGCTCTAGAAATTATTTGTGACCTTGGCTCAACCTTTAGAGCTTCTTGATTTTCATCCTTTGTGATTGGAATGGGCTCATAGGACTTCTTGAATGCAAAGTTTTCCTTAAGATTTACATCCTTGCTCACGATTGTCTTCCTCTACTTTGGAATATAAACCTTGTAAGCCTTTGAAGTCTCATTGTAACTCACAAATAAATCCTTGTGTTTGGGGGGCTCCAACTTGGTACTCCTTTCTATCGTTATATGGATATAGTTTGGACAACAAAAAATGTGGAGATGATTCACCTTTGTCTTCACACTAGTGAATGCTTCTTTTGATGTCTTGTTCTCCAATATCTTGTGAGGACACCCGTTTTGGATTTAGATTGTTGTGTTACATGCACTTGCTTAAAGAAATATTAGCTAGTCTTGGTCATGTGTCATGGCTTTAGCAACTCCTATGATGGATCAATCTTTTTGCTTTGCAACCCAGTTTTGTTGTGGGTTGTAGGGAATAGTTAATGCCCTCTTGATTCTTGTCTCCTTGTAGAAACCCTCATTAGAGGAAATTTCAGCCTAAAAGTGACCTCCTAAGGAAAAATAATAGTTAAAATAATAAAATAAGAGTTATGCATTTTGGAGGGAATAGAAGGAAACTATTTTTTTTTGAATTATATTTTTGGCTTATCGCTTTATAAGTTTACTCAAATTTCAAGTGTAGACACTCGTTGGATGCAGAATTAAATTCCACATCCAACGAGTACCCATTATGCATACTTTTGAGAAGATCCATGTTGATAAAAATTCAAGATTACATTAAAAAAAATGTGTTGAACACTTTTTTTTAATGTATCTTCAATTTTTATCAATGTGGGTCTTCTCAAAAATATGCACAATGGGTACTCGCTGAATGTAAAATTTAATTCTACATCCAGCGAGTGTCTGCACTTCAAATTTGAGTAAACCTACAAGGAGATAAGCTAAAAATATAATTAAAAAAATAGTTTTTTTTTTTCTTTTCCCTTCAAAATATTTACATGAATCTCTTTTTAAATTTAAAGGATTTTGATTGGTTTACATATTATGACATGGAAATTACATGAAAATTACATGGGCACTTTTAGGCTGAAATTTCCTCTAATGCGAACTCCTTTGAGGTATACTCTCCACCATTGTTCCATCTCAAGGATTTGATCTTCTTTTATGTGTGGTTTTCAACTATAGCTTTGAACTTGTAAAAATTGCTAAAGAATGCACCCTCAGTCTTTAGGAAGTGGATCTAAGTCTTGCGAGAGAAAACCATCAATGAAGGAAACATGGTACTTGCTTCTTGGAATTGATGCTACGAACATCAATCCACAAACATCTGAATGTGTTTAGATCTAGAATCTCCTTGGACCTGTTCTTGCTACTTAGGAAATAAACCTTGGCATGCTTGTGGAGCGTGCACCTTCTTCTTATGCCATGTTGCTTAATACAGAACTTTGGAGGACCTATGAACATCTCAATCAAAATAGGTAATGCCTGGTGATGAGGGTGCTCCATCATCTTATGCCACACCTTACACAAGTTGTCATTGTTATGCACAGGGCTCAAATAGGTTTACCCTGCAATCTTTATAAATTACCTTCTCTAACCCGTATTACCTAAGTTGTATTTAGGCTATATTCCTTCGATATGATGAGGAATTGCTAGTTCTTGAACTCATCTACAAACCCATTATCCTCCATGACCAATGAAAGCAAGTTCTTCTTGAGATTTGGAACATACACAATATTGTGAAAATCTAAAGAATTCCCTGAATTAAGTTGGAAGGGAATAATAGAACTCTTGCAATTGGGTACTTGGCGTCATCACCAAGCTCAACCTGTACACTGGTTTCCCGCATCTTCAGACTAGAAAGTAACTGTTGGGCTAGTGTCATATGTTGAGATGCCCTACTGTCCAAATACCATACATCCTTCAAAACTGTGTTGGTAGAAGGAAAGATATGATCAAAAAATCCTTCACAAACTTGGTAGGAAACTCACCCATTTGAATTTTTGTAGAGCTTGCTACTTGCTTTTGTTGTTGCTTCCCTTTACCCTATTTCTTTTTTGGACACCATGATGCGTCATGACCATGTTTATGACAAATGAAACACTTTCGTTCTTTCCTAGTTGTGAGTTTGACTCCTCATTTTTTTCCTTACCTTTTTTGGGTCCTTTACCTTTGCCCTTATTTGACTGACCAAATAAAGACATGTACTCATCATCGACCTTCTTGCTTGCATTTGACTTCATCTTAGTCTCTTGGATATTTTCATCCCACAATCTCTCAAATTTAGGCTGGTTCCCTTTGGCAAATGGTTTCAAGAAGGTGGGAATCCATTCATTTCCATATTCATTAGCTTTTCATCTACAACCTTCTACCCAACTATTGCAAATTGATCATGAATTTGTGTGAATTTCATAAGGTCACTAGTGGCTGGGTTTAATCTTGTCATCTCTATGGATCCAAGTTTGTTACACAAGATCATATTCCTATTTATCTTTTCACTTTGGTAGAGTTATCAGGGCATTGAATATCTCCTTCATTATCTTCTTCTCAAATATACGAGGGATATCCTTTATGGAATTCAAGATCATTCACATGGATTTCACTTCCCTCTTCTTGTGAGTTGCCAATCTATACAAATTTATAGGTGAACAACTTTGGCAATATCCCGTAGATAATTATCTTCCAGTAAGAGTTTAACCTTCACCTTCCATGATATTAAATTCAAGGCATCATCCAATCTATCTTCAAACTCGAGACTCATTGATGCTATCTCTGAGATGTACTACTTAAAAATTAGTTTTGAA
The DNA here is from genome assembly GCA_031772625.1 of Pinus tabuliformis. NCBI lineage: Eukaryota > Viridiplantae > Streptophyta > Pinopsida > Pinales > Pinaceae > Pinus > Pinus tabuliformis. Next base: position 999,365,700 of record CM062816.1, read on the forward strand.
ATCCTCTAACTACTGTAGCTCCTTCTCGATAATTGATTTATAGTTGCAATGTGGATGACAATAGCATCAGGCATGTACTTCTGTGCAAGTTTAAGTGTCTATACATGTGGAAGTTGTCCAAGGACATTTAAGCTTAGAAAAATACTTTAATTAAAGGAATTATAAATAAATTTCCGGTTAAAAGAAAAAATGAGTTAATCGAATGAAATGCAATGGTTATTTTCATTATTGAATTAGATTAATCTCAACCATTGATCTCAAGTGAATTATGAGATCTATCTCAACCTTCAATCACTTTGGAGATTAGGGTTGTGGATTCGATCAATAACTCAAACTTATAATATGAAAGCTATGCTAAGGGAAAAGACACTATCAACAGAGCACACAACAATGAGAGAGTGAGATATCAGTGTTTGGGTGGAGAAGGACATTCATCCAAGTGTGCAGATTCCAAAGGAAGAGAACAAGGGGCAACAAGGGAGAAGGATCCAACAACCAGCAAGATTGAAGGACATGTTTTGAAGCCCTTGTATGTTGTAAAACTAATCTTAATGAACAACAAATTTGAAGGGTATAATTTTTTGTGTGCATGTGTATGAGATTGATGTTATTTTGCTTCCATTGTTTATCTGTTATTTACCTATTAAAACTCTCAGCAATGATTTTATTTAATAAATATGTAGTTAATAAATTTTTATAGCAAGAAATATTTGAGAATCAAAATAAGAGAATTCTTTGATACCATGTTAGAATTCCAAGCCTAGATGACTGGCATATATATATTTCAACTAAATAAGTAATATATTGAAATTAATTAACCATAAATTAAATTTTAAACAAGAGATTCAATTACAAAACGATTGAGAACTAAATATCAAAAGCAAAATATATTATCTCATACACAAAAAAATTCTCCTTTAAATCAACATTACATTCATTGAAGAACTCACAAGGAAACCTCCACACTGCTAAAAAACTAGCCATTGCATGGTCAACAAAACACCATAAAATTTAGTTCTATGACATGCCTAAGAGGTATGACTTATTGGAAAAAACAAAAAACTACTACACAACCCGCCCATATGATTGTGTGAATACATCTGTATGATTATAAGGACTTTTGTACAACTATATGGATCGCCCTATACAACATGTACGACTTGCTCTTGTACCACTGTTTCTTCCCTGAATTTCTTTGATCTCTCTTTCTTGCTTGGTTGTTCATCCTACTTAATTTTTTAGTTGTGACTAAACCCTCTATCTTGTCATGTTTTTATACTTTTAGTTGACACCAAAACCTTAATCTATTTTTGAGATTACTCTTAGTCTATGTCATGCATGAGATACATATTTTTAGACTTAACGTCTAAATATAATCCTTCACCTCTTTATTGAACAAAACTACAAAATATAATTGCTTATTGGAATTAGAAAATATTTCAAACTACTTCTCGCAAATTCACATTGAATTGTGTGCAAGTCCCTATTTGAGCTATATTTCTCAACATTGATAAGTAATTTAATTATGCACCTTGTATTGCTCTATGTTTGGTTTCATAAATCAAAGTTAATTTTTTGATATGATTTATGGAGATTAGGCCATTTAATTTCCAAAAATGTCCGAGGAATTCTTCCTTCTTGGTTTTGATTAGGTAGTCTCTTTAAATAATTTTTTTGCCACTATTGTTTGCATGTTATGATAAACTTGGTCCATATATAGGCATCTTATAGGTCAATTTGTTTTTTCCGTGCTAAACATATTGGAATGAGTATGATTCTTTTGTTGATGATTAATCCATAGTTAATTGATAATTACTCCATGGTTAATTGGTAAAAGAATTGTTATTGCTTAGGAAATGTGCAAGGTTTAAATCTTCCCACATGTTGAAGTGTGTGTTGCACTAATGTAGACTTAGGGTTTGTAGATCCCCACAATTCAATCAAAAGTAAAATTACTAATAAAATATAATAGTTATTTTGCTGGATCTATTCATGTACGAGTGATAAAATTTTGTATGCTGCATTAAAATCTAGGGCAAAAGGTTATTTAATGTGACCCTACATATATTCTTTCTAAAATTTCTGAAATTTCTATGTAGCATTAAAATCTAAGGCTAGAGGTCATTGAACATCACCAAAACATATATTGTTGCATTCTCTTTTACTTTCATGCCACTAACAACTATAAACCAACCACTAACAACTATAAACCTACCAATAAATTGGTGCATTTGACTATGTTATGCAATTACTACCAATAAATTGGTGCATTTAACTATGTTATGCAATTATTCCTGGTTAGTTTCCAATAACATATTAAGCCTTTTGACATTATAGGTTTTCATGGCATCTTATTTTGTACTATTGTATTTTTTAAAAAAATTAAAATTTATGTTTTATGAGGACATTAAAGGGTTGGTTGAACAATTATTTAGTGTGTCTTCCCCTTCTAGAAGGATTATGCATCTAAGTTATGTATGTGATTGCATAATTAGCCATATTTATGAATGCTTAAGATATCATACATACCACGTATTTTTGTTTAGTTTGATTTATGTTGAATTTCTTGCAAATGAGTGGAAATTTCCATCTAGATACTAAAATCCAAGATGTGATAACAAACTTAAATTCAATGTTCAGGTAAAGGGTGTATGCAGGTTTTTTGCTAGAGAAATTTTAGTCTTATCTCAAACCTTTCAAATATGACCTACACTTTGAAAGAACATTAGGTATATATTAATAAATCATATATGATCCTATGAAAAGACAAAAAAACTGTAGGTGGGAGTGTTATACTAATAAACCTTAGTCTATTTTGAGTTCTAATTCTATGGCTGCCCTTAATTAGATCTTTTCATTCGAAAGGAAGATTATAGAGCAAAATCCAATGAAGAAAGATGGGAAGAATGGGAGTAAAGGAAATATTACAAATGGTTTGAGTATTAAGCACAAATGACAACCAAATGAAAAGAAACATCAAAGAAAATAATCTAGTTATATGTTTTTAATACAAATTGGTAAGTTTCCAACACTTTCATTTGAGAAATAATAAACTTTCAAATAAGAAACTCTTTCTAATTAGAAATATTACTAGACTTGTAAAATATATTAAATTGAATATATTGAGCAAATGCAAATGTGGCCTTGGTTTACGTGTAACATTGATAGAGTATTGAAGCATCTACTAGGGTTTCATCCTTCTTGTGGTTTACCCTATTGGATGTTATGTTAAGAAAAGTTAAGGGTAAGGTACAAGGATTTATTTTTTCTTTCGAAAATTCATATGGGTTAGAATTGAAACCTAGTTGAAGGAACTTCATATTATGTGGTGTAAATGAGTATACTTATTTTGTTTAGGATTATCCTATGGTTAATTTGTAAAGGATATGTTGTTGCATGGGAGAGGTGCAAGGTTTAAATCCCAGTTTCTCCCATGTGGAAATTTACATTGTGTCGATGTTGAGTTAGGTTTTATAGCTCCCCGCATATCAATGAAAAGTGATATTACTATATAAAAAGGAACTTAGTTATTTTATTGGATTTTTTTGTGGATAAGAGATCTAAATTTGCTATATTGCATTAAAATTTGGGAAAAGCTATCATTAAACATGGCCATAACATATAATCTTTCATTCACTTTTACTCTCAAGTAACTAACAACTCTACATAAACAAATAAATTATTATTTTGTATTATGGAATGCAATAAGGATTTCTCTATGGGTAGTTTCTAATAAGAAATAAACCTTTTTTCATAGTAGCAGTTTTTAAGTGATGGTTCTTATTTCGTATTATGATAATATCTTTTGATTTTTATGTTCTATAAGGATTTGAGGGCACTAAAGGGTCAATGTATCATACTTATTTAGTTGACTTCCCCTTCCAAAAGGATCATGCATATGAGATTCTTGTGCGATTGCATGATTAGGCATATTCATGAATATTTGGACATGGATTCTCAATGTTGTGTGGTTTAATTTGTTTTATGTCTGACTTGCTTGTGAGTGAGTGAAATTTTCAACCTAAATACTTAAATCCAAGATGTGGTGGCAAAGCTGATTTCATGGGTTAGGTAGGGTTTATTTAGGTTTGCTGCCAAAGGAATTGCATTCTTGATCTCAAGTCTTTTAAACTTGCCCTAGACTTTAAAAAAATGTTAGGATCTTATTAGAAACCACAAAAGACCCTAAGTAAAGACACAATTTAAAAATTGTAGGTGGAGTGCTAGACTAATTATCCTTAATCTATTGTGAATATTAATTGTGCGATTACCATTGACTAGACCCTTTCCTCTAAAATAAGAAGAGAATATAGAGAATCCTTAATCTATTGTGAATATTAATTGTGTGATTACCATCGACTAGACCTTTTCCTCTAAAATAAGAAGTGAATATAGAGTAGAAAAGAAAGATAGGAAGATTGGAAGAAAAAGGAAATATTTCAAATGAGTTGAGTAGTAAACACATTTGACAACAAAGTCAGAACAAACATTAGAGTGTACATCAATGATATTTTTCAATACAAATTGGCAAAGGTTCCAACATTTTCAATTTAAGAATATGAAACTTTCATATGAGAAAATCTATCCAACTATAAATACCATCTATGTATAAAAACTATAATAAGTTGAAAATATTGATCAAATGAAATTAGGGGTTTGTTTTATGAGCGACATTGAAAAATTATTAATCCATCCATTAGAGTTATGTTGACAATGCTATATGTTGCCAAGAGTAGGGGGTCTCCCTGATATGAAGTCCCAATTAGACCTCACACCATTTGGAGTAGGAGCCTCATCTGGATAATAGGCATGACCATAATTATTCTTAGAGATATTCATTCGTTGCAATTATCAATATAAGAGATTATGCACAAACTTTGAGATAGAAAGTAAATTGACACTATGAAGCATACAATTGCAACACATACATGGTTTTTTCACTGACAGAGTAAAAAGAGTTAGCCTTTAAGAGAAAAGTAATAATATTATTCTAGTAAAGACAGGAGCATAGAAATAATCGTTAACCTACACAATAGTTCACAAGGTAACAACGATCATAAAATAAGTAACAACACAGACTCAACAAGATATATACTAAAGCCAACGAAATAGTTCATTTTCTCTAGTATGTATGAACACAAACATATACCGCAAAAATTAAAATAATAGTCTTACAACATCCACGATACATGCATGAAAGTGCGCCGGATTTGAGAGCTTCAAATATTAAGTGAGAGTTCCATGTACACAATTACAATCATGAAACACTAGCCCCAATAGTGGAACATTAAGTCACCACTATCTCCTCCAAAGAAAGATATCTTTTCCTATGCCAATCTAGAGAAGCAAAGGTGAAAAGTCCTTTGCTTGACCTATGAGGCTGTATTTATAAAAAATGAGGTGACTCTCCACCTCCCATGTGACTCTTGACCTCCCTCATGACTCTTGAGCTCCCATATGAATTTTGAGCTTCTATGTGACCTTTGAGCTCCTACATGACTCTAGGACTTCCTTGTGACTTTCCACATTCCATGTGTGACCCTTGGGATTCCACACATTTTTCATGTTCTCATTTTTTGGAGATACAAAATTACATTCCACAAATTGTGGCAAAATACATGGACAACATAATACTTTTGTGATGACACTTTGAGAAGCCATGATTTGGCGACTGTGACATAAGACTTCATTGTAATGTATCAGTGCCAAGTTCTCCTCTTTTCTGCTATGTATTCAATCCTTAATGATAGATCTATCTTGTATTTCATCTTCACCCTCCAAAGGGTTTGGATAAGTGTTGGATCCTTCTAAGTTAGCATGATTTTACATCTCTCTGTCTTGGTTCAAGATTCCTTTACTCCTACATGACAGAATCGGGGTGTCTTATCTCCATGAGTGTCCTTCTTGTAACCTCTTCTTAATGACCTCTTGAGCATCATCTTGCCATGATAGGATGATAGTACTTGAAAATGAAGTTCACTCATGACAAGACAACATTAGTCCCAAAATCACCTATTCTATCTTGTACAAATGCTGACTATGATGGGAAAATGCACAAGGGTTGAGGGAAGAGGCCTTGTTAACTGCAATGTGCAAAGTCAAGAGGAAAGGAGTGAGGTTCTAGACATTGTGATTTCATAATGCGTAGTGGAAAGGGAGAGGAAAGACATGAATTGCGCATTGGACAAGTCTAGGAGGTAAGGGTAGCAAGCTCTGGTAATGTGTTTGCATAATGTGCAATTCTCGAGGGAGAGGATCCATGTATTGCACAATTGAGCACTGCAAGGGATGAAGGATATCCCTATAGTCCACTGAGACTGCAAAATGCACAATAAGGGCAAGGCTGGCTAAGGAATTGCACGTAGATCAAGTATAGGAGAAAAGAGTGAGCACTGTGATGCACAATGGACAGTGGTTGAGAAGGTGGCTCTTGGGATTGCACAGTTGAACACTACAAGGGTCCAGAGATGGCCTTACTATCGTCTGAGAATGCATAGTGTGTAATACAAGGCAGGATGGATTAAGGATTGCGTAGTGGAAAAGCATAAGCAACAAGGTGGAGGGTCTGTGCTGTGAGGTTGCTCAATGTGTAGTTGAAGGAGGATGTCCTCAATATGGGCACAATGCATAGATCCGATAGGTAAGGGTCTCATCACTGAGGCTTGGGAGAATGCACAATGCGCTCATCACTTAGCTAGAAGTTGAATGTGCTCGTGAGTTGTGCAAGATGTGAGGACAAGGATGAACTCCAAAATTGACTAAGTGTGAGATCAATGGGACAAGAGAATAAAAACATGTAATAGGTCTTGAACATGATCACATGCATATATACACCCATGCACATAGAAAGAATACACATTACCCAAAACCAACATGTATACAACAAAACGACAATAAAGCGACACTTATCTCCAAATGCGACACTTAAGATTTACCTTTATGACACAAGTGTCAACTGCAACCAAAAGGTGCAAAATACCATAAGAATGTGTCCAACACATGTTCTAATGATAAATAACATCAACCAATGCAAGAGGGTGTGTTGGAGCTGCCTCTAAAAGGTGTGATATGGAGTTATTTAATGTGTGTCAAAACAAGAAAAAGCAACACATGCAAGAGTGAAAGCGACACAGGAAAAAACAAAGAAAACATAAGCGACACATGTAAGAATGAAAGCATGAAAAAGTGACACTTGTAAAATATAGAGCAAGCGAAAACAATGCATGTAAGAGAAAAATAAAGAAAAAATGACATTTGCAAAAGTAAAAGCAACAATTGAGAAACTCATCGAGACGATGGGGCATTTGCAACCATGGATGAGTGAATGCTTCTTATATTCGAATAGTGCATAGAGCTCAAAATCAAAAGATGAATATAAAGATGAGCTCTAGATTGGACTCTTTATATAGGGAGAGAAGACATGCAATTAGGGTTAAGATTGGTGAGTGCACGTAGTGTTTATTGGGAAAATGGGAGAAAAAAGTGAATTGTCTGACTTACAGAAGTACACTCTCTCTATCAACAAAGAGTGTGCAATCCCTATCTGCAAAGGATGCCCTCACACTGTCACGATACATCATGATTGCATAGTATTTGTCTCTAGGAACAAAACAAGAACTATCATTAAGGGCTATTCAAGCACTGTCCATGAAGATTGCACAAGCACTGTCATCACAACTTCGTAGTCACCATCTCTAGAGACTTCATAGTCACTATTATTAGGCACTGCGTAGTCACTATAATTAAGCACTACGTAGTCACTATCATTAGGCACTGCGCAATGCTTGACTTCTAAGGATACACATTGACTGCTAGGCTTGTTGAGAAGAAGTTCACTATGCACACATCACTAGATAAGCATGTAAAAGTAGGCCACTTCGACACTTAGAATTCCTAAAGGAATATTGAACACAAACAACATGACTGAGCATGAAATTAATGGTTTGAAATGAAGGATGGCATGATCATAAGGAGGCTCCAAAATTTGGAGGGTGTTATAGCAACCATAACACTTGGCGACACACTAGAAGAACCCCATCTTCTCTATTTAGGTCTAACATTAAGCACGAGGTCTAGCCTTCTGGAAATATTGTCTCATCCTATTGATCACCCTAACTTCCTTACTTAGTCTGGGTATAAATGTAGTCTCTTCTATTCCTCTTGTCGGCTTAACACATTTCACAAGACTAGTCAAACTTCAGTGGTTTCAATTAGGGAGTAGGAGTATGTAAATTCCACGAGTTTAAGATGTTCAGAGTTTTATTATCGTCTCTGGTGTTGCTTCGCTACTAGTAGGCATATTCAGTACCCCGACAGAGTCACTTCAAGGAATCACAAGCATTGCTTCACTGCCAGCGAGCCTGTTCAGTACCCTAGTGAAGTTGCTTGCTTCACCTCTTTGCGCAGGAAGCCTTTCTCTTCTTTCACCCTTTATTTATTTTATTACTTTATGCTCATTGACATTTCATAGGAATTTATTTTTCCAAGGGTGGAAGAGGGATCTTGACTTATTTAACAAGAAAGAGAGGTTGTTCCTTGTTTTTCATAGACTTTTATATATACACCTCTAAAATTTGTTGAAAATGCAACAAGAAAATCTCAATTTGACTTTGCCTTGGTCAAAATAGAGAAAATTCGAATTTCTATTTCGGTAGAAATCTTGGAGGTAGCTAACTGAGGTAACATGGCACTTGTCACTCATTTAACTCAGTTAATATGAGTTGGGGAATATTGAGTTCAGTTCAGTATGTTTGATTGCTAATTTGTAGCAATCTATTTAAGTTAATTTGAGTTATTGTCACTTTAAATAGTTCTAACTGTCAAAAGAACTAGTGGAGGTCAAGTCGTGGAAGTGGAACTTTAACCATATTCGGTGATCAACTAGTTAAGTGATCAATCAACCCACAATAATTGTTGTGTTGTTACCCTTCGTCATCATTTTCAATAAGTTAAGAGATTAGAGCCAGGGCTTTGATCTAAAAATTTCCTTATGAATTAGCTGAGGAATCACTAGTAAAGCCAGTAAAGCCCCCTAAGTCAAAATACAGCTAAATCACCCATGGGTGCCGCCATCAGAGCCTAGATCTATAGTGGAAGGTCTAAAAGCACAAAAGCTACTCATGGGACCCCTATTGACAAAAAACAACAAGGAAGAGAGGCATTTTTACACAGGTGCGCATTGTTGGTTAAATGTCGAATGGTTTCCGGGCAGACCGCCGTTCATCCGTGCCTGACCACCCCCTGGAATAATCTCGAGGCGGTAACCTGCTTAGGCAATAAAAAATCCCCCCCCCAATAGTTAAAAGGTCATATGTAGATCCGATGGTCCAGATCCATTCCAGGGGGAGAGCACGGGATTCGACCTCCCGCAATCCGCCCCCCCCCGCTACCCTCCACCTGTCCTCATCATCGCCCAATCTCACCTAGCCACGTGTACCTCCCGTGACATCATCCCACATCAGCTGATCATTGCCCTCACTCAACTTATAAAATCCTTCCCACCTCACGTTTTTAAACATTTTCCTCAGCTCCCAGTGTAAACTCTCCCACCAGACCCCTGTCCAGAAAGTCGTTCGAGATCATCTGACCAAATACCTCCCCCCAACGTCATTTTCGACCTGCTCCATGACAACTAGGTAACCAATTGCTCCTGTACACCTGTAATTTTCTCATATACTCATAAAATATGAAGAAGGCAGTTCCCGAGACCTCAAAGGCCCGTGATGCCAAACCCCCTTCCAATGCTGACCCCCTCATGGATACGAAGGCTCAAATTGCTAACCTTGCCTATTCCTACCACCTTGTTCACCTCCATTTTGACCTATATGGAAACCATATGAGGGGGTAAGACCCTTTCCAAGTATTTGACGCCGACCTATAATATCAAATTAAACCCTCTGTGAACCATTTTCCTGAATTCATATCCTGGTTGGCTGCAACCTACATTTAAAAGAAAAGTTGCTTTGTTTCTTCTTCTGGGGCCAAAATTATTGAAGTAACCCCAGAGATGATTCAAAAGGCGCTGGTTTACCCCACCTCTCCTAAACCTCAACATTTTACTGATGTCACCCTAGTGTATCATTACTCTACCCTCCCAGCCAATGGGTGAAAATATTTCTTCTAAATGGTCCTGGCCCCTGGCCTACAAGCTCTACCTATGGCTGAGAACTTCCCTACCACCCTCTTTACCGAACCCATCCAACCCATTCTATCCCTAAATTCTCATCTACTGGGGGGTGGTGATGCCAACATATTAGAAAAAGAAACCTTGGGTTTTTTAAGGAAAATGATGCTGCTTGGACATCTATTTGATATTCCAACTTACCCATTGAGGCCTTAAGATTTCAGTTGCATCATTTTTCCACCTCATCTTATTTCATATACTATTCACCACTGTTCTATTTGTTTGTGTATATTGTGGATGAGTTTGAGTGCCTGGGCCTCAGTTTGGTGGATGGCAACAAGTAGAGGAAATTTGTGTTTGACTGAGACATTTTTGTTAGAAAGAGGCCAAATTATGATGGTTACTCTCAATTTATATCAACTTATATGGCCATTGCATATAAGATTATCCATGGTTTTTCTCCCCCAAGGGTTCTCCCCCAACAAAGAGAGATTCTCTAGCTTACCAAAGACATCAGGGTAGGGGACTGGTACCTTTTTGAGGATCACACAGAGATCAGGGTTTATGGGTGTGAACTTCCCCCTTACCATCTACCTGTGTTCATGCCCATGAGGATATTTTCTCTAGAATTCATCAGACAGAGCCTCAATGTGAACAAACTCCATTTTGTCCCTACAAAGAAGAAACATATGTTTAAATTGGGAAAGCTAGTGGGGCCTTTTGTTTTCAACTCCAGGCATGCCTTCAAGGCAGTTGAAGCATTTCTCAAAAAGATGAATTTTGACCTAGGGGATGTCTAGCATTGTGACCCTCATTGTGTCATTTCCCAAAGGAGGGAGAAGATAAAAGCTTCAACTTATGAACATGAGTATAGGACTGAGATTGAATGGAAAGCTAACCTTGATTCATGGCTTGTGGATACAGAGATGGAGACCGAGCCTCTAGTAACCAAGGACAAAGTACAAAAGAGGATTGTGGAACAAGCTAGAAATACAAAGATGGGGAATGTATATGCAGCTAAAAAGGAAAAAACCCAAGAGACAGAAGAAGAGAAGCTTGAAACCAGACTAGTGGAAACAAGGCCAGATGAACCAAGTTTCCAATTGACCTTGGAGGATCCATCACAGGTTCTTGCCTCATCCTCTTCAGAGGTAGCTATTTTAGGTGCAAAAGGAAGTGCAATTGTTACTGGGTCAAGCTGGCCTAGTGGAAAGGCCATTGAAGAAAGAAATAAGAAGGTGAGAGAGGATATGCAACACCAAATGAAATCTCACTCAGTTCCATACCCAACTAGACTGTTGGCTGCTAAGGATTTAGAAAGGAATAAAATGAAGTTTTCACTACAACATCCATTGGCATAGTCTTTGCCTTCAGGTTCTCAAATTAAAGCCTTGGATGTTTCACTGGATTTAACAAGTGTTCCCCTACCACACAAGATAAATTTCTATAGGTAGGTTGGAGAGATACCATATAGTGGGTTCAACAGGAACACAATGATGATCAACAAGGCCACATAGCTACTGGAAAAGGATGCAACCAGGTTGAAGCAAGAGAGAGACTCCAGGGCTCTCCACATGTAGACTAAGAGCTTCAAGGAGCTGGTCGTGAAGCTAGGTGTGAATCCAGAGGATAAAACTGCTTTCAATGCCCTCCTTCAATGTTACCAAATAGACATCTAGGAGCTAAGGCATAATTCGAAGATGCCAGGTAGTGAGCATGTGCAGTCCAAATAACTTTCACAGGTGGAAGAAGAGAAGGAGATACTAGCCAAAGAGCTCATTGAAAGGAATAACGAAATAGTGTCCCTTAAGAAGAAGGCACAAAAGTTGCAAATGAGAATAGACTCACATATATGTGCAGTGACCTTACTTGAAGGTCCTCAAAACTCAATTGAACATCTCACTAAGACCCTCATTGAGATCCAACTTTTAGAAGGGGAGATTAAAAGGGTGCATAACGATCTAGATGCTGTCAAAAGAAGCCTAATACAGAAAGAGAAGCAACTGGAGACTGCCAAGACAAATGCATAAATCATCAGTAAGAATCTATAGGCAGTAAACGCATAAATCTATGACGTAAAGGCAAAGATGAAAGGAAACATGTCTTTGCTGCAAGCCAAGCAATTGGTGTGGGATGAGATCATTGAAGAGATCATAAACCACTGGGAGTATATAACCTTGATGGACGAAAAAAGGATTTTAATAAAATATTATGAAGGATTCATCTTGTCAACCAGAGAGGAGGGAGAAAAGAACTCCTAGATTTCCAAAAGGTTCATTCAGTTTGAGAATGAGATGCCACTCAATGAGCTGATGCCCATAGATGTGGTGGACAAAGTAATTGTTATCATGGAGATTTCTAAGGTTGTCCAGAAGGAGGAAGCTAGAGTCAAAGCTGAGGAGTACCTAGAGGTGGTATCAAAGAATGTGACTGCCTTTAACACTGAGTTTGAGAGGATTGTCAGAGCATATTTTCCCAACTGTTGGGACTTTGGGGGAGTGTTGATGCAGTGGGAACAATACAATCAAAGACTAGTGGAGTCCAAAAACAAAGTAGACTCTTCCCATGAGAACACTACCACTCTGAAGGGAAAGACGTGGTAAACTATCTGAAGAGGGATTTTCAAGTGCTGGGAATGGTAAAGACCTTGTTTCATCCTAGACTGAATTACAAAGGTATGACCAACCTCAAAATTTCTTATCAACAGTGCTTCTGGGCTCCACTGCCAGTGCCATCACTTTGGAAAAGATGCGAGCAGTTCGTCAACCCTCCTATTCTCCAAATCATCGAAACATCAATGTTGACTCCACAACCTGCTTATCGTGACTAGAGATACTGCAGATTGTGTTGACTATGACACTTTTAGTTCCTGTTTTATGTAAATATTTTATTTTCAGTTAGTTAGTTAGAGTTTAGTTAGTACATCTATGCCACAGAGCACACTGAAATTTTTGCTATGATTATCCATTGTAATGAAATCAAGAAGGAATATTTTGTAATAGGCTCTCCCTCTGAGGCCCTATAAAAATAATTTTATGATACTAAACAAGGGTTCAAAATTTTGGTTTTCCAAGAGAGAAGTCCTGTCTACTGTCAATGAAATGTATGCTTTGTGGAAGATTAGTACAAATTTTTGGTGATTCTGTTGAAATATGGCAACAAGAATATTCCAATTTAATTTTTCCTTGAATTAAAATCGAATTTAGTCTTAACAACTACTTGGAAATAATTAATTAATTCATCTTGAATTAATTAGTTGGAGAAATTCAAGTTAGAAGTCTCTCTAAGGTCATGCAAGAGTTATCCCTTAAATTAAGGAGATAAGATTGAGTTATATTTGAGTTGTAATTATTTAACTCAATTTACTGAGTTAAGTCTAGTTAAATTAGTTCCAAACTGTTTGAGGAACTAATAGAGAGTTAACAGTCAGTTGATGCATGCATGCACTCAACTAGTGTAATCTAGTTAACTGAAGATTCCCTCATCAGAAACTTATGCATGTCTATTCTGAGAAAGACCCAGTTGAGATTAAAGTCAAGGACAATGTACTATCAGTTGCATGTGTTTTCTTATAAAGAAAACTCATGCATGCAGTCAAGGCATCATTCCTTGAGGATTGCGCAGTTCTGACAGTGTGTGAGATCAGAAGTGTTCCACTTGGTGAGGTGAGAATCATCCTAGAGGAACAACACAACGAAATAGGAGCTTGGAGGGCAGAGAGGAAGGCTGGAGAGTAGCCAAGATTACCTATGAGCATCTGTGAGGATTGTACTGAGAGCTGGCTAGATGTGAGAGCTAAGGCTTTGTATAATTCCTATGTATTTCCACCTTGTATGATAATACAGATAGTGGTGTTTTTAGCTGAGGCTTTCCACAAAGTATTTTCATGTGTATTGTGCGATTGATTCTTCTTCTTCTGGTCATATTGTTCAGCTCGATCTTTAAGCTTCCGCAAATTGATAGTAGAAGTAGGTTATAGTATTATGCTTTGATTTATATTGCATTATCGGGTTAACCTACACATATTTTCTACAAAAGCTAGATCTGTATAAATTACTACATGGTATCAAAGTTGAATTTGTAGAATTTTCTACATGGTATCTGAGCTGTTAATAGTATACTGAGAAGAGAATTCAAAGTTTCAAGTTTGGGGTTGTAGGTGTAAATCGAATTCATATCATACTTCAAGGTTGGCCAATGGAGTTCTATAGCTTGAGACTCGAATATGCCTTGGAAGGTAGCTCAAATTACATAGCATGGAAAGATAGAATGGAGGCTATATTAGAAAACAATGGCTTGAAGGATTTCATTGATCAAGAAATCCCAAAGCCAGCTTCAACTAATGCACAAGAGTTGGCTGAGTGGAAGAAGTGTGTGGTGAAGGCGAGATGGATCATCCTTGAGAGAGTTCAAGACCATATTGTCTCGAGTCTCCATGGAAAGAATACTCCATTTTCAATGTGGAAGACATTGAAGGACCTCTACCAGAACAGTAGCAACCAGAGAAAATTGGTGCTCAAGGATAAGCTTCAAAGAATCAAGATGGAGAAGGGCGATACTATTTCCAAATATCTGAACAAGCTCACCACCTGCATATATGAGCTTGGCAGTGTGGGAATAACTACTGCTGATGATGATATGGTGAGCCTCGCTCTCCTTGGCCTTCCAAAGAGTTGGAATAGCTACCATGACTCTATGAATGGAAGGGAGAAATTGCTAGATTGGGAACGACTGTGGTCAGATCTTATGCAGGAGGAGATCAGGAGGAGCACAAGAGATGGTTCTTCATCCAAGAATGATGATGAAGAAAATCTGGCCTTAGCAAGTATGGAAAGGAAAGGGAAGGGGAAGGTTTCCCATTTCAAATCGAATTCTTCTCATGGAGGGAAGAAGGGTGACATGTCTAAAGTGAGATGCTTTAACTGTCACAATATGGGACATTATGCAACTAATTTCCCATCGAATAAGTCTAAGAAGGGATCCTAGGAAGGATCGGAAGGTGAGGCATTAGCCTCTCAGTTTGAAATGGACTTTACCCTCATCACATGCATGGTGTCATCGATGATGGGTTGTGTTTGGTATCTTGATAGTGGAGCTTCATTCCACATGACCGGTGATAAAAGTTTATTTAGTGCCTTGGAGGAGAAAGAGCTCAAGATGCGCGCAGAGATGGGTGACGATGGAAGGTATAGTGTTTCAGGAGTGGCCACGGTTGCTTTTCAGGGGGAGCATGGAGCTCCTATCACCTTGACAGATGTGAAATATGTGCCTGGACTGAAGAAGAACTTGGTATCGGTCATGATGTTGGAGGACAAAGGCTACGATGTTGTCTTCAGTAAAGGAAAGACATTCCTGAGACACATAGCCATGGGTCAGACCAAGAGGATAAGGATTCGAGTGAAGAATCTCTATAAACTAGAAGTAGATGATTGTGTAGCATTGAGTATGAAAGCATAATTGGTGCAAAGCCAAGACATTGGTGAGTTGTGGCATAGGCGGTTGGGCCATTTGCATCATGGGGCTTTGAAGATAATGTAGCAGATATCTATAGGACTTCCCAAAGGTAAACTTGAGCAAGTTGACACATGCAAAGGTTGTAACTTGGGAAAGTACACCAAGTCTTCCTTTCATGATCAAGACAGTCAAGCAAAGGCTATCTTAGAGCGATTTCATACTGATGTGTGTGGACCATTCTCGACAGAATCCACAACGAAGAAAAGCTATTTTGTGATTTTCATTGATGACTATTCTCGTAAATGCTGGATTTATTTCATGCAGAAGAAGGACCAAAATTTCACAAAGTTTTGTGAGTTCAAAGATTTGGTCGAGAAAGACTCAGGGAAGAAGATCAAGGCCTTGAGAAGTGACAATGGTGGAGAATATGTCTCTCAAGAGTTTAAGGACTTTTGTGCAGTGGAAGGAACTAAACGAGAGTTGACGGCACCTCATAACCCACAACAGAATGGGGTGTCCGAGAGGAAGAACAGAACAATTGTAGGGGCATCACGGGCAATGCTGCATGACCAAGGCCTACCACTTCACTTGTGGGATGAGGCATGCAACACAACGGTCTATTTGCAGAATAGAAGCCCGCATCACATACTTGGGATGAAGACACCAGAGGAAGATTTCTCTGGTAAGAGACCAGATGTGGGTCACTTCAAGATCTTTGGCTCATCAGTATATTTCCATGTGACAAAGGATGCATGGAAGAAGCTTGAGCTGACAGTAGAGTTTTGGATATTTGTGGGGTACACTGATACACCTCACAACTATCGGGTGTACTTGCCTACCAGTCGGAGGATAGTGGTTCGCAGAGATCTCAAGTTTGATAAGCAGAAGGCCATGCAAGTTTCCCTTGAGAGGGAGCTCAAACTACAGGTTGTTGAGGAACTGTTGGTTCCTAAGGAGGATGAGCCTCAGACTGATGCAGAGCAGCCACATG
The DNA here is from genome assembly GCA_031772625.1 of Pinus tabuliformis. Lineage (NCBI taxonomy): Eukaryota > Viridiplantae > Streptophyta > Pinopsida > Pinales > Pinaceae > Pinus > Pinus tabuliformis. The sequence goes on from CM062816.1 coordinate 999,382,268, forward strand.
TAGAGGTTCTAGGAGTGGAGATATCCACTCAAGTAGAGTCTTCCAGAGATGGACGGAAGCGCACAAAAGAAGCTGACAGATTGTTGGAGGATGCGAGAGAGAATGTGGGAGCACCATCTTCTCAGCACAGACAGAGGAGGTCACTTGAGAGGTACACTGGATACATGGCCCTTGCTGGGGAATGTGTTGAGACCAAGCCATCTTCCTTTGAGGAAGCAGTGCGGCAACCGATTTGGGTTGATTCTATGGTGGAGAAGTATGACTCCATAGTTCGTAACAGTGTTTGGGACGTGGTTCCGAGACCGGAGAACAAGTCAGTTGTGAGTTCCTGTTGGCTTTACAAGGTAAAGCAAGCTGCCGATGATGGGAGGATCATGTTGCTGCAGTATATTTCTACAGAAGAGCAAGATGCTGACATTTTGACAAAGGCATTGTCAAAGTGTAAATTCGAGTTCCATAGAGACAGGATCGGGGTAGCAGATAATCTCTTTCTTGGTTAGAGGGAGTGTTGAAATATGGTAACAAGAATATTCCAATTTAATTTGTCCTTGAATTAAATTGTGAATTAAAATCGAATTTAGTCTTAACAGCTACTTGGAAATAATTAATTAATTCATCTTGAATTAATTAGTTGGAGAAATTCAAGTTAGAAGTCTTTCTGAAGTCATGCAAGAGTTATCCCTTAAATTAAGGAGATAAGATTGAGTTATATTTGAGTTGTAATTAGTTAACTCAGTTTACTGAGTTAAGTCCAGTTAAATTAGTTCCAAATTGTTTGAGGAACTAATAGAGAGTTAACAACCAGTTGATGCATGCATGCACTCAACTAGTGTACTCCAGTTAACTGAAGATTCCCTCATTAGAAACTCATGCATGTCTATTCTGAGAAAGACCCAATTGATATTAAAGTCAAGGACAATGTACTATTAGTTGCATGTGTTTTCTTATAAAGAAAACTCATGCATGCAGTCAAGGCATCATTCCTTGAGGATTGCGCAGTTCTAACAGTGTGTGAGATTAGAAGTGTTCCACTTGGTGAGGTGAGAATCATCCCAGAGGAACAACGCAAGGAAATAGGAGCTTGGAGGGCAGATAATAACACTGGAGAGCAACCAAGATTTCCTATGAGCATCTATGAGGATTATACTGAGAGCTGGCTAGTTGTGAGAGCTAAGGCTTTGTATAATTCCTATGTATTTCCATCTTGTATGATAATACAGATAGTGGGGTTTTTAGTTGAGGTTTTCCCCCAAGTATTTTCATGTGTATTGTGTGATTGATTCTTCTTCTTTTGGTTATATTGTTCAACTCGATCTTTAAGCTTCCGCAAATTGATAGTAGAAGTAGGTTATAGTATTCTTCTTTGATTTATATTGCATTATCGGGTTAACCTACATATATTTTCTACATATTTTGGCTCTTCTGAATATGTAGTATGTGCTCTTTTTGTGTTTGTTCCATATGTTCTTATTATTCTTCTCAGATTACATGTAATAGTAGCTGCTGGAAGTATTTTAATGAATTCCTGGATTCATCTAAGTCTAATGTTGATGAAAGATGCCTATATTGATATGAAAGCTAATCCTTAAAATGCACTCCATTTATGTTTACATTCCATTCAATTCTCTGTTCCATCTATTTCACTCTGAATTTTGATGCATTGGATTCTTAGATTTAAGCCCTTTGTATCGATTTTACCTCCTGTCCAAGTATTCTACCAGATATAATATGATGATTGATAAACTACAAGTTCATGTGATGTTGACCGCTATGGATCTAATGTTAATGCTTACTTGAGTAATAGTTTACATCAGGATTTTGAATTTCTCCTCTTAAGGAAGGTTTTGAATCGACTTTCTCTAAAAAATTTTGAACATTGAGTGTGATATGAATTTCTAGAAAACCTTTAAGACACTCATCATGATGTCTTAGGCACTGGTCTCTCCTCAAGGCAGGGGATGTCTCTTAGAGCTACAACATCTTCCAACGTTGTTGCTGGGGATGAATCAGAATATCGTCCCTGGGTACGACATTTGTTCACCCTTTCGTAAGGTGAGAAGAAAGTGGTGTGGGTTGAATATCTCTCACCTTGGCAACTCCACTATCTAAATTCCATTATGACAACCCTTGATTTCAAAAGGCCACACACCTGCTCAGATACTTCACAACAGAGAAAACCTCCTGTACCTGACCTTGAAAGGATAATATATAAGAGGATATGGAAGGAAAGAACCCTTGCCACCCATGTTCTTGTGGCCTCTTTTCCAGAAGTATCCTCTTCCATGTCTTAAAAGGCTGCGATAAACTACCTAGATTTTCCCTCTAGAGTTTTGGAATATCTTCAAGAAAGTGGTCTACCATTTGGTACATTCTTCTTAAGAGTAAAAAATGAAGGAGCCTCCATCAGTTCACCCTCTTTCTCATTTCATCCCTCTCCTTAAACTGAAGAGGTCAAAGACATCCTTATAAACAATCCCACACGAAGTGTGAATAGCTTCCCAACCCAGAACCAATCAATTTCTAGTCAGATAACCCCTCTGCAAGGACCTATAATAAGCCTCCTATGACCTCCCTTTCTCAATAGGGTTGTCCCAGGATTTCTCCTAAACAAGTGTGCTCCATTGGAATTTCCACAACCCTTGAATGGTATGCCACAAGACTATCTTAAGCTCTTGCCGAGATTCACAGGGGAAGATGACATTTCAACACAAAGGCATATAGAAATTTTTTGTGCATGCTGAAAACCTTAATGTGGAACACCTAAATTTAGTGTTAAGACATTTTGTCTAGTCTCTGGATGGGGAAGCTAGGAAATGGTTTAAAGCCCTACCAAATGCTTCAATCACTACCTGGGAAGAGCTCAAGAATTCTTTCATGCAAAAATGGGAGGAAAGAGGGACCATGGGTACATCCTCACTGAATTTGGTACCATGAAGAAAAATATAATGAGGATGTGTCTGTATTCATAAAGAGGTTTAACAAATTGTAAAACCTGATAAGAGAGACGTTATCTCTCATCCTTAATGCTTAATCCTGAAGAAATTAATACCCTTAGCAAAGGCTTGGGGTTCGCGGTCTCTCCCAAGAACATTCCATTTGAAAGCATCATCTATAACATTGAGAATGGGACTCAAGGCCTTTCATTGGATGATAAAGAGGTATTAAGACATGAATGTTCCCTGTTTATGTTGAAATCTAAGTGGCCAAAGAGTAATTTAAATAAAGAGGGACAAGATTCTCTTAGATCTCTTCGTAATAATGATAAAATAGTTGTACTTAAAGTTGATAAAGGAGGGGCAACTGTTGTGTTAGACAAAGATGATTACATTCATAAGATGAATGAGCATTTAAATTGTGGGAGTTATAGAAGAATCAACTCCAACCCCATTCCTAGGGTTATGAAACAGGTCAAGAAAGCCATCATGGGAACAAACCTTGAAGATAAAATGAAAAAGAGGCTGATCCCATCCTGTGAGGTTATACCTCGAATCTATGGATTACCAAAAATTCATAAGGAGGGGGTCCCTCTTAGACCAATAGTTAACACCATTGGTTCCCCTACTTATGAATTAGCTAAGTATGTGGCTAAGATCCTGAAACCTCTAGTTGGCAACACTGACTCTTTTATAAAAGACTCAAATGATTTTGTAAAACTTATTAAGAATGAAAGGGTGGATAAGGATGATATTCTAGTAAGTTTTGATGTGGTTTCTTTGTTTACAAAGATTCCTCTGGATGAAGCTGTTCATGTTATAAAGATAGCCACCGATCCTGAAACAGAAAAATTTGCAGAAATTTTTTTACGGTCCACCTTTTTCAGCTTTCAGGACCATTATTATGAAAAAATATCAGGAGTCGCCATGGGCTCCCCACTATCACCTATTGTCGCCAACTTATACATGGAGTACTTTCAAAGAAAAGCCCTTGACTCATACCCTTTGAAACCAACTTGGTGGAAAATATTTGTTGATGACACTAACTTAAAATGGAATCATGGCAAGGATGAACTGGAGAAGTTTTTCAATCATCTTAACTCTATATCTTCCGAAATCAAGTTTACTGTGGAGCTTGAAGAAAACGGTAAAATCCCCTTTCTAGATGTCCTGATAAGTAGAAAAGAGGATGTTACTTTAGGACACTAGGTCTATAGGAAGAAAATACATACTAAAAGCTATCTACATGCTGACTCATACCATCATCCATTGCAAAAGTTTGGCATCTTAAACACTCTGGCTGTTAGGGCTCTCAGAATTTCTGACCCTGATCACCTAAATGAAAAACCTAGGATACAAGGATTTTAGTATTAAGAAAGCTATAAAAAGAGCTCAGGATAAGGTCCTCTGTAGGAGTCCTCAGGAAAACAAAAAAGAAAATTGTGGAAAAGTATACCTCCCATTCATCCAGGGGATTACAGATAAGATTGCAAAATTTTTAAGAGAGAATAACATAAACACTCAGTTTACAACATGTGGAACAATGAGGAAAATGATGAGGTCAGTCAAGGATAACATAGATCATCAACAACTAAAGGGTGTGTACAAGATTGATTGCTCGTGTGGCAAGAGTTATATTGGGGAAACAGGACGATCTTTGAAAATAAGACTTCAAGAGCACAAAGCAGATATTAAGAACGGGAGATCCCGTACATCAGCCCTTGTGGAACACTAATCCAAAACCAAACATCATGTATGTTTAGAAGACGCCAAAATAATTGCAAGAGAGGATCATTATCAAAAGAGAAAAATCAGAGAGGCTATTGAAATTATGAAATTTCCTCAGAACCTCAACAGGGACAATGGGAATGAGATTAGTGGAAATTGGCTCCCCTTGATTAGACAGATAAATCCCTCCAAATCTTTAGAAGCATAGTTTCACTGGTTCCCCAAAATTAATTAAATTAAGTAATTAAATTAATTAATTAAATATAAATTAATCAATCAATTAATTAAAATTAAAATTAATTAATAATAACCAAAATAACAAAATTAAAAATTTATTCCAGTTTATAGTAACAATGGTTTAAAAATTAACATTTGATAAAGATTATTAAAATTAAATAAAATTATTTAATTAATTAAATTAATTGATTAATTAATCAAATAAATTAAATAATTTACTTATTTATCAATTAGATACTTAGGGTTAAATAAAATTAACATAAAATAGAAATAATAAAATTATTAAAACAGAAATTATAAATTAATTAATTAAAACTTTATTAATAATTAATTAAAAACTTATTAAAAATTAATAATTAATAATTAATTAAAAACTTATTATAAATAAAAACTAGAAACTAATCAAATTACATCATATAAATAAACTTATTACAATTAAATACCTCATTGTTTTAATTAATTATTAGGGATTAATAATTAATTTATTTTACATATAATTAAAATCAAATAATTAAAATTAGAGTAATAAAACTAAAATAATTAAACTTAAATAAATAAAATAATTAAAATTAAAATTAAAGAATTCATATAGGGTCGGCTTCTATATAAAAATTTATCATTTTCTAGGTTTATATATACTCTGGTCGGAAGATTCTTCTCTCAAAAACTATCATTCATATTCTATCAATTTTGGTCCTGATGATGGACCCCCTTTGGGGTTCGAAACGTTGACATAATGAACATAATACTGTGGATAATCAAGATCATGCTACTCCAAAAAACTACCACAGAAGCTTAAAGTATAAAATTGTACAATAGTCTTCTTACTAAAATCGAACCTCCAAAGGCTATTGCTAAAGTGGTTTTTGTTGGGGATTTTTAGCCAGATTTTGGTTTCACTCTCAGAGAAAGGAAGTCTCACTCCTTGGACCAAATCCAAATAGATGCTTTAGAAGTTGAAGCAAATTTTAACTCTACTGGGAAGTGGAGAGGGAGAAATGATCATGGAGATAGGAGAAGAGGAAAGGAGGAAGCCAATTCCTCAAACTAGGGAAAGGAAACTCAAGATAAGAAACTCGAGGAAATGAATAAACTGATAAGAAACTTGTCTAACAAGTTGGTGAAACTGGAGTTGGAAAACAAAAACCCTCCTAGACAAAACCAACTAGCTCCTAACCGAAGTTTCAATCCTCAGTATAGGATACCTCCTTTGCAGCTCTTGCAGAGGGAGAGAAAAGAGCAACAAGATCACATTTAACCTCCAATGTACTTAGAGGATGATCTAGAGGAGCATTTTGAAGAAAATATGGAAGTTTAGGAAAATCAATTCTCTCCTTTTTTTGATGAGGAATATGAAGCTGAAGCACATGAGGAAGGAGGGGATGATTTGGATGCACCACTAGATGATGGTGAGATTGACAACTACTGTAGGTAGTTTGCTGACTTCATGCAAGCACAAATGCACAAGAAATATGATCTTAGATCTTCTAGGAAAATATCTAGAGTGCATGACCAAAATGAGGAGTCCTCTCCCTCAAATCCTCCAAAATCAGCAGAGAAAGGAAAAAATCCTCTAGACCAAGACTCACCCAAAAAGAAAGAGTCTCCAGATTCCATTCTCCACAAGCCCGAGGTTTATAAAATAGAGAAGTTTCTTTTACCATCCAAACTAGTTTGTGATAAAGAGAAAGAGCCTGTTGATGTTGTCAAGCTGATAGAAGCTCTTCTCCCTTTAATCTTCAAAAAGAGTTGGAGAAGGTCAAAATTTCAGTCCCCTTGATTGAACTATTGAAAAAAACTAATTATAAATCCCAGGTGTCTTAGTTCATGTTTCCATCCACCATAGCTCATTCGCATGATAGTATGAACCTCCAAAAAGAAAGACCCATGGTTGTATTTGGACCTCATTTTTAGGAATAAGACTCTTCCACTACCCCTTTTTATGTTACTTTGGTAGTTCATGAGCTTTTATTACACGACTACATATTTTACTGAGGAACTTATCACAATTTAATGCCATTATCTGTTATGGAGCAACTGCGGGCTACAAATAATAAGGCCATAGAAAGATCTCTATTCTTTTGACTCCAAAATAGTAAAATGTCTAGGGATGATTAAAGATTTGGTTGTCAATTTAGCCTAGATCCTTGCAAAAAGTGTGGTGATGGATATTGTAGTAGCTGATATCCCTGCAAGGTTCGGTATGCTCTTGTCCAGGTCATGGGGGTCTAAGATTGGAGGATCCATCAAATTGGATTTAACATATGCTACTATCCCAGTGTTTGGTGGAGAAGAAAGACAACTATACAAAGAATATAGGTTTGTAAATACAGTTACAAGAGTTGACTATTCCAATAACGCCCCTATGTATGGTAAAGAGAAAGAGTTCTCCTGCTCGCTACTAGAGGAAAATGAACTAATCCTGGAAGAAACATAGGTGGAATCTTCATTCCAGCTAAACCAACAATCACCAGAGTGTGATAAAATGTGGAAGTTATACTTTGATGGTGCTTATTCCAAGGAAGGGTATGGGGCATGTGTGTTGTTGGTGTCCCCAGAAGGCAACTTGATCTCTCTCTCCTTCAGGTTGGAGTTTGAAGCCACTAATAATGTTGCTGAATATGAAGCCTTGATACTAGGTATGCAAGCTGTTAGAAATCTTAATATTGGGTGCTTAACTGCGTTTAGAGATTCAAATCTAGTAGTGAAAGAAATCAGGAATCAATGCCAAACCAAACATACAAGATTAAAGGCTTACCAAAATGAGGTTTGGGATTTGATTGATAATATTTTCTTAGCCTTCAATATCCAATTCCTAAATAGAGAAAAAAATCGGATGGCTAATTCCTTTGTTATAGTTGCTAGCAACTTTAAACCTCCTCAAAATACACTGCTTAGAGATGAAGTTGAGGTCAGATACGAACCATCAATACCAGATAATGTCAGACATTGGTAGGTGTTTGAAGATGAGGAGTAGATTAAACACTTCATGTAAGTTATCAGAGAATTCTAAAATTTCGTAATTGACCAAGAAGAAGAGAGAGTGATAGATGAACAACAGGCCAGTTGGGAAGAAGTCATTACGGGCCATAAGATTTTATAGCTGAAAGGTAACACTATTCCGAGGGGTTTGGTTCCCTTGGAAATATTGTTTAACTCAAATGTTTTGGATTCCAAGCCAATTGAGTGAGAAATTGATGAGCAGGGGGAAGATTGCAACATCGATTCAGAAAAGGATCCTCATATAATAAAGTTGGCAAAGGGAGTTCCTCATAAATACAAACAAAGGTATTTGAACCTTTTCAAAAATTATATGGATGTGTTTGCTTGGTCTTGTGATGATTTAAAAACATTTTATACTACTATTATTCAACATGAGATCCCTTTGAAAGGCGAAGTGAATCCATATAAACAAAATCTTAGGTATATTAACCCTTTGTTACTCCCATCTATTGAAAAGGAGGTAAGGAAGTTTCTCCAGGACAAAACCATTATACCTTTGAGATATTCAAACTGTGTAGAATATCTAGTCCCTACCAGAAAAAAGAATGGAGAAATAAGGTTATGTGTGGACTTCAAGAATCTCAACGTAGCCTAATTAAAGGACAATTACCCTTTGCCTAAAATGGATTACATTATGCATAAGGTGGTAGGATATGCCCGAATGTCTATGATGGATGGATTTTCTGGATACAATCAGGTAGCTGTACATCCTGAAGGTCAAAATAAAATTGCTTGCACCATGGCTTGGGGAACATTTATGTATGCTAGAATGTCTTTTGGCCTCATAAACGCAGGAGCCACTTTCCAGGGAGCCATGGATATAGCATTTGTGGGAGAGCAGGACAAGTTTGTAGTAATTTACTTGGATTACATCACTATTTTTCCAAAATAGACGAGGATCACATTGAACATCTGCAACTCACTTTTGATAAATGCATAAAATATGGTATGTCCTTAAATCCTCAAAAATCTCAATTCACTCTACGTGAAGGAAAGATGTTAGGGCACAAAATGGAAAAAGATGGGGTGAATATTGATCCCAAGAGGGTGAAATCCATAAAAAACATCCCATTACCAAGAAATAAGAAAACGATCCAGGTTTTCTTGGGAAAAATAAACTTTTTAAGGAGGTTCATACTTAACTATGCTGAAATAGTAAAAGAAATTACAGAGATGCTGAAGAAGGATAAGGAAGTGAAATAGACTATAGAGTCTCATGAATCATTCTCTAGAATTAAAAGGGATTTTTCAAAATCCCTTGTATTGGTTAGCCTAGACTATCTAAAACCATTTTTCATTTTTTTCTTTTGCTTCTCCTCATACAGTGGTTGTTGTCTTATTGCAAAGAAATAGCGAGGGGCATGGGCAACCAATATAATTCTTCACTCAGGTGCTACGAGATTCTGAGTTAAAGTATAACATCTTGGAGAAGTAGGCCTATGCCTTGGTCAAAGCCCTAAATGATTTTATAATCTGTCCTGTAATCAAACATAACTACTTATGTACCTATAGCTGTTGTGAAAGACATTCTGGTTTAGGGTGACAGTGAGGGAAAAAGGGGCAAATGGATTGCTAAAATTCAAGATTACGACATGGATATCAAGCCTACCAAGTTCATCGAGGGGCAAGGGCTAGCTAAAATTCTATTTGAATAAATTTGTCAAGAATCAGGCATATATTTACTGGCTGGGGGAGATGGAGAGAGTGGAAATTTGGAGCAGCAACAAGAGATTGAAACATCAACCCAAAAAATCCAAATGAAGTATGTTGTGTCTCACTGGTATAAGAATATTGTTCATTATCTGCTTTTTTTGAGGTGCCCAGTAAATTTTGATAAAATTAAATATAGGGCTCTGAGGCTGCAAGCCCATAAATTTGTTATCTCAAATGGCCAATTGTACTGGAAGGATCCTATGGGGATTTTTCTTTTATGTTTGGTTGAGGAAGAAATCCACAAAGTGATGGATGAATTTCATAATTGTGTATGTGGAGGACATTACAGTTGGAGGGATACAACACACAAGATCCTCAAAGTAGGTTTTTACTGGCCCAAACTATTTGGTGAGGTGCATACTTATGTTTAGGCCTATGAGAAGTGCCAAAAGTTTGTTGAAAAATAGAAATTAGCACCTTTTCCTCTAATCCCTGTTTTTGTTGAAGAACCTTTTAGAAAGTGGGGGTTAGACTTCTTTGGGGAAATACATCCAGCCTCCAGCAGTCAGTACAAGTGTATACTCATGACCACAAATTACTTTACTAAGTGGGTAAAAGAAACCCCAGCCAAGAATGCAACTGATGTGGTAGTTGTTAAGTTCATGGAGAAAAACATTCTCTCCAAATTTGGCTTCCCCAAGAAGGTTGTCACTGATAATTCTTAGGTGCTTAAGTAAGCCAAATTTATATATTTCTGCGAAAAATGCAACATTTTTGTAGGCCATTCCACCACCTATTATCCACAAGGGAATGGATTGGCTAAATCCTCAAATAAAACCTTGGTAAGTATTCTAAAGAAAACAATATCAGAAAATCAGAGGAACTGGGACTCACAACTAAAATTTTCCTTATGGGCCAACATGGTTACCACCAAGAGAGCCACTGAAAAATCCCCTTTTGAGTTGGTTTATGGAAATGAAGTGATTTTTCCTATACAGCTAGATATTCCAGTGGCTAGAATCTTGTAGGACATTGAGGAAGAGGCAAATGATTTGACTAGAAGGATAATTCAAATGGTGGAACTTCAAGAGAGCAGAGAACAAGTGAATCAAAATTTGATCTGTTATCAAGAAAAAATGAAGTCCTTGTTTAACAGAAAGGCAAAAGACAAATATCTGTAGCTCAGAGACTTAGTACTAAGATGGGATGTTGGGAGGGAAGATAAAGGAAAGCATGGAAAATTTGATCCCCTTTGGTTCATACCTTTCAGGATTGCTGAGGCAAAATGGAACAACACCTTCCTATTGGAAAATATAGAAGGAGAAGTGCTTGTGCTGCCTATGAACGAGCTGTTTCTCAAGCTTTACTTACAACACTGAAAGGGTTCACTACTATTCACTGTAAATACTGGTGATCCATTTGTAAATAACCATAATTTCTTTCTGTTTTCTATTTTTGTTTTTGTTTTATTGAAGTATGAATGAAATGACTCCATGCCCAAGGAGTAAGTTACTAATCGGAAGGTTCTCAGTGAATTGCATCCAATACACTATCCCTAGATAGAGCCAATGTTGTTACCCTTCGTCATGATTTTCAAGAAGCTGAGAGATCAGAGCCAGGGTATAATATAAAAATGCCTTTTGAATCAGCTTCAGAATCATTAGTAAAGCCCCCTAAGTCAAAAGACAACTAAATTACACATGGGAGCCACCATCAAGGGCTAGAGCTATAGTGGAAGGTCTAAAACCACAAAGGCTACTCACGGGACTTGTATTAGAAAAGAACAACAAGGAAGAGAAGTTTTTTACACATGCGCATGTCATTGGTTAAATGTTGAATGGTTTCTGGGCGAATCTCCGTTCATACCCACCCTTCCTACCCCCTGAAGAATTTCGGGGGGGGGGGGGTAACTTTCTCAGGTGATAAACAAGCCCCCACCCCCATAGTTGAAAATCTAGATCTAGATCCAATGGTACAGATCCATTCTGGGGGGAGAGCGTGAGATCAGGCCTCCCGCTATCCGACCCGCTAGAGGATGGTGGGAGTGGGGACCACACGCCATGTGATCCAATCCGCAGGTGTCTTTTCAAGTGAGTGTGAATTCAAAGGTAAAACAGTGACTTTAGTTGCCCCTGCTCCTGTCCACCTATCCCCGCCATTGCCCAATCTTACCTAGCCATGTGTCCCTCCCATGACAACATCCCACGTCAGCTGACCGTTGCCCCTGCTCCAATTATAAAATCCTTCCTGCCTCATATTTGTAAACATTTTCCTGAGCTCCCGGTGCAAATTCCTTCATCATCGCCTATCCTGAATGTCGTTCGAGCTCAACTAACAGAGTACCTCTGCCCAATGTCTTTTTCAACCTACTCCATGAAAACTAGGTAACCAGTCGCTCCTGTACACTTGTAATTTTCTCAGATACTCACAAAATATGAAGAAGGCGGCTCCCAAGGTCCCAAAGGTCCATGAGGCCAAACCTTCTTCTAACGTCGACCCACTCATGGATACAGAGGCTTAAATTTCTGACCCTTCCTATGCCTCCCACCTTGATGACCTCAGTTTTGACCTATATGGCAACCATGTCAGGGGGAAGACCCTTTCCAAGTAGTTGACTTTGACCTATATTATCAAATTACACCCTTCATGCACCATTTTCCAGAATTCATCTTCTGGTTGGCCGTAGTGTACATTGAAAAGAACAATTTCTTTGTTTCTTCTTTTGGGGAAAAATTCTTGAAGTAACCCTAGAGATGATTCAAAAGGCCCTGGTTTACCCCAACTCTCTTGAACCCCAATAGTTTACTGATGTCACCCTAGTGTATCATTACTCTACCCTCCCAACCAATGAGCGACAATATTTCTTACAAATGGTCCTGGCCCCTAGCCTACAAGCTCTACCTATGGCTGACAACTTCCCTACCACCCTCTTTTTTGAACCCATCCAACCCATCCTATCCATAATTTCTCATTTGCTGGGGGATGGTGATGCCAACATAGTAAACAAAGAAACCTTGGGTTTTTTAAGGCAAATGATGCTGTCTGGACACTTATTTGATATTCTAGCTTACCCATCTGAGGCCTTAATATTTCAGTTGCATCATTTTTCCACCACATCTTATTTCATATACTATTCTCCACTATTCTATTTGTTTGTGTATATTCATGTGGATGAGTTTGAGTGTTCGGGCCTCAGTTTGGTGGATGGAAACAAGCAGAGGAAATTTGTGTTCGACTGGGACATTGTTGTTAGAAAGAGGCCAAATTATGATGGTTACTCTCAATTTATATCAACTTATATGGCCATTGCATATAATATTATCCATGGTTTTTCTCCCCCAAGGGTTATCCCCCAACAAAGAGAGATTCTCCAACTTACCAAAGACACTAGGGTAGGGGACTGGTACCTTTTTGAGGATGACATAGAGATCAGGGTTTATGGGTGTGAACTTCCCCCTTACCATCTACCTGTGATCATGCCCATGTGGATATTTTCTCTAGAATTCATCAAATAGAGCCTCAATGTGGACCAAATCCACTTTGTCCCTGTAAATAAAGGACATATGTTTAAATTGGGAAAGCCAGTGGGGCATTTTGTGTTCAAATCCAAACATGCCTTCAAGGCAGTTGAAGCATTGCTCAAAAAGATGAATTTTGACCTAGGGGATGTCTCACATTATGACCCTCATGGTGTCATTTCCCAAAGGAGGAAGAAGATAAAAGATTCAACTTATGAACATGAGTATAGGCCTTAGATTGAATGGAAAGCTAGCCTTGATTCATGTCCTATGGATGCAAAGATGGAGACTGAGCCTCCAGTAACCAAGGACAAAGCACAAAAGATGACCCTAGACCAAACTAGATATATAGAGATAGAGGATGTACATGCAACTAAAAAGGAAAAAACGCAAGAGAGAAAAGAAGAGGAGCTTGAACCAGGCTAGCGGAAACAAGGCTAGATCAACTGGGTTTCGAAGTGACCTTGGACAATCCATCACAAAATTCTACCTCATCCTCTTCAGAGGTAGCTATTTTAGGTGCAAAAGGAAGTGCAACTGTTACTTGGTCAAGCTGGCCTACTCGAAAGGCCATTGAAGAAAGAAATAAGAAGGTGAGAGAGGAGATGCAGTAGAAAATGACATCTCACTCAGTTCCATACTAGACCAAACTGTTGGATGCTATGGATTTAGAAAGGAATCAAATGAAGTTTTCACTACAACATCCATTGACATAGTCTTTGCCTTCAGGTTCTCAGTTAAAAGCCTTGGATGTTTCACTAGATTTAACAAGTGTTCCCCTGCTAGACAAGATAAATTTCCATAGCTAGGTTGGAGAGATGCTATATAGCGATCTCAAAAAGAACAAAATGATGGTCAACAATGCTGAGAAGCTGTTGGAAAATTTTGCAACCAAGTTGAAGCAAGAGAGAGTTAACTCCAGGGCTCTCCACATGCAGAATGAGAGCTTCAAGGAGATGGCCATGAAGCTAGGTGTGAATCCAGAGGATAAAACCTCTTTCGAGGTCCTCCTTGAAATAGAGATCTAGGAGCTCAGGAAAAGGTGAAGATGTCAGGTAATGAGCATGTGAAATCCAAAGAACTGCACAAGTGGAAGAAGAGACGACGACACTATCCAAAGATCTTATTAAAAGGAATAAAGAAATAGTGGCCCTTAAGCAACAGACAACAGAGCTGCAAATGAGAATAGACTCACATGTATGTGTAGTGATCATACCTAAAGATCATCAAAACCCAATTGAACAACTCACTAAGATCCTCACTGAGCTCCAAATTTCAGAAGGGGAGCTTAAAATGGTGCATAACGATCTAGATGTTGCCCAAAGAAGCCTAACTCAAAAGAGAAGCAATCATAGATTGCTAAGAAAAATGCAAAAATCATCAGTAAGAATCTATAGGAAACAAACTAGGAGATATCTGAGTTAAAGGCAAAGCTAAAAGGAAACATGTGTCTACTGCAAGACAAACAAATGGTATTGGATGAGATCATTGAAGAGATAAGGAACCACTAGGAGTATATAAACTTGATGGATGAACAAAGGATTGTAATAAAATATTATGAAGGATTACTCCTGTCAACCAAAGAAGAGGGAGAAAATAACTCCCAGATTGCCAAAAGGTTCATTCAGTTTGTGAATGAGAGGCCACTCAGTGAGCTGAGGCCCATAGATGTGGTGGACAGAGTAATTGCTATCATGGAGATTTCTAAGGTTGTCTAAAAGGAGGAAGCTAGATTCAAAGCTAAGGAGTACCTAGAGGTGGTATCAAAGAACATGACTGCTTTCAACACTGAGTTCGAGAGGATTGTTAAAGCAGGGTTTCCCAACTGTTGAGACTTTTGGGGTGTGTTGTTCCAATGGGAACAATACAGTCAAAGACTAGTGGAGGACAAAAGCAAAGTAGACTCTTCACATGAGAAGACTTCCACTCTGAAGGGGAAGACCATGGTAAACTATCTAAAGAGGGATTTTCAAATGCTGGGAATTATAAAGACCTTGTTTCATCGTAGATTGAATTACACAGGTCTGACCAACCTCAAAATTGCTTATCAACAGTTCTTTCGTGCTCCACTGCCAGCGCCATCACTTTTGAAAATATGCGAGTAGTTCATCAACCCTCTTGTGCTCCAAATCATCGAACCATCAAAACTGTCGCCACAACTTGCTTATCGTGACTAGAGATACTGCAGATCGTGTCAACTATGACACTTGTATTTCCTGTTTTATGTAAATATTTATTTTCAGTCAATCAGTTAGAGTTCGGTTAGTATAATTGTTCCATGAAGCACACTAAATTTTTTGTTATGATTATCCACTATAATGAAATCAAGAAGGAATAATTTGTAACAAGGTCTCCTTCTAAGGCCCTATAAAAAAATAGTTTTATGATATTGAACAAGGGTTCAGAATTTTGGTTTTCCAAGAGAGAAGTCCTATCTACTGTCAATGAAATGATTGCTTTGTGGAAGATTAATACAAATTTTTGGCAATTGTGGCTCATCTGAATCTGTATTATGTGCTCTTTCTATGTTTTTTCCAGATGTTCTTATTATTCTTCTCAGATTACATGTAATAGTAGCTGCTGGAAGTGTTTTCATGAATTTATGGATTCATATAAGTCTAATGTTGATGAAAGATGTCTATATTGATATGAAAGATAATACTTAAAATGTGCTCCATGTATCTTTGCATTCCATTCAATTCTCTGTTCTAGCTATTTCACTTTGAATTTTGATGCATTGGATTCTTAGATTTAAGCCCTGTGTATCGATTTTCCCTCATATACAAGTATTCTACTAAATATATTATGATGACTGATAAACTACAAGTTCATGTGATGTTGGACGCTATGGGTCTAATGTAATGCTTCTGTGAGTAATAGTTTACATTGGGATTTTTCATTTATCCTCTTAAGGAAGGTTCTGAATTGGATTTCTCTCAAAAATGTTAACATTGAGTGTGTATTAATTTCCAACAAACCTTTAAGACTCTTGTCAATATATCTTAGGAAATGGTCTCTCCTCAACCTAGGGGTTGTCTCTACGGGCTACAACATGTTGCATGTAGATAATTTGAGTTCACCAGTTGAGATGGAGTTTCCAAGGCAGTGTACTATAATTTGTAACATATTACAATGTGTACAGGTGGTGCATGCAGTCAGAGGAAGGACCCTATGGAATTTCACAATTCAATAGTGGGAAATTCCTAAATAATAGGGGCCAATTTCCCAAGGGAAAAACACAAGGAAATAGCAGCTTGGGGGACTTGAAAATTGGTTAAGTGTTGGCCGGAGTCAGTCAGTTAGGCAGAGGGATAGACTATACACTTGCAAGGTGCTTTCAAGCTTGAGCAAGCATATGTATTTATTCTGTATTCTATGATTAATGCAATATACATAGTAAGGGTTTTTGATCAGTTACTTTCCCATAGATAAATATTTGTGCAGGTGTGATGTTTCCTTTTGCATGTCTATTATTTGTGCTATAGATGGTGAATTAACTTACGCATATCAATAGAGTAGCTTCAAGTCTTTTGATTTAGTAAATTTCATGAGCAGTTTTGAATATACACAATAATTTCTATATGGTGTCAGAGCTAAAATTACAATAGAGAAGAGATTTCGAAGTTGTCATTACAGGAGGTTCGAAATTGTAGATTAGTGTTACATGTTTTCTTCAGGATTGAGAAGATGGATTTCAATGGATTAAGGCTCGAATATTCCCTTAAGGGAAGCTCGAATTATGTTGCATGGAAGTATTGCATGGAGGCAGTATGAAAAGATAATGGGTTGACGGAATTCATTTATAATGATATTCCGAGACCAACAAGATTTGATGCTAAGGATTTAGCAGAATGGAAGAAATGTGTATCCAAGGCAAGAAGAATCATATTGGAGGGAGTACAAGACCATATTTTCTCAAATCTCCATGAGAAAGAAACTCTGTATGCATTGTGGCAAGCATTAACAGATCTATTCCAAATAGTAGTGACCATAGGAAGCTAGCATGATTCGGATCTTGGGGGAGGCCCCCAAGATCTAAAAACTTGAAATGGACCTTGGGGGGGAGCCCGCCAAGATCTCAAAAATTGAAATGGTTCGTGGGGTTGAGGCGCCCAAGATCTAAAAAATTGAAATGGATCTTGGGGGGGGGCAAAATATGAAAAATTGAAATGCCAGAAGAAAATAGGAGAACACACATGAAAACAAACCACCAAGAAATGGCCATTTTCCATTCAGATCATTCCTCCCTCCTTAAGAAGAAATGGTCCCCATTGCATGAAGTTCCCTCCTGCAAAGCCTTTGTTGAATATGAAGAGCCACTAAAAAGAAAAGTTTTGTGTGGTTAACCCATAACCATGATGAACGAAGATCTGAGGATAGAGATACCCTATAATGCTTGTGACCAACTGTGATACTGATAGTGTGCGGCGTAGCAAATTGACTTCGATGAAGTGTGGGTTTGGGGATGAGCCATAACTATGAAAAAATAAGATCCAAGGATAGAGATACCCTGTAATTCTTGTGACCAACTTTGATACTAACAGTGTGCGGCCTAGAAAATGGACTTCGATGACAAGGATTTTGTGTGGTTGATCCATAAGCGTGATGCTGACTGTTGATAAAGTAGCACATAGCCTAGGGTGGGAGGAAACATCTCCAAAGAAACCAAGCCAGATGATGCTATGTTGAAACTGATGAATGTGAAGAAGGTGCCTACTAAAGCGGGGTGGGAGGGCACGTCTCCAAAGGGAACCCACTCCGAATGCTGCTCCAGATTTAGAATGGACATAACTCGGTTAATATAGCTCAGAATATTTATTATAACCTGTTTTGGAAATAGAATGATCATTCTGCATCTTCCCATTCGATTGAAATCCCTATCTAGATAATCTGGAAACTCAGATTTGCATTGCAAGTGTCGCTTCGTCACAAAATTTCTAAAAAAATAATTGATTTTAAAAGCAACGATATCTCCCTCATCCGAACTCCGATTCGACCAATTGTTTTTTTAAAATTGGGTTATTTTTCAAAAGGATCTCATATATGCAATGATTTTTTTGAAATTATGCACAAAAACTGCAAAATTATAGGAGAGTTTCCGTCTACGAATTGTCGTTAGAAAATTTTCTGTAACATAGCTGATTTTAAATCAGCGATATCTCCCTCATCTGGACTCCGATTTGACTGATTTTTTTATATATATATTTTTTTTGTTTAACAAAACCACATTTTTTTTAATTAAAATAGATAATAATTGTAAAGGCTACATTGTGGTAGACAATATGTCCTTTTACAAAATGTGACTTGTTACTTATAGCCTTTTTTGGTTACAATACCACAAGTAAATTCCATGGGTGGTAAATACCACGCGTGAATGAATACAATGGGTGCATGTCACAATACCATGGGAAAATACCATGGGTGAATGAATGCCATGGGTGGAAGCCACTAACAATACCATGGCTAAATTCCATGGGTGGATGCCATTTTCCATTCGGATCATAGCGCTCAAGGAAAAGCTTCAAAATATCAAGATGCAGAGGAGTGAGATCATTCCATAGTACCTGAGCAGGTTCACACAATGTTGTGATGAACTTGGTCAAGTTAGTGTTACTATAGCAGAGGATGATTTGTTGAGCCTAGCCCTTCTAGGCCTTCCCAAAGCTTGTACAAATACCAAGATTCAGTGAATGGGAGGGAGAAACTACCAAATTGGGAACACCTATGGTCCGATTTGGTACAAGAGGAAATAAGGCGGAACACCAGAGATGATACTTCATCTAAGGGCAAGGATGAGGAGAACTTTTCCTTGGATGGAAAGGTAAAGAAAGGGAAAGGTAAGAAATCCCAATCCAAAGCAGAATCTAGTCAAGGGAGCAAGAAGAAAGACTTGTCCAGAATCAAGTGCTTTCACTGTCATGAATTCAGGCACTATGCCATGAAGTGTCCACACAAGAAGACAAGAAAGAATACCTCAGAAGGAGTGGAAGATGAAGGTTTGGCTTCATAGTTTGAGCTTTATTTTACTCTCATTACATGCATGGCCAACCTAATGATGGGAAGTGTGTGGTACCTGGACATCGGTGCGTCGTTCCATATGACATGGAATATAGATTTTTTCAGTGATTTGGAGGAGAAGGATCTCCATATGCACATTGAGATCGAAGATTATTGAAGGTACAACATGAATGGGATTGGTATAGTCACCTTTCAAAGGGAGTTAGGCTCCCCTCTCAGAATCAAGGATGTCATGTTTGTTCCGGGTCTAAAAAATAACCTTGTGTCCATTATAGTTTTGAAAGACCATGGTTATGATGTGATCTTCAGCAAAGGGAACCCATTCCTGTGACACATAGCCATGGGAAAAGTGAAGTATATTGGGGTTTGTGTGAAGAATCTCTACAAGCTAGATGTGGAGGATTGTTCTACATTGAGAACAAAGGTGGAGAAAGTGTAGAGTCATGATGTAGGTGAACTTTGACATATAAGACTTGGCCAATTACGTCATGGAACTTTAAAGATCATGCAACAGATAACCACAACAAAAGGAGCACTAGAGAAATAAGATACATGCAAAGGGTGTACCTTAGTGAAGTACACAAAAGCCACTTTCCATGACCGGGACAACAAAGCACATGTAGTCCTTGAAAGTATCCACTTTGATGTTTGTGTACATTTATCAAAAACCTCCACTGCCAGACATAAGTATTTTGTCATCTTTATTCATGAATTCTCACAGAAGTACTGGATCTTCTTCATGCGGATGAAGGATGATAATTTCTCCAATTCTTGAGTTAAAAGCATTGGTGGAGAAAGAAATAGGCAAGAAGGTGAATGCTCTTAGGAGCGATAATGGAGGTGAGTACTTGTTGAACGAGTTTAAAAATTTCTGTGTAAAAGAAGGCTTTCAACGAGAATTGACAACACCCACAACCCACAACATAATGGGGTGGCTGAGAGGAAGAAATGTAGCATTATGGGAGCAACACAGGCAATGTTGCATGACCAAATCCTACCTCTGCACTTGTGGGCTGAAGCATGCAATACAACGGTCTATTTGCAGAACAAGAGTCCTCATTGGATTCCTGGTATGATAACACCAAAGTAACCTTTCTCAGGGAGGAATATGAATGTGTCACATTTCAGGATCGTTGGAGCCTTTGTCTACTGCTTTGTCTCCAAATAATCAATGAAGAAGCTAGATTCGACAGTAGAGTTGGGGGTATTTGTGAGTCACACAGAAACTCCCCACAACTACCATTTGTATTTTCCATCCCTCAGAATGAAAATTATGTGAATGTATGTAAAATTTGATGAAGACAAAGCCATGCGATGCTATCTTGAAAGGGAGCTTCAGATCCCACCAAAGGAGGAGCCTTAGGATGTTGTGGAGAAACCACAAGTTGAGGAGAAGAGAGTGGAGACAACCACTCAAGTAGAACCATCCGTAGAGGTTAGGTAGAGAACTAGGGAAGCTGGGAGACTTGTGCAGGATGCGAGGTAGAATGTTGGCGCTCCTTCAAATCAATGTAGGCAGAGAAGGTCACTAGATCAGTACACTAGCTACATGACTCTAATGACTGAGCTAGTAGAGGCTGAGCCATCCTCTTTCGAGGAAGTAGTAGAGAAACCAATTTGGGTTTATGCAATGGTGGAGGAGTATAAATCCATTGTAAAGAACAATGTTTGGGAAGTGGTCCCAAGACTAGTAGACAAATTAGTTGTAGGTTCGAGATGGATCTTCAAGGTGAAGTAGGAAACATACGGAAGAACATAAAATTACAAGGCCATATTTGTGGCCAAGGTGTGCTCTCAGGTTGAGGGGATTGACTATGAGGAGACCTTTACTCCTATAGCAAGGTACTCATCCATCGATCAATCCTTGCTCTGGTTGCTCAAATGGGGTGGAAGATCCACCAGATGGATGTGAAAACAACTTTACTCAATGGAGTTATTGAGGAGGAGGTGTATATCGAGAAACTAGAAGGCTTTGAGACTTTTGAACGGGAGTCTCATGTGTGAAAACTCAAGCGAGCATTCTATGGTCTCAAGAAAGCACCCTGTGCTTGGTACACCAGGATTGATAGCTATCTCACTGGTTTGGGCTTCACCAAAAGTGAAGCGGATGTAACCTCTATCATATTTTTATAGAAGGTAAATTATTGATTATTTTTTAAATGTTGATGACTTGATTTTGACTGGTGATGAGGTGTTGATCAGATCTTTTAAGGAGGACCTTGCAATAGAGTTTCATTTGAAGGACATGGGTCTCATGCACTACTTCCTTTGATTGGAAGTATGCCAAGGTGATGGGGAACTGTTTGCTTGTTAGGGAAAATATGCCAACGAGATACTTCAAAGGTTCCACATGGATAGGTGCAAACCGATGGAGGCTCCTATAATGACCAATTAGACAAAAGAGGATGCCACTTCAGGTGAGGAAGTGGATGCGTCTGTTTATGGACAGTTGGTGGTTTCACTCGTGTATCTTGTGAACACATGGCCATACATGTGCTGGGTAGTCGACCAACTAAGACAAGCTATGGTTAGGCCAACCAAAATATTTTGAAGGGAAACTAAGCATGTTCTACAATGCCTCAAGGCACTACCCAGTTTGGAATTTGGTACATATAGACATAGGGAGTCAAGCTATGTGGCTTCATAGATGCAGATTGGGTGGGAAGTCCATTAGACTTGAAGAATACATTAGGTGGAATTTTCAGTGTTGCATCCACAATGGTTTCTTTGTACAACAGGAAGAAAATATCCGTGGCACTCAACTCAGCAAAAGCGTAATACATGGCTGCAAGTCAAGCAAAATGTTAGGCGATCTTGATGAGACAGATACTTGTTGGCTTATTTGGTAAAATGATGGATCCTACTGTGATTTATTGTGATAATTAGAGTTGTATCAAACTCTCTAAAAGTCCTATTTTTCATGATCGATCCAAGGATATTGATATCTGGTATCACCATTTATAGGATTTTGTGCAGAGGAAGATTATGTTGCTACAGTGCATTCCAATAGAGGAATCAATTGCTGATATTTTGACAAATGCATTTTCAACAGGAAAGTTTGAGTTCCACAGGTGCAGGATAGGGGTGGTTGATAATCCCCTTCTTGCTGAGAGGGAGTGTTGAAAATGCAGCAAGAAAATCTCAGTTTGACTTTTCCTCGGTCAAACTAGAGAAAATTCAAACTTATATTTCAATAGAAATCTTGGAGCTATTTAACTAAGTTGACATGAAAATTTTCACTCAGTTAACTCAATTAATTTGATTTGGGGAAGCTTGAGTTCAGTTTAGTATGTTTGATTTCTAATTTGTAGCAATTTATTTCTGTTAATTTGAGTTATTTTTAGTTTAACTAGTTCTAACTGTCAGAAGAACTAGTGGAGGTAGAGTTATCGAAGTGGAGCTTTAACCACACTCAGTGATGAACTAGTTAATTGATAAATCAACCCAAAATAATTGTTTCATGCAGAGAATTCGAGTTATCCATTTGAGATGGAGATTCCAAGGTAGTATACTATCAGTTGTAGCATATTCCAATGTGTATATGTGGTGCATGCAGTTAGAGAAAGGACCCCTAGGGAATTGCACAATTCAATAGTGGGAAATTCCTAAATAATAGGGGCTAATTTCCCATGGGAACAATGCAAGGAAATAGGAGCTTGGAGGGCTTGAAAATTGGCTAAGTGTTGATCAGAGTCAGTCAGTCAGGTAGAGGGATATATTATACACTTGCAGGGTGTGCTCAGACTTGTGAAAGCATATGCATTTCTTCTCTATTCTATGATTAATGCAATATAGATAGTAAAGGGTTTTGAGGATTTTATTTTCCCCTAAATAAATATTTGTGCATGTGTGATGTTTCCTTTTGAATGTCTATGATTTGTGCTATAGATGGTGAATTAACTTCCATAGATCAATAGAGTAGCTTCAAGTCTTGTGATTTAGTAAATTCATGAGAAATTTTGAATCTACACATTAATTTCTACAAAATTAGTATGTTCACTTAAGTTGTTCCTCCTTTCCCTTCCCTACTCGACTGAGCTGACATGTTAAAACGAATCAATATACAAGCCGATTTAAGAAAAAAAATCCCATTATAGATATGAGCATCATAGATCCACTTGAGCTTTTAACTTAAGCTGAAACATATTTTCCATACATGCATCATTGACCTTAGAAGTTATTTAGGCCTAGATAAAGAAGTTGACAAAAGATAAGCCAAACATTGCTAGCTGTCATGGTTTCCCTTTCTACTTTTGCCACATTACCATTAGAGCCAAACACGAAAACTTCCATACATGGTCTTATTAAAATAGAATACGAGCACAAACATGAAAGGAAACATGACGTGACATAAAAGAGGGAACATAATAAAGTAAAACAACATGTAAACTAGTAAATGGCATATGAAGAGAAAAACTTCAAATGAAATGGGAAATGTAGGAAGAGTGTTGTAATGCAATGCAAAACTAACTAGAGTGAAAAAAAACAGAAGAATAGAACTAAACCTAAATCCCAACCTATCTAAACTAGAAGGTCAGGATTGTGTGAAATCAAATTTCCAATGCAACCATAAGATTTCCTCTCAACTTTCAAGAAAAAATATAAAGATTAACAACAACATAAAATAATGTTCAAAAATAAAATTACTTGCCTGAATCACTTGCACATAAATATGAAGGTCATGCCTTCAAGCATAAAAGTGTGGTGTAAAAACTTGCTTTAACCAGTCTAAAACGTTACCTTGTTGATTAGAATAATAATCATACAAATCTTGGAGGTTGCTCATGAATATACATTTGTCTGTGTTTTCATTTTTAGCAAACATCGAGTTATATCGAAACTTATTATTAACGATAAAGAGATTTTTCCAGCCATTTTGCGATTTGATCATGGAACTCGAAAAAACCCATTTGAGAACCTTGAAACCCTTGAGAAAATGAACTTTCAATCAACTCAATCAAATTATAAAGAGAATTTTGTGAGGGAAATTTGATTTGATTATGTTTTGAAACCTTGCTAAGATTGTGAGGACCTAACATAACCATCAACGAAAGCTGAAGTTCCTCAACTTCTTGATAAGCATCTTAGCAGTGAAACGATGAAGCATAAGAATTTATGGCCTTGATGAGATCAACAAATGTAAACTAACTATCATCAAAGGCAATAGTGGGAAAATGATTAATTGAAATACAACTGTTAAGGGAAATATTATGATCATATGGATCAATTAAGGCATAAGATTACACTTATTAAAAAATAGAGATAGGTTAATTTAAGAAATTTTACAAATGATTTAAATAACATAATAATTCTCCTCACATTCTAAGTACAACAAATCATACCTTGTATCTGATTACAAACTAAAACAACAACACAAAAATTGAAAGGATTAAAAATGAATGCTGGTATAAAATATCCAAGAAACCAGTCAAGATACAAATAATGATGAGAAAAGGCTGACAATAGATTAACATGTTTTGAGTCAAATTTAATCTTTATATCAACTTGGGAAATTAATATGGTGAGATGAGGATTTTGATTCACCAAATAATTCAAGCATTAACTAACACTCAAGAGGACAAATTGTGCCAAAATGAAAATGATTGGCTTCATAACATTCACAAGAAAGATTAGGAGTTGATTGTTCACACAAAAACTTAACATATACAAATCCTTCAATGAATGATAATATTTATCTCGATAATGAAAACGATAGACTTCATAGCTCAGTGCATCCATGAAAGACATACATTCCAATCAAGGGTTCGATGTAAGAGGTTTGCGCGAAGATGAATTGACTGGAATAAAATCTTCTATCTGATCAGAAGCCCTATCTTGAAAATTAGGAACATCAAATCGGAAATGTTGAAAACCTTTCAAGATGAGTTTGCATCAAGTGAAACAATGCAGAGAAAATAATTATGCGAGAAAATCTAGATCTGACTTAGTTTTTGGATCTCATGAAGACTATGAGAATATGACATAACCATCAACAAGAGTTGAAGTTCCTTGACTCCCTGACAAGTCCCTAAAATTTCAAATGTTGAATAATTATATTTTGAGGGCTGAGTTAGATAATGCATTGTATGTAGGAAACTACTATTAGTTATTTTAACCAAATCATTGTTATCCAGATGACAACTGTCTACATCACTGGTTTGATCAGTTTTTTCAACCTCAATAAATATATTACTCAAGTCATAAGGTTCTTCTAATTGAGTATTTAAGGATGTATAGATCGATGAAATTTCATGAGCAACTTGTTGGGTGTGGAACCTGATTATCTTCTTGATTTTTCTTAGGGTTTTGTTTCAGTCGTGGTTGGATCATAATCTCTAATAGGGGGGTGTGGGGGGGATTCCCCCCCCCCCCCCCCCCCAACCGCCCAACTAATGTCGCTGAGGGGTCCTGGGGGGTGGCAGCAGCCACCTACTTCCCCCGAAGCGAAAATTAAATGAAAAAATTCCTTGTAAAATATCATAATTTCGTAGGCAATCTGGGCCGTTCATTAGGTGAAATATTTGATGTTAGAAGTTATGCTTATTTAAGGTTTTTTCCCTAGAAGGAAACCCTCGATTTATATGAGGGAATTTTATTGTGACTATATAGTATTATGTGCACGAAGAAAAGAGGAGAGAATTTGTGAGAGCGAAGAGGAAATTACAACGACTTTGTTGTAGGTTGTATCTCTTCAGTTTGCTGGATCATATAAAAGGAAGGATTGGGTGTTTTGCCCTTGGACATAGCCCAAATTGGGTGAACCAAACATATTTGTGTCTCCTTTTATATGCTTTTTTATGTTTGTTTTTCCGTAATATTTTGTTCATTCCATTGCTCTGTTAATTAATTTCTAACACAACCTGAACTAAAGAATTATCCTCATGCAAGATTGGAAATTGCAAGGCATGGAATGGATACTCAATGATTTCACTGTTTTCTTCCTCATCATGTGTGGCCCTACCACCTTGTGTCAATTCAAAATTTTTCTCATCAGATTGTGAATTTGAAGAGCATGGCATATTTTCATCATGAGTTGATTCATTATGAGTGGTAGGACACAAGGGATAGTGAGATGAAGAAGAATTTCCCATAAGAAAATCCTCTTTGACCATATCAAATTCTAGATTTAAACCTTGCAAATTGAAGTCTTTTTAAGAAATCAAAATATCAGTCAATGTTCTTGGGAATTAATCACCATATATATCAATGGAGTCATTGTCATCAGAATTATGGTTGTCCAAAGACTTTAGTTTGATTAAGCATCTTGATTTTCTTTTACTGATTGTCGAGATTACAAGATTCTAGATTAGCCAAGAATGAAGGAACAACATCTTGACATGGAGGGATTTGAAAGAGGGAAGAGATATTAAAAGCTTATTCACCTTTCTACTCCTGTACCTATGGAATGTGACCACTTTGTACCTGATCACCATTTGGACTAGCAAATTGAGAACCAATAGTATATGAAGAACTTGCTAGTGGAGCGAATTGATCAAGTGAATTGAGGTACAAAGAGATATGAGACATAGATGATAGAGGATGATATGTATCCCTTGAAGAAAAAATACTTTCAATGATATCATATTCAAAATTTAGATTATGTACATTGATGTTATCTCGAGGAATCAAGGGATGAGTCTTCACCCTAAGCTCCATGTATTTATTGGAACATTTTAATTTTCTCGGATAAGATCTTGATCATGGAAAATAGAAGAAGGTGGAAGAGGCAGATCATTAATTTGATTTTCAGATTTCCCAACTTCAACATGAGCATGAGATACCACCTTTTTTGGTAATGAAAAAGGAGGACAAGGGACAAAAGGGGAAGTAGATTCCTCCTCTAAGGGTTGGAGTGCCTCATGATCGAGAAAAGTTGGAAGAGTATAATCAACTAAGGATTTATATTCAAATTGTTTCAAGGATATTTGAGCCAAACATTGAAACTTTTCATTGAATAAATCCCAATCCACATCTTCTTCAGGAAACTCATAACATATGTGATGAAATCAATCAACAAAATCCTCTATTGATTCATCAAGTTTCATTCTAAGTTGATTATTCCTTTTATAAACATCTCGGTCATCGTGCCTTTCAAAGGCTTGATCAAGCTCCTTGAAGAGTTGTTTGAATGAGTGAATGGAATAAATTGGTAAGGTTTGACACCACCACTTAACTCAAACTTCAACGGTGAGGATAAAAAGTGTACAATCAATCTCTTCACAAATTATTTCATGAAAGTCAAAAAATTTGAGAACCATAAGTGTATGCTCTAGAATAGATGTTTTACCCTCACCATTGAACTTAAGATGAGACAAACCATCTATTAGTTCCCCACGGATTGAAAGATTGACATTCCCAGAAAAATACCCCAGGATTAAGATTTTGAAATGAACCATTCAAGGTGAGAGATTCAAAATAGACTCAATGAGCTTAGCTGGTCATCTAGCCCTCCTAACACCAAATCTGTTGATGATGCTGGATGTTGCCAACAGTAGGGGTTCTCCCCGATATGAAGTCCTAACTAGACCTCACATCATTTGGAGTAGGAGACTCATCTGGATAAAGGCTAGGCCACCACTATTCTTAGAGATTTTCCTTGGCTGCAATTATCAACATAAGAGATTATGCACAAACTTCGAGATAAGTAAGGAGGTTGAAAATGTGAAGTATACAATTGCAATGTATATATGATTCTTCCTTGAACATAGTAGAAAAAGTGAGCCTTTAAGAGAAAAGTAATAATACTATTATAGTAAAGACACACAAGAGCATAGAAAGAATCATTAGTTAACCTGAAAAATAGTTACAAGGTAAAAATAATCATAAAGGAAAGTAACAACGCACACTCAACAAGATATGTACGGAAACCAACGAAATAGTTCATTTTCTCTAGTATGTATGAACACAAACATATACCGCAAACATTAAAAGAATAGTCCTACAAAATCCACAATACATGCAAGAAAGGGTGATGGCTCTAAGAGTTTCAAATATTAAGTGAAAGTTCCAAGTACAAAATTACAATGATGCAACACTAGCCCCAATAGTGGAACATTAAGTCACCACTTTTTCCTACAAATAATGATCTCATCTCCTATGATAATCTAGAGAAGCCAAGGTGAAAATTCCTTTACTTGAACTATGAGGGTGTATTTATAACAAAAGAGGTGACTCGCCACCTCCTTGTTAAAAATATGCAACTGCGGTCAAGTTCCACTTTGGACAACTCACCTAATGGAGATAATGATTTCATTAAATTCCTATTTTTGAGAGGACCAAAATTGACATAAATATTACTTAAATCAGATAAGGGAAAGCGTAATTATGAAGAAAAGCCCACATGTGCAAATTTGACAAGTTCGACCCTAAAGCAAAGTGGACACCCTTGGAAGGCTATAAATACAAGAGACCTCTACCTCATCTGAACACTATGATGAGACACTCTTCTATCTTGGTTTTTGGCTCGCACAGGTCTGAGGCTCGTCCGTGGAGGACCAGGTTCGCTTTGAGGTGAAATTGCAGGTTCCGAAGCTCACATCTTTGATTTAGGGTTTTTGGCCTTAGTCGAGGGTACAACACAGGAAGGATTTGACCACAATCACTCGCACAGAAGCTCATCCGTGCGACTGAAGCCTTCCGGTCCATGGGAAACTCTCCATCCATGCAAATTGGAGTTAGGGTTTTTGTAGTCCAGATTTGACCCCAGTCACTTGCATCCCAGGCTTAAGGGAGTGAATGTGAAGCTATAGTCAATCACATGACACCTTCCGTGTGACTGAGTCCTAAAAGATGAAATCTCAGTCCTCCTAAGTTTTCTCTCATTGACTGTAGGGTTCGACAATTGACTGCAGGTAGTTACAATTCATTACAGACTTCAGAATCATAATTTTGAGTATAAGCTTTATTGGGTTCATTTCATGGATGTTGTAATTGTTTTGGATGGTTAGTTGCATATATGAAGATATGGATCATTGTACTCTCTTTTTATAAATCATTTGATGATGATCTAATACGAATAAGAATTTGAAATGGTTTTCCCCATAGTGGGTTTTTCCCTAGTATACGACCAATCCTGGTGTCTCTATGTTTGAATTATTTGCTTCCATTATTCCTTTATGTTCTGCTGCATTGATGATATTTTTCTTTCTACATAGTTGCATATGATGTTGAATAATGATGTAAATCTTAATAATGTTATGATTTTATGGAGTGAACTTAATGTGTTAATGAAGAAATGTAACTATCAAAGCAAAGAAAAATATATCCCTATGAAAAATTAACATTGAATCAGAGTTGGGCTGAAGAAAAGTCATGGAGAACACCCCTATGATGACATAATTGATGGAAGCAAGAAGAGGATGGTGGATACCTAAAATAATTCTAGGGTTTTAAGAAAATCTTAAGCAATTTGTGTATTAGGGTTTTATGGATATTATGAGGTTAGCGTTTGAGATAAACATTGGTTTATGGGAACTATTTGAGATATGAAATCTAGAAACCTTAGCATGGTTAATGTGAAGATGCTCAAGTACTTGTGATAGATTTGATGAAGCCCTAGATGGTATAGTCTCTAGTGGGCCTGGTTAATAAAGTTGATGAATGTGCAATGATGGATCTTGAAGGCTGGTTCAAGAGGGAGAGGATCACCTCTCATTGAAGATAAGTTCCTTCCAATTTATGATGCTTCTTTATGTATTTACTTTTGTTTAAAATTGTTGATATGATTATTGTTTTGATCATTAATTATACTTCCTAAATGTAGATTTGCGTATTTGGATGTTTCTAACCTCCTTATGAGATGTAATAAGAGGATCCTTATTGAGGATAATTTGAGATGCAGGAAAGAAAAGATAGAGATGGAAAAGATAAAGAGGCACTCGATGAAAAGATGACAAAGTGCTACAAGCTGCCTATGTAAAATGAGAAGGTGCATAGGTATTTGAATACTACAAGATATGCATGGTATATTGTTTAAATGTTATGTTTCAGCTGTAATATTGGATGGTAAGGTATGCCCTAAGGTATGGTGAGAATTTATCCTTCTCAAACGGTTCATGCATTGTTAGGTCCCTATAATATTAGTGATTCCCCCATTAATATTGTTGTGCCCCTATTGTCCCCATATTGTTATTATTGTGCCCCATAGAATCCCTCTATTGTTATTTTTGTGCCTTTATATTATTATTGTTAGGTCGACTTGGTTATCTTGTGACCCCTTAGACTCCTATATATAGTAAGGATGTTTTGCCATTTGAATCATCTAAGAATTGTTCATTTGTGTAATGTAAAGGAGGTTGGCCCCTCGAAGAGGCTTATTTCTAAGGCGTTGATCTATCTTTTCTATCTTTTTGGGAGCTGGTTTCATAACATTTGGTATAAGAGCTTTGGATTCTAGGGTTTCGCTACTCCAAACAAGTCATCGTGTCATTTTAGATATAAATTTATTTATTTATTTATTTTTATTTTTATTTTTATTTTATTTATTTATTTATTTTTATTTTTATTTTTATTTTATTTATTTTTTAATTTTTAGTTTTATTTATTTATTTATTATTATTATTATTATTTTAATTTTAATTTTAATTAATTAATTAATTTATTTTTATTTTTTTTTCCGAAGAAAAAGCGAACTTTTTATTGAAGAAATAAAAAGTTACATTGCATATGCTTGAGCATTTCTGTTGCTGCTATATGACTGCTTTTGCAATCAAAAAACGTCCTACCTTCAGGAAGGACCATCTGTTCTCAAGAAGAGTCAGCTGAAAATAGTATAAACCAGCTGCTTTAGACGGTCCAGTCATGAGCCAATTAATTTATTTTTATTATATATATATATATATATATATGTATTTTATTTTATTTATTTATTATTTTATTTTATTTTATTTATTTATTTATATTTATATTTATTTATTTATTTTATTTTTATTTTTATTTTATTTTTATTTATTTATTTATTTATTTTTATTTTTATTTTTTTTCTCTGCGATGTTTCAGAAGCTACAAAAAAACCCATTTGAGCTGAAATCGTTATAAACTTTGAGTCTGAATTTCAGAGCTTGTATCACTATATTTGTGGAGATATGATCTGAGGAAGTTAGGGTTTTTGCAGACTCCCGAATTACATTCCAAACAGGTGACCTGGGGAAAATCACCATAACTTTTGTTTTGAGCATCAGATTGAAATTTCGTAAGAAGTTTCAGAAAGAGGATGGCCTGTAGTTTTCTTTGTATTAGTTTCAGGTACTAAGGTCGAAACAGTGACATGTGGCACATCATACAAGTTCGCTCTACTGAACTAGTCTATAATCAGGTCACCGTGGGAGATTTGGCATAACCCTTCCTTGGAGAATCCAATATTGATCAGACATTCAGGGTTAGAAATAGGACTCAAAGGGCTACCATAGGATGACATTTTAGATATTTGAGATCCACAATTACAAAGATACAACAGATTCAATATCGAGCTCTTGCAAAGTGAAAAAAAATGTGTGTAGTTTTTTCTAATTTTGTATAAGATTGGTTTGGAAAATTAGTTTGAAGGAACTCAAAGGGAATAGTGAAGTATTATTAGCATTAATTAATGCCTTGAAGAAAGAAAATGGAAACACCTAGTAAGCAACCTGAAAGCTCTAGCATGACTCATAAAGAAGAGGAAGAAATGCAACATGATATATTAAAATTACAAGATCAAGTACAACAAATTTCACTCTCACTAAAGGTAAATGAAACCAAGATGAATGGCGTGGAAGCTAATATGAATGGCATGCAAGTTAGGATGAATGGCGTGGAAGCTAAGATGGATGGCATGGAAGCTAAGATGAATGGCATGGATGCTAAGATGGAAGCTAAGATGAATGGCATGGACGCTAAGATGGAAGCTAAGATGAATGTCATGGATGCGAAGATGAATGGCATGGACGATAAGATGGAAGAATTGAAGATAAATTTGAACAAGTTGCTACAAGAAATGGTCATTAATGGTGAAAGGGTAGTAAAGGAAACTTATGATGAGAACAAAAGGAAAACTTGTAAAGGAAACTTGTCTTGACGATGAACCACACTGGTTGGTTCGAAACGCATCGACAAAAGTTTTTCTATGTGATTTTCATCGAAGATTCTTCAGAAAACAAAAGAAATGTTAATCATGATTTCATAGACTCTAATGTTGGATTGAAGACCCACCATGTTCCAAAAATCGGTATGAGGAAGTTTGATGGCAAGGATCCCGGAACATGGATACAATAGATGGAGCAATTTTTCGATCTCCATAATGTGAAAAACACATAAAAGGTACATATTGCAACTTTATATTTGGAACCAAATCAGTTTGTATGGTATCGATGGCTTTGCTCTCGTAAACAAATTGTCACTTGGGAAATTTTTACGGAAGAAATGATAGCACATTATGAGGATACAAAAAGAAATACCTTTTTAGCTAGTTGATAAATCTCAAACAAAAGGGTTCAATGATGGAGCACATTGAGGACTTCCAAAAATTGAACATAAGGGTAAAAGATATTCCAGAGGAGCATAGGATTGATGTGTTCATAAGGATTTTAAAGGATAATATCCAACATGAGGTTCGCCTTTGGGAACCTGATTCATTGGAGAAGGCATTCAGGTTAGCAAGAAAAATGGAAAGAAAAATTATGGCAACCAGGAAGCCTACCACTCACAACTATAAAGATGGAAGTGTTGTGGCCCCTAGCCTTCCACAACCTACAAGGTTGACACCACAAAAATTGGAAGAAAAAAGAGCAAAAGGGTTTTGTTACAGTTGTGATAGCAAATACACTAAAGGTCATAAGTGTGATGAGAAGAAATTATTCTACATAGATTGTAAAGAGGAGGAAGAAAGGGAACAAGAAATGTCAAAAGAAGAGGATATAGTCCAAGAACAAACCCTAGATAAAGAAGAAATGAATCCAACCATATCTTGTAATGCATTGGCTGGAATTACCACTCCTCAAACTATCAAGATAGAAGGATATAACAAGAAGAAAATGGTAATAGTGTTGATTGATTCAGGAAGTACCCATAATTTTATTCATTGTAAGATAGCAAAGGAATTGAATTATTTCCTATATCCAACACCAGAGTGTCAAGTGATGGTTGCAAGTGGAGGAACCATAAATTGCTCTGGAAAGTGCCATAATATCAAGCTATCCATGGTAGAATATGTATTGAATAGACCAATGATTTCCATTCCAATGGGTGGTGCTGATGTTGTACTAGGAGTCCAATGGCTACAATCCTTGGGTACAATAACTTTTAATTTTCAAGAACTTTTCATGAAATTTTCTGCGGAAGGAAAGGAAGTTGAATTAAGGGGTATTGCAGGGAAACTGGGAGAGATAATCAGCTCTAATGGTATGACAAAGCTTCTAAATAAGGAACAATGAGGTGTAATTGCACAATTATGTTCGCTAGAGGTTCCCACATCGAAATCATCTATTTCTCCAGATCTCCAAAAATTCTTGGACAATCATTCCAAGGTATTTGAGACTCCCAAAGGTCTCCCACCTATTCATGATCATGATCATGCTATTCATTTGATTCCAGGAAGTGTTCCTCCAAACATTAGGTCGTACAGATATCCATATGCCTAAAAGAGTGAAATTGAACGTATGGTTGCAGAAATGCTAGAGGCTGGTATAATTCAACCTAGTCAAAGTTCTTTCTCTACTCCAGTAGTATTGGTGCACAAGAAGGATGGATCATGGCGCATGTGTCCGGATTATAGGGAGCTCAACAAGATAACTATTAAATATAAATTTCCCATTCCTGTCATTGAAAATTATTGGATGAATTGCATGGATCAATTTACTTCACGAAGTTGGATCTTCGTTCAGGATATCATCAAATTAGAATGAAGACTGAAGACATTCCGGAAACAACATTTAGAACTCATGAGGGTCATTATGAATTTTTTGTCATGCCTTTTGGCCTTACCAATGAACCTTCTACATTTCAAGGTTTGATGAATTCCATTTTCAAACCCTTCCTCAGAAAATTTGTGTTAGTATTTTTTGATAATATACTAATCTACAACAAGTCTTGGAAGGATCATGTTGAACATGTTGACAGGGTGCTCAAAATATTGGAGGAGAAACAATTATATGCAAAAAGATCTAAATGTTTCTTTGGAGTACAAGTGGTGGAATATCTGGGTCATATTGTATCTCATGAAGGTGTTAAGGTAGACCCTAGGAAAATTAAAGCCATTATGGAATGGAAAATCCCCACATCCATAAAGCATTTGTGAGGATTTCTCGGGTTGAAAGGGTATTATTGCAAGTTTGTTAAGAATTATGGGAGAATAGCAGCACCTCTAACAACATTGTTGAAGAAATATGCATTTTCATAGACTCCAGAAGCAACAAGGCCTTCGAACATCTTAAAGAGGCAATGTTCCAAGCACCGGTCTTAGCTACGCCGGACTTCACAAAAAACTTTATTGTGGAATGTGATGCTTCAGGAAATGGAATTGGTGCTGTTTTAATGCAAGATGAAAGACCCATTGCTTTCAAAAGTCGTCCAATCAAGGGAAAGTATTTACACAAAGCTATTTATGAGAAGGAAATGTTGGCAATACTACATGCACTTAAGAAATGGTGACCCTACCTAATGGGAAGACACTTCAAGGTAAACACAGATCATGATAGTCTTAAATAATTTTTAGAAGAAATATTATCCTCTGAAGAGAAACAAAAATGGGTCACAAAGATGTTTGTTTATGAATTTGAATCATCTACAAAAAAGGGAAGCTAAATGTTGTGGTAGATTCACTCTCAAGAAAGGATGAGGATGTGGAAGCATTGTTGTGTGCCATTTCTATTATCCAACCAAATTGGATAAACGAAGCAAGGGAGGAATGGAAGAATGACGAAGAAGTGTGGGCACTCATTCAAAAGTTACAACAAGATTCCAGCACATCTGATACATTTAGATGGAAAAATGATTCATTATGGTACAAAGATCGTTTATACCTATGTAAAAATTCCCAACTCAAACAAAAGATTCTTATGGAATTGCACACTTCTCCCTTAGGAGGGCACTCAGGATTTTTAAAAATTTACCGAAGGGTTAAGAAGGAGATTTTTTGGGATGGCCTTAAATTACATATTCAAAAGTTTGTGGCAGAATGTTTGGTTTTCCAACAAAACAAAGTTGAAACAATTAAGATCCCAGGTCTATTACAACCTTTATCCATTCCAAGCCAACATTGGGAGGAGGTTTCAATGGATTTTATCGCAGGTTTACCCAAGTCCGAAGGAAAGAGTGTCATCATAGTGGTAGTTGACAGACTTACCAAGTATGCACACTTTTGTGTATTATCACATCCATTTAAAGCTAGTACAGTTTCTACTCCATTTATGGAAACAATTCAAAAGCTACATGGAAACCCAAAGATTATTGTAAGCGACAGAGATCCCATTTTCACTGGAAATTTTTGGACATAATTATTTTCTTGTCTCGATACTCAGTTAGCTCATAGCTTATCTTATCATCCTCAATCTAATGGGCAAACTGAGATAGTAAACAAATGTTTGGAAGGATATCTTCATTGCTTTGTATCTGATAAACAGACACAATGGGTCAAATGGTTGCCTTTGGCTAAATGGTGGTATAACACTTCCTTCCATACTGTAGCAAAAATGACCCCATTTATGGCACTTTATGGATATCATCCACCATCCATCACATCATATTTAAGAGAAAATTCTAAGGTTCAAGCAGTGGAGCATCACATCGAGCATCAACAACAAGTTCTCCAACTCTTAAAAGATAGCCTCACGTTGGTGTAGAATAAAATGAAACAACAGGCAGATCAACATCGCAGCGAAATAAGTTTTGATGTAGGTGACTGGGTATTCCTACAGCTACAACCATATAAACAAATGTCCCTCAAGCAAGCTAAGAAGGATAGTATATTATCACCAAAGTATTATGGTCTGTATAAGGTGTTGCAAAAGATTGGTACCATGGCATACAAATTGGAGCTTCCTGCAACTTCTCGAGTGCACCCAGTTTTCCATGTTTCATGTTTAAAGAAGGTTATAGGTGACAAGCTCTCAGTTCAAAAAATATTGCTAGAACTTGACGAGGAAGGAAAAATTATATTGGAACCAAAAGCAGTCATAGAAATAAGAACTCGACAGCTACAAAATCGATCAATTTCGGAATATCTCATCAAGTGGAAGAACTTATCCGCGGAGGATTCCACATGGGAGGATTAGAATTTTATACAAAAGCATCCAAAACTACTCAAGCGTTGAGGACAACACTTTTTTGAAGGAGAGGGGCATGTTAGGTCCCTATAATATTAGTGATTCCCCCATTACTATTGTCGTTGTGTCCCTTATTATTATTTTTGTGCCCCTATTGTCCCCATATTGTTATTATTGTGCCCCATAGAATCCCTCTATTGTTATTTTTGTGCCTTTATATTATTATTGTTAGGTCGACTTGGTTATCTTGTGACCCCTTAGACTCCTATATATAGTAAGGAGGTTTTGCCATTTGAATCATCTAAGAATTTTTCATTTGTGTAATGTAAAGGAGGTTGCCCCCTCGAAGAGGCTTATTTCTAAGGCGTTGATCTATCTTTTCTATCTTTTTGTGAGATGGTTTCATAACATGCATGCATATGAAAGTGATTTGGATTCATGGTTCTTATGATGAAATGATGTACTTGATATTGAAAAGTTATCTTACATAATGAATTTCTTGACTCTATGGAGCTATTTGGAAATATTGATATTTGATATACTAGTATACTTGATGTTCGACTAACATCTGTCATCTTGATCCCATGAAGAAGGCGAACACCTTGATTCTAGTAGATGATAACTTGATACTATTGATATTGAGCATGGTAACCATGATGATAAAAGGGTAAGAATGAGATTAATATTCATGACCTTTTGTTGACCATGGTTATGTTTTGATGTGCTAAGTAATTATTGCATATGGTAGAATTCCATGACTTGATGGATTGAGTTACTTGACAAAGAAGTAATGTTGTGATCATGATTATTAAAGTATGCTCCAAGTAGCTATTTGACACTAACCCTTGATGAAAGATTGATGTCATGATGTCATGATAAAGTAGCTGATGCTAATATATATGACCATGATGAATATGTGATATAATCTGAATTTATGATCTAACAAATATGCTGATGCATGGTAGCGTTATAGATAGGTTGATGACTTGAATAAAGATAACTGAAGTGGATTGCCATTCATAGGGAGAATCTCTCCATAATATCCTTACTCCTATTATGATTGACATTATATTTATATTGTTTACTGTTGAAGTATTTTTTTTTGCATGAATAGACAAATATATGAAATTGTTGATTTGCAACAAAGTTATCATCTAAGAAGAGAGAGCTTTCCCTTACTCTAAGCCTCAGTCGCACAGAAGTAGGGTTACAATTGCGGCTGTAGCCTTTTAGTCACATAGAAGAAAGGTCAAGGGTGTGACTGTAACCACACAGAGGAAGGCCTATGGGTGTGACTATGCCTAATGGACAAAAAAATGAAGGTATGTGTATAAAATAAAAAGTACACATGAAAGATGTCATGCCTACAGATGTGGAGCAGACAACAGAAATATCTGTGAGAAGGAAAGTCTGAATTTTTACTATAATATGAATGTGTAGATTGAACTTGTGTCTACAGATGACTGAGATATGATGTTTCACTATGATTGAAGTTTGCGCTATAAGAGTTTGACTTGATTTGGCTGATTGATATAGATGAGAAGTGTTTGGAGTTTTGACATGATGCTTGATAATGACATAAAACTTTGACTTTATGTTGAGATATTTTCTAGACTATAGATCTCACTATGGTAGCGAATTTGGGATTTCACAACTGTTGATTTGCCTTGATAACAATCCTATATGGGCATAGTGACTTTTTAGTTATTAATATTGGTATTCCATAATGGTTTTGTATTGGCATCCTCATTCTCAACACATTGGTTGAAGTATTGACAATTGTGATTCAAAGTGAAGTAATATGACAATGAATGGATGGATCCTGCATAACTTATTCTTGGTGTATGCATTTGCATATGGTGACTTATATTATGCTCATGAGAATGACTTGAAGAAATTTTGATTGATATTGTTTGATAAATGACAAATTGTTGGCATGACTTGATGAGGGCTCTAATTTTCATCTGGTCTAAAGAATTTAATACAATTGATATTGATGAGTTTGACATTAGTTTTGATATAACAACAATGATTTTTGTAATATTAAGCATATTGATTTGGTAAAGTGTTATGTTTGCAGAAAGATTTTTGTAAAGAAAGCTTTCTGATCCAGATATGATCACATTGATAGTTACTTGTGAAGCCAAGAATATGTGTTGATCCAAACCTCTACTTCAAAAGTGTTCCAAGATATGACTTTGATTTTGAATTTGTTTTTATATGTTGATGGTCTATTCTTGACAGGAAATGAGCCCCTGATAATAAAAGTAAGAGGGAGATGGATTCTGAAGCTCAAAATGATGAATCATGTCATGATGAACCAATTTATGAAGTTGGGAAAATAAAATCTATTGAATAAGTGGAAATGAAAATCCTTGGACACTCTGATTGAATTTCAAGAAGTTGTGAAGATATATTGTTGAACTTGACTTGGAAACCGACAATTGATTAAAGCATTGATATTCCATTTTGAACACCTGTCTATATACATATATGTGGCACATAGGACCAGAGTAATTTTGTGATCAAGCTGCTTCATACACATAGAGTTTGCACCGAGCACCCTTCGAGATATTTGCATGGGATGACCAATTTTTTATCTAATATATTATTCCTATGATATGTGATTGCATGGATGTATTGTTAATGTTTGGAATTATTATTTATGAACAAATTTGGGTGTTGCCTTAGTATGGTATCTTCCATGATATTTTTGGATGAGAGGTCCATATATTTACACACGACCGAGATTTAGCACGATGTTTCTAGCATGGCTAGCTATGAGGCAGGTTGAAGAAATATTTTTGGAGAGATGTTTGAATATGACATGGATACATTGCAATGACAAAGAATGGGAACCGATTGGTAGAGAATCCCACATATAGATGGGGCTGAGTTACCTTCATATATTGAGACAAGCTCAAGCTTATGGTTGACACCTCCTTGAGAGGGATGATTACTATGATATCCTTTTTGTGATATATATATTTTTGTTCTAATAATATATTTGATTTGATGTCCTGTATGAACGAGAGACAATTTTTATTGAGACACGATGGTTACCAGATATGAGTACGATGATACTTTGCTAATCTATAGAGAGCATCACTGGTTGAGGACACTGAGCTAACTCTTTCCCCTTGTATAAGCTCCTAGGGTGAGGAATTGAGATAGAGGGCTCCTGGGGTTGAGGGAACTCTAGAAAATAGGGTATCACCACTATTTTTTACCCATAGGGTTGGAGTAGTAGCTCACCCTATCTTGGTATTTGCAGAGTATACCCTATTTGGAATCATACCCACAAGCATGGCTTGTTGGGATTGTCCCTCCCCATCTAGCCAATAGGTTGAGGAGGCTTGGAGGCGTGTGATACTTGCCTCTTGGTAAGTAAGGTATCTCATCCAAGCTCGAATTATGATGCAGGTGTTATACCACATGACTATTGAGGGTCATTATTGGGAAGATCGGTAGGCAATAGGATGGGTTGAGTAGTGGCTCCTCTATATCACCTATTGCTCGATATGGGGTCGTAGTAGTAGCTCCCCCATGAGATTCCGAGTTGAGATAATATGGTTCCAGGTTGAGATATGCTCCTTGATGATATGCTCTTTGATGATGACGCAGGTTGTAGATCTGACTCCCCACCGATATTCCCGGTAGTAGCCTGTTGGCAGAAATTTTAGGTAGTAGCCCATTGGCAAAGATTCTGGGTAGAAGCCCACTGACAGAGATTTCAAGTAGTAGCCTGATGGGAAAAGGGTGGTAGACTAAGCTCTCCTTCGATGACAAAATTCTTCTTCTTTTAGATATGAGAATATTTAACATATGAGTAGGGACATTCAAGAGATAAGCATGAATGAGCAAGAGATGAATTGAGATGATCAATGATGATACAAAATGATGATATACCTGAGATTGGATATGATATGATGATAGGATGACATGTTGATCGATGGTAAAATATTGACAGATGGAATTCTCCTTAGTTGAGAGGGAGTGTTAAAAATATGCAACAGCGGTCAAATTCCACTTTTGATAGCTCACCTAATGGAGATAATGATTGCATTGAATTCATCTTTTTGAGAGGACTAAAATCACCCTAAAGATCACTTAAATAAGATAAGGGAAAGTGTGATAATGAAGAAAAGCCCACATGTGCACATTTGACAAGGTTGACCCTAAAGAAAAGTGGAAACCCTTGGAAGGCTATAAATACAAGATACCTCTAACTCATTTGGACACCACGATGAGACACTCTTATATCTTGGCTTTTGTCTCACACAGGTCTGAGGCTAATCTGCAAAAGATCAGGTTCACTCTAAGTTGAAATCATAGGGTTCGAAGCTCGCATCTTTGATTTAGGGTTTTGGACCTCAGTTGTAGGCATAACCCAGGAAGGATTCAACGATAATCACTTCCACAGAAGATTAGTCATGTGACTGAAGCCTTCCTATCTCATAGACAAGTCTCCATCCATGTGTCTGTGAGTTAGAGTTTTCACAGTCAAAATTTGACCCCAATTTCTCGCATGCCAGGCTTAAGGGAGCCACTAGTAAGCTATAGTCGCTCGCATGACAACTCCTTCGTGTGACCGAGACTTAAAATATGAAATATTAGTCTTCCAAAGTTTTCTCTCATTGACCGCAGGGTTCAACAGTTGACTGCAAATAGTGACAATTCATTACAGACTTCAGAATCATATTTTTGAATATAAGTTTTGTTGGGTTCATTTCATGGATGTTGTAGTTGTTTTGGATGGTTAGTTGCATAGATGAATATATGGATCATTGTAATCTCTTTTGTTGAATCATTTGATGACGATCTAATAAGAAGAATAATTTTAAAGGGTGTTCCCATGGTGGGTTTTACCCTAGTCTCCAACCAATCCTGGTCTCTCTATGCGTGAATGATTTTCTTGTATTGTTCCTTTATGTTCCATTGCATTGATGATATTGTTATTTCTACATAGTTTTAGATGTTGCTGAATAATGATGTAAATATGAACAATGCTATGGTGTTATGGGGTGAACTTAATATGTTAATTAAAAAATGAAATTATCAAAGCAAAGAACAATATAGCCCTTTGAAAAATTAACGCTCCCATGTGACTCTTGACCTCCCTCATGACTCTTGAGATTCCACATGAATTTTGAGCTTCTATGTGACCTTTGAGATACTATATGACTCTAGGAATTCCCGGTGACTTTCCACATTCCATGTGTGATCCTTGGGCTTCCACACATTTTACATTTTCTCATTTTTTGGAGATACAAATTACATTCCACAAATTGTGGAAAAATACATCAACAACATAAGACTTTTGTGATGACACTTTGATAAGCCATGATTTTGTGAATGTGACATGGGACTACATTGTAATGTATCAGTGCTAAGTTCTCCTCTTTGATTTTATGTTTCCAATCCTTCATGATAGATATAGCTTGTAATTCATCTTCACCCTCCAAAGAGTCTAGGTAAGTGTTGGATCCTTCTAGGTTAATATGAGTTTTCACCTCTCTGTCTTGGTCCAAGATTCACTCCTGCATGATAACATCTGTTTATCTTATCTCCACAAGTGTCCTTCTTGTAACCTCCTGTTTATGAACTCCTGAGCATCATCTTGCCATGATAAAATGATAGTACCTACAAATTAAGGTCATTCATGACAAGATAACATCAAGCCCAGAATCACATATTCTATCTTGTACAAATGTTGACTGTGATGGGACAATGCAAAGGGGTTAAGGGAAGAGGTCTTATTGAGTACAATGCACAGAGTCAAAAGGCAAGGAGTGAGGGTTTGTACATTGTGATTGCATAATGCGTAGTGGAAAAAGAGAGGCAAGCCATGAATTGCACATTGGGCAAGCCCAGGAGGTAAGGATAGAAAGCTTAGGCACTATGACTATGCAACGCACAATGCTTGAGGGAGAGGATCCATGTATTGGGTAGTTGAGCACTACAAGGGCTGAAGGATAGCCCTACTATCCTCTGAGATTGCACAATGTGTAGTAAGGAAAAGCCTTTCCAAGCCATTGCGTAAAGAGAAAGTATGGGATACAAGGGTGACCTGCTTGAGCACCGTCACTACATAATGCAGATTGGATGAGAAGGTGGCTCTTGGGATTTCACAATTGAGGACTGTAAGGGTATAGAGATGGCCTTACTATCTACTGAGAATGTGCAATTCCCAAGACAAGGCAGGACAGATTAAGGATTGTGTAGCGGATGAGTGTAAGCAACAAGGTGGAGGGTCTGTGCTCTGAGGTTTCTCAATGCATAATTAAAGGGGGCTATCCTCAAGATGGGCATAGTGCAAAGGTACAGGAGGTAAGGGTCTCATCACTGAGGCTTAGGAATATGCAATGTGCATATCACTTACCTATAAGTTGTTAATTTGGAAGCTTAATTATAAATTCCCTTCATTGGAGAATATTTCTAATTCAGAGAGACCTAAAATTTCCCCTGGAAGCACTCAATTTGGTTAAGGAAAATGTATTTTTGAAGTGAAAACCTACAATGGCACAAAATTCAAGGTTAGCCTAAGAGGCTAATTATCCCTCCTCCAACGCTTATAAATATAATTCAAGTTACTGTCATTGGACATCATCTCATCACACATTCTTCTTCTTCTTGGAGGTTCGATATATCTGAAATATTTCAGGTTTTCATCCACATGTGTGAAGAGGAGAGAGAACAAATTGGAGGAGGTCGAAATTTGTTTTGACTAGCTCTTTTACCAATGTTTACTTTTGGTGATTGGACATTTGTTTGACTTGATTTGAACTGGGTTTTTGGACTATTTTGGAGGACCAAATTTATTGGCACAAGAAATGAGGTTTTCTGGGCATGTTAATTGCCCCATTGACCAAGTTTGACCTAGTTTCTTCGAGCTGTTTTGACTAAGGTTTGAACAACATTGAAGGCCGAGTTTGTTGGATGTTGGACGAGCTATTGGAGGACTATTTTTACCATTGACTTCGACTAGTTAGGTCACATTTGACTGCTATTGACTTGGACAAAATTACAGACTTTGACCATTGACCATAATTGAATTTTGAGACTCATCATTGGTTGGATATTGGTTTGTCTTTTTGGATAGTGAAAGGCTAACTTTGAATTGGATTATTGTACTCTCTTTTGAACATTTTATGACAATATAATAAGAAGAAGAAGTTGAAACGGTTTCCCCCCTTGTGGGGTTTCCCCTGGTCTTTGACCAATGTTGGTGTCTCTTTTCATTGTCATTGTCTCTTATTTTTCATTGTATTTACTGTTATATCTACAATTACTATTGATTAATAGAAGATTAATTTGATTTCCATTTAAAGTTAAGAATTGGTATAAAGTGATTGTAATATCATAAAACAATACAAAATTAAAATGGAAGCAAAGCCAAGGTGAAGAGAAAAAGCCCAAAAGAGACAAGAGATAAGAGAAATCATATTTGAAAGAAGTTGAAGGAGCCTATTTGATTTGGAAAAGATGACTACCTCTTTCTTCAAGGACAATGAGACACTAGGAGATTCATCAAACTTTTCAGGATGTAATATCAGGTTGGAAGTTATATTTGATGACAACGATGTTTCAGAATATGTGCAAGGGAAGTTTCCTGATTCTTCGGAGAATGCTCTCGCTGCCACCAAGTCCAAACATAAGAAAGGTGAGATCGAGGCTAAGAAAATTATTATTGATGGTTTGTAAGATCATTTACTTGTTTATGTTGGAAACTTGAAGAAGCCCAAGGACATTTATGATAAGCTAGTTAGGATGTATCAAGTCAACAAATTGAACCAAATCCTCTCCTCAAAAAATAATCTTAAAGAAACAAAGATGAACAAGGGAGAATCTATGCATCTTATGTCATAAGGGCATCCCAATTAAGGGGTCAATTACAAACTATTGGTGAGCCCATATTTGACAGTCAGTTGGTGATGGTAAATTTACAAGGTATTCCTTTGATTTTGGAAAATTTCATCACTACTATTACCAACAATAATCAATTTCCTACATTTGATGAGATGGTCAGAAAATGCTCAAGAAGAATCTAGGATGATATCAAGAGGAAGGATTCAAAAGAAGTAAGAAGGAGAGCCATCAACATTTGTTACTCAATATAAGAAAAGGAATGGTAGAGGAGGTCCATCTACTTCAAGGAAGTTTGTTCTAGCACTCAGGAACTCCAATAGAAGAAAATCAAGAAGAAACAAGGATATGTCAAAGATTTATTGTTATAACTATCACAGGTTTGGCCACTATGCTCAAGATTGCTGAGAAAGGAGGGATTCTCCAAGGTCAAGATTCAACAACAATCATGGCTTTAAAAATAATAGTTTCAATAATATAAGAAGAGATTAATGAAGGGGAAGAGATGATAGAAGAAGAAGAGATGCCCTGGATGATCATGACGAAAGGCATCACCCTCAAAAGAAGTAGCATTAGTATCATCATAGTTCTACTGTGAGACAAGAGCAAAGGTCTCATCATAGTCAATCCCCTCTACTTGTGAAAATTCACGGGCCGTAAATATGGCCTTATGCTTCTCCACACTACCATCTGCAACTTGCTTTACCTTGTAAAGCCAATGAGAGATCACAACTGACTTGTCCTCCGGTCTCAGGACCACATCCCAAACACTATTTTGA
Source organism: Pinus tabuliformis (assembly GCA_031772625.1). NCBI lineage: Eukaryota > Viridiplantae > Streptophyta > Pinopsida > Pinales > Pinaceae > Pinus > Pinus tabuliformis. The sequence goes on from CM062816.1 coordinate 999,427,237, forward strand.
ACTATGGAGTCATAATCCTCCACCATCGCATCAACCCAAATTGGTTGATGCACTGCTTCCTGAAAGGAAGATGACTCTGTCACAACACATGCACCCAGAAGTTCCATGTATCCAGTGTACCTCTCTAGTGACCTCCTCTGTCTGTGCTGAGAAGAGGGCGTTCCCACATTCTCTCGTGCATCATCCAACAATCTGTCAGCCTCTCTAGTGCGCTTTCTTCCCTCTCTCTCTGGAATACTCTACCTGAGTGGATGTCTCCACTCTTTGAACCTCTACATGTGGCTACTCCACATCATTTTGAGGTCCCTCAACCTTAGGAGCTAAAAGCTCCTCATTTGAATATAGCTCAAGCTCCCTCTCAAGGGATACTCGCATGGCCTTCTCCTCATCGAACCTGATATCCCTGCGAACCACTGTCATCTGATTGGTTGACATGTACACTTGATAGTTGTGGGGTGTATCAGTGTACCCCAAAAAGATCCCCAACTCTGCTATTGGCTCAAGCTTCTTTTGTGCATCTTTGGTCACATGGAAATAAAATGATGACCCAAAAATACTGAAGTGACCAACATCTGGCCTCTTATCGGAATAAGCCTCCTTTGGTGTCTTCATCTCAAGTATCCGATGTGGGATACGGTTCTGAACATAAACCATTGTGTTTCATGCCTCAGCCCACAAGTGTAATGATAGGCCCTGATCATGCAACGTCACCCTTTCTGCCCCTACTATGCTTCTATTCTTCCTCTCGGTAACCCCATTTTGTTGAGGGTTATGGGGTGCCATCAACTCTCATTTAATCCCTTTCAATGCATAGAAGTTCTTAAACTCATTTGAGACATACTCACCACTATTATCACTCCATAGATCTTTAACCTTATTGCCAGACTCTTTCTCTACCAATGCTTTGAACTCACAAAACTTTGTGAAAGTTTTATCCTTTTTCTGCATAAAAAATACCGAACATTTACGAGAATAGTCATCAACAAATATAACATAATACATGTATTTGGCGTGGATGCTGTCGAGAATGGTCCACACACATCTGAATGGACTCTCTCCATAATAGACTATGCTCGACTGTCTCTCTCTCCAAAGGAAGACTTGGTGTATTTTCCCAAAGTACAACCCTTGCATGTATCAACTTGTCAAGTGTACCTTTGGGAAGACCAGTAGAAATTTGTTGCAATATCTTCAAAGCCCCATGATGCAAGTGGCCCAATCGCCTGTGCCTCAACTCGTCGATGTCTCGGTTCATCATCTTTTCTGCTTTTGAACTTAAAGCAACACAATCCTCTACCTCTATCTTATAGATATTCTGAACTCGAATCCCTATCTTCTTTATTTGGCCGGTGGCTATGTGTCGAAGGAATGCCTTTCCTTTCGAAAATATCACATCATAGCCTCTATCCTCAAGCATGGCAACATATACCAAGTTATCATAACATCTTTAAGAAGAAATCACATAAGAGAGATTCTCGTCGACGCATTTCGAACCAGCTAGTGTGATTCATCTTTAGGAAAAGATGAGGAATCTGATCTAGGCATTTAGATAAATAGATGTAGAGAGCTGCTAACTAGCCATTAGGGATAACAACTAGTTTGAATCAGGGTAGGAAATAGAAAAGGTTAATGACCAAAAAGGAAGGGAAAGAATTAAAACGATTATTATTATTATTTTTTGGATAAATTAATGATGTAAAAAGTTATAATTTAGAAAAATAATAACCCTTTATAACTAAATTAATTAATATATATTAAAAATAATTTTAAGAGTCATAAATTGGGTACTATCAATAAATGATATTCTAAAAGGAATTAATATTTTAATCTTATTCAAATAATTATTAATTAATATTCGATAGTCAACCTTATAAAACTATATAATATAATCATATTGAATAGGGAAAAAATAGAAAGGGATTTTACCACAATGTTAAGTGAGAAAATAATTAAGGAGAATAAATTACCACATAAAAAAAGGTTAAAAAAAAAATAAATTAAATTAAATTTATTTTAATATATAAAAATGATAGAAGACCTTATATAACCTCATTATATATATATCTATATATATATATATATATATATATATATATATATATATATATATATATATATATAATCTATAAGAATTTTTTTTTAGGAAGAAAGCGCAGGAATCCAGTTTCTGTTGATACTCCAGCCATCATCTCTATTTAAATTAACAGGTCTCTTTTCGATTTCTAAGGCCTCCCTGAATTTACGATGATGAAATTGGTCAATCCTCAGAATAACTTTAGCTTCTTCGATGCAGATGTGATGATTTGTTTTTTTCTGCATGCTCTGCCAAAGCAGAGGAGCGAGCTCTTCGGTGCCTAAGGTCAACAACATGTTCAGAAATCCTTTGGTTAATGGATCGACTGGTCTCACCAATATAAGGAATTCCACAAGAACAGGAAATAATGTAAACACCCTTTCCATCCTTGGGATTAATCGGGTCTTTAACAGAACGAAGAGAACTTCGGATAGCGTTAAGGGGTCTAAAGGAAGAATGAATCTTATGCTTCCTTAAGATCCTCGCGATTCTATCTGTGGTCCCTTGAATAAAAGGCAAACGAACACCAGAAGACCAATCCTTGGGGTCAATTTTATTCTTAGGGCCTTTTTCAACATTTTGAAAAGCCTTAAGACCTTGAGACCTACTATAACCATTCTTATTAAAAACTTTTAGGAGGTGGTATTTCTCATCTTCAAGGTGATTTTCATCGGAAACTCGCATCGCCCAAGTGGCTAAGGTGTTGAGAACGCCTAGCTTTTGAGCAGAAAATGATGGAAACTACCATGGAGATATTTCTCTCTGTGACTTTTCTTCCAAAAAACCTGATGGGAAAAAGATCCATCATCCTTCTTAGAGATAAGAACATCAAGAAAAGGCAGGCTATTATCAACTTCGAATTTCCTACCCTGAGTCAAACTAGCTGTTATCCCTAACGACTAGTTAGCAGCTCTCTACATCTATTTATCTAAATTCCTAGATCAGATTCCTCATCTTGTCTTGAAGATGAACCACATTGGTTGGTTCGAAACGCGTCGACGAGAATCTCTCTTATGTGATTTCTTCCGAAAGATGTTAAGATAGTTATGATAATTATTATGGATCACAGAAGTCTAAGTTAAACAATATGTCAAGTTATTCGTCAGTCCGGGTATATGCATAAAATTATTGAAGGTGAGTGGAGCCACATGCTCCCTCTGAAAAGTAATAGTTCCCAAACTAGTAACACTATACTTACCATCATCACCCATCTTGATATGCATCTTGAGATCTTTCTCCTCCAGTTCACTGAATAACTCTTTGTCACCAGTCATGTGGAAAGAAGCTCCATTGTCTAGGTACCAGACACTCTCCATCATTGAAGACACCATGCATGCAATGAGGGAAAAGTCCAATTCAAATTGGGAGGCCAAAACCTCACACGCCACTCCTCTTGAGGACTTCTCCTTGGACTTCTTCAATGGACAATTTGTAGAAAAGTATCCCATCTTGTGACAACAAAATCGTTTAACTTTTTTCATGTCCTTCTTCTTACCTCCATGATAAGAATTTGATTTAGAATGGGAAATTTTACCTTTCCCCTTCCTCGCCTTAATCAATAAGGCACAATTCTCTTCATCATCAGTATTTGATGAAGAGCCATCCTTGGTGTTCCTCCTGATCTCATCTTGCATCAAATCTGACCATAGTTGTTCCCAATCTGGCAGCTTCTCCAACCATTGACAGAGTCCTAATAACTATGCCAACTCTTTTGGAGTCCAAGAAGAGAAAGGCTCACCATATCCTCCTTGGAAACCGTGATTCCAACACTTCCAAGTTCATCCCGACATTGAGTGAACTTGGTCAAGTACTTTGGAATTGTCTTGCCTTTCTCCATCTTGATTTTACGAAGTTTATCCTTCAGTGCCAACTTCCTTTGATCATTGCTATTTTGATACAAGTCCGTCAATGTTTTCCACATAATATGCAAGGTTTCCTTTCCATGGAGACTCGAGACAATATGATCTCAAACTCCCTCAAGGATTATCTGTCTTGCCTTCGCTACAAAATTCTTCCACTCAGCTAAGTTTTGTGCATCAGTAGCTGATGGATTAGGAATTTCTTGTTCAAAAAATTCCTTCAAGCCATTGTCCTCTAGCACAACCTCCATCCTATCCCCACTACAAGAAGAAAGGACATTGGTGAGGGGCGAAAAATGTCACCATAAGCTCATTAGTGATGGTCAAAAGAGCATTCGTCACCAAAAACTGAACGTCACCAAAGGTGGCGTCGTGAAAAGTATAGGTGTTGTAGTGACATACAAAGTTCGTCACCAATAATTATTTATAATGACCAATAGCAACTGTCACCATTTCATATGAGCAATGGTGACGGACCATAGACTCCGTCACCAAAAACTGAACGTCACCAAAGGTGGCATCGACAAAAGTGTAGGTGTTGTAGTGACATTCAAAGTTTGTCACCAATAATGATTTATAATGATGGAAAGCGACTGTCACCATTGCATATGAGCAATGATGATGGACCATAGCCTAGGTCACCAAAAACTGAACGTCACCAAAGGTGGCATCGCCAAAAGTATAGGTGTTATGGTGACATTCAAGGTTTGTCACGAATATTTATTGTAATGATGGATAATGACCATCACCATTTCATATGAAAAACAATGATTTATTGTGATGGATCTTTAATGGCCATCACTATTGGTGCATATATATTTTGACGTTCGTTGACCGTCACCAAAAGCCACATTGTTAGAAGTATAGGCGTTGTGGTGACATTCAAGGTCCATCATGAATAATGATTATAATTACAGACAATGACTGTCACCATTTCATATCAACAACAATGATTTATGGTTACGAACATTTGAGGATCATCACTATTGATGCATAAATATGATGGCGTTCGTTGACTGTGACCATTTCATATTTTTGGTGAGGGTCGAAAAATGTCACCGAATCTCATTGGTGATGGTCAAAAGAGCCTTTGTTACCAAAAATTGATTGTCGCCATTCCATATGGATGTCAGGGCACAATGGAATTGAACCACCAACCTCTTGCTTGTAAAGCAGATGCTCTTCCATTGAGCTAACACCCTTTAAAGAATTATACTTTTAAAAATTAGACCTTGAAACTTCATAAATTGTAAATTCTACAACTTTCAATAAATTAAAGTCTCAACAATATTTTACCAAACAAGCAAAGCAACATCAAAGTTGCAAATCCCTACCTAATGGTTATTGAAGTTATGAGAAGTGGGTGGAGGGAAAAATAGTTTTGTATAAGAGAGTCAATATGTTCAGTTGAATGCTCAATTAGAAGTGAAACTATGAAGACATTTATAGCCTATAAATGACATATAACTAGCAAATGCACCAAATATTGCAAAGGAAATGTCATAAGTGGATAGCATATGGAAGAAGAGGAGGTAGGGACTTGGAACCCTTGTACATCTTGGCATGCCTTAGTACTTGGCACATCTTATCTTGTTTGACATGTCTCCATACTATCTGACACATGTTAGCATACCATAGCATTCCCTAACAAACCTTGGCAGTCATGACCTCACAACTAGCATTACATTTTTCCATGACTTGGGAACCTTAGATTCATTAGAACACCTTGGCACTAACTAGTTTTCATTCCCTCTGTTATCCTCCATAATGTCCTAGGTCGATAAGGAGATCGATGGAGGTAACCACAGACCAAGCTTTTAGTTTGGTAGCTAGCCCTACCAAACCAGAGATGGATTTCTCTATGAAAACACAACCAAGAGATGATTGTAATGTAAATGATTTTAGGTTAGATAGCTAGGCTCAGGTGGGTTTTTGGAAAATTTAGGGACTTGGAACTCTGTCCACTGGTGTCTTATCTAGTAGGGACTTTTTCAAGGAGGCAGGGACTTGGAACTATGTCTAGGATAAAGCACCTAACATGCATGACAAAAGCTCCCTAGAATATAGTACTTCCTACCTAGAAGAGTGTCCCCTACTCAAAATATAGAACCCTTCTCTACTATGGACTTTTCTTAAAGATAAATCTGTGCATAAAGTAGTACTAAGAAAAACACCTAAATTAAGAAAAGTGAGCATCTAAGTCAAACTATAAAAGTATACTAAATATGGCTCTATATAAGTTTGGGAAACACTAGACAAGCATGCTTGCATACAAAAACCATAAGCTACCTAAAATCGATGCACTTCTTTCATCGTTGCTATACCCTCACAAAAAATATGGAATCTATAGGATGTACCCCAAGGTTGTATGCATCTGCTAAACATGTAGATTGAAAGGATCTGCTGAGATGAAGTATTATTGAAGGAGAAACACTTTCAAAACAACAGATAAATTATAGTGTGAATTCAAACCATTTGCACACAGGCCAAGGCTGCTACTGTGTACACTTCTTCGATGAATGGAAACTGCAATGTATTGTAGTGTTGCTGAAGAAAAAAAACTTTAGTACAACACAGATAAAACTATAACAAATATTGTCACTGTGGCCTCGGTTGTAGCTGATCTCATCAATATAGGTAATAACTTTAATAATTGAAAAACAAAAAGGTGAGATGCATATATCATTTGAAATGACAAATTTGGGCATACTTTATTATTGTTTAGGAGTGTTAGTTTATAAAATGCAAGGTAGCATGTTGCGTCTTTATGTCATAGGCCAAGCATACGAAGAAATACATAAAATATTAAATAACATGGTATAAGTCGATTGTAGGTTCTTTTGAAATGTGAATGGAATTCTCCTTGGGCGTGTTCTAATCTAGTGGGTATAACTTTAAATAAGAAATTGATAGTTCTAGGGTTGGAATTGTCTCACAATTCATGAAAAGTCCCAAATTTGTTCACTAAAAAGAAGCAAAGCAAGTCGTCAGGTTTATGGGAGGGAACACCCTATTCGTAGGAAGATAACTTGAAATTGGTCGGGCATATTATTTCTCGTCTTCTTGTACGTGTGTGTTTTGAAAATATAACCACATCCAAAGACTCAATAACAGCTCTGGTAAAGTTTATAGGTGTGAAGCACTTATGAGAAAACCCATCGCTTAGTGACAATTAAGTGAGGAATATGTCGAAGGATTCAATCTTGCACTCAATCATAAAAGGAAGTTGGGGTATCCAACATCTTGCCAACAAACCAACTCCAACCATAATGTGAAAGGCAAGTTAACTGCGAAACCTCTTTCCCACTTTGTAGTATTGTTGCCTCTTGAATTCCAAAAGGTATCTGGCTACTTAGATCCACAAAACTCATGCCAGGTAAACTCTGGATGATACAATTGTGACGTGCAAGATTGACACACGCTCTAGTTTCCCTCTAAAAGAGTGTAAGTCAAAATATTATGACAATCTTAACTGTAATTTGATCATACACTATTGAGGTATTGCATGGAATAAACAATATACTATCAATGCACTAATGAAGAACTCAAAATAAACAAATTTCTTATTGCTACAATAGCGCCACTCTTGGGATTCTCGGATAAAGCACCTAACCTGCATGGCAAAATCTTCCTAGAATATAGTACCTCCTACCTAGAAGTGTGTCCCTTGCTCAAAATATATAACCCTTCTCTATTGTGAACTTTTCTTAAAGATAAATCTGTGCATAAAACAGAACTAAGAAAAACACCTAAATTAAGAAAAGTGAGCATCTACGTCAAACTATAAAAGCATACTAAATATGGCTCTATCTATGTTTGGGAAGCACTAAACAAGCATGCTTGCATACAACAACCACAAGATTCCTAAAATCGATGCACTTCTTTTATCATTGCTACACCCTCATAGGAAAACTATAATCTACAACATGTATCCCAAGGTTGCATGCATCAACTGAAGGTGCAGACCGAAATGATCTACTGAGATGAAGTATTGTTGAAGGAGAAACACCTTCAAAACAACAGATAGAGTCTAATGTGCATTCAACCCATTTGCACACGGACCAAGGTTGCTACTGGGTACACTTCTCCCCTAAATGGAAACTGCATTGTATTGTTGCTTTGCTAAAGGAGAAACTCCTTCAAAGCAATGTGATAAAAGTATAACATATATTGTCACTGTGGTATCAGTTGTAGAAGATCTCATCAATATAGGTAACAACTTCAATAATTGAAAAACCAAAAGGTGAGCTACATAAATCATTTGAAATGATAGATTTGGGCATACTTTATTATTTTTTAGGAGTGTTAGTATAGAAAATGAAAGGTAGCTTGTTGCATCTTTATGTCACAGACCAAGGATGCGAATAAATATAGAAAATATTAAATAGCACGGTACAAGTCGATTGCAGGTTATTTCAAAACAAGAATGGAGTTCTCCTTGTGCAGATTCTAATCTAGTGGGTTTAGATTTAAATAAGAAATTTATAGTTATGGGGTTGGAATTGTCTCATGATTCATGGCAAGTCCTAAAGTTGTTCACTAGAAATAAGTAGAGAAAGTCGTCAAGTTTATGAATGGGAACACCCTATTCACAGGGAGATAACTTCAAATTGGTCAGGCATATTATTTCTCCTGTTCTTGTACTTATGTGCTTTGAAAAGCTAACCACCTCCAAAGACTCAAGAACAACTCTGGTAAAGTTTATAGGTGTGAAGCAGTTCAAGAAAACCCATCACTTAATGAAAATTGAGCGAGGAATATGTCGAAGGATTCAATCTTGCACTTAGTCATAAAAAGGAAGTTGGGGTATCCAACATCTTGCCAACAAATCAACTCCAACCATAATGTGAAAGCCAAGTTCACTATGAAACCTCTTTACCACTTTGTAGTATTGTTGCCTCTTGAATTCCAACAGGTATCTTGCTACTTAGATCCACAAAAATTGTCCCAGGTAAACTCTGCATGATACAATTGTGACGTGCAAGCTTGACACACATTCTAGTTTCCCTCTAAAAGAGGGTAAGTCAAAATACTATGATAGGCTTAACTGTAATTTGATCATACACTGTCGAGGTATTGTATGGAAAAAAAAATATACCATCAATGCACTAATGAAGAACTCAAAATAAACAAATTTCTTGTTGCTGCAATAGTGCCACTCTTGGGATTCTCCAAGGAGCCACTAACTTATACACATTTGGAATCTTTACTTGGTCTGCAGAAATATTAAGCAATGGTAGTGATCACTCTTTTCCCTCCCATGGAAGGTCTATACAGAGTCAGTAATAAATTGATTTAAAAGTGAGGTATATGCCTGACAAATAGGAGTCTGACTCTTCAACTCCAATTTAGTGGCAAGGAAATATTCAATTGTAAATGCCTGATCTTCTACAATGTAAATTTATAGATAAATGGCTAGCCTAAATCTGTCCATTGTCCACATATCCAAAAAAACCATGTATGTATGGACTCTGGTTGTGTGTGAGAGAGAGGAGATCACATAAATACTCCATTATCAAAAGAAAAAGTTAAAGCACCACATTCTATGGAGATTTTTTTTAAAATTTTATTACATACCTTAGAAAGTTTGAAAGGATATAACTGAAGCTTCCCTCTCCTCCCACACTTCATTAAATATGCCCCTTTTCCAATGCAGATGTTGCCTACAGAATCACAATCAACAAAAATAATATGAAAAGTAAGTTTAATGAGTTAAATTAGATTTGTTATACCTCAAGCAAAGGGACTCTGAGAAATTGGATTCATTCTCTATAAAAGATGATATAGCAAGATCAAATCACATTTTTAACTGAAATAAAGGTAAATTGGATTCATGCTCTGCAATCGATGGTATAATGAGATCTAATGACATTTTCAACTCAAACAAAGGTAAGTTGAGTAAGCTCAAGCTCCAAAATGATGGCATCGAACTTCTGAGTGGAAATTACTGTATATATCTAGCTAGAGGCTATAACATAAAGATATTTGCTATATGCGAATATAAAAAAATGAAAGGAATGTGAAATTTTGACCATCAACTATAAGTTCCTTTCAAGGACTAGATCAAACCATAACATTGTTATCAAGATAATCAACTCACCTATGCTAGTATGCTTCTAGTAGTTTCATGATAAAACTCAAACTCAATAAACTTCAAACAACATAAATTAACCAACAATATGTCTGAGGTTGGTTACCTAAGGATTACAATGAAAATGACTGTGAAAGAAATGAAGACAAATAAGTGATTATGATGGATGCATGTGATGAAAAAAAAAAGACCTTTCTTCTTGCTATTGATGAGCCTTCTAGGGGATTCTTGGATGAAGTTGATCATGGTCTTCTTTTTGAAATCAAAGAGACACTTTCTAGCTACTCTGATTTGATGAAAAACAACCCTAATGCTTATGAAAATGAATATGGAAAGCAATAAGCATCGATGAACCTGGTCTTGAAGAATGTGTCTCAAACTCTAATATGGATAGTATTTTAAATTTATACAAATAGTAGAGGGTTTTCCCAGTTGGGTTCCCTAGAAAATTTTGTTTTTTTTGCTATAGTGTGACTGTGTTTTATTTATGTTCTATTCCATTGCAAATTGGTAGAGATATTTTTTTTGTCTTAGTGCAACAATTAGTTTCATATTTATTCATTCAATAAGTAGCATAATTTCAAGGAAATTCTATAGAAGGGACAATTAATCTATATTTGCACTTATATCTTTTGCAAGTAAAATTCACAACTAAATTTCCATCCAAAGTGTTTAGGTTACTAGCAAGTGGTATCACACCATATCTCAACATTGCAAGGCATAAATCATACTATTCAATAAGGTTGAGACTTGAGATACAAAAATCTTCCCAAGTTATGCAAGCAAGAAAACTGTTGATTTTCATTTCTAAATCTATCCAACTAGAACAAAATTATGCCATTTTCAACACCCTCTAGTCAAAGCTATTCCCGGCCTCATTCAACTCAATTAAGAATATATCAATCTCGTTGAGATTTCTTCTTCAGTTCATGCTTCTAAGTTATATATTTATGCAACCTAATATATCATTTATGTTAAGTGATTATTCATTCAAAATTATTTAGTCTGTCCAACACATCTACCTAATTTTCTTATCAGTTTCTGGGCAGACTCTATCAGACATTTGCAACAGAAAATAGAAGACTGTTTTAGTACCTAGTGTTATAAAAATCTAATCTAGAAAGGTATTTTGGCTTTTTTCCCTAAAAATATTTACAAAATTTTCAATCCCAAAGCCATTTCAGGGAGAATTTTAATAAGGATAAATTTAGTAATACCTTTGGAAAATTTGAATGCAACTAAAAGAAATTATTCCCGTTTTCTCAAAAGATTCCAGCACCAAATATGAGTGAATTCACAGAACTTAAGATTTGGAAATAATTAAATTTCACTTCGCTTTTCCAGGACCATATATGAGAGAATTCACAAAACCTGATATTTGGATTCTGGAAACACTTAAATTTCACCTCATTTATTAGGATTGGAAGTTCCCTGAGATGCAAACATGTAGCATTAAGGATCTACTTTGCTTGTTTAAGGACAATGTTTGTTTTATAAATAGTGATACAAGAATCCTTGTATACATGCCTGACACAGTTCTTTGGTCACAAGTAATGAAACTGAACTCCATCAATACATAACAGACAAGGTAGAATGTAAGAGAGCATCTACTTTTCAACATATACTCTGACAAAAATAAACATCTATATAGTCATACAAAGTTGTCACCACACAAAAAAAGGAATTAAAAACCAAAATAAAAATAGGAACAGGCTTGGATTTTTATGGTTACTCTAGAAAAATGTTAAACAAGATCAATATGTTAATATGGCAAATATTGTAGTCGATTATGATTTATTGATCCCAAGGGGTTAATCCAACCGAATGTCAATAATGTTACTGGGTATTTGGCTAGTTCTATGTTGGTAGGTGCCCTATTCGAAATCCCTTGGGTGAGGTGCACTAGTCAATGCCAATGGGTTTAACAGGGATGCCATCCATGAATGTGGGAAACATCCATTGGGATTCCCTGGAGAGTTTTTCTTGGAAAGAATAAAAGTAGGATTTCCTAAAGAGGAATTTTGAGATGCATACAATGTACACCCAGTAAAATCAACTCTATAGAGACAAACCATAAAAGAAAGAAAAATACAGATGCTTTTACCTATGTTCCCTTGTGAGTGTGCGCTTCATGTGAGATTTTACCATGGAGATCACCATCTCCTTTTGCAGACTCCATTTTCATGAGGTTTACTAAATGAGCTGCCATTGTTTAGTTGATGATGTAAACTGTTACTTCTTTAAGATAATATTATACCCAATATCTCATTAGAAACACTAAGTGCTGGCAGCCTATTATTTCCAACATTCCTACATGAGATCTCCTCCGTTATCCTTTCTGGATTTTCCAAATAGTTAGTAGTTGCAAGAATGTGTCTATCTTGATTATATCTAGTTCTTAATCATACATGAGTAGTTAGGATGCTTCCACTCACAACAATTGACCTTGCATTGCCCATCAATTCTTATAAATAATTTTCTTATGACCAGAATATGATCCCTGCCAATATCTTCCATCTTTATGAGAATTAGTCGGACCTATATTATCTTCTCTTGATGCTAGAGTACGTTCCATCATTGCCCAAACCTGATCAACATCAGATTTAATTATATAATTTTCCATCTCTAAAACAAGGGCTAAATTACTTCTTCAAGTTGATTCACGAAAGAGAGGCGACCTATTGTTGGGTGTGGTTGTACAATTGCATCAGTCCCATCTTTAGCCCTAAATCTATCAAGGGAAGATCTAGGTGAAAACTGCTAAAAGCCTCTTCTTGGTGCAAACCAATTGTCATGTAAAGCATGTACACGTTGCTAAAGTATGTGCTGACCTGAGAGAGTTTTTGTCCATACAATAGATACTTGGGATGTAGACCCAGATACTTCAGTTTGCCTAAGTGAAGCCCTTGCTGCATCGATAAATCTAGGAGACATATTTGGAGTACGTCATCGTAAAATTCTTCTGTGAATTGTTCTTACATGAGTTGGCCTTGTCTCTGCTAGAGGAGCAGAAGAAGAAGAAGGTGGTGATAAATTGAGCTCTAAGTTTATTCTTTCTACAACCATCCCAACTGGAGAATCTTCCACAAATCCTCTGATTCCTAAGCTTCATCCCCATTGTCAAAATCAAGCACAAAATCCTCAACATCTTCATCATGTGTGCTGGACTGTCTAGGCATAGATGTTTGATAGCCTTGACAATACCAATCTCCTTCAGGGATAGCCCTTCCAAGGCCAACACAATATGTATGATATGTTGAATCATAGCGATCACACAATAATAAAATATCACCATCACCAGCCTCATTACAATATAAGAAAACTATTTTTACATAGGGATCAAGAAATCCCATCACTTCTTCTTCTAAAGGTTGATATACATGCCAAATAGAACCAAATCATATAAGAAAATCGTCCTTCAAATGCAGAACCAACTGCTTAAACTTCAACCCTATGTATGCAAATAAATAATCATGCTTCACAGGAAAGACAGTAAGATAAAGGCAATGAAATATCTTTAAGAAATCCAACAAGGTGTTGCAGTTGGAAACTAATATCATGAAATTGTAAATCACCAACAAACACAAGGATTGATAGAATAAAAAGATGAAATAAAATGAACTAGACCCAGGGGAACTCAAATGTATATGTCTTTAAACATGAACCTATAAATTCAAATAACCCTGATAAATAAATATTCCTGCTACAAATAGAACATAAACTACTCCAAATATTTATTGGGAAAATAACTAAATTCTAGCATTCAAACAAAGGCATAAACATGTTGTCAAATGGAAAGGTTGAAACAAGTTAAAAACATCAGGGGCATGTTGCAAATCCAATTCCTATCATTACATCAAGAAAACTACCATTGGAATCTCAGGCATGGATTCACTCCTCTATTGAATCTATTCATCTACTTATCTACTCAATATGTTATAACTGCACCAAATGGTGCCACATTATAAATAAATTGTAACTTAAACATATATTTTCAAACAAAGGCTATCTGTTGGACATTGGAATGAGTGATGTAGGAGCATCCCCAATCCATTAGTGTTCTTGCATCACCAAAAACATGTTTAAATTCCAACATCTCATTCATGTTTAATCATCAATTTCTGCTTGTGAGACTTACATGAGCCCACAGGAGATCACTCTTAGTTTCACCGACTTCCACTTTAAACATGACATTTCTAAAAATAGCTGGAAGGAAAGGAAAGATATATTGTACTTAGTTTATTCACCAATTACACTGGAACCACAAGAAAAAAAAAAGAGGATTTGAGATGATGGATTGCTGCTACTGGAGAAATAAGACAAAAACAAAGAGATACTGAATTAACAGAAATACAGCAGGGTGCGATGGCATGGCATCACAAATCTTGTTGTTTCCAGAAACATCTTGCTGAATGATGAAACATAAATCAACTCCAGCAATAATTAATACATTCATTGTAAAGGAGGAGATCACTGAGAAAGAAATTTTAACATAGACCAGAAATCACTAGGCTAAAGTGGAAGAATTCATTGAGGAAAACAAATTAAGAGAAGCAACAGACTCTCTCAAGAAGAAGGCACTGACTTCCACAAATGAAATTGAGCACAATAATTGGGAAAGAAGATCCTTGGATAAGTTGAGGCATATCATTGGGCAATTGAGGAAGATCACTCCATTGAAAATGAAGGAGATTGTTAAGGAATAATCACTGAGCAGCAAGAAGGATAAATTCTTGGAAATAAAACTAGCATGGAATCTGCGTCTAAACAAGAAACCATGCAACTCATTGTTCTGTGAGAAATAAAGTATTTCTTTTTATTCATCCTTTCTTAATCTCGTGCATGAGGATCAATTTCTGCTGTAGAGTGAATGTAATTGAGTAACATCACTATTATTTCACTGATTAACTTGATTGTTATAATACAAGTTCAATGATAGAATCCTCATGTGGAATTGTTTGGCTTCTGTTTAGTGATGTACATTGATTGTGATTGACACCATCCACTGAGATGGGTAGTAAATTTTATTTCCTATCTACCCACAACAGATTAATATGCATTTGTGCTGGTTTTGCATTTTCCAACACCCATCGATTAGTATTAAAGAAAGAAAAACCAAACAACATTAGGGTTTGTAGGGTTTCTCTGATTTTGGGAATGGGAGGGTTTACGTTTATTATATGTCTGCTTCTTCTGATTGATCTGTGTTCCTATGTATTGGTTGAATAGCAGTCCCTTGTTTTAACTTATCACAATGGTCCCCTGCTCACCAATAGTCCTACTGTGGATGTTCATCTGATTTGGTATGGCAGATTCAGCCCTGCTCAACATTCCATTGTGGCAGATTTTGTTTAGTCCTTGGAAGCCAGCAAGACCCTAGAGCCCTCTTTGTACATTTGGTGTAAAACCACTCAGATATACCATGGTTAGTCCAACAAGGCCATCGCCATGGAAAATATAAGGCTAGGAAAGCATAAGTTGGATGCTGGTTATTCCCTTGGCATATCTCTGAAGCGGAGCCAAATTATAGCTCTGGTGCAAGGGGAAATTGCTTCCAAAGCTCTGTTGGAGAATGGCAATGTCGTGTATTTGGTACTCACGTCTGATGATGTTACTATAGAGGGCTTCTGTATTCTCCACAATTGCAATTGAGCACAATCATTGGGCAAGAAGATCCTTGGATCAGTTGAGGCATATCACTGGGCAATTGAGGAAGATCACTCCATTGATAATGAAGGAGATTGTTAAGGAATAAACACCAAGTAGCAAGAAGGGTAAACTCCTGGAAAGAGAACTAGCATGGAATCTCTGCCTAAACAAGAAACCGTGCAACCCATTGTTCTGTGAGAAACATAGTATTTCTTTTTATTTATCCTTTCTTAATCTCGTGCATGAGGATCAATTTCTGTTGCAAAGTGAATGTAATTGAGTAGCATCACTATCATTTCACTAATTTACTTGAATGTTATAATACAAGTTTAATGATAAAATTTTCATGTGGAATTGTTTGGCCTCTATTTAGCGAAATACATTGATTGTGATTGACACCATCCATTGAGTTGGGTAGTAAATTTTATTTCTTATCTACAGGTTTTTCGTTTTCCAACACCCATCAATTTGTATTAAAGTAGGAAGAACCTGCAGTGAGGCAAATCCAACAACGAAGATTTTTTTCTCCCTCCTTTGTTGCAAATCCAACAAAGGAGATTTAGGGGAGAGAAGTAGCTCCAGGATGAGAACTGGCAATATGATGTCCTGAAGCCTGTTGCGAAAAGAGAAAAAACATGGTATGTGGAGGAGTGGACGTGAATTGGAGAAGCATATATCGAAGAAATGCAAACATTACAGAGATGTTTTGAATAATTACTACAACACTAAAACCATAGAAACAACCCAACTGAGAAAAATTATAGCCAAAGTAAATGATGGAAGTGAACATGAAGGGCAACAAGGATGCCTGAGAGGAACCTTGATAGAAGAACTAGAGGACTCTCTTTTAGACTAAAAAAATGATAGAAAACTTCAGGCTGCTAACTTTGTTGTCTATATAGTGAAAAATCAGTTGTTTATATAGATGGTCCGGAAATGCCCATCAATATATATATATATATATATATACATATATATATATATATATATATATATATATATATATATATATATATATATATATAAACCATTGCGAGAGAAATTAAAGGCTAGAAATTAGAAGGTGGACATAAGAATGTCAATTGGAGCCCTATGAAGTTGGTGGGTTAATTTAGCAGCCTTCATTAGAAAATTTCTTCCACATAACAGATTAGTGCCATGGAAGGTGGAATAAAACAAAAATAACCCAAGACATATGAAGATCATTATTTGAAGGAACGATTATCTACTAACACTGTGGGACCATTAGTTATGGATCTAGTGATCAGTAACAAATATATGTTCTAACCAATTTTACAGCTCTCTTTCACTTTCTTTTTCTTATCCATAAGTTTGTGCACAACAACAGCAAGGCACTTCTTTAGATTATTCACCAAGTATTCAATGTTTTTTTTGTATTGTCAAAAGAGCTATTATGTCTTGTTCGAAGCATAGACTTGACAAACAATAATGTGAAGGCAAGAAATGCATCATGTTGTTTTGTCTGTACCTATCATCCAGGAACAAATACAAGCTCGGGAGAAACATTTATAAAAAAAAAAGGCAGTGAAATTACTCACTATCCCTGGCAAAAATTAATCTTCAATTTAGCAACTTCTTAGCTCCAATATAGTAAATGCCATCAATTATACTCATGAAGAGATTATATTTTAGGGATGCTTATGGATAGTAAGAAAATACGCCTACATACCCTTATGTGTGGTCTATTGTCAAACAAAGATCTTACTGACAATGGATCTTGTGATCAAGTGAAATAATGATAATGCCAATGATGAAGCGAGTGATCGAGTAAAATATGAACTATGATTGATCTTCGATTATATGGTTATGATCTTACTTCCCTCTTCTACAACTAATTGTTGAACAATTATTCCTAAATGTATATATAAATTGTATTGAATTATTACTAGTTTTTATGGTTTATTTCATGATTGAATTAATTTTTAGGTTGCCTCTCTAACTGTGATTTATGGATTTGTGAATAATGGAATGGTTGTGTGCATTTAGGTTGCATAAATATATAGTTTCATGCTCGACAATAGTAAATAGTTAATAACAAAAACAATTCAATAGTAAATAGTTAATAACAGAAATAATTCAGTTCAGTTACTTCGTAAATTTGTGTGAATTTGGGTTCAGTTTTTGTGTGAATTATTCAGTTCAATAGTAAATAGTTAATAGAAGAAACAATTCAATTTAGTTACTTCGTATCTGTGTGAATTTGGGTTCAGTTTTTGTGTGAATTATTCAGTTTAATAGTAAATAGTTAATAACATAACTAATTCAGTTCAGTTACTTCGTAAATTTGTGTGAATTTGGGTTCAGTTTTTGTGTGAGTTATTCAGTTCAGTTACTTCGTAAATTTGTGTGAATTTGTCAAAGTGCACAAAAGTTACATGCATGGACTTTTTTGTGCGAATTAGTGTGAATTATTTAGTTCAATAGTAAATAGTTAATAACATAAATAATTCAGTTCAATTACTTTGTAAATTTGTGTGAATTTGGGTTCAGTTTTTGTGTGAGTTATTCAGTTCAGTTACTTCATAAATTTGTGTGAATTTTTCAAAGTGCACAGAAGTTACATGCATGGACCAATACCATGTAGCTATGTTTGACATGCAGGCCCTGAAAATTTATCTCCTATAAAATAGGAGAACTAATTTAAATAGCGAGTTCTCAAAATCTAACCAAAATGATTGTGTCAAGCTCTACCCACAATTAAAACCAACATGCACCTATAAATGGAACCAATATGATGGAATATGACACATACAAATCTAGGGTTTGAAATGCCCTTAATGCACATTAGACGTCTAATGATCCAAACGACATCTGAAAGAATTCACCAATTTTAAGAGCTTTAGTAGGCATACATCGACATATGTAGAGCATCTAGCTCGGTGGGCATCAAGGTTTGTGAGAAAGAGTGAGTAGATCGTAGAGTATTGGCTTATTCCAGTGTTTATAGAAAATTTAAGTAATTTTTAGTTAAGAATCATACAAGTTATAAAGTAAATTATACTAATTTTCATAATTTAAGGGTGGTTTCACTGATCAAGAAATAGAGAATGAATAAAAGGAATAGGAGCTTACTGATGATGACATCACTGCATGGATTCTAAAGCGTCATTTTTATTCCATTGGAGTTCAATGAGGTGTGGAGTATTCTCATAACAACCCTAGTGACCATAATGTTAGACATTTTGAACATCTAAGCCTCTCATCTGGGTCTTTTGCCTCTGCTTCTTTATTATGATAAATGGCCTCCCAAATTCATCAAATGCTAAGGCCATCCCTACAATTAGTAACAAAGTGCGGCACAAAGATTAAAGCATAAACTTAAAAGCATGGATGAAAAAAATAGTGAATTTTGAACAGAGATCTGAGGTGTGTGTACTCCTCCCTGCGTGGAAGAAGACTAAAAGTGGGGTGGAAATGCAACGAGGTTAGAAATGAAGCATATCTGGGCGCCATTAATGGACTGAAGATCCAATGGTGGGTTTCGATATCAATTTGCTACTGGTAAAACCTTAATTCAAAACTCTCTTCAATCTCGTTTTCCGTCCCGCCTTGTGAAAAGTGAAAATGTGCTACTTGTTTTCCCTCGCCCTATGAAAAGTGAAAATATACTACTTGTTTTAATCTCGTTTTCCATCCCGCCCTATGAAAAGTGAAAATGTGCTTTCCCTCCACCCTATGAAAAGTGAAAATATACTACTTGTTTTAGAATGTAAATGAAGATTGGATTTGGGAGGGATTTGTTACATCAAAATTAAGGCTGTTTTTTTTCAAAAATGTTAAAATTTTCCTCCCTAAAAAAAAATAAATACAATATTTATAGATTATGGAGTAGATGTGTAGGTGTAATGTAAGTATGTAAAAATTTCTAAATATGGGCTTAGTTAAATAATAATAGTAATAATAATAATAATAAAAGTCAAAATTATGGGGATGAGTGCAAAAATCTAAATGTTGGCTCAATTAATAATAAAAATAATAAAATTCAATTTGTTATATTTTGATTTTGTTATTAACTTGTGAATAGGTTTTGTTACAATACCATGAGCCAATACCATGGCTTATCAATACCTCAAGCCCAAAAACCATAACTTATTTCATGACCAAAATATTTTATAACAATATGACAAGATTCTTAACCATGGATATTCACCCCCCACTTTACAATGGATATTATTAACTTGTAAAAAATTGGCTTTGTTATAATACCATGGGCCAATACTATGGCTTATCAATACCACATGATCTAAGAACATAACTTATTTCACAATCAAAATACATTATAACAATATGAAAATATTCTTAACTATGGATATTCATTCTCACTTTACCATGGATATTATTGACTTGTAAATAGACTTTGTTACAATACCATGGGCCAATACCATGGCTTATCAATACCACATGCCCAAAAAACATAACTTATTTCAAAATCAAAATATTTTATAAGAATATGACAGGATTCTTAATCATGGATATTCACCCCCGCTTTGTCATTGATATTATGAACTTGTGAATAGGCTTTGTTACAATAGCATGGGCTAATAGCATGGCTTATCAATACCACATGCCAAAAAAATCATATCTTATTTCACAATCTAAATATTTTATAACAATATGAAAATATTCTTAACCATCGATATTCACCCCCACTTTACCATGGATATTATTAACTTGTAAATAGGCTTTGTTACAATACCATGGGCCAATACCATGGCTTATCAATACCACATGCCCAAAAACCATAACTTATTTCACAATAAAAATATTTTAATTTAATTTAATTTTATAACATTTTTTATTTGAAGCTATTAGGAAAAGGGTTGTAATTAGTTTTGAGATATATATAAACCCTCTATCCTCACGACTACTAAAATTATTCCCATATAAATTAAATTAAGGTTTTAATAAAATTAAAAATGAGAATACTTTTATATTTAAAGATGTGAAATTTATCTAATACAAATATTAGTAAGAACCAACATATATCTATCTTAACTAAGGATCCAAGTGATGATAGCAAGCAAAGTGAGGGGAAGAGAGGGAGATGGAGATAGTGACAAAGATGGAGGGTGGAGAGAGAGGGAGAGAGAAAAAGAGAGAGTGAGAGAGTGATGGGGGGAGATGGAGAGAAGGAGGTAGGAAGAGAGAGAGGGGAGAGAGAGAAGAAGAGAGTGGGGGGGGGAGAGAGATATGGAGTTGGAGGGGGAGAGAGAGAATAAGAGAGGGGGGGAGAGAGGGGGAGAGAGAGGGGGAAGAACTAAGGCATAGGGAGAGAGAGGTGGAGAGAGAGAGGGAGTGACAAGGGATACATGGATAGAGAGAGAGGGAGAGAAGAGAGGAGGTAAGAGAGAGAATAGGTGGGGATAAAGATAGGGAGAGAAGGGAAAGAGAGAGAGAGGGAGGCACAAAGATGGGGGGGGGAGAGAGTGATGGGGAGGGACAGAGGGAGGTAAGGGAGAAAGGGAGAGAGAGGAGAGAGAGATGAAGTTGGAGGGGGAGAGAGGGGGAAGGAAGAAGACATACATAGAGGGAGAAAGGTAGAGAGAGAATAGGTGGGGATAAAGATAGGGAGAGAAGGGAAAGAGAGAGAGAGGGAGGCATAGAGATGGAGGGGGGGAGAGAGAGAGAGTGATGGGGGTGACAGAGGGAGGTGGGAGAGAAAGGGAGAGAGAGGACTAAGAGAGAGGAGAGAGAGATGAAGTTGGAGGGGGAGAGAGAGGGAAGAAAGAAGAAAGACATAGGGGGATAAAGATAGAGAGAGAGAGGGAGTGACAAGGGAGCGATGGAGAGAGGAGAGACAAAGGGAAGAGAAAGAGGCAGACAGGAAGAGGGAGGGAAAGAGTGATAGATATGGAGAGAGAGTGTGTATGTTTGGTGGGTGAGATAGAGAGAAGGAATAAGAAAGAGACACATATATACAAATATAGACATTATATAGTATTATATAACTAGCCTAGATCCATCTTAATCTGGATCTATCAATTGCCAAAAAAGAGGTTTGCACATCGAGATATTGGATCCCTCTCGGCGCTTTATAGATCCAGGTTAAGATGGATCTAGGATGGTTTAATAAGTTTGTAGTTGTATTTGACAAACTAACACTTTTTTTTACGGTTGTGCTTGAATTTTTTTTTTCCATATTTGGTGTATTTATCATAATAATAATAATTTAATTTTAAGATTACCTTTTATATGCAATGATTTTGTTGTTATTTTATAGAGATAGACATGTTATGCTTTTGGAATTTGAAAAGGAAACACATGCTCTTAACTTGGTTGGATTGAAAACATTTAAGTGTAAGAAAGAAACATGCCCTATTAACTTGGTTGTACTAAAAACATAAGTGTTCTTGTATACTAGGTGGGTGCAAACAAGAGAGAGTATATAGTAAGTGGATTAAATTGTTAAAAAAAAGTGTTAGTTAAGGAGAAAGTTACAAAAATATAACAAATAGGATATATTGGGTTAGGATATTACACTTTTTGGGACATCTAAAGTTGAAGGTAAATTTATGGACGTGTAGTCTAAGCCCTTGGGTGTAGGGAACATCTTATGGGTATCTTGGACTTTTGGTTGTGTTAGTGGTGCCAACTAGAGGTGGAGAGTCCAACCAATGAGTAGGCAAAGTTGTTCATTTACAAGGTTGGCATCAATCAAATATTCTCCCTCTCTACCCAACTCTAAAATGATGAGTATGCATAATGGACTTATTATTGTAACAAATTGAAAATATTTGATTATCTTTAAGTTCAAGGGCTTGAAGTGGTTTCCTCGACCTTCAAATATTTAAAGGAACTATGTGTTTTTAAATTAAACCCTTGTGGTCAAGGAGATGCAAAAGAGGAAGACCCTATGGAAATTTTTAAGGGGTTGTAATGACCCTCGTCTTGTGGTAAGTATGTAGATATGATGCTAATGGTCCTGATATTAGTACATTCACGTATATATTGTAAATATTTTCCTATCACCTTGCATTGCATAAATATGATAAATATTTTGTGGTTACCTTGATGTACATGTTGATGTTCCACTTGCATGATTATGGGAAACACTTCTCAGTTATCCTTGTGTACATGGGGAAGATCATAATTACTCTATGCCCACAAATATAATAGTGAATAGTGTCTCAATGAATCAAAACCCTAACCATCAACCCAATCTCCATTTATGAGGCTTCGACCAATGGTCCTTCCTAAAGGTAACCACTTATAATTATTGATGGTACATTTTTCTAACTCAATGAACCTTGTACTAACTAGGGGTAGTTGGATGGAACCTCAATGACTTCAAGGTGAGCGTAATAACCAAATTTCAACGTATACCATAATAACCTATACATATGTCTTTATACTAGGGGCATGATACAAGTATAAGGAATTCTATCAATGGGGGTGTTAAAGAGCATATATCTTGACTGATATAGTTGAAAGATAAAAAGTAATTCGACCCAAGACCTAAGAAGAGACTCACAGACACTCACAGGCATAATATTTATAGGCCTTGATGTAGTCAACGAGGGTGGGGAGATATTTGGCAACCTATTAGCACACATGAATGGATTTTTCTCCTCCCTCACGCCTTGTTGATTCTAGAACAGATCTAGGAAGAGGGAAAATGATAGATGGGGAGAAAATGGGAGGCAAAATGGTAGGAAAGGGAAAATCTAGTTAGCCAAACCCTAACTAACTAGAAGGATGGAGTGAGAAGTAGAAAGAGAAGAGAAATTGGGATAAGGGGAATAATAAGAAAAAGAGCATAGTGAGAGGAGAGTAAGGGAGAAGGAATTGAGAGTGAACAAGATGAGGGGAGGGCAATCAAAGGCAAGGAAGTCACTGGGTAACTACTCGAAGGGTGTTGTTACAAGGAGGGTGTCACACTTGGACATCATGGGGTTTGCACAACGAAGATAAAAAATTGAATGCTGATGTCATAGGTAAGCCTCCATCATGTTGTTGCGCTATACATTTGACATTTACTGCATCAAAATACCACTTCTATGCATCTAATTAACAATCGAGTTCTTGGGTCTAGTGCAATGGGAAAATCACTACCATGAATCTCTTTAGAGAACTACAATTTCCCAAAGATCTTGTAGTCATATATTTGTTGGTTAGTTTTACAGTCCAAGATTCAAGAACCTTACTGTCATGCTTTTGGCTTAACCACCTTCCAACTAATGCGACAAAAACACCTAGTAATATTTTCACACTGAACACTATACAATAAACTTAACCCTAATATCTTAGTGAAGAACAAGTAACTATATAGACTCTGGAAAGGTTTTTGGATTGACTGTTAGTGAAACTCATTGCAGTTAGGTGTTCCAATGTGTGCTGAGTGTTAGCGAGTGCTAAGGAAACACAAGGGAGCACTAGGTCAAAATGCATGAAAATGAATGAATAAGAGTGTGTGGCAGAGAGTGTCAATGAGTTCCATGTGTGGTAAGAGGGGAGTGACATGGTATGCTAACCAGCACTAAATCATTCTAGCGTGTCAAGGCGACATGAAACCAATATGTGTTAGGTGTCAAATAGTGCTAGGAAGTGTTAGGGAGCATTAGGGAAACACAAGGGAACATTAGGTGAAAACAATGCATGCAAATGAATGATTAAGAGTTTGTGATAGGAAGTGTCAGTGATTTCAAGGTGTGCTAAGGAGGGAGTGACAAGGTATGCTAGGCAGTGCTAAGGAATTCTGGAGGCTAGGGAAACATGCTAAGATGTGCTAGGTGCTAAGGTGTGCCAATGCATGTTAGGGAGAGTTATGGAGTGTCAGGGAAAAACAAGGGAGCACTAGTTTCAAATGCATAGAAATGAATGAATAAGAGTGCGTGATAGGGATTGTTAGCGAATTCTAGGTGTGCTAAGGAGGGAGTGACAAGGTATGCTAGGTAGTTCCAAGGAATGCTAGAGTGCCAGGGTGACATGCCAAGATGTGCCAAGTCCTAGGGTGTGCCAATGTGTGTTAGGGAGTGCCACGAGAACACAAGGGGGAACTAGTTCAAAATGCATGGAAACAAATGGATAAGAGTGTGTGATAGGGAGTGTTAGCAAGTTCCAATTGTGTTAAGGAGAGAGTGATAAGGCTATATGCTAGGAAGTGCCAAGGCATGCTAGAGTGTCAGGGCATGTTAGGGAGTGGTAGGGTCTGTTAGGGAGTGAAAAATCATGTAAAGGAATGAAGGGGATGATAATATGTGCCATGTAGTTCCAATGGATTTTTATATGTGCCAGATGTTATGGCATGTGAAGATGTAAACTATGTTGCTTAGTTGTTTTATGGGCACGGTTGGATGTGAGCCTTGTTAAGTGGGATGATTTAATATTGGACATGAGAAGCCTAAGATGATTTATAGGTCATTAGGGGAACAAGGAATAGTCTAGTTGGAGTAAATGTAACTTGGTAAAGATGTTGTAGTAGAGGCAGGACTTGGTTGGGTTCCTAAGTCTAAAAGAAAGTAAAGGTAGCTATGAGGGCATGATAATTAAGGAGTACCATGGCTTGCCAAGGAATGAAAAGGTGTGATGACATATGCCAGATAGTGTCAATGCATGTCGAGGAGTGTTTGGGAGTGTCAGGGAATCACAAGGGAGAACTAGGTCAAAGTGCATGGAAATGAATGAATAAGAGATTATGCCAGGGAGTGTGAGTGAATTCTAGGTGTCCCATGGACTAAGTGTTAGGAGAATTTCATAATAGGACTTGTAGGAGGAAAGCCTATGATTGTGATAAGAGGATGGAAAAATCAGTTTAAGACAAAGGGAGACTTTGGTCTAAGCACAACACTATTTTTCAATGACTTGGTTGGGTTCCCAAGTCACAAAAAAAGTAAGGCTATCTATGAGGGCATGAAAAATAGGGAGTGCCAAGGTGTGTAGGGAATTTTAGGAAGTGCTAAAACATGTTAGAGAGTTCTAGGGAATGTTAGGCATGTGAAGACATGCCAAGTGCCAAAGCATGCCAAGGTGTGCTAGGTTTTAGGATGTGGAGCCAACACATGCTAGGGATTGCCAAGGAAACACAAGGGAGGACTTGTTTCAATTACATGTAAATGAATCAACGTGCATGTGTGATAGAGAGTGTTAACAAGTTATAGGTGTGCTTAGGAGGGAGTGAAAACATATGATAAGTAGTGCCAATAGATGATAGAGTGATAGTAAATACTACTGAGATGTGCAAGTGGCATGGTGTGCCAATGTGTGCCAAGGAGTGTTAGGGAGTGCTAGGGAAACACAAAGGAGCACTAGGTCATAATGCATGGAAATGAAGGAATAGCAGTGCGTGTCATGGAGTGTCAGTGAATTCCGAGTGTGTTAAGGAGGAGTTACAAGGCATGCTTAGCAATGCTAAGGAATTCTAGAGTTCTAGGGTGACATGCAGCCAAGATGTGCCGACGTGTGCAAGGAACTGTTAGCTGGGAGTGACAGGGAAACATAAGGGAGCACTATGTCAAAATGAATGGAAATGAATAAATAAGATTTTTTTATTAGAACTTTCAGTGAGTTCCAGGTGTGCTAAGGACAAAGTGACAAGGTATGTTAGGAAGTGTTAAGGCATGCTAGAGGCTAGGGTGGCATGCCAAGGTGTCATAGGTGGTAAGGTGTAACAACATATGTCAAGGAGTGATAAGGAGTGCTAGGGAAACACAAGGGAGCACTAGGTAAAAATGCATGGAAATGAATGAATAAGAGTTTATGACCAAGAGTGTCAGCGATATCTAGGTGTGCTAAGGAGAGAGTGACAAGGTATACTATGTAGTGCCCAGGAATGCTAGAGCGTTAGGGAGGTAGGCCAAGATGTGTCAGGTGCTAGGGTGAGCTAAGGAGTGTTAGGGGGTGTGAGGGAAGCATAAGGAAGCACTAGGTCAAAATGCACGGAAATGAACAAATACGAGTGTGTGAGGAGTTTCAATGAGTTCTAGGTGTGTTAAGGAGGGAGTGACAATGCTATATGCTAGGTAATGCCAAGCTATGCTAAACTACCAAGGCATGTCAGGAAGTGCCGCGGTGTGCTAGGGAGTGTCAAAGCTTGCGAAGGAATGTAGGGGATGTTAATGCATGCCACATAGTGCCAAGGCATTCTAAGACATGCCATGTGCTATGGCATGTCAAGATGTAAATTGTGTTTCTTAATTGTTTTAGACCACAGTTGGATGTGATGAGACTTGTCTTGGTAACTTGCTAAGTGGGGTGAGTTGAGATTGTACATGAGTACCCTAAGATGAGTTACATGTATTTCTTAGGTGAACAAGGCATATGTTGAATTTCCATGACACATGAGAATCTGGGTTTGGCCTTAGACTCTTTGATGTGAACACACTCAAGTTCCACAACACTGTTGGAAATAATACTGAGAGGGGGGGGGGGGTGAATCAGTATTATCACATTAATAAAACTTTTTCATTTCCATAATCAGATTGATATATGCTACTTCCACAACTTCTTATCATTAAGTTAATTGATCTTCAATGAGTGCATTAGAACATTATCAACCATATTATCAGTTAACAGATGCAGTAACATAGAATAGATCATCACACATAAGGCACACACATGAACACCATGATATAAGGTGGAAACCCAATGCGGGAGAAAACCACCTGCTGCAAGTCATCTCAATCTTCTTTTTAATAAGAAAATCCTTTTACAATATTTGTACTGGTGCAGTCTTATACCAGTACGGGAGCTACAACACCCTTTGCTCTTGTACTAGCCGATCCATTTACTAGTACGCAGGCTGCTACCTGCTACAATGCTCCAAAGATTTCCTTTAGCTCTTGTGCTAACTTAGATACTAGTACGTAGGTGCTGACCTACAATCTACTCTCCTCCAGGTACCACGTTTCATCAATTTTCAGACTGGATACACTGAAGCACAACACATAATCTGAAAGGCCATATTTCATCCAATTTTCATACTGGGCCCAACAACATTGAAGCTCATAATCAAACAACCTTCTGAATTACCCAAGCACTAGATCAATACATATACAAGTGAGTCATCAATCAGATCTAGTCCATCAGATCACATAAAATGTGTCAATAAGAACCTGATCCATTCATCCATCAATGTATAAACATTTAATCAAACATTGTTGTTATCAGAATTTAATACCAGAAACTAGACATCACTTCAAAACCCAGAACACAACAATAATAAATAGGGGTAGCTAAATAGATTTCATGAGAAGTACGCAGCTTCACCCATAGAACACCTGCGTAGAAGTACGCACTGTTTCCAACTGGTTTCCTGCGTACCCACACACTGTGCCTCACAGACTTCCTGCGTACCTGCGCTCTATGTCTTATGAACTTCCTGCGCACCTCCGCATCTGCATTGCTTCTGGGCCTGCGTATCTGCTCACCTGCAGTGCTTCTGCGCCTGTGTATCTCCGCACTTTTCTTTCACTGTACTTGCGGTCCTGCGGGTATAGATAATTTCAAGACTTCAAGAATAACCCAGACTATCATATCTACAGATCTGAACATGCGTCGCAGAGATATCAACCCATTAGTAGATCCGACTTGTAATTCTCATGTTTCTCCTTGATATTGATTCAACTCTCTCTCGCAAACCGATTACAAGAATTTCAGATCTCGCTTCTCTTAATATATTCTTCTTTCACAAGTGTCTAGCCAAATGATATCCTTTGCTTTATATAGGCAGGCTCTTCCTAAAATCATGGATCAATACCATAGATAACCAATACAAGGGGCCCAAAAACATGGGGCTCAATAATAATAATAATAATATAAAACAATACCACTGACCAAACCATAGGATCAAATACGTCGGGCTAAATACTATGGTCCACCATCGGATTCCCACGTGAGAATACTTTTTCACTGCATGAAAGTGCGTGAACTGGGGTCCGCACCTTTTACATGGTGTACCTGCGGGTATGTACGCACCTTTTCTAAGACATGCCTGCGTGTACGCACCTTTTGTACGGTGTGCCTGCGTACCCCTTATTTTCTTCAATATTTGATAGCTGATCATCAATCTCTGCTACTGACCTGAAGTACTGTGATCTATCACCTGTATGGGTTGCCATCAAGGACAACACTTTAGCCATAATGCCAAAAATCTCCCCCTTTGGACTTGATGGCAAGGCTTACTTTTCATACTAAGGACTTGTCATTTGATTTCTTTAAGCTGTCCTGCATCCCATGTATTATGTCACATCTGATATCTCTTCTGTAGATTCATCCGAATGTATATAAGTGAGATGTTCTTCTATGAGTGGGTTGCCATCAAGTACAACACATACATCATAATGCCAACAATCTCCCCCTTTGGACTTGATGGCAACAACACCAAATCACTCTCCCCCTTTGACATCAAGGGCAAAGGGTTATGCTCCCCCTAAGAACATGCTCCCCCTGACGATAAACCAGATCTGCTGAAATCTCTGAATGAGCTCCCCCTTTGTATATGCCATGGTGCACCATTCTGATAATTCTCTTTCTGAGAACAAGCTGAAATGTCTGCTCTGCTATATAGTGTTGTTCATGCTCAATCTCCCCCTGACAGTAAGCAAGGTCTGCAAAAAGATGTTCTACAAGAAGAACATGACTCTATATATCAAAATGGTGATATAGTAAAAGTTTACATATGATAACATAAAAGAATAACATCATTCATCCCAGGCATAGTGAGGAAACCAACATAGGTCGTTACATGACCTGAAGAGATGACTACAATAGAGACACACTATAAACATCAGCAACAACACTGTATGATCTGCTCCATAGAATCTGTCAACAACAATTAGTGCATGAATCATCAAGGTATGTCATCATCAACAGAATTTCACATTCTATGTGAGAAACACCATAGCCATCATGATCATCAACATATGTATGAAACAACCTATCATCATATAGGTAAGAGCTCATCATCATCATGTCTCCAACAATGCAACTTTGAATAATCATCCGTGTATCCAGCCAACAATCCTCATCCATTTGTGCCAAGAATGAAAGGAATCATGCATCATAACTGAATATATGATCTTTATGCATCTGTCAACAGCAGTATATGAGTGACTCATCATCAAGAAGATGTGAATTTAAGCTAAGTGCTTCTCCTTATCCTCATGAAGGTTACCATGTAAGCACCATTAGAGAATCAACCACAAATCTGATCCAAGAACCATGTGAACAACTCATAGCAAGATGAATCATTTATCTACATCATCACCAAGGACTATTAACCATAATGCCAACAATGCATTAAGAGCATATGCTCCCCCTAAACCTGTGCCATCTATCAGATCTGATCATGCATATTAATAAGAAGTATCAAGACATTAGCAATATCAAGTTAGAACCAATATCCACACATCATTAGCAAAATGCAACCATTATCAATTAGAGCAAAACTGATCCTTTTCTTGAATCTGTCCCTACTGCCTTTCTTCAAACAATCATATACGTGATTGTACAATATCCAACTCGCGTATATACGCGACTTCCCTTTATGGAGTTTGCATATGAGATTCAGGACACTGAAGTTTTGTACTTTCAGCTCCCTCTGATTCTGGTATGTCTGTACGTTGTGCTGTGCCACCTTTTTCTGATTGTACTTCCTTTTTCCTCCATATCTTCAAGTGTGATGATGACATTTTCTCCTTTTGATATGGTGCCCACACTTTGTTCCTGCATTCCTTAGCTATATGTCCAAGCTTGTTATATGCATAACATCTTACATGTTTCATATTCCTTTTGTAGCAATCAGCAGCTTTGTGACCATACATATTGCAGGCAAAGCAATATCCATTAAAGTACCTTGAATGTGATGATCTTTCTGCATAATGGTCTTGAACCCTTCTTCTTCTACATCTAGCTACAACATGTCCAAGATTATGACATACATAACATTCAACATTATTCATGGGAGGAGTAAAGGATTTTCTTTGAGGAATCTCTTTCCTTGGTTGATGATGAGATTGATCTTCCATTTCTTCGTTGATCACTTTAGATTTTTCTTTAGAGTTCCTTGCCTCACCTTGTGAACTAGATTCACCTTCAACAGATTCATGGAAACGAAGACTAGTCTTTATAGCAGGAGACCTTTGACTACTAAGAATATCATCCAAGACTTTAGAACTATCTTGAAATCGTAAAAGCTTATCCTTTTCTTCTAATTTACCTTTCAAGATATTTACCTCAACCTGAAGCTGTTCTTCCTTTCCAAGAGATTGCTTCTTCAAATATTCTTCAGCTTTCCTTCCTTTCCATTTGTTCCCTTAGTTTGAGAATCTCCTTTTCTTGTTCTTCATTCAGATCTTGTTGCATTTGACGAATTCTGAATGCACATTCTAGCTGAGTTCTTAAGCTGGTGACATCGTTTTCTTGTTTTGCAATAGCTTGGAGTAAATCTGTATTTTGCTTCTTCGATTCTTCAAGATCTCCTTTTAGTGAGAGGATTGTAGCTTCAAGATTTTCATAGTAGCTGGATCTATCTTTGAGTTTCTTGATGGTTGTGCTTCTTTCGTTGACTTCTTTTCTTAAAGATGTCACTTCATGCTGCAATTTTTGACATTGGTCTTCCTTGTCCTTGAGTAGTTTTCTTACCTTGTTTCCTTCTTCTAATTGGGCCTTTAGTTTGGTAGCTTCTTCTTTGAAGTCACATTCCCTTTTGTTCAATAGATCTTGTTGATCCCTAATTTTGTCTGTCAGCCTTTTAAATTCTGCCTCTATTTGATATCTTTCTTGTTCACCCATAAGAGAAAATTCAGTAGTTTCGTTATCACTTTCATCTCTTCCAAAAGGAAAGATAGCTAGAACATCAGAGGATAATATATTCATACCTGATAATGATTCTGAATCTGATTCTGAATCTGAAGAGCTTCATATACCTAATCCCCAATCGATTCTCCCACTGTCATAATTCTTCTGAGATGACTTCCTTTTCTTAGGTGCTTTCTTCTTAAGCTTCTTTCCCATTGTTCCACGGATCTCCTTCAAGCGATCAAGCTTCTATCAAAGGACCTGCTCTGATACCAATTGTTGGAAATAATACTGAGAGGGGGGTGAATCAATATTATCACATTAATAAAACTTTTTCATTTCCATAATCAGATTGATATATGCTACTTCCACAACTTCTTATCATTAAGTTAATTGATCTTCAATGAGTGCATTAGAACATTATCAACCATATTATCAGTTAACAGATGCAGTAACATAGAATAGATCATCACACATAAGGCACACACATCAACACCATGATATAAGGTGGAAACCCAATGCGGGAGAAAACCACCTGCTGTAAGTCATCTCAATCTTCTTTTTAATAAGAAAATCCTTTTACAATATTTGTACTGGTGCAGTCTTATACCAGTACGGGAGCTACAACCCCCTTTGCTCTTGTACTAGCCGATCCATTTACTAGTACGCAGGCTGCTACCTGCTACAATGCTCCAAAGATTTCCTTTAACTCTTGTACTAGCTTAGATACTAGTAAGTAGGTGCTGACCTACAATCTACTCTCCTCCAGGTACCACGTTTCATCAATTTTCAGAATGGATACACTGAAGCACAACACATAATTTGAAAGGCCATATTTCATCCAATTTTCATACTGGGCCCAACAACATTGAAGCTCATAATCAAACAACCTTCTGAATTACCCAAGCACTAGATCAATACATATACAAGTGAGTCATCAATCAAATCTAGTCCATCAGATCACATAAAATGTGTCAATAAGAACCTGATCCATTCATCCATCAATGTATAAACATTTAATCAAACACTGCTGTTATCAGAACTTAATACCAGAAACCAGACATCACTTCAAAACCCAGAACACAACAATAATAAATAGGGGCAGCTAAATAGATTTCATGAGAAGTACGCAGCTTCACCCATAGAACACCTGCGTAGAAGTACGCACTGTTTCCAAATGGTTTCCTGCGTACCCACGCACTGTGCCTCACGGACTTCCTGCGTACCTGTGCTCTGTGTCTTATGAACTGCCTGTGCACCTCCGCATCTGCATTGCTTTTGGGCCTGCGTATCTGCGCACCTGCAGCGCTTCTGCGCCTGCGTATCTCCGCACTTTTCTTTCACTGTACTTGCAGTCCTGCGGGTATAGATAATTTCAAGACTTCAAGAATAACCCAGACTATCAGATCTACAGATCTGAACATGCACTGCGGAGATATCAACCCATTAGTAGATCCGACTTGTAATTCTCATGTTTCTCCTTGATATTGATTCAACTCTCTCTCGCAAACCGATTACAAGAATTTCAGATCTCACTTCTCTTAAGATCTTCTTCTTTCACAAGTGTCTAGCCAAATGATATCCTTTGCTTTATATAGGCAGGCTCTTCCTAAAATCATGGATCAATACCATAGATAACCAATACAAGGGGCCCAAAAACATGGGGCTCAATAATAATAATAATAATATAAAACAATACCACTGACCAAACCATAGGATCAAATACGTGGGGCTAAATACTATGGTCCACCATCGAATTCCCACGTGAGAATACTTTTTCACTGCATGAAAGTGCGTGAACTGGGGTCCGCACCTTTTACATGGTGTACCTGCGGGTATGTACGCACCTTTTCTAAGACATGCCTGCATGTACGCACCTTTTGTACAGTGTGCCTGCGTACCCCTTATTTTCTTCAATATTTGATAGCTAATCATCAATCTCTGCTACTGACCTGAAGTACTGTGATCTATCACCTGTATGGGTTGCCATCAAGGACAACACTTTAGCCATAATGCCAACAATCTCCCCCTTTGGACTTGATGGCAAGGCTTACTTTTCATACTAAGGACTTGTCATTTGATTTCTTTAAGTTGTCTTGCATCCCATGTATTATGTCACATCTGATATCTCTTCTGTAGATTCATCCGAATGTATATAAGTGAGATGTTCTTATATGAGTGGGTTTCCATCAAGTACAACACATACATCATAATGCCAACAAACACATCTACTATGTCGAATGAAATCTACCATGAAAGAAAAGGCAATGGATTGAATGCACAGAGTTTAGGGTGTGCCACATATTCATATGTTAATGCTTATTATTGTGATATACAATAGCCATTTATATGTTTGGTGTAAGAATCCTTTGTAGTAAAAGGTGTACTGTTAGAGGTTGCTCCATCAAAAATAGAAACCAAAAGGGGTATCAATACCATAAACTATTATGAATATATTTGTCCAGTGGGTTGTCCACATAAATCAAACCACAAGAAATATCCTATATAGACAAACAAACAGAAAATTGAACATTTTTTGATATCTAAATTCCCATAAATACAACATTTAAGTAATCTACAGGAAACTGATCCAACCATCCTTTGACATAACATCCATTGTACGAGAGAAAGCCTTCACAATTGAAATTCAATAAACTAATAGATGATTATTCACAAACTGGGTGTTTATGATTTTAAGTACCCAACAAATTTACCAACCCCACCAAAACATAACATATATTTCAATTCTATCAAACCCTAGGTCTCAGTCTTGGAGATTTAGGGTGTCTTCATATACATGGTTATCGCATCGCAAGTATCAATTTTGAATTTTTTTCCAACTAGCCAAAAAACAAAGAAAAGAGGTCGAAGATACAAGGGCAAGGAAAATATGGAAATATTCCTATGGTGCATTGATGAAGACATCAAATGATCAAGAGAGTTGAAAGGTTCAATATTTATTACATTTGGTTTTTGTACGAACTGAAAGAAAAATTTAATAATTTCTGTAAAAGTGTGCAAGGACCATATGATCGATCCTCTTACCTCCATTGAGAAGAGTTGCTGAGGTGCATTTCTGTGAAATATTTGTAGAGAGCTTGCAATATTGTCGCTCATATCCTTCAAATACTTCACTCATTCTCCCTGCCTATTCAAACAACAAATCCAAAACAAATTATGGATCAATCAGGAAGATCAATCAAACGAATCCACCGATCTCCCCGAGCATACCTGAGAAATCTCCTTGGAACGTAATATCATGACGTGCTCTACTTTGTTGGCCTTCTTTTGCGAAAAATGGTGGGAAAGAAGATGATCAATTGTAATCTTAAACTCTTCTTTTACTTTTTTTTTACACTGATTTGTTCTCGAACTCTCCCATGTGCTCTGCTCGATTGGCCTTCTTTTGTCAAAAATGGTGGGAAAGCAGATGATAAATTGTAATCTTAAACTCTTCTTTTACTTTTTTTTACACTTATTTGTTCTCAAACTCTCCCATCCTGCCTCCAAACATATAGAAACCCAAGTAAAATAACAATCTTATTTTGAACTTGTATTTATATCTGGTGGGTGGTATGGTTTCCAACTACGTTGAAATAGAACAGAGAATTAGTCTTCTTGCCTGGTTGCAATGTCATCTGCTAGCTAAGTGTTTAACTTTTCCTTTTGGGATGCTACACATTTATTCAATTATATGGCATTTTTTATATTTAGTAATAGTGACATTAATTAATTGACTTAAATCTCATTCTCATCCTTGAGCACTTAAATAAAAGTAAGATTAATGATAATTTGAGAAATGTGGACTCCATTAAAGATAGGTCATAATTTATTTTCTTTATATATCTAATAGCATTATTAGTTTATATTATTAATTATAATTTTTGTTTAGAGTGGATATATTTATCATATTATTTAGACAATAATATTTTGTGATTTATGGCGTTTTTTTAATCATTTTTTTAAAAGAAGTTTTTCTATTTCAAACACATGTAATGAGTTAATTTGAGTGGCTGAGTGTTGTAGATTACAAATAGGAGGTTATGGTATTAAGTCCCTTGGATATTATCCTCATATTTTAGATATTATTTTAGGAATGAGGAAAATTATCTGGTGAATTTTCTATACATTTATATAGAAAAAAGGTATTATTATAAAGAGAACACTCTATTGATATGAAATTTATATTTTATTTATTAGACTCTTAAAGGATATTATAAAATAACGGTTCCAATGTTTTTTGAGAAAAGATGGAACTTTGCTGCTTTCACACTGTTAAAGCCTAGATTGACCTCAGGCTGAAGGAAGGCAATCCTAGGATAACCACAAACCAAGCTTAACCTGGTAGCTAGCCCTACCAGGTCGGGAGAGGGCTCTCTCCTTGTGAATCTCAGTCAAGATGACTGGATCAGATATGGATTTTAGGCTAGGTATAGTAGCTCTAGGGTTTTTAATTGATTTTGTTGGGTTTTTTGTTGGATCAAATGGAGCCAGGCAGTTTTGGGTCTGGGAAATTAAGTCAGGATGCAGGGTGTTCTATGGGGCGAGGTAGGTAGGTGCTTTGGCACTTGAAATTGAGTGAGATGATAGGTCTAATACTGGTGAGGAGCTAAGGAGGGCATGCAAAGATCATGTATCCTTCTCAAACAATAGAAAACATAGAAAATTGAATGGCTTCCCAAGGCAGAGCACTATAAACAATGAATTCTACCTATCTATCTTGATTTCATTTAGCTAGAAGAAACGAATTAGATTGTGGCATACATAAAACATGTGAAAAAATGATAAAAAAAGAAGAAACTATGAAAAAACACCATACCACAAGTATCCCATAAAAATAGCTGCAAATCCTAGTTTATTTCCTTGCCAAACTGCTGATAAAGGTGTACAATGTAGCTCAGAGCATCCAAGAGAGTCCAACCTTTGCTAATGACAAAAAAAATACGTAATATAGACATCAAACCACCTATGATAGCCATAAGGGGTCGAAACCAAGAGAAAAGGAGTTGTTACAACCATTTCCAAATAGGGAACAAGAATATAGGCAGTGGAACAACTTGCCTCTATAAGCATGGAAACTGATTCATTGACCCCAAAACCACCTCAAACTAATGAATTTACCCTCTAATATCATTTCACTACTACATTTACATGCCAAGTCATTAATTACAATCATAAAATCATCCATGAAGAGAGAGAAAGTCAACTTGCAGTGAAAGTAGGCGAAAATTTGATTTTTTGGCAAACTGGTCAAAAGCACAGCGCCATGAGCCAAAAGCGCAACACTTTTTTCCACACACGTTTGGAGGCCTTCCCCTTAGCCAAATTTATCCCAAGATAGCTCATTGGAAAGGTCTTCCAGTCTAATTTCTGGAACAACTTGAATTTTTTCATTTGGAGGTCATTTTCCTCCTCAAAACTAAAATCTCCCAAGGCTGCTTTTGTGTGTCCAAAAAGAGGCAGAGAGGTCATTTTTTGGACCTTTTGGTGACTTAGTTTTGCTCCAAAAATTCTGAAATTTTCAGGGATGAATGATCTCATCATGTTGAATCCAAATATATAAAATTTTCCTCCAAAAAGTGCTCCAGGGAAAAGCGTTGCGCTTCTGGGACAATTTCCTGTTTTCAAAATTTCAAAATTTGAAAAAGACAAAAAATCATCAAAACTTGCCCAGATGTAAGCATTGCACCACGGCTAGGAGCGCAACGCCACACTTCCAGGAGCATAGTGCCATGGCTAGAAGTGCAACGCCACCTCCTTCAAAAGGATTTCCACCAAAGAACGACTGGAATATGTCGAATGGATCATGACCGCCACCACCACCTCTTCTTTATTGCTGCCAGCACATACTGAAGGACATTTTGATGGAGATCCATCCTGAATTGGTCATTCAAAGCCTCAGAAAGGGGAATAGAAGAATTATTAGGCTCTGAAAATCCATTTTCATGCACAATAATAGGAATATAATGGGAACGGTCCTCAATATATTCAAGCATTGCCTGCATGCTTTGTGGTACAGCTGGCATACCAAACAAAAAATAATACATTGCCGCTGAAGGGAATTCCATCTTGTTCCACTTCAATTCCAATGGAAATATCTTGAGCATAGTCTCTTGATATAACCAGCCCTTCTGCTTTGCCTGATAGGTTTTCCTGTGCAGCTCCACAGCAGCTATATGTGATAGCAAAAAATGGTGACCAATCTAGAATTACTTGACTTAAATTGCCACTGCTAACAACTACAATATCTTCATCCTCCTTGGTAGAATAAAGCTTTGGCTATTATTGTTGAAATCGATGATCAACATGCCTCTTCTGTCATAGTTTGAATCCCATATTAACTATTGGATGAAAGGCTGAAAGACTCGTGGAATTGATGACAACTGGTGGTTGAAATGCCATTCCCATATGGTAGAAGATAATCACTACCTGTGTGACTTGGTGCACTCTCCCTCACAAAAAAATTCAGTATCTGGAGAAACA
This sequence comes from Pinus tabuliformis, assembly GCA_031772625.1. Taxonomy (NCBI): domain Eukaryota; kingdom Viridiplantae; phylum Streptophyta; class Pinopsida; order Pinales; family Pinaceae; genus Pinus; species Pinus tabuliformis. The sequence goes on from CM062816.1 coordinate 999,465,149, forward strand.
ACACAAAACTCACCAGGATTTGTCTCAATGATTTTAGTACTGTAGTTAGTGTGAGCATCAACACCATCCATTTATGAAATTCTCTTAGAATGTAGTGCGCAACCCATAATTGATCACCAGATGAAATTCCAACTGAAAGCTTTTAAAGTGCTCAATATGATAAGAAGCTTGGCCCTCCGAGAACAATTTATTCACAACTAAAGTAATCAATGCTTTCTCCAATAGATCTTTTGTCAAAATAATATCAATACTACCAGAAGTAACCTTTTTTTGTTGTTTGAAAATTGAAGAACAACCTGCTGGTCATGAAAAATGTAACCCTGACAACCTTTTTGGATCAATTCCATAGTGCTTGCAAAACCAGGGATCCTTGGATGTAATAACAACTTGTTGCATATATCATTGATCATTCTATCTGAAACAGAGTAAAGTTATTCCTTTGAAAGGAATATGATGAGAGAGAAACAACTTTAAAAAAAACAATAATCTTCATTTTCACCCTTGCTGGTACATAAGGGACCATGAGACTAACAGTTATAAACTTTTCACCAGCAATATTCCTGTCAACAATGTATAGTGTCGTCTGCACAAGATATCTCTTTCAATGAAAGCAGAGAAATGAGCTCGCCCTATGTTGAGATGAGGTTTAGCAGCACGGTAAAAGACCTCAAATGCTATGTTCTCATCTTCTTTATCACAGTCCAGCCACAACACCATCCACTGACATCTCCTAGTTTCCTCTGGATCATTCAATACCTGAACTGCTACATGGGAGGGTCTTTAAGCCAATCACTCATTCGGTCATATCTTTTGATCCAGGAGCCGGTTTTTGGAGTGTAATATACCGTTGGAAATCTCTTTCCGAGCTGCTCCTGATGAACAGACTTATGACATGTTTTGTGCTAAATATCATGTTCAAAAAATCTAACAAAACCAAACATAGTAAGAGCTCATGTTGATCCCTAGTGACAGGCTGTGAAGGCTGGAACTAACACACACTTTTCTCCAACAACATGAAAAGTTTGTGCACTCTCTTTCTTTTTCCCAAGGGTTTTCACTGTCTCGGCTGTCAGACAGTGGGTCTTGTCAATAATTAATTCTATCATGCCAAAGGTTTGAACGGAATTTGAATTAATTCTATCCCGCAACAGTTTCGAATGGAAGTTGATATTATTGATTATGAGCTTAATCATGTCTAGTGGATGCATTCAAATCCTAGGATGAACTTACAGGTTACACTTCATTGTCTTGATAGATCATCTCCAACCAAATCACGATGTGTTTCCAAAATGGATGGTGTTCCAAGGTAGATATTTAATCTGAGCATGAGTTGTCCAAGGTTGTTTTCATTTTGAGCAAATATAGTAGTGCAAAAGAGCTAAGCTCTCATTCTAGCTTTGAGGTAGTAGTTATCCCTAAGTCTCAACCAAAATCCTTTTCATTTAATCCTTTTAAGCCTCTTTTGGTCCCCCATGGTTTGAGAGCTTTGCATAAGCCAAATTTCTATGTTAGAGTGAAACAAGATAAGTTTTCAATGGTCATTGGTAAGGATATCAAGTTCGAGGACATCCCAAACTTGTTAGAAACTACTTTGGTAGGAAGATTTTATGGTAAGACAATGCAAAAGGCATCTCTCATGGCATGGGTTTTGGACAATTGGATGTCAGCCATGGGTTATATGTCGATTTTCCATGGATTTGTTCATAGTTGGATATTCTTTCAATTTTGGTTGAGGGGGGACTATAATAAGATCAAGGATGTAGAATGGGATTAGGGGTCATCGGGCCTAGTCCTGGAAACATGGCTAGTGGATTGTGATCTTGCTCGCAAACATCTCTCGGTGAAACAACTTTGGGCTATATTGTCGAGCCCTCCCCTTGTCTTTTAGATAGAGGAGGCCCTTCACATTATTGGCAAGAAGTTTGGTAGATTTATTTCTCTGGACCCTAATAGGTATGTTTCAATTAATATGCATTGGGCATCAATTTTAGTCAAAGTAGATATCAAAGATATTTTATTCAAGGCCATTGAATTGGTTTACGAGGAAAAAGTCTAGACCCATAACATTGATTATTGGAAAATATCATTTCATTATTTCAATTGCTACAAAGTTGGACATGTTCAGACCTAGTGGTTAGAGTTGAAGGTACTTTTCTCCAACAACAAGTAAAGTTTGTGTACTCTCTTTCTTTTTCCCAAGGTTTTTCACTGCCTTGGTTGTTAGACAATGGGTCCTGTCAACAATTAATTACGTCCCTCTACAGTTTCGAATGGAAGTTGATATTGTTAACTATGATCCCAATCATGTCCACAAGAGGTATTCAAATCCTAGTATGAATTTACAGGTGACACTTCATTGTCTTAACAGATCATCTCCAACCAAATCATGAGGTGTTTCCAAGATGGATGGTGTTCCAAGGTAGATATTTCATTTGAGCATGAGTTTTCCAAGATTGTTTTCGTTTTGAGAAAAAATAGTAGTTCAAAAGAGCTAAGATCTCATTCTGGCTTTAAGGTAGTATCTATCCCTATGTCTCAGCCAAACTCCCTTTCATTTAAGTTGTTTAAGCCTCTTTTGGTCCCCCATGGTTCCAGAGCTTTGTCTAAGCCAAAGATCTATGTTAGAGTGAAACAAGATAAGTTTTCAATGGTCATTGGTAAGGATATCAGGTAATGAATAAGCCTAAACATTCAAATTTTCCCAGTAGTCTCAAGCCTAAGGTCAGACTAATGGAAGAATGTTTATCGAAAGGAGGATTAACTTTAGAACAACAAATCTCAAATATAGCAGGTTGAAAATCTCACTTTCTTAACGCACAACAAAAATCATGACAAAATATTAAAAAGGGAAAGGAAAAGGAAAAGGAAAATGAAAGAGCTTTCAAAGAGGTTGGGATAAAATAGGACTTGCAGGAGGCAAGCCTACGATTGCAATAAGGGGTTGGGAAAAAGTAGTTTCAGATAAAGGGAGACTTTGGGCTATGCACAACACTAATTTTTCAATGACTTGGTTAGGTTCCCAAATTGCAAAAAATGTAAGGCTATCTATAAGGGCATGATGACTAGGGAGTGCCAAGGTGTGCTAGGGAATGAAAAGAAGTGCTAACACATGTGAGACAGTTCCAAGACATGTTAGGCATGCCAATACATGCCATGATGTGCTAGGTTCTAGGGTGTGGCACCAACGCATGTTAGGGAATGCTAGGGAAACACAAGGGAACACTAGTTTCAATTGCATGGAAATGAATGGATAACAGTGTGCGATAGGGAGTGTTAGCAAGTTCCAAGTGTGCTAAGGAGGATCAACCCCACCAAATTTAAGCACACTAACCCAAGGATAAACCAAGGATCCAGTGACCCAAATTGCAACCAGATACAAAACTGATTTCAAAATGCTCAACCTAGATGATTTCTAAGGAAATACATGTGTCAGATATTGAATTCAGCAAAACCCTTTCCAAAAAAAAGAAACAACCCAGTTTAATTCTAAGGAAAATATGTGTTGGAGCTACAGATCTATATTTCTATCGACCCCGGGCATAAACCTTCACTTAGTACTTGGTCTTACATGTATCTAAGGGATACAATATGGTAGTGTTGATGAGCCCTGCTATGGATCCTAAAGTTGTGTTTGTCAAAGATTCAAAATCCACCCCCATTGCATATAAATTCAATCAAATAAGATCTCTAATCCGCTATATATATATATATATGTCTACTGTGGGGGTACAAACTCAAGCATTCAGAACCCAGAGTGCGAATACAGAAAATTGATGATTGATGCTAGAAGTCCAATAATAAGAAGTTTGGTTGCTCGCAACTCAGATTCCAAATCAAAACAAAGAATCTCCCTGAGGGATTAGAACAGAGAAAAATCAGTGTGTTTAACTAATCCAATATATGGGAGTTTGATGCAAGTGATGACACCGACTCTTGACTTACCTGACTATCAGTTACGATGAAGTTCAGATTATAGCCATTGTTGATGATTTTTACAGTGTGGTACACAGTAGCATTGGATGTTTGGTGTCTCAATTAACCAAGCTACCAAAAGTTTGATTGGATCGTTGTGCTGGTCTAGATTGAAGTTAGAGTTTTTTGATGAAGCTAATTTTAAAATTGGGCGAGATTGCTTTATGTAACCACATGTAATGGTTCACAACGCTATTGAATGAGGTATTGTGCACTAGTCGAGTGGACTTGGAATTGGAATTCAACGTTGTTATTAGATTTATTTTAGATTTGGATTAATCAAGTATTCAAGAATTTAGATAGATTTTTTTTTTTTTAAATAAGGAAAAAATTATTTCTTTTCACTAATAAAAAGTAGATATATACTTTGGTATTTCATTGTTAATGCTTTTGCATGCCATATTAGATTTTAAAATAAAATAGTTAAATTTCTAAGTATCTTATTACTCAAAATTATAGTTCTATTATTTCTGAAAATTGTCTACTATATCAATTTTCACAAAAAAAGCTTAAAGTTTTTTATGATGACAAATATATCATATATGATTCAAACATGACAAAAACATATCATGATCTATGAAATTTTCATGGACAGATGACAAATAAATGAGATGAAGGAAAAATTTTCAAGGCCATCCCTTTATAAGTTACAATCCCCTGAGTTGCAGAAGGATTCTATTGTAGTGGCTACAACCACCCTCCAAAATTTTTCCTTAGCTTGTTTTGGAGCCTCCCTACCAACCTTTCATAGCACCTTGTCTTGCTTCGTTAAGTACTCAAGCTTCAATGTTTTCTTTGCACAAAGGCAACCTATCGATCATAGTTTGATCTATTCCCCTCACAGGTTGTTCACCCAGACTTGGTCCAGTTGTAGGCTGAGAAACTTCTTCTATAAAATTGCGCATCTCTGGAGGGCAACCAACCTTCCCTCTAAAAATTGCGCAATCCTGTCTGTCAGCTTGCTGGGCTCCAGGATTGCGCAATCCTTCCAATCAACACTACCAGCAGGAATTGCGCAATTTCCCCCAGCAGGGCTTCTCAGCCCAGAATTTGCTCAAATTTGGGCAGCAGTCAGCTGCTCTTCCCAGAAATTACGCAAACCTCCTGGGCAATTGAGCAACTGCATGCATGAGTAGTTCGATTGACCAGTTCCACTCGGGACCAAGGAAACTTGACCTGCATGTATGCATGACATTGCTCTTCCTAGAATAGTAAGATGAAACATGCAAAAGGCATCCCATGATTCAGGGATCTATTTTTAGTAGCCAGGGGTTACATGAAAATTTGTATAAGAAACTTCCCTCCAAGTGTCGCTTTTTCCTAGATTTATGGCATGCGCGTCATGAGACCAAACTTATTTATTTGACGCATCAAAGCTCATTCATTCACATGGATCTTGCAGCTATGACATCCCACAACACATCCAAGACTCTTCGACACATCCAGCTCATCTATTCACGGGTAAGTGGCCTCAGCTTGTCTTTTTCATCATTTCTGTCACTTTTTGTGTATTCACTTGTGTGAGTGTTGTTTTCTTGATTTCATTGAACGCTTGCTATCGTTTACAAGTATACTAACTTGTCCTAGATCTATTTCAATTTTCATTGCTATCTCACTACTGTTGTATGCATGAAACTATTTTTCACGAACGTTCATTGAACCGACGAATCATCTCACCCACATGCATGTTGATCTGTTTGTTGAATCTACCATTCATGTTTTACATGCATTTTCAATCACTTCTTCTATCACCTAGTGTCACCATGCATTCACTGTCTTATTTACTTTCAGTTTCCCGTCGGTGACTCGGGCCAACCTTGGCTCAGACTCTGCCTTCACTGGGGCTGCATTGCACAATCTGGGGAAGGAAGGTTCTCCAATCCTCTCCAAAAATGCACATTTTTGCCCAACACTGGCCTCCAAGACTGTTTTGCACATTTCTGGAGGATAGTGACTGTTGGCCTAGGAAATTGTTCAATGTAGTCCATGGGTCTGCAGTCCTTCCCAGCTGGAATTGCGCATTGCGCAATCCCAACAACGAGAATCTAGTCTAGATTGCGCATTTCATAGATCCAATAGCTAGTTCTGCCTTCCAAACAACCTAGAATACCTTTTGCACAGTTCTGGTAGCCAGTCACGCAGCCTCCTAGAAGAAATTATGCAATCTTGCTCATCAGTTTCCCAGGTATTTGATGTGTCATTCCCCAGAATTTTCTTTGTTTTCGTTGACATATTTCTTGCCATGCATGTTTCTTATTTCCAAATCTTTCAGGTGTTCATCTATCTCAATGGATTCCAAGAGAAGAGGATCACATGACACTGATGGAATTGCAGTTGGAGCAACAGTTGAGTAGGTGTCCTCTAGTATGCTGATCTATGAAGATACAGATATATATCTAGACAAGGACATCAAACTGAAGTGGTAATAAGTCAATGAAATATTTGTAGGCACTTTTGGGGAAGAAATCAAAGACCGTAAGGCATATGTGAACATTCACAGGTTCGACTTGTACCGAATTTCATGCAGATACCCCACGTTCCCATGTGCGGACATGATACACTGGATCATCTCACACACTAATCCTGAGACGAAGAACTTGAGCAGTGTCAGTGGGATGAAGATTGCAACCTTATGGGCACAATATTCTGATGAGATGTATCAGATGGCAGAGTCCGTGACTGTCATGAATCCTCCATTCATCTTGCCCAAAAACAGAGCTAACAACAAAGACATTCTAAATGATTGGATAAAGGAGCTAGCTCAATTTAGGATGACACCCAACTATAGCTACAAGATGAAGATACTAAGGAAGGTTTACCAATACTTGGCCATATTCACATGTCGAATTTGTGGCCAAGCAAGCACTAAAACCTTTCCACAGAGTTGGGTGATCACACTGGACCAACTGGCTAGAGAAGGAAAACCATGTAACTGGTTTAGCATACTGCCTCATCAGCTGAAGGAGCAAGTCACGAAGGCTCGACAGTCACGTGAAGGTATGCATGCAAATATTTACATGTCCGCCTACATATTAGATGTAGTCTGTGCTTGACATGAGTTCTCGGGCTTAAGGTGGGCATGGTCACCGGTGGAGACTATTGTGAACACATATTTCAAGTTGTTGTTTGAATGTAGCTTCAGGGGAATAATCACAAGACTGTATGGCCATTTTGTCACCCCAGTGTACAAGATGATATTCGAATAGGATCCACCATACATGTCAAATGAAGCAATTGAGGCATTGTTAGGCATTGCAAATTGGTATGCCTCACCGTCTGACACTTTCATCTGAATGTTCAATGCAGAGAAGCCTCCGCATGTTCTGCCCAAGTTTTCCTTGGACGTACTTTTCATGCAAGAAGTAGCATATCACATCTCAGTATGATTGATAGCTCTATTGCAACGGAAGATGAAGGTACCTTGGCCTTCTCTTCCATTGTGGATTGGTTTATTTAAGATCCAGAGTATCAAGCAAGCAGATGTTGAAGCAAAACATATGAAGAAGTACCCGTTCGACCTCCAAAGCTTCAATGTGTATGACCCACATTTCATTATGAAGGATCATTGCATGAGAGTTCATTTCAACTAGATCCATGGGGCATTTCATTAGGCCAAGGAGGACTCATGGAGGTATTGCTACAATTTCTCTAGACCGATTGAAGAGGTTGGTTTCACTATGGAGTGGTTAGTGAAGCAACATGAAGCAGCATCACAGAGAGAACCAATAGTAGTAGTAGTAGCAACAGTAGCAGCAGAGGGAGCAGAGCCAAGCATACCTGTGCACGACAAAGGGAAGAGGAAGATTTTCGATCGCATGGAGGAGGAGAAAAGATACAAGATTCAAGTAGATCCACTTGTAGAACAAGTAGCTATGGCTATTCAGGAAAAGAAGCAGCAGCGCGACAAGCGAATTGCGTGAAGGCAGAGGGATAAGAAGAGAATGGAAGAAGCAGAGGAGGAATTGCATGAGCTAAGGGAGCAACTACGGAAAGAGCAAGAGCTATGCAAACAGGAGAGGGAAGCACAAAAACAACAGATACAGTAGGGGGTGCAACATGTGCAGATAGACGAAGTAGCTCCCATACAAGTAGTTGATTCATCTGAAAAATTGGCATCAAGCGAGCAGGGTGAACCATCGCAGGAGTGAGACTTCACTCATGAGATAGAACAAGCACTTCAACATTTGGATGCAGACATGGAGCAGTAGGAGTTGGAACAGGACACCAACCTCATGCCTCACCACAAAGAGGTTGACACACCCACTTTAGTGCATCCAGATGATGAGAAAGTCTCGAATGACCAAGGAGGCACTGAGATCGTTGGTGGTTAACCAGAAGGAGAGATGCACAACATCACTTTTGATGAATCTCATCACAAAGTTGTGCAGTCTCATAGAGTACCAACTCCGAAGGATCAAACATATCTTGCAAAAGTTGAGGATCCAGTGAACGTGACTGATGTGCACAAGCATCGAGTTGCCTTGGCCGATGCAACCAAAGTGTATGTCGAAGCCACTATTTCAAGTGTTCACTTTCTGATAGCTGAGAATGACCGAATGGCGAAGGAACTACAGGTGGCCAAGCAAGGAGGAGACTTGGTGACAATGTCCGCCCGAGCTGAACTGAAGAAGGAAATATTAGATGAAGTATTATCCCTTGACACAGTTATGCGAGCATTGTACACCATGTTTGGTACCATGCACAAAGTAGTCGTCCATCTCAACAGATGGCAGCAGTGATGTGCTAGAAGAGCACGCATTTCGACCAACGTGCATGATGTTGTTGATAACATGCAAACATGGATGATGAAGTACAAGGGAGCCCCACTTCACTTGCTAAATATGATGAGGGCCAATGTGGTCGAGATGTAAGCACGTATCTGGAGTCAGATCCATAAATATGAGGACCTCCCGCAACTCATCACTAGCATACAGGCTTCCCATGCATGAGTATTCAAGAGCATGGATGTTGTGGTGCGCACACATGCGATCCCATCACTTGGGACTCTCACCTAGGTGAAGATCAAGAAGTAGGTCCGAATAGAGCTTGACTTGTACTTCGACGAGTTGATGCACATCACCACTAGCCCAGACTTTCTTATCAGTGCAAACATCATCCGCAAGTATGTTGCTGGTCCGGCCACATTGAAGACAATGATGCACATGCTTTCAGACGAGTTGGACAGAGGAGCCCGAGCAGTGTACCCAGATGCTATGGAGGCAAGTTTTAGGTTTCAGAAATATTTCACAGTGAACACACGAACACTATCAAGGACTACAAATCTTGGCATCAATATGTTACTATTGATCAGCATGAGGATGTCGAGCAGTTGGACTTCTATAGTTGTCTAAGTCAGAGTGATGTCTAGTTTGGCTTGCTCAAGCCATTTTTGTTCACATGGGTACATGTGCATTATAATGTTAAGTCATGTCAAGTGTAAGTCAAGTGTCAATAGTCGATGTAACAATCATAGAGTAGGTGAAGAGTCATGAGGGTAGTTGAATGGTCATAAAGGGGAATGTCAAGGGTCACCCCATCCTTTGCTATAAGTAGTCCCTCATCACTCATTGTATAGGCTTTTGGTAAGCCAAGATTTTGATAAAACTATCTTGGAAAGAGCTTGGATAGTATTGTAATGCACGTTGGCTTCTCCACTGCACAGAGCTAGTTCATCTGTTTGGAGGAGCAGGAGGATGTGGCTATAATGTTATGGTGTTGGGGCTAACAGGTTTACATGGATGTATTGTATGATTGGAACTTACACTTCTTTATATAATAAGAGGCAACACATTTTCATGCATATGTTGTTATTGTAGTTGGACTGTTCTGGTTGCTGTTGTGATGTATGTTGTTTAACTTATGTAGTTATGTATGAACTACTTTGTATGCAATTATATGAATATTGTTGCATATGTGTTGTTGGTTTAACCATCACTTTAGCTTATCGACTGACCTGCTTTCCAACTTGTGATGCATCTTCGCTCGTGTGTTCCCTTCCCAGTTGAGTACTATTATATGTTGCCAAGGGGTGCATTGATCCAAACCCACCTGTGTTAGAACCTCTCTTGCACCTTCCTTGACTCGCTGCAGCAATCACACCCTTGCTACTGACATTGCGGTCAAGGCATTGATTTACGATCCACTGCTAGGACTCCTACACCAAACGATTTGAGGTCTAATTAGGACTTCTTACCGTGGAGATCCCCTTGACATGTTGGCAGGTCCAACACTATCAACAGATTCCTTAGTCGAAAATTGAGTAGAAAATCCTCCTTGGCACATAGTTGCATCCCTTCTTTGATAGGAGATCTTCCACTTGATTCTACTCTCTATAGATATATTAGGGGCCATTCTCTGAAAGGTATTCATCAAATATCTTATGCATTTCATCCAAAAAGTAAGGGAAGGTAGTCCGAATTTTGTTCTCAATTGTACCCAATCTAGGATCATCTTGGAATCTCCAAACACAGGTAAATATTCAATTGCAAGCCAATTAGCACATAGAAAAGCCCCCAAGAGTATGATTAGCTCAACTCTATTATTTTACCCTATTCCACTATACCAACTGAAATGAAAGGTGTTATTTGGCTTCAAAACCAAATGTGTCCCACTTCCACAAACCCCGTTGGTGGATGCTCCATAAAAAATAAAAAATAAAAAAATAAAGTATGACCATAGCTCCATAAGTCAAAAATGTCTTCTAGGTTGTTCCTCCTTCATTAGCCATATATCCATAAAATATGCAAAGATCTTTAAATAGGCGTCTCTAGTATCTAGTTCTGTTTGTTAAAAAATCTTCTCATTATTGCTTCTCCATATGCTCCGCAAAATATAGAAAGGAAAGGAATGATATGTCTTGAAACCTTGAAACCATTGACTGAAATATATCTAAATGGAAACCATGTTCTAGATTACATGTATTTTAAGTGTTTGAAGAACCCCACTCCATGCCGAGATCATAAGAGGACATGTTAGAACTAGATGTTCCATGTATTCTAAATCTTCTTTGCATAAAGAGCATCTTCAAAGATCTTGAAATCCCCTTTTATCGATATTATCCCAAGTTAAAATATTATTGTGGACCACTAGCCACATAAAACATTTTAATTTGAGAGGTATATCCCATCTCCACATGTCATGAAACCAAAAATAATTATTATTCAAGCCACATCCATGAGAAATATGTTTATAAATCTCTTTAACCAAGATCTGCTCATTATACATAACACCTTCCCATTTTAACTTTTCTTTCTTCTCAGTGAGTTTTAAACCTGTTAGACTTAACTGTGTTGTGAAACATTCCCATTCCACAAATATTAGATCCTCTCGAAATCCAAGTTCAAATGCATTAATCCAATAACTTTTAACATAAGAAGATCCTCAATCACAAGAGATTTAGTTCATAAAGTAAAGCCCTTTCTTATGTAAATGCTCAAGGATGCGAATAGAAAGAGTATGTATTCCCTCCTCTCCTTTGATATAATATAGCCCTATTGTTATCCTATTCCCCCTTCCAACCTCCCATCTCAAATTTTGCAGTAGCCAACATTTGTTTCTCATCATGCTTCTCCATATATAAGATGCCACCTTCTTCTTTGGAGCCGCCTCTTTAATCCATTCCTTATGCTATCTATTTTTTAGATATTTCTATTTAATAACCTATTACCAAATACCTTTGCCCCGGAAAGTTTTACATAATTTCTTAAAAATTAAAGTCTTACTGAAACATTATGTGTCCTTTATACCCCACCCTCAATCATTCTCATGTCTCGCAAGCACCTCTAAATAGATCAAAAGTATCTTATTTGTGGATTTAGGCCTAGCCCAAAGGCACCTAGCTATAATAGCATCAATTATTTTTGTCTAAAGATACTGAGGGGGGGAAGATACTGAGGTTTGAACCCTCTAATTGCAATGAAATCACCTCCTCCCCATTTGTCATGAAATGATTTGAAGATGTCAATTGTTTAGGGTTTTGTCAAAGAGTGCAGGAAGTAGGTTACCATGAGCATCTCACAGGTATATTTTCCCTCACCTTGAAGGAAGACAAGATCACCATTGCAGGGACTAATTTCACGTTTTCAATGGATACCATCTCTCAAGCTACAGGCATACCAAACCATGGTGAAAACTAGTTCAATGGCATGATCCTAGACCTAGAAGAGTACAAGCCCTACTTGAAATCACAATTCAAAGGAGCTCACTCACATGTTTTCCCATTAAGATACTTGTTAGAGAGATATGCACCATTGATGAAGGTTGTCATGAAGTTCTTCACATGTGAGGGAAGATTTTCTTGGCTATATCAATACCACATAAGACTGCTCATGCACTTTACAGCTTCCAAGTCTCTAAATTTGTCTAGCTACTTGTATATGAGCCTAACCAAAATGTCTGAAAGGGTGAAATTGAAAGGAAAAGTGTATTATCCCAGCCTCTTTCACCATAGCCTAATAAAGGTAATAGTACTCCATTAGTTGAAAGAGAAGAACATGACATGGGTCACCTTCATTGAGGCAGCCTTGAAAACCTATATAACCACTTCACCAAGCCAACAAAAAACCATGTCAGTATAACCCATGGAGGTGGGGTCATCAAGCAAACATGATGAGCCTAAATTTTCCAAAACCCACCTGAGCCTATCTATCTAGCATAAAATCCTTTACATTCTAGTCATCTCTTGGATGTGATTTCATAGAGAGATCCCTCTTTGATTTGGTAGGGCTAGCTACCAAACTAAAAGCTTGGTCTATGGTTACCTCCGTCGATCTCCTCATCAGCCTAGGATATTGTGGAGGATAACAGAGGGCATGACAACTAGGGAGTGCCGAGGTGATCTAGTGAATCTAAGGTTCCAAAGTCATGGAAAAATGTAATGCTAGTTGTGAGATCATGACTGCCAAGGTGTGTTAGGGAATGCTAGGGCAAGCTAACATGTGTCAGATAATACGAAGACATGTCAAACAAGCTAAGATGTGCCAAGTGCTAAGGCATGCCAAGATGTACAAGGGCGTGACAATGCATGCCAGGGATTGTCAAGGCAACAGAAAGGAGGAACAAGTTAAACTACAAGGAAATGAGCACATAATAGGGCTAATAAGTCATCAATTTACCTTTTCCATGAGGGGCATGCTAGGCACACCAACACTAGGTGCCAATATGTTCCAAGTGCCAAGTGTCAATGCATTCTAAGTGCCAAATCTTCCTCTGTTTCTTCTCATCTAGTTTCCAATAATTGATCTCAAATAACTTTAATATTAAACCATGCCAACGAATACCAAATCATCTCAACGCATGCCAAACATGCTTATAAGACTTACCAAGTGCCAACACGTGCCAAGTGCCAAGGTGTGTTAGGGAGTGTGATGCATGCTATAAAGTGCCAAAGCATATCGAAGAGTGTTAAGGCGTGCTAGAGAGTGCCAATGCATGATGAGGAGTTTTAGGGATTACTAAGAAAACATAAGGAAGCACTAGGTCAAAATGCATGGAAGTGAATGAATATGAGGGTGTATAGGGGAGTGTCAATGAATGCTAGTTGTCATGCCAAGGAGGGAGTGACAAGGTATGCTAAGCACGAGTAAGGCATGCTAAGCACGGGTAAGGCATGCTAGGGAATATCAGGGAATTTCAAGAAGTGCTAGTGTGTGCTAGGTAGTTTCGGGGTGTGCTAACATGTGCCAAATAGTGTTGAGGCATGCCAGGTGCTAAGACAAGCTAGGATGTGCAGGGTGCCAGAGTATGCCAATATGCGTCAAGGAGTTTCAAGGCAACAAAAGGAATAAACAAGCTAAAATTCAAGGAAATTAACACATAAGAGGGTTAATAAGCCGGGACTTTATCTTTTTCAAAAGGGGCATGCTAGGCACACTAATAATATGTTCCAATACATGCCAAGTGCCAATGTGTGCCAAGTGCTAATGTTTGTCAATGCAATATTATGCCAAGGTGTTCCAAGGAATGCTAGGGACTACAAGGCATGCCAACACATGATAGGGGAGAGCTATGCTATGCTAGGGCATGCCAACATGTGCTTGGGTGTCCTACACATGGTAAGATGTTCTAGGTAAAAAGATGTTCTAGGTACAAAGATGTTCCAAGACATGTGAGGTGCCAAGGAATGTTGGTGTATTGTTCCAAAGCATGTTAAGGTGTGCCATTAGTGTCGAGGAGTGGTAGGTCTCTCTCATTGATAGAATTGACAGAGATTGATTATGTATTAAATAATATAGTTCCTACACACACTAGTGGAACTTTATTTAAAGGAAATTTGCTTGATAATAAACCTAATAGAGATGAATCATGTGTTGACTTATAGGAAAACTATATTCTTATGACTTGAGGGAAATGATACACACTAATTACTTCTTAACAAATTGATTGATTATTATAACCACTATGACCTTGGACAAATAAAGAAAAAGACTCCACAACAATGGTCTTAAATCATTATATTTTGACAAAAAATATAGTAACAGGTACATAGCGTCATAAAAAACCCATTGGAATGATTGATGATGATGAACATTTTTTTATTGTGACCAAAAGTAACCAAAAAGATAATTGGTGAGGGTCAATAAAAGATCGTCACTAGAAGTGTCACAAAAGAGAGAATTAGTGATGGGCCTTTAACGACCCTCACCAAAAGTGTCACCAAAGAGAGAATTAGTGACTGGCATTTAATGGCCATCACCAAAAGTGTCATTGAAAATGGCTTTGGTGATAAACCTTAAAGTACCATCACTATATACACTTACAACAATGATTTTTTAAAGACTGTCACCATATGCGACATTGGTGACAGACCTTACAGGTCTGTCACAGGCATGAAGCGTCATCAAAAAATCATTGGAATGATCAATGATGATGAACATTTATTGGTCGTCACCAAAAGTAATGAAAAAGATCATTAGTGACAGTCAATACAAGATCGTCACTAGAAGTGTCACCAAAGAGAGAATTAGTGATGGGCCTTTAACGACCCTCACCAAAAGTGTAATTGAAAATGGCTTTGGTGACAAACCTTAAAGGACCATCACTATATACACTTAAAACAATGCTTTTTCAATACCGTCACCATATGTGACATTGGTGATGGACCTTAAAGTCCGTCACAGACATGACCCTCACCAATGACCTTTTTTCTTGTAGTTCCCTCCAGGCTATGAAATTCAAGTTTCCTTCCAAGGCATACTCAAGCCTCAACCCATGGAACAACATTTGCTGATCCTGAAGTATGTATTGCAAATTCAAATTTCACATGTAACCTAGAAACTCAAAACTTTGAAATCTCCTCTAGTATATTGTTCTCAACTCCAGTACCATGTAGAAAATTTTGTAGATTCACAAGCTCATGTAATCTACTAAAACAAGAGACAAGAATCTACTTCTACTCTTTACAGTGGAAGCCCATAAACATCGAGCAAGAAATAATCAATAGAGGAATAGAATCAAAGGCACATAACACAATAAATATCTGAGGAAATCCACAAATCAAAACCTCACTATCTGTTTTGTATTAATTTGGAAAATCAATATGAAATTACAATGCTTGTTCTCTCTAGAAAAATCCCAGCACTCAACAAATTCAATCTCCAACTCATAAGAAATCTCAAGGCCAAAGCTTAGCCTCTTCTCAAGCTCTCCAAGTCTCTATTCCAATGTGTAATTCCTATGGAGGATAGCTTGTATTTCAAGGGAAATAAAGCCTCTAAAAACTGTGAAATCACTCAAGGATTAGTTCTTGAATGCATGCACTATCAGTGCAACTCGGAAAAATCTAAAACAAATAGCACATTTTCCCTACACTCTAGTCTCAACTGGGTCTTTATCAGAATCGACATGCATGAGTTTCTGATGAGTAAATATTCAGTTAACTAGAGTAGCATTGGTGGAGTTCATCAGTGACACCACTGACTATTAACTCACTATTAGTTCTCTCAATCAGTTTGAGAACTAATTTATCTGAATTGACTCATGAAACCGAGTCTTCTATTTTACAACTCATAATTAACTCATACTGGACTCCTACAAAGAAGGGAGAACATACACATGATGATAGAAATACTTCCAACTCAAATTTCCTAAGTTAAGTAAGTTTAATAAACTTAAATAGCTAATTTTAAGTTGTTATGAGAATATATTTCGAATTTAATTCGTAGTTTAATTCAAGGACAAGTTAAGCTGTAATTTCTTATTGTCATTTCTCAACAAAAAAGACTCTCGAAGAATTATTCAGAGGTGTGAATCCTAACATTGGACATCTCAGGATATTTGGCTACCCCATATATTTTCATGTGCTAAAGGACAAAAGGAACAAGCTTGAAGCCACCAAATGAATGGTTTGTTTGTTGGGTATTTTGAAAATTCTAAAGAAGTTATAATATATATATCTGTTCAAAGGAAGATTGAGTTTAACAAGGATGTAACCTTCGATGAAGATGCTACCCTTGGAAAAGCAAGGGACCTTCTTTGCCTCCTCCTCCTGAGAAGAAGTATGATGATATGGATCGACTAGAAGGTTATTCCATGCTAGAATATGAGAAGGACATTGTTGATGATCCCATGGAGCCCACAGATCCTTTGGACACTCCTCCAAGTGACTCACCTGCCAAGAAGATACCATTATGGCTTTGAGATACATTACATGACGTCGAGAAACATATTCCCACTAGAGGGACCTTTAGAGAAAGCAAGAAGCCATGTCAGTATCAAAGATACGTTATAGCCATGAGTCTAATCATTCAAGCTCAGCCACCTACCTTTGAAGAAGCTATGAAAGAACAAGTTTGGAAGGATGTTATGGCTGAGGAATATGAATTGATTATGAAAAATTATGTATGGGATGTTGTTCCGAGACCTAAAGGGAAGTCCGTTGTAGCTTCAAAATGGTTATACAAAATCAAACATGGAGCTGATGGAAGCATTGAAAAGTACAAGGCAAGGTTCATGGCCCAAGGGTTATCCTAGAAATAGGGAGAAGACTATGATACATTTTCTCTAATTTCTTGCTACATCACCATTACATCAATTGTTTCCCTTGATTCTAGTTAAGGATGACCTCTTCACAAGATGGATGTGAAGACAACATTTCTTCATGGCATGGTTCAAGAAGAAGTTTACGTTGAGCAACCACAAGGATTTGAAGTGATGGATCAAAAGACGCATGTTTGCACGTTTATGAAGGCATTATATGGCTTGAAGAGATCCCCCAGAGCATGGTATGCCCACATTAACAGTTACCCGGTGAAGCTTCATGGATTCACGAGAAGTAGTGCCGACCCTAATCTCTACTTTAAGGTGGTCCAAGATATGCATTTAGTTTTGGTTTTATATGTTGATGATCTATTCTTGATAGGTAGTGAGCCCTTGATGCTCAAGTATAAGAAGGAGTTGGCCCCTGAATTTGAAATGAAGGATATTTGTATGATGCATTATTTCATGGGATTAGAAGTTTGGGAAAGAGCTGGAGACATTTTCCTTTCTCAAGGAAAATATGTCATGAAACTATTGGAGAGATTTGGAATGAAAAAATGTAAATACTTGGCTACCCCAATGGAGATGAATTTAAAGAAGTGCGGAGATGTTGTTGGGCTTGACCTGTCTAACCCTTATGAGTATCGAAAGCTGATTAGGGAATTTATGTTCCTTGTGAACACCCTTTTAGTCAATTCATGACTGAGTGCCTCCATGCACATTAGGTTGCTACCAAACACATTATGAGATATTAGCATTAGGCAATTAACCTTGGTCTAAGATATTCTGCCATAGACATGCAATTGCATCGACGCACTAATGTCGATTGGTCTCGAAATATTATTGACAGGAAGAGAACATTAAGGTGCAATTTTAGCTTGGGATCCACTATGATACCTTGGATAAGAAGGAAAAAAAAGTCCGTAGCTTTAAGCATGAGTGGAGTAGAATTCATTACTGCTAGCATGGCTAGCTATGAGGAAGTTTGGTTAAGGGATCTCTTTGGAGAGCTATTTGAGTAGGTCCTGGACACTACAATGATATATTATGATAACAAGAGTGGGATCCGATTAGCAAAGAATCTTTTATTTCATGACAATTCCAAGAAAATTGAGATCATGTACCACTACATTCAAGACATGGGATAGAGAGGAGTCGTAACACTCCACCACATATCGAATGATGAGAAGATACCATACATACTCACCAATGGTTTTCTAAAAGGGAAGTTCTTGGTCTTCAGAGAGAAATTTGGACTGATGGATGTGACCCTCCTGGGTAAGGGTCTCAGCTGATAAAAAATGCTAAGATATGCTCTTCCCCCTTGTTTGAGCTCATAGGGAGAGGAATTAAGCCTGAGAGATCCTAGAGTTGAGGTATCTATGGAAAATAGGATGGTTGTGATCCTTACCCTCTATGGTAAGTAGTATCTTTCTTGTTGTCACTATAGGGTGTTCATGATCCTTGTCATTTATGAAAAGTTGGGTATCTCCCCTATCATGATTGATAGAGTATACCCCAATATGCATCCTACCCACAAGCATGGATTTTTGGGATTGCCTCCCCATCTTGCGAATGGGTGGAGATGACTAGAGTTGGTGTGATACTTGTATATCAAATGGTATCTCTCTCAAGTATAGAGGATGCAAGTCTTCTACCACTTGACTCTTTAGGGTCAACTTGGGAATATCAACAAACACTGGGATGGTTGTGATCTATACCCTATCTAGAAAGTTTGGTATCGCTTGTTAAATAGATAAAACGATGGATGTGATCCTTGCTGGTAGATGGATCTTGCCCAATTATCACTGGAATATAGGATGGATGTGATATCTACCCTATATGGCAAGTTTGGTATCACCCGTTGAGTAAAGAACAAGATGGATGTGATCATTTCAAGTAGATGGATCTTTACTATTGTCATTGGATAGAGGGTTGTAGATTGAGCTCCCCTATGATGCCAATTTTTTATTCTTTTAGATTCGAGAGTGTTCAACAAATGATCAAAGACAACATTTGACTCGATGATGATGAGACATTTGAGATGGGATATATTTTGCAGTCATAAATTTATCCCTAGTTGAGAGGGAGTGTTAAATTCACAGCCAAGGGATAATATCTCTTCATTTAACAATATTCCTCATTCAGAGAGACCTAAAATACCCCCGGGAAGCACTCGATTTGGTTAAAGAAAATTTATTTTTGAAGTGAAAACCCTCAATGGAATAAAATTCAAGGTTGGCCTAAGAGGTTTATTAGCCCTCCTCCAATGCCTATAAACACAAGTCAAGTTTCTCTCATCTGGACATAATCTCATCACACATTCTTCTTCTCCTTGGAGGTTCGATACATCTAAAATATTGCAGGTCTTCATCAACACATGTGAAGAGGAGAGAGGAAAAATTGTAGGAGGCTGAAATATGTTTTGACCAACTCTTTTGTAACAGCGCAAAATAAACATGTAATTAATTCGATTAATTAAGTAATTTATAATCAACATGCAATAATCAACTAATTAACATCAAAGTTCAAAACTATAAGTAGAGACACTTACCTATGATTTCAGTTGAAGTCTGCTAACTGCAACAAGGTTTTGGGGATGACCCTCACCCAACCGTAGGCTCAGTTGCACAAAATCTTGCTACAACTGGCCACCCCCAAGCCCTCAATCAACGTACTACTACCAGGGTGTCCTTTGTCTCACAACACTATTCTCCCAAGAGAATTGATGGTGGAATCATGGAATGATGGAATGCCTCTCATCTTCCTCCCCATCTATTAAATAGAGCAAACATTGGAAGGGGAACCACATGCACACACTCCATGTGTCAACATGCAACTTTATTGCTTTCTTGTTTTATTCTTTTGTTTTTACTTTTTGATAGCTTTACTGATTTTTATTGCTTTCTTGTTTTATTTCTTATTTATATTTATTTAAAGCATGTAATTAAATTATTTTATTATTATTTATTATTTATTTACTATTACTATTTTTTTATTTATTGCTTACTATTTATTTAATATTATATTATATTATATTATTTGTTATTTATTATTTATTATTAAGGGACATTACATACTTCCCCACTTTAAGGAACTTTGTCCCGAAGTTAAGTTTTTATTATTTATTATTTATTATTAAGGGACATTACATTTATTTTGTTATTTATTACTTCATGTAACAGTCTTGGCACCCTCTACTGAACTAGTATAACCAGAAGGCATTGAAAGTTTCACAACACCCGAGAAATCCCACGGAATCTCTATCCTTTTTCCCACTTTCGGAATCAGGCATAAGCCTCCTTGGTTTGTATCCTAGTCCAAGGCTGGCCCTAAGGCTCGTGCCTGACTCAGACCTCATCTGCCCCTAAGGCCCCAAGGCAGGCATCCGGTACAGTGCTCAATGTCATCGGGCATCTCACAAGGTTGGCCCACTCCCTCCACAACTCATTAAGGCGCACAACCCCATGCATCGAAGTCCTTACACCCTTACCAGACTTCGGCATCCCAATACAATACTAGGCACCTAGCTTAGAACATCAGGCACTTGGCCTCCTCAAGATGGTCCCATAGCCCTTCAAGAGCTATCCATCAAGAGCTACACAAGACATAGGAACCACTGGCATATGTAGTGTTGATTGAGTTTGTCCCCACCCCATATGGTGTTACTTATTCTCCCTCGTGCGTATGGGCTCGCACAAGATCATCAAATAAACTGGCCCTCTCGGCCCATTTGTGGAGTCTTGTCAATCATCACACCTCACTACATGCAACCAATGCATTAGCTATACCATCATAGTATCATAGAAAATAATCCACATGCTAAGTCTTGCATGTCATCATGTAACATTCATCATTGTTAATCGCAACACTATGAATAATAACGAACTACATGCTCATGCATGTCATAAATTTGTACGCAACTATCACATGTTTCACTTCATGAAATACCATCATATGTTATAACATCAACATATTTGCATCAAAGACATATCATGACTTCACATAATAAATGAACCACATGTCAATAAACATCATATTATAGCATCATGATTCCTATGCCACCTTATGCATATCATATCCATCATGAGTATTCAACATTAAATACCTATCATCACATAGTAAATGAATATGTCAATATACCTTGACACAATCATCATCATCATAAGGATACATCATCACTATTGTAACAACTATATAAATATGAACCACATGTGCATGATCACCCTCATACCATCATATCATGAAACATCATCAATATGAGAAACATCTCAATACTTATCAAATATAGAATAATAACCTATAAGCATTCTTATCATGATTCATCAGAGAAATCAATTTCATTTACTTTACAAACATTCAACTATGAACTAAGATTATTCAACATCCATCTAGGATCTATGTTATCTCATCAGTGTTATTAGCGTTATGTTTTCTTCAAGATACCAATTACTTTTTCAATAATCATTTCCACCTTTTTTTCAACTAGGAAGTTGACCATTTACACCATAGGTATAATCATCTAAGTACATCGTTAAATTTCACATGAGCCTCATCATCTTGAGTCTTAATCTCTCGTCATATATTCTTCCTTCCCCAAGGAAATTCTGGTGAAATTCATTGTTAAGATATTACTAGTTAAAATCCCTTGGTTTTACATCCATTTACCCTTTGGCTTACCGATTCCAATATCGCTATATGCAATTGCATATAAACACTAGGTCATCATGATTTAATTTTATATCGTGCTTAATTTACTTGCATGAGGGTTTGTTGATCCATGTTGACTTATACATACATCACTTAACAATTATCATTTTCATACAAAAAATATTTTCTTATCTCATCAAGTTCCTATCAAGGAATGTTATCAGTGTGTTTTTAGATTAGATTGAAACCATAAAATAATGAACATATGCAAGTGGACAGAGTCAGCAATTTTTCCACATAAAAAATGATCATCTAAAGGTAATAAGATATCAAAGTTTATACCATTGTGAATTGGAACATATTTCACTATTTTAGAGAACTTCAAATGGTGACGATATTACAAATATCAACATCAATTATCCAAATACTTTAAGCACTATGTAAATTGTGTTGTAAAATGAACCGGTGGTGAGTAGTTAAGAAAATACATCATCATTAAAGATTGATCCTCCACAAAAACATGCCAGTATACCATATCAATAGTGCTAATTTTTTTTAGGGAAAATCCATCCAATGTGGATTGAATCATGTTAGTTGGCGTATTGTTCAATCAAGAAATGAATGTTTAGGATGTGAAATTCAGTTGTTTACAATGTTTAGAAATGACCATCATTCAAGATATGTTTAACATCATAGCATGGTATCCCAGGATTCTCAAGGCAAAATTCATGTGAAAATAAGCTGATAGACAAAAAATATACCGATCTTTCAGAGAATTATACTTCGTCAATTATGGTTAGATTATCACCATCCACAAGTTAAGTGTGACCATAGCAAGCATTCAGAATTTATAGCCCATGAGGATGTAGGAAAGAATTTATGTAATGTCGGCTCATGTGAGAGCAGTTCCTATAAGTAAATTCAATTTAATGGGGCAGTACAGGAGATTCTTATTTAGTGTTAGAGCTTCTAGATCTGACATAGCACCAGCTGCTCCTTCCTTAAGATTTATGGAGACAAACATAAGTCCTGAATTATATGCAGCCAAAGGGTATAATTGTTTTGGAGAGAAAACACACTAAAGGAATTCCAGTATCAAAAAGAGATGATTACAATGATTTGATCCTTGCCATATAGGTTCTGCTCGGGGATATTCCACCACATTCGAATACACAGACAAAATACACAGAAACAACATTTGTCTTAATGTTTTGTCAAACTTTAATACTCAATGTTTCAAAACAAGTGTCACAATCGGGCTTGGACCTTAATTCACTTCAGAAATTGATATACAGAATACAGTGAAACAACCTTTGTCAAGATACTAAAGACACAAATTAGTGAAGGTTCAATTTAATCGAAGTCTGTTGCAACACCTGGGAAATCATTGGAGAGATTAGCACCTCTAAAGGTTCAATTTCTTTATAGTCCATAAAATTCAAGTTGAAGTCCATTGGAAGTCCTCAGAAATTATAGCAAATATTGGCTTCAAAAACATATTCAACATGTCAAGCAAACTCAATAAGGCTGAAATTCATTAATGTCGGGACAAGAAGCGAGTCCTATGCAACAGATCATTGAAGAGCTTAGCTCAGAAATGTATGCATAGTAGCCAACATCTTCAAGACCACTGTAAACATAAATAAAAACACTGATCTTGATCTTAGTGGAAAATATTGCTTCTCGTACAGAACTGTCAAAAATTATCAAACAGCAAGAACCCTTCACTGAAAGAGATGGGGTTAAGGGCAGTGAAAAATAATCTCACCAGAGTATACTATTGTCGCTGTGGTGAGCCAAAAAGAAAAGCTAGTGTTCAAAAAGCTCAAATTGTGGGTTGTGTTTCATCCGCACGAAGAAAGCATTTGTGGCAGTAATCGCAGGGAATGAAAGCATCAAAATAAAAAGGATTCCCCCGCCCCATTAACAAAAGACATGCAAAGTTCATTAATTCAAAGCAATAAATCTTCTGAATGAGATAAGAAAGAGCATGGTCCAAAATATATATGGAAAAGCTTAAAGAATCCACTAGCCCTTTCATAAAGTACAAAATTGATTGGCATCCTTGTGGATTTTGGTAGAAAACACTCATTACTTGTTTTCAAGTTGTGTTTTGCAAACCTCAAAACCAAATTAAGTATATGAAAGGCTACAATAAAATTGGATGTATGTGGGTTTTGGTAAAAAGCACTACTCATTACTTGTGATTTCAACTATAAAACCAAATACTTATATCCATTATTAGCAGTTAGTATCTGCATCACAATTCGTAGATTATAGGTCGAAGCTACTGAGTCAGCTAAAAGCTTGCGATGATTGCTAATACAAAATTATGTGACGATTGTCAATGGGTCTATTCTTGAAAGATATGGCTATAAATGTCTAGAATGATATGCTAGAAGGGCACAAATAACCTATGATGAAGAGAAATCAAGCTATGAGAAGAAAGCAAACCATGGGGCACTAAAATATAGTTGCTAAATGGCATTTACCTTTAATTCAGCCAAAAATACATAACTGCCAGAAAAGCACATGACCATCAGATGAGAAGGGTCTTAACATTTTTTTTTTTTTGAGAAAATAGTCATTGACAAAGAAAACAGATCATGCTATGTATCATTAAAGGACTTAGTAAATTGTTTCTTACTATTTAGTTCCTCAAAAATTACATCAGTGTTAAATGAGGCAGAATGTCCTAGAGGAGAAGAGGGTAGAGTCACTATAAGAGCACAGAGGAATTCCCAACTCTAGTTTAGTTCTAGGATTGAACTGCTTGAAATTTAGAATTCTTCAGGGGCATATCATGAAAGAAAAATAGAGGCCTATGGGAACAAAGGAAAAATCAAGTAGCACAACTGAAGCTAGGAATATAGTTAGACAATTCAGAAGCATTATCAGAATCTTCAAGCTTGGCAGCCAAAAATAGATGTATGTTGTGATTCATCGAGTAATGATCAAGTTGTGTCGATGTACGTGAGAACAGTTTCAAAATTTGAAAGAATCTCCAGTATAGAGATGTAAATACTGCTCTAGGTGGAAATTTAAATCTCACAATCAAGTTGGAAGAAATATGGGGAGTAAGTAGCAAGGCACGATTCATTGGCCAACAATTTTGCTCAACTATTGAAAAATCTGAAACCATGTGACATGTAGACCACTGAATCTGGCTCCAACTTGCAGGAATTACAGACATGGTAAAGAGAGCATTTTTGAGTAGCAAGGAGAATTTATGGTCATTGGTAATGTAAAAGTTTGTTTTTTTTAGACTGACCCATTTCAAATTTCGAAATTAAAACCTGTGTGGATCGGCTCAACATGTATTTAAAAAAAAAAATGTTATGTATACATCAATTTAACCGAAGCAACAGGAATCCGAAGATTCAATTAAGGAAAATACAGGTATATAAACCACTATTAACCCACATAGGTATATCTTGACAACTGTAACCCACCGGATTTTAACAAAATTTACCAGAATTTCCATTATTTTTCCGGGCAAATTTGAACCTTAGACTATGCGTTGAGACCCAACACACTTAATCAACAAGAAAATGTCCGTTAACAATGGCAATGACCCAGGAATTAGGGAAATATGAAAATATGCAAAAGAGGAAGAGGAGACCCTGTCTGGTAACATAAATTCAAAGGTCATCACTGAGGGAGATAATCTTCGAAATTCATCTGCATGTAAAGATGGAGTTAATGGCCAAAGATCTTTTGAAATGTTTTGTGGAGTACAAGCTCTCAGAGGATTCTAAATCACATGAAGGGCGTAATGAGCAGATGGTGCAAAAAACAGATGCCTAGGGTTGGAGCAGCAAATATAGAAGCTGGAACAACAAATCAAAGCCCTTACGGTAACTCAGAATCCAGATATGCAGGACCTCAAACTAAAAGGAAAAATCAAAGCTGTGAAGGCAGTGGACAGAAAAAGCTAAATGGCAATGGTGGGAGAAGAGAAGACACCAATAGAAGTATGAGGCTGCTAGCCAGGTTTGAACCTAGTTTCGCTGTTAGCTCTTCAAAATAATATGCTCTTGAATCGGCTTTCTATTACTGGTGAGTAATAAAAGAGAGCATATATTTCTAAATTCAGTAATTTTATTAGAGTAATATGTTCTTATGAAATTGATCCCGGTTGGACTGAAAATTAAATGAAAGAAATCTATTACAGAGAAGAGATACATTTTTTTTTTTCCGAAGGTGGCAAAACCTATCAAACTCAGGTGTCAAACCAACAGTGAGGACAACCATCTCTGGCTGCTATCCGCGAATGTCGGTTTGACTCATCACTGTTATCAAGGAAAACCACGCCACCTGTAATAACCCGCTGGTGGTCCGTAAGGGAGCAGGCTTTCACTCCTGCCAGATGCCTCTGGGTCTTGGGCCGTTAACCTGTTTCCTTACGTCCGAGGAAGACGAGCTCTTAGCCAAGCAGAAGCAGTTTTACGGCATACTCCAGGCCGGCACAGAGAAGAGATACATGCAATATCGACTGAAGATTATTTCAGTATAAATTAAATTTTATGAATAAATAAAATGTTGAATTATATTGTAATTATAAGATAATGGTTCTCAATATATGATTTCTATGTTCATTAGGCTAAAGATCCAAAATAAAAAAATTAAATTCTATTTCATAATGATGTCAATAAAATACTCAAAATATAGCATCAACGAAAAAGTTTCACTTTGCTCCTACAACATGAAATTTCTAGCGTCAACATTGCGAGTTGAGGTTCATGCAATACGAAACAGTTCATGCAATTATATTGTGCATAGTGTGTGGGATTTGGCATGGTCTTGATATGACGAATGGTTGAATGATTGAAGGCAACTATGTAATGTAATTAAAGAGAAAACATGCCTATGGAGATCACCCGGATGCGACATCTTGCAAACTAGAGTCAAAAGTTTCAAGTCATTAGATTGAACTATAGGCCCTAAGAGTTGAACTTGCTCTGATACCATATGTAACAGCCCAAAATAAACATGTAATTAATTAGATTAATCCAGTAATTTATAATCAACATGCAATTATCAACTAATTAACATCAAAGTTCAAAAATATAAGTAGAGACACTTACATGTGATTTCAGTTGAATTTTGCTAATTGCAACAAGGTTTTGGGGATGACTCTCCACCCAACTGTAGGCTCAGTTGCACAAAATCTTGTTACAACTAGCCACCCCTAAGCCCTCAATCAACGTACTATTGCCAAGGTGTCCTTTGTTTCACAACACTATTCTCCCAAGAGAATGGATGGTGGAATCATGGAATGATGGAATGCCTCTCATCTTCCTCACCATCTATTAAATAGAGAAAACATTGGAAGGGGAACCACATGCACACACTCCATGTGTCAACATGAAACTTTACTACTTTCTTGTTTTGTTCTTTTGTTTTTACTTTTTGATAGCTTTATTGATTTTTATTGCTTTCTTGTTTTATTTCTTATTTATATTTATTTAAAGCATGTAATTAAATTATTTTATTATTATTTATTATTTATTTACTATTACTATTTTTTTATTTATTGTTTATTATTTATTTAATATTATATTATATTATTTATTATTTATTATTAAGGGACATTACATCTTTGAACAACATTGACTTTTGGTGATTGGGCATTTGTTTGACTTGATTTGACTTTGGTTTTTGGACTGTTTAGGAGGACAAAATTTATTGACACAAGGAACATGGTTTTTTGGGCATGTTCACTATAGCTGACCTCAGATATAATCACATACCTTCTCTCTCCATTGACCAGGTTTGGCCAAGTTTCTTGGAGTTGTTTTGTGTGAGGTTTGACCAACATTGAAGGCCGAGTTTGTTGACTATTAACCGAGCTCTTGGAGGACTATTTTGATTGTTGACTTGGATTGGTTAGGGAACATTTGACTGTTGTTGACTTGGACATAATTGCAGACTTTTATTGTTGACCATAATTGACTTTTGAGACTCATAATTGGTTGGCTATTGGTTTGTCTATTTGGATAGTGAAAGGATGACTTTGACTCATTTTTGAATTGGATTATTGTACTCTCTACTAAGCATTTTATGAAAATCTAATAAGAAGAAGAATTTGAAAGGGTTTTCACCCTTGTGGGGTTTTTCCATGGTCTTTGACCAATCTTGGTGTATCTTGTCATTGCTTTTGATTGTCTTTTTTTGTTCTATCTACAATTTCTATTGATTACTGGAAGATTAATTTGATTGCTAATTGAAGTTAATAAGTGGGCTAAAGTGATTGTAACAATATTAAATAGTGGAAAAATAACAAAAGTTGAATGTTCTCATGAGTTGTGTAGGATGTGAGGACAGGGATGAACTTCAAAATTGACTAAGATTGAGATCAATGAGATAAGAGAATAAAAGCATGTAACAAGTCTTGAACATGATCACACACATATATACACCCATGCACATAGAAAAAAGACACAATACCCAAAACCAACACGCATACAATAAAACGATAGTAAAGCGACATTTATCTCCAAGTGCAACACTTAAGATGTACCTTTATGACACAAGTGTCGACTACAACCAAAAGGTGCGCTATGCCATAATAATGTGTCCAACACATTTTCTAATGATAAATAAAATCAACTAGTCCAAGAGATTGTGTGAGAGCTACCTCTAGAAGGTGTTCCATGGTGTTATTTAAGGTGTGTGAAAACAAGAAAAAATGACACATGCAAGAGTGAAAGCGACACATGCAAACAAAAAAAACACAAGTGACACATGTAAGACTGAAAGTAAGAAAAGGTGACATAGAAGGTGTTCCATGGTGCTATTTAAGATGTGTGAAAACAAGAAAAAATGACACATGCAAACACAAAAAACACAAGTGACACATGTAAGATTGAAAGTAAGAAAAGGTGACACTTGCAAAAGATAGAGTAAGCAAAAACAATGCATGTAAGATAAAACGAAAGAAAAAGTGACACTTGCAAAAGCAAAAGTGACAATTGAGAAACTCACTGAGAATATGGGGAATTTGCAACCACCAATGAGTGAATGCTGCTTATATTCCAATAATGCATAGAGTTCAAAAGCAAAAGATTAATATAAATATAAGCTTTAGACTAGAATATCTATACAAGGAGAGTAGACATGAAATTAAGGTTAATATTGGTGAGTGTGCTTAGTGCATGTTAGGAAACTGGGAGCTAAGAGTGAATTGACTAAATTGAAATAGTACACAATCAATGCCAAAAAAAAAGTGTGTAATCACTCTCTCGAGATGATGCCTTCACACTGTCACTTTCCATCAGGAATGCACAGTCTCTATCTGTAGGAACTGTGCAACCACAAGCATCAAGGACTGTGCAAACACTATCCATAAGGATTACACAAGAAATTTCATCAATGATTGCAAAATAACCATCTTTAGATATTGCACAATAATTGTTATTAAAAACTGTGTAGTCACTATCATTAGGCATTGCACAGTCACTGTCATTAGGCATTGTCATTAGGCACTGCATAATGCTTGACTTCCAAGGATACACATTGACTTCTAGGCTTGATCAGAAGAAGTTTTCTATGCAGGCATCACCAAATAAACATGTAAAACAAGGTCATTTAGACACTTAAAGTTCCTAAGCGAAGACTTGAACAATTAAACAACATGACTGAGCATGACATTAATGGATTGAAACAAAGGATGGCATGATCATAAGGAGGCTCCAAAATTTGAATGTAGGAAAACTTTGGAGGGTTTTGTAGCAAGGAAAACAAGTTCTATTCTTTTTGTGATCTACCCTACTATATGCCATTTTAATAAGGGACAATGCTAGGTACAATTCTTAGGAAACATTCATAAATCTATAGCTCATGGTATTTTCTAGGGCTTATGGTACCTTGGTGTGAGTTAATATGATCCACTTTTCATAGGCAACCTTTGTTGATATGGCTTCAATTTGAAGAAAACCTAATCACTAGTGACAAATTCCCTTTCATCATGGCATTTTATTACTAGGCCTTCATTTTCTTTTGTGCAATTTTGAGATTATCCTTGATTCAATGCTCTATGGAATTTCCTCATGAAAATATTGAACATTGGGTATGTAGGAATTTACAGGGTAAGTTCCTCAGAAAGAATACCAAAAGGACACCGCTCACAACCAGATCACAGATCAATACACCAGTATTTTTGACGTGGTTAAAACCCTCAAAGAGGGAAACAGTCCACGGCCTGTCCCAACGTGGGTACTACAGGCAATTTATTAATCAAAGAATGAAAATTTACATAAGCTTCTCTCATGCACGGATTACCCGAACAATGACCCTCCATGCGCTTTAAATAGAACTCATGGACCAATCGGGTGTCAAGTCACAGATCAAGTGTCGGTAATACCGAGGAGAGAATGAACCGTCGGATCACTACATATCGTGACCGTCGGATTGTAAGTTACAATATGTACAACGGTAAAGAAACACACTTTACCTAACTCTATACCTAACTCTAAACTAGACCAAGTTGAACTTAACAATATCCTATGTGTCGGAATATCCTAACATCCCCCCTTAAGAACAACTTGGGATAGGATTGAAGGATTTACAAATATGACACAATAGGAGAAGGAAGGAGGCACTAGAGCCTATCCCCCCTTAGTGACAACTTCCTGAACTCCAAGCATATATCGAAGTTTAGTGAACTTCGCCTCTGTGAGAGCCTTTGTGAAGATGTCTGCAACCTGATCATCTGTTGGACAATATTGCACTTCAAGAACATGGTCATGAATGAGCTTTCTGATGAAGTGCATGTGTAGTTCAATGTGTTTGCTGCGCTGATGTTGGACTGGATCTTTGCATAGCTGAATGGCACTTTGATTATCACACCAAAGTGTGGTTGGATGCTGCTGCTCAAAGCCAAACTCTGATAGGATCTGACGAAGCCACAAGGCTTCCTTACTAGCTTCCACGGCACCACGATACTCTGCTTCTGCTGACGAAAGAGAAATGGCAGCCTGTTTCTTACAAGCCCATGTAATAGGTCCTGAACCAAGAGTGAAGACATAACCGACAGTAGACTTCCGATCATCAGGGTCACCAGCCCAATCAGAATCAGTGAAACCAACTAACAGAGGAGCTGCTTTGGCACTGTAATGAATCCCAAACTGTACTGTACCTCGAACATAACGAAGTATTCTTTTAG
Source organism: Pinus tabuliformis (assembly GCA_031772625.1). Classification (NCBI taxonomy): domain Eukaryota; kingdom Viridiplantae; phylum Streptophyta; class Pinopsida; order Pinales; family Pinaceae; genus Pinus; species Pinus tabuliformis. The sequence continues at coordinate 999,495,912 of CM062816.1, forward strand.
CTGCTTTCCAATGACTTTCACGGGGGTTTTGCATAAAACGAGCAACAAGGCCAACAACAAAGGAAAGATCAGGACGAGTATGGGTTAAATACAAGAGTTTTCCTACAAGTTGACGGTATAAGGTAGCATCAACTTCAGGAGAAGTACAAGAGACTGAAAGTTTGACTCCAGACTGAAAGGGAGAAGGGGCTGGCTTACAGTCTTCCATGTGAAAATGACGAAGAATATCACAAGCATACTTGGATTGGGAAAGGAAAATACCCTCCTGGGATTGCAAGACTTGAAGACCGAGAAAATAGTGTAAGTGTCCTAAGTCTGTCATTTCAAATTTCTTTTTAAGGCTGGACTTCACATGGTTTATAAGGTTGGGATCACTACCAGTAAGAATAAGATCATCAACATAAAGAACAAGGATGATAAGAGAGTTGCCCACTTTCTTGGTGTAGACAGTATTGTCAGAATGACACCTAGAAAAGCCAGATTCTAAAAGAAAGCTATCCATTTTGGCATACCAAGCCCGAGGAGCTTGCTTGAGGCCATAAAGGGATTTCTTAAGTCGACAAACAAGGCTGGAGTCTGTTTGTATGAAGCCAATGGGTTGTTCCATATAGATTTCTTCCTGCAAGTCCCCATGCAAGAAGGCAGATTTAACATCCATCTGATGGACTTCCCATTTTAAAGAGGCAGCAAGGGAAAGAACAAGGCGGATAGAGTTCATTTTGGCAACAAGGGAGAAGGTTTCAGTGTAGTCAATGCCTTCAACCTGTGAAAAGCCCTTAGCAACGAGACGAGCTTTATGTTTATCAACTTTCCCATCTGGTCCATACTTGGTTCTGTAAACCCATTTACATCTAACAAGTTTGCGTCCCTTTGGTAGAGGAACAAGATCCCATGTATCATTTGTCATCAATGAATGATATTCTTCATTCATAGCTGCTTCCCAATGTGGATGGCCTGAAGCTTCTGCAAAAGTGTCAGGATCATGATTTACTGGAGCTTGAGCCAGTAAAGAAGAGGCTCTTTCAAACTGAGAACGTGTACGTCGCTGATCTGTAGGATCACCGGCAAGATCACCTGCTGCATCCCGAGTAGCACGGACCCATCTTGGAAGTTGAGGATCCTGAGAAGGTGGGGGAGGATTATCATCCTCGCTTTCATCATCTGAAGAAGAAATGTTTTCAAAAGTAGAAGAGATAGGAAGAGGTGGCACATCCGCCGGACTAGGCTCGCAGGCCGATTTATTTTCATCAAATTTTACATCTCTTCTAATGATAACATTTTTGGACTTAAATGGAATAAGTCTATAACCTTTTACATCTTCAGAATATCCAACAAAAGTACATTTCTCACTCTTAGGTTCTAAAGCTTTATGCTTTTCATCTGGAATATGGGCCCATGCTTCACTTCCAAACACACGAAAGTGACTTACATCTGGTTTAATGGAACTCCAAGCTTCTTCTGGAGTGATATTCTCTAGAACCTTAGTAGGAGTGCGATTGATTATATAATTTGCACAATTAATTGCTTCGGCCCAAAAACTAAGACTGAGTCCTTTAGATTGCAGCATACAATTAGCCATTTCCTTTAAGGTGCGATTTTTCCTTTCAGCTACACCATTTTGTTGTGGAGTGTATGGAACAGTATGTTGCATTTGAATTCCATTTTCGGTGCAAAAGTTGATGAATGTGTTTTTAACATATTCTCCACCATTATCAGTTCTTAGCTTAAGAATTTGATGTCCAGATTGTTTTTCAACAAAGGCTTTGAAGGCCAAAAAAGTGTTAAATACTTCGCTCTTGAGTTTTAAGAAGTATACCCAAGTGCGTCTGGAGAAATCATCAATGAAAGTTAAGAAGTACTTGCAGCCAGAGAATGAAGCAACAGGAAGAGGACCACATAAATCACTGTGCACAAGCTGTAAAGGGGCTGAGGCGTGCCAAGAGGCACGTTTGTCAAAACTGTCCCGATGATGTTTTCCGAGTACACATCCGGAACAAACACCATCTCTGCAAGATACCATAGGAAGACCTGTCACCATATTTTCTTTACATAGATGCTGAAGGGAGCGATAGTTTAAGTGACCAAATCGCTCATGCCAAAGTTTGCTCACTTCATCATTATGAGCAACAAATACTGAGGGAAGATTTGATGACCCAAAGTTGTGAAACTTATACAACCTTGTGGAATCATCAGCAAGACCAGTAGCTAGAATCTGTTTAGGATCTTTTAGATCCTTGATTACAACATCATGAGGTGAAAATTCAACAATTTTACCTTCACCTGAATGAGTTATCTGATAGACAGATAGAAGGTTGCAGGATAAGGTTGGAACACATAATACATCATTAAACTGACCATTGTCTAGATGAACAGTTCCAGTCCCTACAACATTAAGAGATCTATCATCACCAACATATATATTTTTGGTGTTACAATCATTTAAAGAAGAAAACATGGCTTGGTTTTTGGCCATGTGATAAGAGGCTCCAGAATCAATGAGCCACTCATGAGAATGAGAAGAAGAAGAAGATACATTTAATGCATAACCAGACTGAGATGATTGACAACGACATGCAGAAAGTGCCATTCCGGAAGTTGAAGTTGAAGTAGGCTCCACATGGATGTTATGTTTCTTCATTGCGGCTTCCAAGGCTTCCATCTTCTTAAAGCATTTAGATTCTAAGTGGCCATCTCGATTACAAAAGTTACAATGTCTATCAGTCTTCTTCCATTTGTTTTTATTGGTCTTATCATTTTGCTGAAATGATCTTTCATTTTGAGGCTGAGATGGTTTAGGACCATTCTTTTGAGGATATGACTTCTTAGGATTCTTTGAATTTGGTTGCTGCTGGGCGGCTAACGCTTTTGTGGAAGAGTTTCCAAGATTAAGAAGACCAAGGTGTAAGAGTTTTTCTTGTTCTCTTATTAAGGAATCACAAAAGGAGTCAAAGGAAGGGGCCTTGTAGTCTTTTCCTTGACAAATGAAAGCTTCCCTTGTAGAATGGAAAGTGGAAACAAATACAGAGTAGGCTGGTCCCAACTTAGTAAGGATGGAATAAATAAGGTTACCATCTTCTTTCTTAACTTTAACACCTTCCAAGAGATATCTAAGGGTCTTGAATTTGGACAAGAAATCTTCAATGCAAGAAAAATTATTAGGATCCAAAGTAAGCAACTCATTTTCAAGTTGATGGGCTCTAATTTCATTTTTAATCCCAAAAACTTTAGCGAGTTTTTCTAATGCTTCATGAGGAGTCTCAAGTTCTGCAATGTGGAATCTAAGATCAGGAGAAATAGACATCCCTATCAAACCACGTGCTTGATCTTGTCTATTTTCCCATTTTGCAGCCTTGTCTTCATCTTTTGGTTTCTTCTCTTGGTCTGTGGCTATTCTGAAGAGACCTTTACTTCTAAGTAAATCTTCCATGTAGGCTACCCATTGGAAGTAGTTAGTGCTGTCAAGAATGACTTGGCATGGACTTTCCATTTAAAAAAAAAAAACTGAAGCTGAAGATGCTGAAAGTAAGTGTTTCAATGGATAGATCTCAAAAAAATAGGCGGTTTTAAAAAAAAACGGCTCTGAAAAAGGCTTCCGGATGAAGAAGTTATGGCTTTTTGAAAAAAAATTGTTGACGTTGCCGGCAAAGTGCGCGAATGTGCGGGAATGAAAAAAAATCCGCCCCACAAAATGGAGACTTGAACCCAAGACCTCTACTCTCTTAAAATAGCTTTGAACCAATTGATCTATACAAAAAATTTGAGAGAGAGAGAGAGAGAGGGGGGGGGGGGCTTGGTTTGCGTGCTTGCCTTGAGAAAGCTCTTTTTCCCTACAAAACACAAAACACAAAACCCAACACGAATATGCAAAAAAAAAAAAACCTTGCGGCTCGAAGTTAGCTTTAGCCAAAAAACTAGAAGTTTTTAAAAAAAAATCTCAAAGTTAGCTTTAGCCGAAAAACTAAATATTTTTCTCAATGTTTCTGATTTTCCGAGATCACACTAAGGTGCAGGGAAAAGAGCATACGCATGAGAAAAATCCTTCCTTTCTGTTTCTGATTTGCCCAGATCGCACAGAGTCGCAGGGCAAAGAGCATACGCAGAAATGAAAGGTATAGATCCGGTTAAAAAAAAGGCTAAATAAACTGAGACCGAAATAAGCAGAGAGAAAATAACAGTAAACTGCAAAAAACACTGTATACCTCCCGATCTGAAAAATGACGCAGCTAGGGCTACCGGAAACCTTTTCGCGTGAAACGAAAGGGGTTCCTCACTGGAACAAATGCTCCAAACGCAACAGAGCAGTCCTCTCGGCCCGAAAGCAGTCAGAAACAACAGATCTAGGAAACGACAGCCGCATGCAGTTCTACCGGCTTCAGATTTGGATCACCAACGGACGCGGCCCTCAAATAGCTCTGATACCATGTAGGAATTTACAGGGTAAGTTCCTCAGAAAGAATACCAAAAGGACACCGCTCACAACCAGATCACAGATCAATACACCAGTATTTTTGACGTGGTTAAAACCCTCAAAGAGGGAAACAGTCCACGGCCTGTCCCAACGTGGGTACTACAGACAATTTATTAATCAAAGAATGAAAATTTACATAAGCTTCTCTCATGCACGGATTACCCGAACAATGACCCTCCATGCGCTTTAAATAGAACTCATGGACCAATCGGGTGTCAAGCCACGGATCAAGTGTCGGTAATACCGAGGAGAGAATGAACCGTCGGATCACTACATATCGTGACCGTCGGATTGTAAGTTACAATATGTACAACAGTAAAGAAACACACTTTACCTAACTCTAAACTAGACCAAGTTGAACTTAACTATATCCTATGTGTCGGAATATCCTAACAGGGTATATAAGTATCATAAATGGCTTAATAACTTAGATTTAGAGTATTTGTCCACATAGAGGGCATTGATGACATATATACTTATGGAAGCATGTTAAGTTGTGTTGTACCAATTCTCAACCATATGTATCCACTTTGGCCAAGAAGCTTGTATATTTTCCACATTAGTTCTCAAATAGAATGCCAAACATTTTTTAATTCTCCTAATTTGAACATATCTTCATGGATGATAACTATTGCTCGTAATTAACATGGTCCCTATAAGTCTAAATAGCTATGGTGTAGAGAAAATAATTGTTGGAAATACTAACGCAGGGGGGGTGAATCAATATTTATTTACAATTGTTATATTATGCTAGTTAAGATCATTAATTAAAACATAAAACAAGATGTACAACAAGAAAATAATTTTATTAATAAAAATGATGAGGACTCCAATCCTCTTACAAACAACCAGGCTCCAACCTGTACAATAAAATTCTAACTCCTTCAAGGCTCCAATCTTGGTCTCAACAAGGCTCCAAACTCTTATGATGACTCCAATCCTCAAAGCCAATCTAGGCTCCAACCTAATTTCCTACAAGACTCCAACCTTGTATGGGGATTCCAATCCTCTAAGGCTCTGACCCTCTCTACCTGCTTCAACCATTTAAGGTCGCTTCAATACTACTTAAAGTCTTCCAATAGCTTCTTCAACAAGACTTGAAATATCTCTTCAACAATACTTTAAGGATGTCTCCAATACAACTACTTCAACAACGTTTCACATACTGCCCCAAGATTAGTTCAAAAAATGCTTCTAGATGGCTTCCAAGATACTTCGTAGTCTGGTTCAATTCAAGGTCAACTATAACAAGGCTTCAAGATTCATTGTAAGTGACTACAAGGCTTCCTCATGCTTTAATATGTCCCAACAATACTCCAACAAGGTCTCCAACAATGCTTTGACAAGGCTTCTCCAAAGATGTCTTCAATAAGATTCAATAAGGTTGCTTTGAAGATGTTTTCAATAAGCTTCAACAATGCTTCAAAAAATTTACTTCAAAGACGTCTTCAATAAGCTTCAACAATGCTTCAACATGCTCCAAGTGATCAACTTCAAGAACCAATTCTAATATCTAAAATATGCAATGGTACTTCCCTCAAAAGTTTGCTCCAAAAGTGTCTCTGATCCGCTCCACAAGTAGATAATTAAGTTTGATCCAAGATAGAAATAACCTTTCTATGAGCTACAAAAAGTCACCTTTTTCTGAGGTCTGCAAGCTACGCAAAACCAACTTTATCTAAGGTATGTGAGCTTGTTGTAGGGAAAACCCGATACCCTCCCATTTTTCATTTATTTTCTTCAAATAATGGGGACCCTTTCCATTAATTTTTGGCTAAACACTTTTTATGATTCTCATTTACTTAATTGTCCTACAATTTTGTCATTTTTTCATTTTTATCGGATCTCTATTTTAATTATTTCATTTAAATCGTCTTTTAGCAAGCTTTCCATCGATACTTGTTTTGCCTCATTTGGTTAATCGGTTTGTAAATGACACTCCTTTGAAGTTTGATCATTTTGTCGCTTGAGTTAAAAAATGTACAAAATGTATAATATTTTAACTTTTGTAATTAAAATAATCATTCATTGTAAATATTAACTCCTAGTTAATTTTTATTATTTTTTTCATTTTTCACTAATTGTCCTACAAAATGACCCAGCCAAATCATAGAACAGATAAAAAACGTGTTTTCGGGATCTCAGTAATTTATTCCAATTTCTTATTTTAAAACAAATTGCCAAACCTGAAATTTCGAAATTACAAAGTGGTTGTAGTTCATTTTGTAGAATTGTTAATTCCACATGGACCCCACTTCATCTCATTTCATGACCCCAATTTCAAATTCCCGATTTTTTTGAAACTTCGACTTGCCGATTTATGATATCACATATTGTCAAAACTTATATGCGCTCATTTTAAAATTGCCGAAACTCTGATTGAAATTTGGTTTTTATACATCGTGTTAAAAAATTTTAACATAAAATTTTGCGTGAACTCCTTATACCTCACAACACCGTGACCTCACCCACACTCCACCTCATCTCCTTATCACTCCACCTCACCTGTCATCCTCCTCAACTAACTTCATACACGTATAACCTTATCCATTTAAAACCTAAAGTTTTCACTTCATTGGAATTTGGTTTGATGTATAATGGTTTAAGGTTTTGAATAATATTTTTTATATAAATAAAATATTATATTTTTATTATAATAATTATATTATTTTATTATAATTTTAATACAATTAAATTATAAAATTAATCTAATTAAATTAGAATATTAATATAATATAATTATATTTTAATTATTAATTAATTAGGTTTTATAATGAATTAAGTTTAAGTTTTATAATTAATTAATAAACTTGTCCTGACGATGAACCACATTTGTTGGTTCGAAACGCGTCGACAATTGATTAATAATGTGATTTACGCTGAAACCCCTATCATATAATTAATTAGATTTTGTATTAATTAAATTATGTTTATAATTAATTTGTAAAATAATTAATTTAATTTCATAATCATAATTAAATTAGTATTAATTAAAAAATAATTATAATTTAATTTAGGACTAAGCTTTAATTAAAAATTCTTACTTTTAGTCTAGAGGACAAATTTTTCCGAATTTTGGCAGTTTTGACTCCTCAACTTTAGAAGCTCATAAGTTGCGTTTTACTTGGCAAAATGAGGCCCAGGACAGCTCATTGGATAGATAAAATCATGGAGAATATTAATGAAGTGGTTTCATAAACATATTTGATCATTTAATTATGAGTCTAAAATTTAGAATAAGATCAAGCTCCGAATTTTTAAAACTAATTTTCGGAGTTTAATTTTCTGCATTTTCATTTGCTCACAGCTTCTACTGAGTCCAGATCCATTCATCTCTATTCTATTTGACCAATTAGATCTTCACAGGAATCAAGAGAAAGTTCATTTTTTTTATATTTAATTATGTAACTAAGTTTTGATTGGATAGTTTTTATATTCCAAATTTGATATTTTGATTTTAATTTACGTTTTAATTTAAATTTTGATTGATTTTTGTAGGGAAACAGTTGAAGAGATGAGGAGAAGAATATTTCAATCAATTAGAATGCTTCAGCAATAGAAGAATATGATTTTGGGCCAATGAAAATTGATTGAGCAGAGCTACTCTTCAACAACTTTCCTATTGATAATTCTTTTTGTAAAATTATAAATAGTGGATTGTAGAATGTACAAGTTGAGATCTCTTCTCTTTAATTCTAGAATCCTTGAAAGCACTATTGTAACGAGGATTTAGAGTTGTAGGTGAGAGGAGAGAAAATCTCAGATCTGGGGGATTATTGAGGATTTTTCTTTTGAATTTTGAATTATGTATGAAGGACAGAGCTTGCACTATTGCAGCTCTTGTTTTAACAACAGAAGTTCAAAGCATTGTAAAAAACTGTTAGAGACCAGAGCCAGAGAAACCGAGTCCATAAATCGGTATTATAATACTATTGTTTTAAATGCTAATTTCATTTTATGATGACATAAATGTGTCATTTTATTCGTATTTGTGCACTATTGTCAACGTGAGTAATTTGCCTCAATAATATGTTATCATTTATCTCTACTCTTGTGGATTGAATTTTGATTTCTGAGTAACTATTTTCTCATAAATCTGTCTTTTAATTCGGATTTAACAAATAATAATATTATGTCAACTATTTCCTTATATTATTGTTTAATAATTTGAATTACTAATTGATGAGCCCCAAATTTTGGTAACAATTTGGGCTCATTTGGCCTATTTACCTTGCTCAACCCTTCATTTTTTATCACTTATGCATCATTTCTTAGTATATTCGTGTTATTTGTAGGAAGAAGGGCAGTCATTATGCCTATGTGGCTAATACATGATGATTTCAGGTTTTTTGACATTAAATGGAGCAAAGACCACGCAAATGAAGACAAGGAGACAGCCAATGTGGCATTGCGGGTTTATAGGGAGGTTGTCCACAGCCTTGAATGACCTTCCTCGTGATCTCCACCCCAACTCCGAGCTCCAACAGCTATCACCACCGAGCTAGAAAGCAGCCAACGGATTCTACAGGAACAGCAGTTTACTTCTAGTTGGACAGCCAAGCTCCACTAATTGAGGAGGCCAGCTTGGCCCTCATCATGTATAAATATTGAGGCTGTAGCCTTCGATGAGACTCTTGAACTTTTGTTGTAGATTTTGGATTACGAGCTGTAGCTCTGTTTTTGCTCTTTGAAAGCCAATTTTGGCATGTTGTTAGACTCATGATTATGATATTTTAATAAAAGGCAGGCAGATTTGGATTCGATTCTGAGTTCTTAGGGGAGCTATAGCTCTCAGTTTAGGGCCCAACCTGAGAGTAATAGACCTCCTTCTTTTTATTGTTACTTGTCTTTCTTTTATCATTGCATTTCTTTCCTTTACATGCACTTGAAAAATACAGTTTGCTGAGTTGACTGTTTCGGTTTGGTTATGTAGGTTAGTTTCATGAATGCAGTTGTTTCAGTAGTTCAGAATTAGCGTAGGGAGATTGAAGTTACGTTGAGTTCAAAAAGGTTGAATGCATGCTCACTTTCACCTCTGTTTGGGGACCGGAAGTGTAGACCGTGCCAACTGCCAAAAACACTGTTTTAACATATGCATGCAAGTATTGATGTAATGTTTTCGATTGAAGAATTGTCCATGCGATTATATCTTGAGTAATGACTCTTTGTTTCAACATCATGCACGAATTCCCTTCAACTTACATTGTTGTTCTTTGATTCCTAATAAAACAGTTAGAATAGGTTGGTGAACTTTCATTTACATGCAAGATAAGGGTGATTTGTTTCATTTACACTGCGCAACACCACTTCATCGTGTTCTTATCCTTCTGAACCATGCCTAAGCCACCTACTCATCCTCTGTTCAGCTCATTTGCCTTCCAACCCTTCTACTGTCCACGTTGCTCAATCTTTTTGACCTTCCACTACTCTACCCCTCTATCGACCAACTAGCTTTACACACGCCTTCCCCATCTCATCTTAGGTCATCACAAGCTCCTCTTTCATCTTACCTATCCGCCCACACAGCTCCTTCACTCCTCCATCACCTAAAACTCCGACTGTAGAACATCCTGTAGAAGTTAGCAGACTTCCTGTAGAAATCCCGAGTTTCCTGTAGGATCCCCTGCAGACATCCTGTAGAAGCCTTCAAACACAGTTGCCAAGCACCTGAACGTTGTGTACTTCTGTGGAATGATGTGAGGGATCCCTTGGAACCTCTCAGAGTCCTCCTGACCGTTTCCAAGCCTTCCTCCCCTTCGAACTACCCCTGCACAGTCAAGACCCAGTAAGAAGCACAATCATAATAACTCCACCCACTTGAGCAAAAATACAAAAACACGTTCTCTTCAGTGGAAGTAGTTTAAATTCATGCATCTCATCTCACTAGAAGTAATGGCATCATTTCTAGAAGTTGCATCCCCACCATTGCATCATAAAGATTAAGCTAGTCAGATTAGGGTTTCCTAGGGTTTCCATGTTTGGTTGGCTTTCAGTTCATTCTTGGAAAGTAGGTTAATTTCCTTTGAGATGGCCTTCGTTCATCATTTAGAAAGCTTCTTCTGAGAACATATAGAAGTTGGCTTGAGCCCTAGCGGACTTGTGCCAGCTGACCAAGTGACAGCTGCGACAAGAGCTAGTACTTGTGCATACAACACCGTCGCTTCCAAGTTTGTTACGAACTACCGGGTTGATAAAATTAGAGAAGGAAGCTCCAGGAGTTGTAGCATTATTGCTACAATACTGGAGCCCACCATCTTTTTGGCGCCGTTGCTGGGGAAACGTCAGAGTATTAGTAATTGTTGCTTTTCTTCTATTTTCTTACTCTTGCCTTCTGCCAAGTAGTTTATTTCATTTCCATTCTGCAAAAGTAGCATAGACATTTCCTGCTTTCATAGATTAGCATTTCAATTCCGCAATTTCAATTTTGCAAGCATAGATTAGCCTTTCAATTCTGCAAGTGTAGACTAGCATTTCCATTCCCGCAATTCCATTTGAGCAAAGTAGATTAGTCCTTTCCTGCTTTCATTTCAATTATGCATTTTTATTTCAGCAAGATAGTTAGTTGTAGATCAATCTGTTTCAGTTTTGCAAGTACCAAAGAAAAAAACAAAAGCAATCAAAAAGTCTTTCCATTTCATGCCTCGTAGGAACCGAGATAAAACAGGCAAATTCCTACCCAACACCCCCACCACATCACTGAGTCACCCTTCTCTCTTCTTCGGTGACAGTGATCCAGAAGAACCTATAGGTGAACCTCCTGAGATATACGAAGATCCTATAGTAGAAGAAGAATTAGAAACCATCCCATCTGAAGCTATGGCTGACAATAGAGGAGAAGATGAGAGAATAGAAGGTGCCTTCCCCATCCGAGAAACCAATGGAGACATGAAAATGAAAAACATTAGTCCCTCCGCTCTGCCTCACTTCCATGGACTGACTACTGAAGACCCTGATACCTTCCTGTTTGAGTTTGCTGTCCTTTGTAGAACCTATGACTATACTGAAGATGAGCAGAAGCTGAAACTCTTCCCTTCAACTCTTAAGGATGCAGCATTAGCTGGTTCATGGGCTTACCTGGGAATAGTATCACCACTTGGGCTCAGATGCAGCAAGCATTCAATACCAAGTACCGGGACTACTGTAGGTCCAAGGAAACCAAGGGAGAAATCTTTCGGATGACCATGGGAAATGATGAGTCCTTAGAGGATTATGAGGAGAGGTTCCAACTTAGCTATAAGCGGGCCAGGTGCACACTTGACCCTGAATCCCTCAAGTTGGTCCTGCTCCGAGGAGTCCCTAAAGACCTTTTAGATACCCTTCACATGTTAGCTGGGGGAGATATTTACCAGCTGCCTTATGAGGACATCAAGACTGTGTTCAGAAACCACTCTAGGGCAGCCCGGAAACGAGGTAGAGGAAACCCTCTCTCAACTGGTATTCCTTTCTCCAAGCATGAGTTTGCAAATCAATTAGAAGATCTTAAGAGTGAGGTGAGACAGACCATCGCCATGCAACTGGACACATTCAGGATCCAGCAGAAGAAGGAAGAAGCTGAGAGGGCCTTGGCTATCTTCTGCCCTAGATGTACAAGGAGACACCCTAAGAACGAATGCCCATTGCATTCGGTTGAAGTGTGCTTCGTTTGTGAGAAGGACCATCCCACAAATCAATGTCCAACCTTACCTGGGTTTAAAGCTATGTACCAAGGGACAGAAGCTCCCACTGAACCTCTCTATTTCCTCAACCAAAGGAGGCCACAAGGACCTAGACCTTACCAGCAGGGGATGCAAGGGGCACCTCAAGCTTATTACAACCCCAACCAGTCGACTCCTATGCCGTCCTGGGGTCCCCCTGCTCATCCTTCCTGGTCTATGCCTCCTCCATGGTCTTATCCACCTCAGTACCCTACTCAACCCACTACTCATTCATATCATTCACATGCCCAGCCACAGCCTCAGTGGAATGCACCTCAGTCGGGGTGGAGGCCCCAGTACAACCTCCTCCCGCCATTTTGCCTCCACCACCAGTTCAACCTCAACCATTACCTCCTGCTCCTCCAAGGCAACCTCAAATGCCTGCTCAACCGAACCCGAACCCCAACAATAGACAGGCCCAACAGGTATACACTGGGGAAACATCATGTCCTACCTATGCTGTGGAGATCCAGGAGATCAATCTTTGATCTGGAAAGACTCTTCCGGATTGCCAACCTCCTCCCCCAGAGGACGAGGAGGACAAACAGGAAAGTGAACCAAAGGCTATTCCACCCTTTCCTGAGAGACTAATAGCCACCACACAACCCAACCCAGAGGAGGATGAGCTTCTGGGAGAGCTCAAGCAGTTGTGTGTGAAAATACCACTTCTCCAAGCCATCAAGGATATGCCAATATACAACAAACTGGTTAAGGAAAAGTGTTTTAAACACCCAGGCAGGCGAAAGAGAGATGCTTCAACCATCAATGTCTTAGGACAACTGTCTGACCTTATGTTAGGACAAGTCATCTGCCCAAAGTATCTAGATCCTGGGAGTCCTGTAGTATATGTCCACATCAATGGCACCATCATACCTCACACCTTGATTGATCTGGGGGCTGCCATTAATGTGATGACCAGGGATACCATGCTCAAACTCAATCTTCAGGGTTCTTTGAGGAAGACCTCGACAGTACTACAACTAGCAGATCGCTCCACTGTGACTCCCGAAGGGATTGTGGAGGATGTCTTGGTCTCTGTCGACTCTTGGGAATACCCTGCAGATTTCTTGGTTCTGCAACCCAAGGCAAAGCTTACTAGATATCCTCTTATTTTGGGAAGGCTTTGGTTAGCCACTGTAGATGCTTACATCGGTTGACGTGCAGGAAACATGACAATAAAAAACGGTCCTATGTCCAAGCAGCTAGTCCTATATCCTCCTGCCCAACCCTCCTTAGAGCATGACTTACCACTGTGGTTGGAGGAAGGAGAAGAGGATGAGGTGTACTCAGCACCTTTGTGCACCCTAGATACCACTAGAAGAGACCCCCCAACCGAGGATGACTTGATTGAGACTTTGATCCAGAATCCACCTTCCAGTGCACTATCCTTAGAGAAATTGGTGGAGGACGCCCAAGCCAGCACCTTAGTGGACCTTTGTGCCACCAACCCTGTCACTCCCAGAGTCAAGAATGTGGAGTTCGGCCCTGAGAGAACGTTAAAGATCAGCTCCTCCCTATCTCCTTCCCAGGAAAAGGAGTTGTGTAGCCTGTTGGCCAGCCATCTAGATGCTTTTGCTTGGAGCTATAAGGAGATGAAAGGAGTCCATCCCTCGGTCTGTACCCATCACATATACATCAAAGAGGATTGTAAACCGGTTAGGCAACCTCAGAGGAGAATGAATCCAGCCCTTAAGGACATTGTCAAGGAAGAATTGCAAAAACTGTTGGATGTCGGATTCATTTACCCCATCTCAGATAGTGAATGGGTGTCCCCTCTGGTGTTGGTTCCCAAGAAAAATGGGAAGTGGAGAATCTGTGTGGACTACCGAGAACTGAACAAAGCTACCAAGAAAGACCATTTCCCTCTACCTTTCATAGATCAAGTGTTGGATGGACTCGCAGGAAAGAAGTTCTTCTCTTTCCTGGATGGGTTTAGCGGGTACAACCAAATCCAAATTAGCCTGGAAGACCAAGATAAGACCACCTTCACTTGTCCTTGGGGTACCTTTGCCTACCGAGTTCTTCCCTTTGGGCTATGCAATGCTCCTGCTACCTTCCAGAGAGCTGTCTTGAGCATCTTCTCGGAGTTGGTCCATGATGCGGTGGAAATCTATATGGATGACTTCACTCCTTATGGGTCCAACTTCCAGGAAGCATTGTCCAATCTGGGAAAGGTCCTAACCAAATGCATTGAGATGAACCTGTCCCTTAGTTCTGAAAAATGTGAATTCCTGATGACTAAAGGGACTGTGTTAGGCCATACCATTTCTTGCCAAGGGTTACAAGTGGATCCTAACAAAATTGCTCTCATCAAGAAGGTTCCACCTCCCCAAAAGGTAAGGGATGTCTGGAGTTTCTTAGGGTTAGCAGGGTATTACCGGAGATTCATTAAAGACTTCAGCAAGCTAGCCTCGCCATTGTTTGGTCTGTTGGCAAAAGATGTGGAGTTTAAATGGACTGACGATTGTCAGAGGGCTTTGAATGAATTAAAGGACAAGTTGGTGTCAGCCCCAATCCTAAGAGGTCCAAACTGGGCCCTACCTTTCCACATCCACACTGATGCCTCAAACAAAGCCATAGGGGCCGCTTTAGGACAAGTTGAACAAAAACTTCCATATGCCATTTACTTTGTTAGCAAAAACTTGTCCAAAGCTGAGCTGAATTACACTGTAACCGAGAAAGAATTCTTGGCTCTGGTCCATGCACTGAACAAGTTCCGACATTATATCACTAGCTATCAAACCTTTGTACATACGGATCATGCTGCAATTAGATATTTAATGAATAAACCAGATGTGAATGCCCGTATTATTAGATGGTTACTTTTGTTGCAACAGTTTGATTTGACCATTGTTGACAAACCAGGTAAAGAAAATGTTGTTGCTGACTTTTTATCTAGATTGGATTTGTCTGCAGATGAGGATGGAACAGTGGATGACCAGATGCCCGATGAACATCTGTTTGTTATCTCAGTACTCTCTCCATGGTTTGCTGATATAGAAAACTACCTTGTTTCAGCACAGTTCCCTCCGCACCTATCTTCAAGAGAGAAGAGCAGAATCATCAGAAAAAGTGCCTCATTTACTTGGATTGGGGGCAATCTGTTCAAGCTTGGCCCTGATCAGATCTTAAGGCGTTGTGTTAGGGAGGAGGAAGTCTTTGATATCCTCCTCACCTGTCATGATGGGCCTTGTGGAGGACATTTTGCAGCAAAGAGGATTGCCTTCAAAATCCTGCAGGCAGGCTACTATTGGCCCACACTTCATCAAGATGTCAGAAGATATATCAGCCAATGTGACCAATGCCAAAGAATGGGGAAACCGACTCCAAGGGATGAGATGCCTCTCCAACTTCAAGTGACTCTTGAGCCATTTGAGAAGTGGGGTATGGATTTTGTGGGTCCAATAAACCCTCCTTCAAGGCAAAGGTCTTACATCATTGTGTGCACTGACTACCTGACAAAGTGGGCAGAGACTAAAGCAATCAAGGCAACAACAGAAGAGAAGGTGGCCGAGTTCTTAAGAGAAAACATCTTCTACAAATTTGGCTACCCAAGAGAGCTGGTCACCGATCAAGGGAGCCAGTTCACATCCAACTTGATTGAAGACCTACTAGCTCACCACAAGATCAAGCATAGGACTTCCACCCACTATCATCCACAGGCAAATGGGCAAGTGGAAGTCACCAACAGAGCATTGGAAGGGATTTTGACTAAGGTGGTGAGCAGCAGTAGGAAAGATTGGGCAGATCGCCTGGTTGAGGCCACATGGGCTTACAACACCACCTGGAAGACCACCACCGGCTTCACACCTTATGAGCTGGTCTATGGGAAGAAAGCTTTGATGTCCATTGAATTTGAATACAACACTTTGAGGATGGCAGCTTAGCTGGACCTAGATCTCAGCCATGCACAACAAGAAAGGTTATTGCAGCTGAATGGAATGGACGAGCACCGGATGCAGGCCCTCCTTCACTCAGAAGTGGTTCAACTTCAGAGAAAGGTGTGGCATGACCAACACCTCCATGACAAGCAATTCCAGCCGGGAGATTGGGCCTTGTTGTATGACTCCAGATACAAAGATTTCAAGGGGAAGCTGAGAACCAGATGGCTAGGACCATATGCAGTGGAAAAATGCCATGACAATGGATCTGTTCTTATTCGAACCATTGATGAAGAAGCCATCCCCATGCTTGTCAATGGGCATCGCTTGAAGATCTATAGGAAGCCTCTCTCAAGACAAGAGTTCATCAAAACTATGGAGAAATCAGTGTTGGTCATAGAGAAGGGTTCTGCCTCTGCTTTGGGCATACCCTGAAAGATCCAAAAAAAATAAAAAAAATAAAAAAAATAATAAAATAATAAAGATCCTTGGGTGAAAACCTTTCTGAGGCTCCCAAGGCAGGTGGTAGGGGTGAAAACCTTGTTGAGGCGCCCCTATTGTCTTTCAAAAAAAAAAAAAAAAAGAGAGATTTAGAAAAGATCCTTGAGTGAAAACCTCTCTGAGGCGCTTAAGGCAGATGGCAAGGGTGAAAACCTCATTGAGGCACCCCTGTTATCTTTCAAAAAAAAAAAAAAAAGGAAAAAAGAAAAAACAATAAGCAAAAAGATAGGGACAACAAGTTTATAATGTGAAAATGCATGCAGATTGCAGGTGTTCTATGAAGGAGAGGAGGTCTTTTAACGCAAAGCCAAAGATCCTTATCATGCTGCCAGGAGACCTCACCAGCACCTCCTCCAAGAATACTCATTTCCTCCAAGGTATGTGCACAATTTCATCATGGCTTGAGTCTTCTACAGGAAGATGCAGACTTTCTACAGGAAGGTGCAGACTTTCTACAGGAAACACATCCTTTCTACAGGAAGTTCTGTATTTCTACAGGAAACTTCCTGTAGAAGTTCGGGACGACCCAGAATTCATTTTATGAGGAGATCTAACGACCAAGGATCAGTTTGGACGCATGCAAGCTACTTTTGTCACCCTTATACATTGCTGTCACCTCTTTCTACCATCCCTGTCGACATGCAATGAAGTTACCTGCACCATCAAAGCAGATCATTGAGTTATCAAGAGGAAAGCAATTTTTGAGATGAAAAAAACGCTGAGATGTCATACCATATCCATCCCAGCCATCCATGAGATCTGTGAGCGTGATCGTGGGGCCATTGCCTTCGTCGTGCAGCATGCACCCGAGGAGGAAGAAACTGTTACAGGACATCCTGTAGGAGTCCCGTAAAAGTTAAGCCCGCTAGAGTGCACACCATATACAATGAAAACACGGGCGCATGCAGCTGAAGCATCAAATCCATCGTCAACGACCTGTGAATATGAACCTCCGGGCCTGTGCAAATCCACCAGCAGCAAATAAATCCACTCATCGTCGTCCAAGAGCCTGAACAATCATGTTGCGGCCGCACAGGTAAGTGCCTCGACCCTTTCTTCCGTCGAATTGCATGAATTTTACTTTGAAAATGTTTGCAAGTGTGAAATGGATGGGTTGAGCGGTTGTATGGTCAATCGATTGGCCACGTCGACCAGTCAGCTGGTCGAGTCGGATGTGTGAATGGTGGCCGTGGAAAAAACGGGCAGTGGACATGTGTGAACCGTCCACTCGGGGAGAAACGAGTTCTAACGAGAATGGCGGCGGCGGATCTGTGGGGAATGATGCGACAGTAAGGGAACTTGCAGAAGAATGATGGTGTGACGTCACCCAATGGTCCGGCAGGGACAACTCACCCCCACGCCACGGATTCCGCCGATTCAAATCTAATCGGCTAGATTGCCACCCCATGCATTTATCATTCACCGTTTGAGACTCGAGTGATCATCCGGATCCCTCTGCAGTTCGATACTCCGAGTCTTTGGCCATCAGAACACCTGTGAAGCAACACCAAGAGCGCAGACCCACTACAGTATCCCCCGGAAATCGCGCGCTGCTCCTACAGGAAAGCTGTTTCTACAGGAAGTCGGGTTCCTCACGTCAAAAGGTGGCAGATTAAAAAGGTAAGCCTGAACTCTCCATGCAATTGGCTTTTGAAGGTGGCAGAATCGTCGTCTACAGTCTGGTCGTAGAAAATTGTTGCAAATGTCGTCTGTCGTGCATGAACTGTCGTCCTACAGGATGTCAGTGTAGTTGGCTGTGTTAAAGGTTCTCAGGGGATAATCTTTGTGAATTATGTGCATGACAGAGGTGTAATCCTACGCTCTGTCCCAGTAGACCAAATTTCTTCCGCATTTGCCACCTCCAGCTAACGCAGCAGTTTTTCACCATGCCGGGTGGGTTCATCAGAAGGGAGCCCACTGATTTAGCGAAGTTAAGAGAAAATCCTGAGGTGGTGGAGCTCTTCACACGAGCACAATGGATATCCTTCTGTGACAAATTGCAGGGCTATGACGACGAAGTGGCGGAAGAGTTTTTGCAAGCTCTGAGGCCGAAATCTAAAACGTTGGCCACAGTTACCTTCAGGGGTCTGAGCCTCAAACTCACCCCACAATTCATCAGCCGAGTTACGGAGCTCCCAATGGGATTACCATGGGATAAAGAAGAAAGGAAATTGGGCCAACAAGCTAAGAAAGAATTATTTCCACCAAAGGAGGAATTCTCAGAAAAAAAAAATGGGGTTCGTAGAACCAGTCTACTGCCACCATGGAATGAAGTTAGCCTGCAAATTATGAAGTACGTCACCTGCGAAGGCCATTTTAGCATTGTATACGGGTATCATTTTCGGTTACTCACTGAATTACGGCACCAGATGGATCTACCTGTAGAAAACAAGCTTAGTCTCCCTTACTTTCTACTACAGTCTCTGATTGAGTGTGCAACCAAGTTAAAAGAAGGCACACCAGACCAGGTAGCCCACCATGGGCTGATCAAACTCCTTGTGGAGGATGTGCTCCACACATACAAGGTTCCTCTCTCATGGGAAGCCTTCAGGAATTTGACAAAGGATGGGGATATAAAGATGCTAACCGAAGAGCTCGGTTCTTCTAGCAGTGAGGAGAAAGAGTCAGTGGCCGCAGTAAAGAAAGAAAAAGGCCAAAAGACCCCAACCACTGAGCAGAAGAAAAAGCAAGAGAAGAAACAAGAGAAAAAGGGTGACAAGGAGAAAGATGACACACCCATCTTGACAGCAAGAGAGAAAAGGTTGCAAGGCAGAGTGGACAAGGCTGAGAAGGTCCACATCAGCAAGAGTGCCTCGACAGCGACCGCAACCAAGTCAAAAAGAAAAACTCATGCAGCAAAGCAAACCAAGGTGGAGACACTTGTTTCTACAGGAAAGCCGAAACCGGCTTCTACAGGAAGCCCGAAAATTATTGAAAAAGGGTCTTCTACAGGAAGCCCGAAATTGACTAAAACAGGGTCTTCTACAGGAAGCCCTGAAAAAGTGAAACCCAAGGAGAAGAAAGCTGACATTCGTGAAAGGGAGGCAGCAGCTGTGCTGGTCACCCTCAGCACACCTCCTAAGCCAAAGGAGAAGAGAAAGAGGGAGACCCCTCTATATTTTAAAGCTCGAAGAAGTGTGAGAATAAAGACAGGCAAGCCACAGCCTCCGTCCAGCAGCCCGATCATCATTGAAGATGCCCCTACTTCGCCCAAGGAAAGGTCCCCCTCGAGGATATCAGTCACCTATGAGAGGGGAAGCCCGAAGAAAACTACGTGGCAAGGAAAGTTAGACCAATTGACTGAAAAAGCTCGGCTACAGGATGCTAAAGATGCTCTACAGGAAACCTTAGCCAGGCTTAAAGAAACTGAGAAAATGGAAGGAGAAGCACCCTTATCACCACCAAGGGAGGGTGAAGTAGAGCCACCAAAGGAAGTGGAGAAAGAGCATATACCAGAGCCCAGCCCTCAGCCAATTCTGAGTTCATATTACAACTTTTTAGAGGCTGGCAAAATTATACCTCAGAAATTTACTGTGCCACTGTTTTTTTGCATTAGAGGAAGAAAGAGTCCGTACACACACGTGGATGAAAATAGCCAAGTCAAAGGGGGTGGCGGACATAGGTCCCTTACAAGAGTAGCTCAAGGAGGCCAGAAGTGAATTATCCATGGCCAAACACGTGGCAAATTGCCAATGCGTGTTTCTACAGGAAGAAAACCAGAAGCTGAGATTGCAGCTACAGAAGCTGAGGGCAGGGACAGGTACATCCTCCAAGGACACCATAGAGGAACATCAAGGTAAAAAGGAACTGAACACCGGTCTTGGGGAGCCAACCACACTTCTACAGGAAGCACAACAGCAAGCACAAATTGAGGTGCAAGCTCTCAGAGAACAGCTGCAGGAGAAAGAAGCACAACTGGCCTGCATGGCCAGCTGGGCCATGGATGCTATCCAATGCAGACAACCAGCCAAATCCTATGGCTTGTACTTGAAAGACCAATGGCTGCAATTTCAGATCAATACCTTGGCGCAAAGAGGTATCTCTCAGCTCCAAGACCCGCAGCAATTCACTGAAGTTTGCAGTACTAGCTCATCAGAGGATAGGGCCAAATTAGCGGAGTTCTACCTCCATAATCTGGCCCTGCCTAATGTAGTTTCATGGGATCCCAATACGCCCTTGGGAGATATGCAATTATTGGCATTTGCCTCATGGTTGAACCATGAGGACAAAAGAGCAGTAGAAGCCAAAGCAATCATGAACCGAGAGCTGAACGAGCCATTGCTCATCAGACCAGAACCAGGAGATCCAGTTGCACTAATCACGGCACACCAACATTTGTCCACTGACCCTCAAGCTTCATTGAGATATATGGATCAAAAGGCCCAAGCCATAGCTCATTTTGAGGACATGGAGAGACTGTTAGGAGAAAACGTTGTCCAAGCATGCACACGCAGATGGAATACATTGGCACACAGTCTGAAAATCCGAGAGTAACATACCCCAACTCGGATGAGGGAAGCTCTGGTACGGGTAGCCCTCTATAAGAAATCCATGCAAAACCTCCAGGCCAGCTGGATTGGCCTTAAACTCAGCCCACCACTGCTGCTAGGCTTGATGGAAGGCAACACAGAGACAGATGATAATGAACAGTGGGAAGAGGTAAACAGAAGGGCTGGGTTTCATATCAGCAAGGAGGACACTACTACAGAGGCTTGGTATGTAAGGGTAGCAGTAAAGGCAATGAATGATGAAGAGTTGGACTAGTTGCTCAAGGATGAGCAAATATTTTAGCTGGGGGGTGATGATGAGCCCCAAATTTTGGTAACAATTTGGGCTCATTTGGCCTATTTACCTTGCTCAACCCTTCATTTTTTATCACTTATGCATCATTTCTTAGTATATTCATGTTATTTGTAGGAAGAAGGGCAGTCATTATGCCTATGTAGCTAATACATGATGATTTCAGGTTTTTTGACATTAAATGGAGCAAAGACCACGCAAATGAAGACAAGGAGACATCCAAGGTGGCATTGCGGGTTTATAGGGAGGTTGTCCACAGCCTTGAATGACCTTCCTCGTGATCTCCACCCCAACTCCGAGCTCCAACAGCTATCACCACCGAGCTAGAAAGCAGCCAACGGATTCTACAGGAACAACAGTTTACTTTTAGTTGGACAGCCAAGCTCCACTAATTGAGGAGGCCAGCCTGGCCCTCATCATGTATAAATATTGAGGCTGTAGCCTTCGATGAGACTCTTGAACTTTTGTTGTAGATTTTGGATTACGAGCTGTAGCTTTGTTTTTGCTCTTTGTAAGCCAATTTTGGCATGTTGTTAGACTCATGATTATGATCTTTTAATAAAAGGCAGGCAAATTTGGATTCGATTCTGAGTTCATAGGGGAGCTATAGCTCTGAGGTTAGGGCCCAACCTAAGAGCAATAGACCTCCTTCTTTTTGTATTGTTACTTGTCTTTCTTTTATCATTGCATTTCTTTCCTTTACATGCACTTGAAAAATACAGTTTGCTGAGTTGACTGTTTCGGTTTGGTTATGTAGGTTATTTTCATGAATGCAGTTGTTTCAGTAGCTCAGAATTAGCGTAGGGAGATTGAAGTTACGTTGAGTTCAAAAAGGTTGAATGCATGCTCACTTTCACCTCTGTTTGGGGACCGGAAGTGTGGACTGTGCCAACTGCCAAAAACACTGTTTTAACATATGCGTGCAAGTATTGATGTAATGTTTTCGATTGAAGAATTGTCCATGCGATTATATCTTGAGTAATGACTCTTTGGTTCAGCATCATGCACGAATTCCCTTCAACTTACATTGATGTTCTTTGATTCCTAATAAAACAGTTAGAATAGGTTGGTGAACTTTCGTTTACATGCAAGATAAGGGTGATTTGTTTCATTTACACTGTGCAGCACCACTTCATCGTGTTCTTATCCTTCTGAACCGTGCCTAAGCCACCTACTCATCCTTTGTTCAGCTCATTTTCCTTCCAACCCTTCTACTGTCCACGTTGCTCAATCTTTTTGACCTTCCACTACTCTACCCCTCTATCGACCAACCAGATTTACACACGCCTTCCCCATCTCATCTTTCTGTCCATAGGTCATCACAAGCTCCTCTTTCATCTTACCTATCCGCCCACACAGCTCCTTCACTCCTCCATCACCCAAAACTCCGACTGTAGAACATCCTGTAGAAGTTAGCAGACTTCCTGTAGAAATCCCGAGTTTCCTGTAGGATCCCCTGCAGACATCCTGTAGAAGCCTACAAACACGGTTGCCAAGCACCTGAACGTTGTGGACTTCTGTGGAATGATGTGAGGGATCCCTTGGAACTTCTCAGAGTCCTCCTGACCGTTCCCAAGCCTTCCTCCCCTTCGAACTACCCCTGCACAGTCAAGACCCAGTAAGAAGCACAATCATAATAACTCCACCCACTTGAGCAGAAATACAAAAACACGTTCTCTTCAGTGGAAGTAGTTTAAATTCATGCATCTCATCTCACTAGAAGTAATGGCATCATTTCTAGAAGTTGCATCCCCACCATTGCATCATAAAGATTAAGCTAGTCAGATTAGGGTTTCCTAGGGTTTCCATGTTTGGTTGGCTTTCAGTTCATTCTTGCAAAGTAGGTTAATTTCCTTTGAGATAGCCTTCGTTCATCATTTAGAAAGCTTCTTCTGAGAACATATAGAAGTTGGCTTGAGCCCTAGCGGATTTGTGCCAGCTGACCAAGTGACAGCTGCGACAAGAGCTAGTACTTGTGCATACAGCACCGTCGCTTCCAAGTTTGTTACGAACTACCGGGTTGATAAAATTAGAGAAGGAAGCTCCAGGAGTTGTAACATTATTGCTACAATACTGGAGCCCACCACTAATTTAACAATCACTATCATTTTATGAACTACTTCCTAGATGTTGTTGATTGATTATCTCAGTTAAGAGGTCTTTGAACATAATGTGTTTAGGTATTCATAATGCTAATTAGTTGAACTACTTCATTAGCTTGATATCCATTATAAGCCATACATATTTTAATATCATTCATTTAAATATTATGCTTTCGGTCGGGTTAGATCTATATCTGCCTAATTGAGATAGGATTAGGATACTTTTCTTTTTGCTTGCATATTAGGATAATTTTGCATTTAGATTTAATTCTATATTTCTAGAAGTCCTCTTCCCAAAGAGGAAAACTTTAGTTGTGGCTTGGTTGAGCCCAAGATTAGCTTAAATATCACTTTCTTCCCTCATCAACAAGAGGGTTGATATGATGTCTCTTCTCTATTGGTAGATGAAAGTCATACTTTAAGCCATTAGAGATAGAGAGAAGGTAATTGGACCTAGTTTAACCAGTCGAACCACCATTTCAACGGAAAAGGAGCCGCTTAAGGTCCGGATCAGGTGGTCTCCCTTATATTGTTGTAGGTAGAGAATTTCGGGCCTTCAATACAACTACAGGAAGTCGCTTTTCTACGGTCTGCGAGATATATAAAGTCACCTTTCGCTGAGGTACGCGAGCTGTAGAAAGTTACCTTTCTCTGAGGTCTGCAAGCTATGGAAAATCACCTTTCTCTAAGGTCTACGAGCTACAAAAAAATTGGATTTTAGACATCTGTGGTTCTTTCTGTTGAGTTTTGCTTCAGAGTATCCAAAGTAATAACCATATTTTGTCAATGTTTCAAATCCCAATAGGGATTCATCATTAGGACTTTTGAATGATGATAATAGAAGAGATTAAGCGGAGGATAAATAGTTATAAGAGTAATTTGTTTGAAGGATGAGATAAAGGTCAGCCACTCATAAATTAAAAACCTATTTTTTTATGATAATAATAATTATTAATAATGTTCTTTCATATTTATAGCAATAATTAAAGTTTTTATTATAATTTTATAATAATCTAATGTTATTATAAACAAATGATTTAAATTTTTCATTAATAATAATAATAAAAAACTATATGGAAAAAATAATGCAAGAATGAA
The DNA here is from genome assembly GCA_031772625.1 of Pinus tabuliformis. Lineage (NCBI taxonomy): Eukaryota > Viridiplantae > Streptophyta > Pinopsida > Pinales > Pinaceae > Pinus > Pinus tabuliformis. The sequence continues at coordinate 999,520,456 of CM062816.1, forward strand.
ATATAATTTAGATAATTTACATGGATGCTTTTAATAATAATAGATTTTATAATAATATAAATATTATTATAGATAATGAGAGATTAATAAACTTAATAATAGTAATTGGTTATTAGTAATAATATTATTATAAATAATCAGTTTATTAATAATTAATAAAATTAATATTTAATTAATATTATTTAATATTATTAGTTGAAATAATTAATATTCTTATTTTTAAGAGGAATTAATTAATTAATTAATAATAACTATTATGAATAATCAATAATAATAATAATTAATATTATTATAAATTATTGTAAATAATTATTAAGAATAATAATAATCATTATTTAATTAATTTGTACTATAAGATTAGATGGTTGTTTTTATTTTTTTTTTACTAGGATAGAAGAGGAAAATAGTTACCTGAGAAGAATTGGCGGTCCAGATCTGCTTGATTAAAGGTAGCCAATTTCCATTGATCTTGATCCCATTGTCCCTGTTGAAATTCTACGGATGCTTTATAATCTCAAGAGCCTCCCTAATCTTCCTCCTTTGATATTGCTCTTCCCTAGCAATAATTGAGGCGCTCTCCAAAAAATATTGGTCTATGAGGTACAAAAAATCACCTTTCATTGAGGTCTGTGAGCTACAGATATTTTCCTTTCTATGAGGTATTCGAGCTACATAAAATCATCTTTCTCTGAGGTCTGTGAGTTATAGAAAATAACCTTTTTGTGAGCTACATAAAATTTCCTTTCTATGAGCTATTCAAGCTACGGAAAATCATCTTTCTCTAAGGTTTGTGGGGTATAAAAAATTTCCTTTCTCCGAGCTACAGAAAATCACCTTTTTGCGAGGTTTGCAATTTTTTAAAGGGAGAACCAAGAATTTTCTCCAAAATGTACGTTAAAAATAATGAACTTATGATCCAAAAGAAGGCTAAAAAATCAATGAATCCAACACAATGAAGCTTCAAAAAGAGTAGTTCTCCAAGAAAAAAATCAGATCCAACTCCAAAACAAATTCTTCTTTTTGCTTGCCACCAAGTTCATGAGTTATGAACTTCTTCATCACTTCAAATCGGATGTTTGTCTTCCTTCTCTTGGCCGAGCTGGATGGTTGAATGGAGGATGTATTACTTATATTTATTCTCATTTGACCATAGTTTGAACAAACACGTCTCTTAGGGAGGTAGACTTGAGTTCATGTAGGCTGACATGAATGAAGACAACAAAAATATGGTTCTTTAACTTAGAAATTCAATATCTCTTAAATGAATAAGAGTTAGAGGGAGAGTAAATACTCATTCAAAAGGGATTGGAGTCCTCTACAAGCCTATGCCACAATATTCTCGATTTGGTGTCTCCTTTGGCATAAATAAAAATAATTATTCCAAAAATATCCCCCTTTGTTATTGATGACAACAATATCCTCATATACTACTCCTATTGTCGTGTTGCTCCCACTTTCATTATGATGCTCCCCCTGTCATCATGCTATTCCCCCTATCATATTCTCCCCATTTGACATCAATAGAAAATGGATGCTCATTTTGACCTGCTAGCTTCTCCCCCTGAGTTTGTGCTTCTTAAATAAGCAACCCAATTGTCTTCTTGGATGCCTACATATTATTCTCCTTGTGATTTTTCTTCTTGTTTCTGCCCCAATTTACTTTTTTTGTTTGTTAGTGAATTCTTAACTCTAGGGAATTCATCATTACTTAGGTCATCATAAAGCTTGTAAACCTACTACATATTGTTCTCTTTTATATATTGATGAATCAATGTAATGTATGTGACGTAGTTTGGAGACAAATCCATTTTAAGGATATCATCAAAAGGTTCCCTAGCTGCTTCCATCCTCCCTAATTTACATAGACCATTAATTAATGTAGAATAGGTGATGACAAATAGCACGATACCTTTCTTGATTATTTTATCTCATAATTGGAGGTCTTTTTCGATGTCACTTTTGTGGAGCATTTCCAAAATTAAGTGCTTTGTCATCCTTTCATCATGGAAAAGTTGCATAATGTTGGCTCGAAAGAGTCATCAGGGGGAAAAGATGCTGGGTTCACATGCAGAGGGCCAACAATGGTCCGTTGTATTCTAGGATAACGTCGACATTTTCACCTCACTCAAAAGGGCAAGGAGTCTCACTTGAGGCGTGCTACGACTGAAAGGGAGAAAGGTTCACCGTGGAGTCGAGGAAGCATTAGCCGGTTTCATTTTATCACACACACACACACACATGTATATATATATATATATATATATATATATATATATATATATATATATATATATATATATATATATATATATTCATTGTGCATAAAGTAGATATAACAACATAACAGAGATAATACTAGAACTACTGATTACATGCATTTGATGGAACATTAAATTTTTTTAGAGATTCATCCCACAGAAGGGGCTCATACATATCATAGTTCGCAACCAGTCTAGCTGTTCTTTATATTAACTTAGCAGTAAACATTACAATATAACTTCAGCGTTCACCACAACCAACTACAAGGAATACTTAGCTCAGCTCCACGAGTTCAGTTCAGCTTCAAGGCCCAAGCCTACCAGACTCTTGCACTTGGCTATCCATCTACCGTAACTGGATGTCCTCCCACCTACTCCCACAGCCTTACCATCCTTGATCAACCAACTGAATCCTTCTCCTTTTCTGGCCCTTTCCTTTTATACTCTTTTCTGCTGGCTAAATTGCAAGTTCCTGCTTGGCTGCTCTTCCCCTCGGCTACTCTTGCACCTTCTTGCCCCCTTAGCTTCCTTTGCCTTCCGTTGCCACCTTGCCGCAACTCTTCTGCAACCGCCTGTTTTTCCAGCCAACCGTTTTTGCCACCTGTTTCCTTCTCATCCTTCGGTTAGCCAAAATTGGTCAAAACCTTTTCAAAATTAAACGAAGGCCCCAACAACCCCTGACCACAATTCTTTGACTCGTCCCTGAGTCAATTCATTTTGACCTCGTTCATTCCTGCTGGTACTTCCATGTGCTCTACAGGTGGGTATTGCACTATTAACTGCGCTGGTTCTACTATCTGTTATGTTGGTGCGTCTTCTACCTCGGTCATTACTTGTGGAGTGGCATCTATCTTTGTTACGCTTTCTTACCCTTGAGGTTCCCCCATTTCAAATGAAGGCCCCAACTCCGGGACAGTGGTCGTGATTTGCTGCTTGAATTCTTTGTATCTTTGAATGGTCATGTCCCATCGGGCGAGGACTGTGTCGGCACCTTGAGTGAATGATTCGACTGAGTTCGATGTTAGTTCAGTTGGCCGCTGGCTTTGTAAGTCACTCCATTGCTATCCATTGGAGTCACACACTTCCTTCAGAAGCAACACCTGCATCCGGACTGGTAGCTACAAGTCTCTGATTACCTTCTTCGTCTTTGCTGACTCCTCTTCGATATGATCAACCTGGGCCTGAATGGTGTCAATTTGTTCGTTAATCTATTGCAGCTGGGCGGGGTTTGTACAATATTTTGTGCTAGCAAATAGGGTCTGTATTTGTTCCCTAAGGGGGTAGACAAAGTGGTTCTTCAGCGCCAGAGTGTCGGACTAGTCATGGACCTTGTTCATTAGAGCATATCCGTTGGTGAGGGCATTGACTAAGGCTTGTTTCTTTGCTTCCATTTCCATGAATTTTTCCTCGATCATCCTCGCGTAGATTTCCATTGGGTCTGGTAGTGCTGACCTAATCATCTCCAGCGTCCTCTTCATCTCGGTGTTGGTAGCCACTAGGTTTGAACATGCTGCCTCAATGTGGTCGCAACAACTGACTAGGGTGTAGGTAGCCATGTCCATCAGTGCTTCTGCATTTTCATCTATGATGGTAGGCCATAGTGACCTGAATCGTTGTGTGACTTGATCGACCTGGGCTTGCAATTCTGTGTTTGCTTGCCACAGGTGATCGCGCTCTTCTGTCACCTCCTGCAACTGTCTTGCTTGTTGTTCATGTTCCTTGGCCAGATCCTCATGGATCCTTTCGACTTGTGCGCTGCTTGCTGAATAAATGAAAACAATTGTGCCAACGACTAGTGTTGGAGCATATCAGCCTGCATTGTACTAGGTTTTGGAAACTGTTGTTGTAGGGGTATGTCACTGGCAATGGATTTTCGGAGTGGGAGGTGGGCGAATGAGCTTGCTATGATGCCAGGGTGAATTGTGGAGTGGGTGGAATGATGCTAGGGTTCGAGAGCATTGTGAGCCTTATAGGGAAAGGTGGAAAGTATGGTTCAACCCTTTCCTCCTCCAGAATGGCATGTAGATTTCCCCCTTCTCGTGGGTCCAACCCAAGCATCAGTGATGTAAGTTCTGTTGGTTGTGTTCCATTGGCAGGAGTGGTGTCTTCTACCCACCCGGCTGAATGAACTTCTACTTCCACAGTTGTCCTTCGACGACCGGGCGAGATTGTCTCAGACAGGGTGGCGGAGGTGGAAGTTGTGTGCTGGGATGACTCCTGCGACTAATGTAAAGTGGTGGAGGTGGTGGTGGGAATCTCTTCAACTTTGGTGGCTGCGGGGACTGATTGCTCAACCTCTTTAGTAAGGTTGACAATCGGAGCTAGTGGAATAATTTTCGGCTTTTTGACAGCCGGACTATGGACAACTCACTTTTTCTTTGGTTTGGGGACAGTTGGATTGGAGGGAGCCTAGACTACTCCTGTGGGGAGTTTCATGGCCAATGGCGTTTTTATGATAGGGGAGAACATGGTAGAGCCTTGAAATTGGGCAGGGTAATTTCTCTCACCTGATTCGAAGCTAGCAATTGTTTGTCTGAGTTCGAACATCTTCTCCTCCATTTGGAGCACCATCGGTTGGATTTCGTCTTCGGTTGGTCGCTTCCTACTGCTCTCCACCCCATATCCCCCTTGCGCATGTGGCATCAAGGCTCTGAAAAAGGTACTTGTGCTTCCTGTCTATTATCTCACAGGCTACTCCTGGCCATGTTACCACCTCTCTATGTAGCGCTTCCACCATTAGTACAAACCTTTGTGGTCTCATCTTAAACATTTTTGGGTGGACACACCACGGTCTTAGGTAAGTGTGTGCGTGGGAGGCACCGAACCAGAGTTCTTCTGAGAATTTGTCCAACAAATCCTTAGGTATCCTTTCTGTTGACCTTATGGTGGCCATCATCTTCTCATTCTAGACTTTGAGAGCTATTTCATTGATCTCCTTTGTGCTGGGATCCCCTGATGCCTTCTAGGGATCATAATGGAGTGCAAGTGGTTGGCCTTCGACAATGGGTGTCATTTCCCTCTCCTTTGGTGGCCTCCATTTCCACATCGCCAACGACATCAAAAGGTATCCAAACACGAACCTGGTACCCCACCGGTACACATCTTCACAAGCTTCAAATAGCTCATTGAGAACGAAGGCTAACCAGTTGAGCACCTCTCCTCGGCAACAATGTTCTGCAACTGAGATTGCATCCAAAGTGCATTCGTTCTTTGTAAAATGCTGCATTGTTTTTCCTGCAATGATGTAGCAGGCAAATCTGATGTTAGCCTTGTTAATCATATCTAGCTTCACTCCTCTCCTGCCCCGCTCAGTCCCATATCTGGCATAAATATTATCTTCAGCCTGCTTCTTGCCTCACTTAGCCCCTATCTAGAATGTTGTGCTAACTGTGTTTCCTCCTTCAGCCAGCCCTGTTAGGCGACTGATATCCTCCACATGGATGGGATACTCCTTATCCAACCATAGTGATCCTTCGTGCATCCTGCTTGCCAACAACTTGGTACACTGCATTGTGGAAAATTGAGTGTCGAACATAGGTAGACTCCTCAAATGGAGTAATGTCGATCTCTGTATCCCCTTAAACTCTTCCCTGACCCTGAAGGTCCTGGTGCCATCCTCCTTCTAGAATTCCTCTGCATAGACCTCTTTTTTCATGGCTAGGAACTAGAAACAATCTGTAAAGTCGTTGTCGATCAAATTCACCTTGTCATACTTGCCATACAGATTATCGACCACTTCAATTCATGCATCCAAGGTGTCCTGTGGGACTGATACCATTCCTTTCACCATCTCCTTTCTCCTGCTATAAACGACCTGCACTTGAGGTTTCCTGCTTCTTTGTCTCTGCACCTGTTCTTCAGAGTGAACCTGTAATTCCTTTGTTATCTACAATTGGAATTCTGGAATTCCCTTCATTCTCCTGCGAATTAAGTAGTCGGCTCTAACACGACGTCCCCTGACTGACTAGGCCTCAACAACTAATTACTCCAATAACTTTCCCATGTGTTCTAGCTATACCTTGCCACCGCCGGCCGACTTGGACGTGATAGCTATGACGTGGACTGGGAAAGTACAGAGTGGGTTGCATGGCGTATTTATTTTGCCATGATGGGGTTACTTATTAACTAAATTTATGCTTAATGGGAAAAGATTTTGTGGCTCCTACCTTGACAGTTGCATTATTAGTTACTTAATTTGGAAATGACTATCGGTATGGCGGAAAGGACGGGTACTCGTGTGATCATAAATTTTGGAAAAGCGCATGCCCACGTGTACCTTGCTGACTGGGATTACATGTGTGAATACTGACTCTCCCTTTTCTGCTCCCCCCTGACCACAAATGGGTTGCGGCATGCGAAGTTTCTGTCGCAACCTTATTATTCCTCCCCTTTTTTTATGTGTTGTAGAAGGGCTTTAGGCATGCGCCATTCACCCATCCATGCAATAGGACTCCATCCAATTGCGTGAGCCTTACTGCTCTCAACTCTTTGATTTTTGTGACTATAAACAGACCCAACCAGTGCATCTACAACTTCCCTGGGAACTTCTGGAACTTGCTATCATATAGGAGTACCTATTCCCCAACTTCAAAAGACTTCCTCTTGATATGCCTATCATGCCAAGCTTTTTTCCTTCTCTGCTCCACTGATTGATGAAACTCTGCTAAAAACCGGGTTTCGTCAAGTTCCATCAGCTGGCTTAGTCTGTCCCATAAGGCAATATTGTCCGTCATTCCCGTGGTCTCTGATATGAACATGCTAGGTAATATAAATTCTGCTGGTACCACTGCTTCCCTTCCATATACAAGTTGAAATTGAGTTTGCTTGTGGAGTCTCTTTACTGTTGTCCTATATGCCCATAGAGTTGTGGGTATTCTTTCATCCCAGTCATCCCAGTTGGCTGATATGACTTTTGTTAGCCCTTTCTCTAGTATCTTGTTAAATGCTTCTATTGTGTCGTTAGCTTGTGGGTGATACAGACTACTCTTGTTATGTTGAATCATGAAAGTCTTCAGCAAAGTCTCAATGGTCTCGTTTAGAAAATGCATCCCCTAGTCGCTTGTGAGGCTTCTCGGGCATCTGAACCTTGAAATGATGTTCTCAAAAATGAACCTTGACGCTGTTTCTGCTGTATAGTCCTTGACGGGTGCTACCTCTGCCCACCTTGTGAGGTATTCCATTGCTGTTATTATGTATCTTGCTCGCGAATGCCTCGCTGGTGGTGAAATGGGTCCAATGAACTCTACCGCCCATTTACTAAATATTTTCATTGTGTGGACCGAATGTAGAGGCAGCTCATCCTGTTGCGAAGGCTTTCCGACCCTTTGATAGACGTCACATGTCTTAGCAAATTCTTTAGAGTCTTTATGGAGAGTTGGCCACCATAGTCCCACGTGTAATATTTTTCTTGCTGTGGCTTTACCTCCCACATTGCCTCCTATGACCCCTGCGTAACACTCCCATAAAGCCTCATTCCTCTCATGTTGGAGGACACAACATCTTAGTATTTGATCAAAGCCCATCTTGTAGAGGTGTCCTGCGATCAGCTAGTAATGTGCTGCCCTTACTACCAAGTGTTGTCTCTGTGCTTCGGTGTATCCTTCTGGGCAATGACCAGTTGATAACAATGTGGAGATCTCTTCCAGGTGGTCTGGGATTGCCTCTATTCTGAATAAGTTGGCATCGGGCAATCGATCATCCACTGCTCCTTCATTCTTCCCTGTGTCCAGTCGCGACAGGTGGTCTGGTCACACATTCAGTCTACCAGGATTTATGACCACCTCGAATGTAAATTCCTGGAACAGCAGCAACGCATATCCTTCCTTCTAATACTAGCTTGTTTACCAAGTATTTAAGCATGGAATGGTCTGTAAAGAATTTGAATGGTGCACCCAGTAAATAGTGCCTGAACTTTTGTAGAGAGTAAATCATTGCCAGGGCTTCTCTCTTGGTTGTTGTATAGTTTCTTTCTGTAGTAGACAACTTTCTGCTAGCATAATACACTGGATGGTCCATGTTTTTCTCCCCTGGTTGTGCTAAGACTGCTCCCAGTGCTATCCCTGAGGCATCGATGTGCACATGGAACATTTTGTTCCAATCAGGGTACACCAGTATAGGGGTGCTTACCAGTCTTTCCTTTAATTTATTCAGGGCTATCTGACAATCCGTTGTCCAAGTGAACTCTTCTGTTCTTTTCAACAATTTTTCCATTGGGGCTGTGATTGATGCGTAATTCTTGATGAACCATCTGTAGTACCTCGTATGACTCAGAGTTGCTCTTAGTTGTTTTATGTTGCACGATGGTTCCATGTGGACAATTGCCGCAACCTTTGCGAGGTATACACATACTCCATCCTTGCAGATGATATGGCCTAGTAGAGTTCCAAATGGGACTGTGAAGATACATTTCTTGAGATTTAAAGAAATCTACAATTGCCTACACCTTTAAAACATTATTCTTAATAAGCTGGTGTGTTTTTTCAATAGACTATATACTGTCCAGTCATCCATGTAGACTTCTAGAAACTTGTGAATATAATCTCGGAATGAAACTATGACTATCCTTGAGAAGATTGCCAGTGCATTCTTTAGTTCGAATGGCATGACATTGTATGCATAGGACCCCCACTCAGTAGTGAATGTTGTTTTTCTTTTATCCTCTTCCACTATTCGCACTTGGTGGTACCCTGAAAATCCATCTGTGAACGAATATGCTTCGTTCCCCGCAACATTGTCTAGGACTTCATCACTGAAAGGCATAGGGAACGGGTCATGCACGCATGTGTTGTTAAGGCTTCTGTAATCAACACATACTCTGATTTCGGTTGCATCCTTCTTGTTCTGTATGACTATTGGGCTTATCCACTTAGCTTCATCTACCGGAAATATGATTCCTGCTTCTAACATTTTGTCAATCTCCTTCTTAACTTTCTCCTTCACCCTTGGGTTTAATCTGTATGGTCTATGTTTTACTGGTCGGGCATTCGATCTCAAAACAATTTTCATTTCCCCAATGTTTCCTTTTATCCCCTTTAGCTCTGCCACTGAAGCTGGGAACAGGTCCTGATATTCTTGTAATAGGTCGAAAATTTCTTTGGTGGTTTGCTCATCCCAGTAGTCTCCCACCGATGCCATCTTGGGCTTATCCTCTGACCCAACATTTTTCTTTCTCAGCTTCATTGGTAGAAGGTGGGCACCTTCCATTGAGGGGCTCTCTCGAATGTCCCTCTCTCCTTCTGTTTCCCTAAAGGTTAGGTGTCTCAGTCCCTCCAACCCATCCTCCTTTGGCTCTGCGTCCACCTTGTCGCAGTTTTCATATCCTAGCAACTCCATTTCATACAGACATTGCAGAAAGTTTTCACGGGCCCTCCTTCAACCAATGGCTCTAGGGTGAACAGAATCCCTTTTATTTCCTGGAGTGCCTCTGTCATTTGTGCCTCATTGCCTCTGAATGAAAAGTTGCTAACAAACTGTGCCTCCAAGGTACCCCAATCTGTTGTCTGCCGATGGAGCTCCTCTTGGACATACCAAGCTCGGGGGACAGTCCCGAGGGTATGTATAAATGTGTGTACCCATCGATCCTTCGAGATTCCTTGGCTCTTCCAATTGGTTATGCAATCTTTGATGTGCTCCTCAGGATTTGAATCCCCCTTGTATCTTCCCTTATTCTGTGGTCGTTCTTCCTCCTGGGCAAATCTTTCCTTCATGGCTTGTGTGATGCTCGTCCAGTCTCTCAGTGCATAGCGGTGCATCTTCCACCATCTTACCAGAGTTTCCATGAGGGCGATATCGAGAAAGGGACTCCTTTGATCCTCTGTGATTTCCCGGTTTACTCTATCTAAGAAGGTGTCCGCCGGTTCAAGGCCATAGTACTTCAGATAGTCATTTACCTCCATTCCTCCCCAGTTTACTCGGTTTATCATCACACATCGTCTAGTTGTTAGTTCATATCCACCTTGTTGCCATGCATCCCATGCAGCTTCTGAACCGGTCTCTAAGCTTTGGATACTTCTCTAGCTAACTGATCCCTCGACCGTAGGGTTTATGTAGTCCTCTCTCTTTCCTGCTGTGAGCGTATATAGCTAGTCTAATGCCCCTGGCTTGTCCCTGTCATCTACTGGTTCTGTGAACCTAGGTCCTTGGTAGGGGTCTAAAGGTTGGATCACCCTTAGTCCATCTGCTTCAAAAATCATCAGTTCTTTCTTTAGGTCTATGACAACGTAGTTCTCGTAGGCCCAATCGATCCCCAGGAGTGCCGGATACGGATCCTTATCCCCCATGATGTCAATTACCTCGAATTCAGTGTGCGTCTTCACTCCTGCCACATCAACTTCCATGTTCTCCAACCTCCCAATGGGTAGTATGCAATACTAATTTTCCATTCTTAGTTGAATCGACGAGTATTTCAATTGAGGCTTCCCCATTGCCTCCCAAGTTTTCTTGGGTAGGATGTTTACATCCGACCCCAAGTCTAACATTGTGTCCCTTATCTGGAATCCCACCACCTGCACATTGATTCAGAACTCCTTGTCGCTTCTTCTCTTGTTCCATTTCACTCTTCTCGAAGCTTTCTCTGGAAAATCTACACATGGTCATTCTAGTCCCGCTTCTTCCATGGATACCGTAACCTTCAAACTTTTCCGCAACTCCTTCAACATGCCTTCATCCTCAACAATTTTCAAGAACAGTTTAAACCACTCCCCAATCGGCTGGGTGTAATCGGGCATGTGATCCCACAGTATTTGACTATCTCTCTCTTCGGTCATCCCCTCGAACAACTTAGCTACTTCTTGATAGTACTGCTTTTGGCATTTAGGTTGATATACCTTCTGTGGGGATGCCGCTTTAAAGATCAAGGGGGGGTCCTCTGTGTAGCGATCCTCCCCTGTCTTCTTCCCTCCTCAGGTGACTATATTAATATTGGTTGTGGGGAGGCTGTCATCGGTCCATGGTTCAGCATTTACCAGGTTGGCCCCCCTCTGTCTGGTCCTTTCTTCCCATTTTGCAATGAGTTCTGGATAGTCCTCTGTTGCGTGAGTATTAATTCTACACTGTGAGCACCAAGGTCTCCTCGGGAGCGGGCATTCTCTGGCGACATGCCCTTCCTGGTCACAGTTGTAACACATTACGGGCCCTCTTCCTCTTGTTCTTCCTCCTCGCCTGTTTCCTCCTCATCCTCCCCAATTTGACTCATTAATTCTAAACATGGATCTGTCCAGCCTTTCTGCTAAAGCATCCAGCGCTCGACACTGATTGGTGTGATGCATTGTTGATGCGTAGAACTCACAGTAGTTTTTATTGGGGACATTAGAGTACTTTTGCAGAATTGGGCATACCTGCGGCAGGTGTCCATATACCCTACATATCTCACAAAAGTCTTGATTATTCCTTCCTGGGAAGGCCCCTTGTGATCCAACTGCCGCAACTCCTGCGGTTGGTGGGGCCCTTGACAACCCTGCGACCCCTCCTGGATGATTAATTCCCCACAACCTCGGGCATTCCATCGCAACGTGCCCTTCCACCATGCAGTGGGTGCACCATACATTGGGTCTGGCTGGATGCACTGGCTGAAGATCTTTCAGTTTCTCCGTCAACATCACGATCTGATTCTATAGGCCCAAGATCGATGAATCTTGTAGACTTGTCCCTCCCCGGTATTCATGAGGGTATCCCACCATGGCTTCTATATGTGATGCTTTCTCCAACACATCCTGGAGGGTTCCTATCTTCTATTGCATTAGCAACGTTCTGGTTAAAGGCAAGAGTGCCTTGATGAACCAGTCCCGCTAGTGATTCGGGTCCAGAGTGTAACTCAACTTGGCAATGGCATCCTTAAACCTTTTCATGAGCTCCCAAGCCATTTCACCCTCCTTCTTCTTAATTTCCCATAGCTCTGATAGCCCCTCCTGATCTGTCTATGGTACCTTGAATTCCTACACAAATCCTCTCTTAATATCATCTATTGTGGGGGTCTGGTTCTGCTCCGCCCATTTTATAAACCAACGCAGAGCCCTGTCTCTCAGCATGGTCTGAAATTCCATAGCCCTGACATTGTCTGGAGTTTGACGAGCTCTCCAAATAGCTTCGCAAAGATACCAGTGCTGCTCCACATCCTCGTTTCCCCTTCTCACAAATTTTGGATATCTGGTAAAATATCCCGCCATACTGATTTGGGTATGAGCTAACAACACAAACCCTTTGCTTCCCAGTTGTTGGGATCCCTGTAGTCCTAAGTTACTAATGTTACTGGTTCCTGTGTTGCTCCCAATATTGAAATTGGTTCTGTATTTCTCCCGTGCACTATATACCCGTACTGCCTTGGCTAAGCTGATAACAAATTCCTCCGGATTGTGATAAGGTACCAGGGGAAGATCGGGGAAAACACCACCTATGTCTCGGGGGTATTGCTGCTGACTCTTAACAGATGCTTCTCCTTCATTAAATAATCTCCTCATCACATCGCCCATATCCTCTTCGCTTCCTCCTTTGTGCCCATTTGGCCTCTGCTCTTGTGATCCTCCTTCCGCAACCTATAGGGAAGGTCCTTCCTCATTTCTCTATCTCTTATGTCTCCCTTCATCGCTCTTGCCTTGCCCAACACCTTCTTCTCCTTCCTCCTCGACTCAGGGTTTTCCCATCACCGCTCCTACTTGGTGGGGCCCCATCCTCCTCTTCCTAGAGTCTGAATTGCTCTCGCCTGCCACTTATCTGCTAGTATTTCCCTTCTCCATGCTCTGACATATATAGCTTTCTTCGATCCTTTTGCATCCATCCCTTCAGCAGCATCTCTATCCCTCAACTGGTAGCATTCCCCCCGCTAAGTCCTTCCCCTGGTACTGGGGTTTTACCTTGTCATTGCTGTGGTGGGCGAAGGTAGAAATTCTTCTTCTACCATAAACATCTTAATCCATGTCAGTGCTTCCCTCATAAACCTACCTCTTAGCCTAGAGTTGAACACAGCTTCATCCTTTGAGAAAGACCGATAACTCTCGATAGCAGACTCGACTATGTATCCTTCCACCGTAGTCTTTACCCAAAATTCGACTGCTCTGGTCAGATCATTATCCAAATGTTGAAGCAATGTGATATCCGACGAAGTCCAGCTGCGGCGACCTGTCGTCGATCCCACTAGCTGGTTTTGTCCTTTCAACCTTCTTAACCAATTGTACAGGTCTTCTGGGAACTTGCACCAGAAAATTTCATACTGATCATTGGTGTTGTCGGCATATAAAATCCCCTCACTCACTTTTCCAATCGGTTGATTTCTCTGGATCACTTGCTCTGCCATGAACTGATCCACTTTATGATTCCACCAATCCCTGATCTCTCTCTTGAATATCCTCGACACCATGGTCTGAACCAGTTCTCATAGCTTCAGGTCCTGACAACGGAACCATTTGTTGGCTCGAAAGAGTCATCAGGGGGAAAAGACCTTGGGTTCAGGCGCAGAGGGCCAACAATGGTCTATTGTAGTCTAGGACAACGCCAACATTTTCACCTCACCCAAAAGGGAAAGGAGTCTCACCCGAGGCATGCCACGACTGAAAGGGAGAAAGGTTCAGAGTGGAGTCGAGGAAGCATTAGTCAGTTTCATTCAATCATAGATATATATTCATTGTGCATAAAGCAGAGATAACAACATAACAGAGATAATACTAGAACTACTGATTACATGCATTTGATGGAACATTAAAATATTTTAGAGATTCATCCCACAGAAGGGGCTCATACACATCATAGTTCGCAACTAGTCTAGCCGTTCTTTATATTAACTTAACAATAAACATTACAATATAACTTTGGCATTCGCCACAACCAACTACAAGGAATACCTGACTCAACTCCACGGGTTCGGTTCAGCTTCAAGGCCCAAGCCTACCAGACTCCTGCACTCTGCTATCCATCTACTGCAACTGGATGTCCTCCCACCTACTCCCACAACCTTACCGTCCTTCATCAACCAACCGAATCCTTCTCCTTTTCTGGCCCTTTCCTTTTATACTCTTTTCTGCTGCCTGGACTGCTAGTTCTTGCTCGTTTGCTCATCCCCTTGGCTACTCTTGCACCTTCCCGCTGCCTGGGATACCTTTGCCTTCCGCTACCACCTTGGCGTAACTCTTCCGCAACTTCCTGTTCTACCAGCCAACCGTTGCTACCACCCGTTTCCTTCTCATCCTTTGGTAAGCTAAAATTGGTCAAAACCTTTTCAAAATTAAACGAAGGCCCCAACACATAACAATGTTGAGCTCCCTTGATTAATATTTGTATGATTTTCTATCTTTAGTCCCACTCGCTTTATTTTCCAAAATTTTGTAGGATTTTTAGATGAATTTTGTTCTTTGACTTGCTTAAGAGACCACTTCATTCCACTTATGTAGTCTTGCACCATGTGTGGGCCAAAATTGTCACATTGATAACATTTTACATTGAACCTTAACAATGGTGCAACTGAAATGTAATAGCCATTGGGGATTCTATATTGTCTATTTGCACTATTATTTTTAAGGATTTGATGATAACCTTTCCAATCATCCTTATAATATGCTCTACAATTTCTGGCTTTATGACCAAAATAAGTGCATGAATAACACTAACTAGAAAATATTCTTATGTACTTGAATGAATAACATTCTCGTGATGGTCTTTTGAAGTTGCTCTTTCTTGGAGGAGGCTTAGAACTTTTTTTATCCTGTTGATGGCAAAAAATGATCTTATCAACATTTGGCAATGCCACCTGGTCAGAGTCCCAAATCAAACTCTTATCCCTTTAAATAATGGCTACGACTGGTTTTATTGGGTCCAATTACCCCCTCTCTCCTCATTGACTTGTGGCATTTCTATTATTTATCAACAAGAAGAGAGACATCATATATACTTTCTTGGAGAGCTCTTGCAGGAAAGTGATCCTTAAGTTGAACTGAGGGCTCCACTAAGCCACACCTAAGGTTTGCCTCTAGACAAAAGGACTTCTAAGAATGCGGTGATTAATCTAAATGAAAACTAATTGTACAATGCAAGTAAAAGAAAAGAAATCCTAAGTCTATCTCGATTAGTAAGATGTAAATCTAATCACAACTGAGAGAAGAGCAATGAAGTTTGAACCAATTATGAATTTAGAATGAAAATGAAGTCAATAATCCAAGGAAATAGTTCCAAGACTCACTGCTAATTCAAACTAATATATACAATCAGCAATCTGATGAATAGTCATCAGATTTATGGGCAAATACATCCAAATTCAAATGAAATGAATCCAAAATCAATGGCATGACTGCATTAAGGAAATAGTTCTCATAAAACAATCATGATTTAAAACAAATACATGTAATCAATATGCTAAATAGTTAACAACAATGACAAGAAAATCTATTTGGATTTATTATTCAATTTGATAGCAATAAGATCCAATAGGAAAATCTAGTTTTCCATTGATTAAATAAGCACATAAGTAAAAATTCACAATAGTGAAAAATCGATAAACCACATACTTATCTGGATCAAAATTGCCTCAAACTTCGATTAAATGTAGGCCATCAATCAACCTTTATTTTTGACAAAATCGTACAAGAATATTAGATTTGATTCAAGCCCTTTGAGTACAAGATTTCTTAGAAATATTTCATGATAGCATGAAATTTTTTGAGCTGAAATATGACTCTGTAAATTTCCTTACAACTGGTCCAAACAATGTCTAATCCTCTACAAAATGTTGTCCTCTACAGTAGTGCAAAATGCCCTCCTTTTGCAAAGAATTATCCCTATAGTTTCTAGATCTGTAATCCTTTCCACATTCTCCAAAAATGTCATTTATAATTTACAAACAAAACTATAAAAATGGAGAGTTGTTGGAAGAAGTTTTGGATCAATCTATTTTGGAGCTGCAAATCTGCTTTTTCTCCTTTTCTGGTATAATGACATTGCTCCAACATGCTTTGGCTCATCCTCTTCAACAAATATTCTACAAAAAAACAATCAAAATTTAAATAAAATGAATTAATTTTGCACATGAAAATCAAAGTGCCAAAAATTGGGAAAACAAATTATCCAACCGAATTCTAATTAAAAGAATAAAATAAATGATTTTTTTTCTTCCAATGATCCTTGTAAAGATATATTTGACCAAAGGATACAAACTTGAATGAATTTTCTATAGCCAACCAAATTATCCCAAAAAAAAATTAGAAATTGGTTTTTTGGTGCAATTTTGGAGCTCCATTTTCTATTAATTTTTATGTATAGTAAATGTGCATATTTTGTCATGTAACCAATTCCAAAATGTTCTCCATTATTTGGCCAAGTAGAAGCAAAAATCTGAGGAATAAGGGGGAGCTAGGAAGATAAGAGAGGAGGGAGAGGGAAGAGGTGAGGCTCAGGTGCTCGGAGGAATAAGAAGCTTGGAAAGAAATTAAAATAGGAGACAGGAAGGGAAAAGAGGGGGAGGCCCACTCGAGATTGAGACTTCCTCCCTTTAATTAATGTAGAGCTTTCCACTTCATCTATTTTGCATAATAAGAGAGAGTGCCTTGGAGCCCGCAGACCATTAATGTTGGAAATTCAATTTATATTTCGTTCTGGGCTAGTATTTACAATATGGTTATATATTATACAATATTTCTTGAATCTAGAAGTTTTCTAGATTAGTTAATTAATAAATTAATTAAATAATTAAAAATTAATTATTTACAAGTTTAATTCAATTAATTACAAATTAATTTAATTAATTTAGGTTAATTAAATAAATTAATAATATTTATAGATTAATAAATTTGATAAATTTAATTAATAAAAAGATTAACCTAAATAATTATATTTACATAATAATATTAAAATAAAAGTAAAGTATATTTTGTATATTTTAAGTCTATGTACTGAAAATTAACCGAATTTTGAATATACGTTATTTTCAAACCCTAAATCTAAATTCAACAAAATTAGAGCTGTTGGGAAGCTAGCGAGAAACCACACTCAATGAGGCAATCAAAATGGAAAATTGAGAAAAGTGAAAATACCACGAAATATACCAAATGAAAGCATTTAAGAGGCAATATGACCAAAAATTTACATAAAGGATCTCAATTATTATTATGAATATAATTAAGGAAAAATGGGGGATTGATGTTTTGCCACAACAATGGTGACACACAGGGAAGAACTAGTTATCTCTGGTTAAAAAATTAATGAGCTTAAATTTACCAAAAGGTTGAAATGATGATCCTATCAAGCCTTAAACATCAAAAAATTGCCCATGGGTCCCACATTAATTGATCAAGAAATATAAGTTTTCGAAGATAAGTACTTGAAGCAAACTGAGTCTAAAATCGTGAATCCATGTTTTTAGGGAAATATTTAATTTTAAATTTATCTTCTATGAGTGACAACATAGGTATAGATAGACAATTTTAAAGAAATTATACATCTATCAATAGAAATAATCTCCCTTACCCAACATCACTTCGCTTCCAACGAGCACCATGGCCCCGACATAGTTGTCTTAGTACCACAATAACATATCCCCATTGCTAGTGAGTTTGTTCAATATCACGTTGGGTTTACTTGTGTTTTCCACACATATGTGCTTTCAACCCCCTTTTACCACCCTTTTGATAAACTTTATTTAGATAATTTTATTTTTTATTTTTTATTTTTTATTTTTATTTATTTATTTATTATTATTATATATATATATATATATATATATATATATATATATATATATATATATATATATATATATATATTATTTATTTATTTTATTTTATTTATTTATTTATTTTTATTTATTTTATTTTTTTTCTGAAATTGGGTGAAGAGAGCGGGATGGTACAAGAGATTTTAAAGGTAATGGACATAATACTCATAAAAGTTTAACTCCCACATTTTTCCCTGCAACTATCAGTCTAGAGGCTTTTTATGTGAAGTGGGGGAATGGGAGAGATTCATTGAGTTAGACTCAAGCCAATTCTTTCCTTGGAAAGATAACTCTATCACTCGGAAAATATGTATGTTCCTCCAAGGGAAAAGAGTTAAGGAAAGAGGACATTATGATTCAATAAATATGTCCCTTTTAGGTGAATGAAAACCCATGAAATTGGCTGAATAAATGTCTTCCATGCATGTTGAACAATGTTGGGTGAGAAAATTTTATTCCATATAAATCTTGGTAATGTCACCAAAATCAATCCAAAACAAAAGTGAAATCAACACACTAAAAAATATGCAATAGAGGATAAGAAATGAAAACTAAAATGTAAAGTTGAATGAAAAGCCAAAATTGAAAGAAAAACTCAATAAGACAAATTATAAAAATGTCTCAACAAAAGAACAAGTATGAGGGACAAGATGCAAGTTTCTCTAAGTTGAGAATTTTGTTAAGTTGTCTTGCAATTTGTAATTGATTAGACTTTCATTCAAACAAAATTCTAACTTTAGAATAGCAGTTATGACAAAAAGTGAAGCCAAATAAGAATTTTCTCCTCTTGAAAATTTCCTTGTTTCAAAACTAAGCCTGCATGGAAACATTGTAACAATTTTCTAATAAAAATAAGGCTTTTGAAACAAACTAGAGGTTAAGAGACTCCTAGATTTAACTGATTTGCAATTTGTTCAACATCATAACTGTTTTTCCAAGGCTCAAAAGCAAGCAACAACTAGGAGAATGAAATCCAAATCTGAGCAAGCAGGGGTGAAAAATTTTCAAACAAATCCTTGAAGACTTGCAAAAACAAAGCTTCAGATTAGCATAAACTAAAAAGGATAAATAAAATGATAACGGATGAAAATGAGCATATGTGATTTACCTTGAAGAATTACGTTTAGATTTACCTGAAAGATACCGATTCTCCAGAAAAGGTAACTTCTACTTTTGATGAGATTAAACACATGTGGAAGTTATATTCTATGAAGTTTTCATTTGCCCAAAATCATCAATTTATTAAATCTAAACTAGAGTGAACATTAAGCTAAAAAAATAATGTCTTATGTTCAAGGAACTAAAAATAAACAAATCATTAGAAATAAAAATTAAATTGTATGTTGTTATGAATTGTATCAATAATTATTCCTCTTGTCATTCTTAATTTAATACCAACCCCAAAATATATATAAAATCCCATCGAATTAATCCCACAATCTCAACCAATGTAAAGGTTCACATAAACATAGAGAGGACTTGATTCTTATGTGATCGTTGAATTGGAATGATACATCAAAAACAAGCATACCACAAGAGAATTGGAAATCAAACATAAACTATCCATGATCCATTACTTTACCAATATACCACATTAACATAATGGCTACTCAGAAGTTTCCCAAAAAGAAAAGGATGCATGCTTAAAAGATGGTTGAGATGATAAGATTTGGGATGGAGAGAAAAGGAGAAAAGGGATGGGCATTCAATAGTAAAGAAGTACAAAAACAAAAGTGATCCATAGGTTATGATAGCCCGAAAGGTTAAAGACTAAGAGGTAGATAAAATTATCCAAAAGGAATTAGTTGGGTACTTTTAGAGCAATCTAATTAGAGGGATCCAACTGCAGTAGCCTAGAGGAAGTTATGCTCGACTTGTTCACAAATGTGAACTAGAAATATTTTCAGGCTCAAAAGGATCAAAAATATCACTAATGCAAGGTGGGACCCATCTTAGCTTATGGAATTGAAGTGCCTGAAAGAGAATTGAAATTCAATTTTATGAATTAGCTAGGCTTACGAGTTTCTGGGCTTGTGGGTGGTAAAAGAGTGAGAATCCATGTAGTAGCCCGGAAGGGAAAGCCCATAGACAATTAGAAAAAGGTTTCAGGTATTAGAGTCATGGGCTCAGTAGAGAAGAGAGAGGAGAGAGGGGTACTTGGAGTGCGGATTCCCGAAAGAAATTTTAATTAGAATTTGGAAGGAGTTACGGACTTTCGAGTATGCGGGCTATTGGAGCAGAGTGGGGGCCACCACTTAAAGAATAACGCAGATAAAATTATATTACAAGAGTGTAAGCCAAACCTTTTATGTGCGTAGCTAAACATGTGATGACATGGAGCCCAAATTTCCCATAATTTTTTAAAAATAAGGATTTAAGGAGTTACTGGATTTTGAGCTTCCAGGTAGCGTGAAATATGCGTAAGGATGGAAGGAAGGAAAAGGGGGCCAACTATAAATGTTACCCTAGAAGGAAATGAATGAAATGTTCCAAAGATAGTCGAGTGGAAACGACTCCAAACTCAAAGAGTAAATGCCTAATGAAAACCCAACAATAGTGACCCATGTGTATTCATTATGCGGTTTGGACGACCTTGTAGGCTCTGATTCATCCTGAGATTTATAAAATGGGTGTAACCAAAAGAAAGGACACAAGATGAGGATGTTTGATCATGACAAATGTAAAAATGAGAAAGGGAAGAAGTAAAACCATGGACAAAAGTGTCTTTACAACTTCTACAAAATTCCTTTGCGATTCTCCCTTGCTTTCAGGCCCTTTCTTTGATATTTGAGAAGACAAATCAGAACAAGGAGGAGCCAAGAACTTTATTTTAGTTGCAACAACAAGCAAAATATGAGCATGGATCATCCTGTAAATTTAAAAAGCAAAAGAAATATAGAGAAAAACACTTATATAGCGCATAAAAAATAAAAAAATTGATGAGAAAATAAACACTTTCCTGAACATGCTTATGACTTGAAAAGGATAAATACTCACTTTATTCCTCTACCTGCACTATTAAAAGAGAAACAAACAAACTAAACTAGTTCTATTCCTATCCTAACTGCATAAGTAGACTAAAACTAGGTGAAATTGTACTTCCAAGGTAACCATTCAAGCACTTTATTTACTGCATGTATGTACACATCAACCATCAGTAACAAAAGTATGAATATGATTAATCTAACAAAAACAAATGGTAATGTACTATGTACACCAATTGCTAAATTATGTACAAAATGAGCTTATTTACAATCACTTTCTCTTAAAGATTTTCCTTCAACCAAATATTTATTGGATCATAAAAATATGGATGAATATTAATTAATGGTTGAAGTGGATTCAAGAGAAAAAAGGATAATAGGTGAAACTCCAATGACGTATTTTTAAGTGTTGGAGCCTACATAACACAATCAATATTATGTAGATATGATGAAATATCAACAATCTTCTGTGTAAGTGAATCTTCCAAATAACTTTCAAATGGATCAATGAAGTGTGGATGGAAGTTTAATGAATCTGTCAGAAGATCATTAATTGGGTTAGATAGTTGGTCATATGGTATTGATGTACTCTCATATGATGATTCGTGTAGAAAATGCATTCTAGAAGAAAGAGAGAGGTGATAAGACATGAAAATCAAATGAAATTAGAAGATTAAAAGTTCTTGACATTCATGACTAATGCTTGAATTTCATTTTCACATTTAGGAAATGCATCTGGTGAGTGTTCAATAATTAATTTCTCCATATGCCAACATAGGTTATCCAACAATCGAAAAATGAAAGAAGAGTAAAGATCTGAAAATAACCAAAAGAGTTGAAGCAAAAACAATAAAATTACATCCATATTTACACTATTATTACAAGATGGATTAATAGGGAAACTCTGGAACCAATAATTATTCTCAATATTAGAATTTCCACTAGAAGGGAGTTCCAACAAGATTTCATCAAAACAAGTTCCCAAGAGAGAATCAGAATGAGTTTCATTGGAAACTTGAAAATCAGTCTCATCAAAATGTTCAAAATTAGATTTACGTTTAGTCAAAGGAAATAAAATTAAAGCATGAGAATCCACTTGATTGAAATATGTTTTTGCACATTATCCACTTTGTAAAGGATGAGAATATATGCCATCATAATAATAATACTGATTAAATATAACTTCCATTTCCTGAAAAATCACATGGTTGATTTAAATTAACAACATCTTTAAAAGTATAAGAGGGAGGTTGAGAAATAGTATTAATGGGTGAAGAATCATCATCCAAACAAGTCACATTATCAAAGGAATCAAAATTGGTTGTGGCAATAGTTTCGACAGAAATGCTGAGAGTATCATTACTAAATGCAATCAGATCTTTGGGGGAAAAAATGCAATCAAATCTGAAAAAAGATCATGATACAAAAAGTAATAATTTCCAAAATATAATGAATTAGATGATGGTTGCAGATTTTCATCATCATGATTTTCAACAAAATTGATAAAATTAGAATCCTGACTAAATGAAAAACTTTCATTTGTGCAAGTAGAAACTAGTTCTGAATTTACCTCTAGAGAATAAAGATGAACATGTTCATTATTTAGATCTTGTTCTTGATTTATTTTTATTGGGCCTTCTCGTTGTTTACTACAAACCTCAGGAAGTGCTTTGGCTAGATTTTCAGTATTTATATATATATTTGTTTGATCCATTTCAGAAATCTGAAAGTGTGTGAAACAATTTTCTAAAGACCGTGGTTATGATATATTTTCAAGTTTATTTATAGGCTCAATAAAATAAATTTCATATTCAAGATTAACTAATGAGGCATCTTGTTCCTCATTATTTGATTTGGTATGTTCATAATTAGAAGGAAAAGGAAAAGTAAAGTAGTGAATCAAAGCTTCTCTTGAAGGTAAATCATTGAGATAGAATATATAGCAAAGTGACCAAAATCTAATGTAAAATTCCTCTAAAGAATCATCTTCATGCATGAAAATATTTTCAATTTCAAAACACAAATTTTGATAATTATAATTTTCATGAGTTGATAGAAATCCCTGCATAAAATGGTTCCATGAATGAATTGACTTAGCTGGAAGTGTTTTGAACCATTTTTGAATCCATCCTCGAAATGTGAGATTAAACAACCTGCATATTTCATTGTCATTAGTAATATTGAAATATTTTCATTTATCCACAAATCAACAAAGATGATCTAAAGAAGAAACTTTACTCTCACCATCATACTTCAAATTAGACAAGGATTCATGCTGCTTCTTGGGCATGCCCCTAGTAGGTTTGCATGACATAAAATCATGACCCAAATTATGAATGCACATAGGAGCCATAGTTAGTTAAAAAAACTTTTAAAACAATACATCACACAAATAATCAATATAGGTCCTCCTTTTAACGCCAAAAATGTTGATGGCCAAAGATGATCCCATCAACATTTGGGAAGACCACCCAATGATTGTCCCAAATCAAACTCTTATCCATTTAAATAATGGCTCAGAATGGGTCTATTGGGTCTAGTTACCCCCTCTCTCTCCTCATTGACTTGTGGTATTTCTGTTACTTATCAACAATAAGAGAGACATCAAATCTACTTTCTTGCATAGCTCTTGCATGAAAGCGACACTTAAGCTAAATTAAGGGCTCAACCAAGCCACACCTAAGGTTTGCGTTTGGACAAGAGGACTTCTAAGAATGAAATGAGTAATCTAAATGTATATTAACTCCAAAATGAAATTAAAAGAAAAGAAATCATAAGCCCACCTTAGTGAGGAAGATGTAGATCTAATCCCAATCGAGAGCAGAGTAATTAAGTTTGAACCAACTATGAATTTAGAATGAAAATGAAGTCAATAAGCCAAGAAAATAGTTCCAAGGCTCACTACTAATTCAAACTAATACATACAGTCAACTATATGATGAATAGTCATCATATCTCTATGCATATACATCCAAATTCAAATGAAATGAATCCAAAATCAATGACATGACTACGTTAAGGAAATAGTTCTCATGAAATAATCATGATTTAAAAAAAAAAGACATACTTGTAATGAATATTCTAAATAGTTAACAACAAGGACAAACAAATCTATTTGGATTCATTATTCAAGTTGATAGCAATAAGATTCAACAAGAAAATATAGCTTTCCATTGATTAAATAAGCATGTAATTAAAAAATCACAGTACTGCATAGCCCATAAACACATACTTATCTGGATCAATTTGCATCAAACTTTGATTAAATATGGATTAATCAACCTCTATCTCTAACAAAAGTGTACAGAAATCATAAATCTGATTCAAACCCTTTGAGTACAATATTTCTCAAAAATATTTCATGATAACATGAAATTTTATGAGCTGAAATATGACTCTATAAATTTCCTTACAACTGGTCCAAAAAATGTCTAGTCCTGTACAAAATTTTGTCTTGTATAATAATGAAAAAAACCCTCCTTTTGCAGAGAATTATCCCTATAGTTTCCAGATCTGGAATCATTTCCCCATTCTCCAAAAATGTTATTTATAATTTATAAACAAAACTATAAAATGGAGAGTTGTTGGAAGAAGTTTTGGATCCATCTATTTTGGCGCTGCAAATCTATTTTTTTCTCTTTTGTTGGTGCAATGAAATTGCTCTAAGAAGATTTAGCTTCATCCTCTTCAACAGATATCCTGTAAATTTAAATAAAATGAATTAATTTTGCACATGAAAATATAAGTGCCAAAATTGGGAAAACAAACTCTCCAAATGAATTCTAATTAAATGAATAAAATAAATAAAAATTGTGCTTCCTAATGATCTATGTAAAGATCTCTTTAACCCAACAAGACAAACTCGAATGAATTTTCTACAACCAATAGCTTCAACCAACCAAATTCTCCCAAAACAAAATTAGAAATTGATTTTTTGGTGCAAATTCAGAGCTCCATTTTCTGCTAATTTTTAGATATAGTAGATGTGCATATTTTGTCATGTAACCACTCCCAAAATGTTCCCCATTGTTTTAACTTTCCACCGAGTTGTGCTGGCCCTCATTTTTCCAAATAAAATTTCAGATAAAGTCTTCCAAAGTTAAGGTGTTGAAACTGCTAGAATATTGAAAAATACATGCTGACAAAAATTTGAGTATTTTTATTAAAAAATTAATTTTACACCTTTTTTTTCTCTAAATTCTAAATAAATTTAAAAATTAAATAACGGAATTAAACATTTTAATATTTTGTACAAATTATTATTCAATTGAAATTTTAAAATAAAATGATTAAAATTTAATTTGAAATAAAATTAAAATAAATAAATCTAAAAAAATATATAATACGTGAAAGGCTCACGTAAGTCGTAGAAAGGAGGAATAAGAGTATTAATGGGAGGGGAGTTATAAGGTGAAGAGGGAGTGGAGAGGAGTGGTGGGCTGGAGGCCTAGAGGAATAAGGAGTTGGAAAGAGGAGAGGAGGGAGAGGGGAGAGGTGAGGAATAAGAAGTTCAGAGAGAAATTAAAATAGGAGAAAAGAGGAGGGAGAAGGGGGACCTCCTTTAGTGCAGGGCTTTCCACTTCACCCATTTTGCATAATAAGAGAGAGTGTGGAGGCTAGTAACATTTTGGAAATTCAATTTATATTTAGTTACAGGCTCTAGGTAGGTTAAAAAAATTATATTATTCTATTTTAATATAGTATTTACAACATGGTTATATATTGAATTTAAAGGTTTTGTAGATTAGTTAATTAATAAAATAATTAAAAATTAACTATTTAACTAGTTACAAATCAGCTTAATTAATCTGGGTTAATTAAATAAACTAATAAAGTAATAATATTTACAGATTAATAAATCTAATTAATTTAATTAATAAAAAATAACTTAAATAATTATATTTGCATAATTAAATTAAAATAAAAATAAATAAATTTTTGTACATTTTAAGTTTAAGTACTGAAAATTAATTGAACTTCGAATAAGTGTCATTTTTAATCATAAATCCAAACTCAACAAAATTAGAGTTGTTGTGAAGTTGGCAAGAAACTGCACTTAATGAGGCAAACGAAATGGAGAACCAAGAAAAGTGAAAATCCCACAAAATAAACCGAATGAAAACATTTAAAAGACGACATGACCAAAAAATTACATAGAGAGTCCCCATTATTATTATGAAGATAATAAGTAAAAACAAGGTGTTGTTGTTTTGCCACAATAGATCCTTACAACTGTTTGCATTGTATATGAATCCCTTGAAATCATTTGCATAGCTTCTTGGTGAAGTGGTTCTTCCAAATCCATCTTGATTTCCTCTCTTGCTTTCACTGGTACTAGAGCTCTGAAGGATATGGTTTTCAAACTTAGGGTTTTTGCATGAAGTCTCACCTATATAGCCAAGCCTTAATTTGTCAAATGGTGACCTTGGCAATTGAGGATTTTATCTAATACTTGAGAACTTTTCAAGTTCTTATTAAGCTTGTCAACTTCATTTCTTAAGGAAAGGATCTCTTATTCAAGCTTTTCAACATCTTCTTCTTTCTTCATTAGCTCGATCTTCATCACCTCTTCTTCTCTCTTTGCTTCTTTTGGCTGAATTTTTAGGGAGTTGACTTCTTCCCGTGTTCATTCTTGTTGATGCATTTTTTCTTCTATCTTGCTAAAGTCCTTAGATATTTCTTCTTCTTGAAGCCTAAGGAGAACAACTTCTTCCTTGCTGCGGTTGATGCATTTTTTCTTCTATCTTGCTAAAGTCCTTAGATATTTCTTCTTCTTGAAGCCTAAGGAGAACAACTTCTTCCTTGCTGCGGTCGAGGTCTTTATTCTTCTCTTCAAGCTGTTTGTTTTCTTTTCTCAGCCTATTTATTTCTTCTAGATCAGACATTAGTTCTGCTTCATGTAGAAATTTTGAATAATAAACACTTATTCACAGAGATTATTCCGATTATACACTATTGCGGAATACATGCATAATACATAACCTCCTCTATGTTGATCATCAATTTAGCAGCATTAAAGACAATGAAACATCAATCGCATGCGCACATTAACACATTATGTAACCTAGGGAAAGCTTACAGCTGAAAACCCCACACTATCTGTATATTAATGATTGAGAACATGTAACAATACATAGTACAATACTCCTCACAAGTACTCAGTACTATCTCCACCTGTTACACACAAACTAGCTCAGATCTGATGCCTCAAATCTCCTCCACTGTTTGAGGCATCAACTGCGCAATCCTGCATGAGAATGAATTGAGAATGGCTGATCCAAACTCCTATTTACCTTGTGAAAATCACCCACACTATAAATCACGTGAGCACAAGCTATATTTCACTTGGTATTGGCCCACACTACGCAGAGATCATTGGCATAACTCAATCCCATGCATGTGCACAATCTCATGCACAACTGATAGCAATCTCAACCTCTAACACCTGTCTCCACGGAACTGTACATGCACTGAGTTAACTAATGTATTCTTTAGTTGTAATATGAGTTAATAATTAGTGAATTAATTAATAACTAATTCACACAACTCATCACTTAGTCTATTGCTCAGTTAGACTAAATACAACTAGTTCAACTAAGTCAAACTGAACACAACTCCATTAACTGCTCATCTAACTCCACAGAACTCAACCACATGAGTTCTAACTGATGTCCTGCATGCAATAGCTCAACTGACCCACAAAGAAAGCATATTTCCTTTTGACAGTTGCATGTGCCACATCTGTAGCTCAAACTGAAGTGCTCCAAGAGAATAAGATAAAGTTTATAGTCTAAATATTATTATGAGACAATAATATTTGACTTTTCTATTTTTGACTAGCAGTCTAAAAATAGACTCTGATCACTCCTGCTATGATCACTCTTGCTGTGATCATTCCTGCTGTGATCGAAAAAATAGACCTTGCGCCATAATTGGCCTGCGGGCCCACTCAGTGAAGGCGACTCCTTTCCACTAAGCTCCATCATCTTGTTGCATTCTCAACAAGCATTTCTTGTTGCACACTTTTCAACACTCCCTCTCAACAAGAAAGGCTTCCTCTCAAACCCGATCCTATAACTCTGGAATGTTCTGCATGCAACACATCTGCCCGGTCCACTTTGCTCCAACAACACTTGGAACAAAAACTCTCCCAACTGACCACTCTGTTGGGCTAGGAACATACTCTAATGCTGAAGCTCTACCTGCTGCTGACAAGTGCTCCCTCTCTGACATTTGCGCTATTGCAACATCTCCATGCATTTCGCACCATTGCACACCTCTCTGTGCCACCTAGCACTGTGCAAAACACTTGTGCCTCTCGCATTGTTGCAGCCTGCATGCTATGCGCTATCCTGGGATTCCCTGCACTGTTGCTCTCTCTTCCACTCCATCCGCATTTGTCTCTACCCAATCAGTCAATTCCTACTACTCCACATCGGGGTTCCCATAGCAAGGTCTCATCCAAGAGGTTGGGTACCTCAAGGATCTTGCCCCTCCTCCTTGGGACAATTAATCCACATCACCCCACGTCCTACCTGGAGGTATGGCTGCATGTGATCCCTTAGCCCACCTGGCTCGAAGTTTCCCCCTATTGGAGGTCTTTTCATGAGTAGATGTCTCTACTCGATATCCTCTCAGCTTCCCTTGTTGTGGCTGCTCCACAACCTCCTGAAGCTGCTGCATCAATCGTGGCTCCTCCACAATCGTCTGAGACTTCTTCTGGCTCTGCATGTTGAGTGGTAATGTACTCTCTCTCTCAACCACCAAATCTCCATCAGTTGCCTCGCTGCTCAAGGCTTTGCATGCATCTTGAACCTCAAGAGCATACAGGTTCTTGACCCGTGAACCAATCTGCTTCACCTGTCTAGTGATGATGTGTCTAAGGAAAACCTTTCCCTTACTGAAGACTACATCATAGCCTCTGTCCTCCAGCATCGCGGTCGACACCAAGTTTCTCTTCAATCTTGGTACATACTTGACATCGGTCAAGGTAAGGCGAGCTCCATGCTCCCTTTGAAAAATAACTGTGCCTACACCTGAGACACTATACTTCTCATCATTACCCATCGCTATGAGTATCTGGAGATCTTTCTCCTCCAAAGTACTGAACAAACTTTTTTCACCGGTCATGTGGAAAGAAGCTCCACTGTCAAGAAACCAACCACTTCTCATCATGGATGAAACCATGCATGCGAAGAGTGTGAAATCCAACTCAAACTGTGAAGCAAGTGCCTCACCTTCAGATTCTTCCCCGGATCCCTTCTTGGACTTCTTCTTTGGGCAATTAGCAGCATAATGGCCCAACTCATGACAACGAAAGAATCGCACCTTCGACTTGTCAACCTTCTTCCCATCATGGAAGGGATTCGGAAAGAGAACCCTTCACCTTCCCCTTCTTCACCTTACTCGCTAAGGCACAGTTCTCCTCATCATGCATGGATGAAGAACTGTCTCTAGTGCGCCGTCTAATCTCCTCTTGCACAAGATCCGACCAAAGTCTCACCCATCCTGGCAATTTCTCCCTTCCATTCACCGAGTCTTGGTAGCTATGCCAACTCTTAGGAAGGCCAAGGAGTGCTAGACTCACTATATCCTCATCCTCAACAGTTACCCCCACACTTCCCAGCTCATCCCGGAATTGGATGAACTTCGTGAGATACTGGGGCATACTGTCTCCATTCTCACACCTAATGTTTCTGAGTTTATCCTTGAGCGCCATTCCACAGCTCAAAAACTCAACCGCTTCTGATCTAAAATTCGTGAGAACAAAGTATTTCTTGTACAGAGATCGACTGTATGGGCATTCACCAGATATCTCACCTTCCAAAAGAAGGATGAATCCAGAAGCTACCTGGCCCGATTACAGACTTTGCCTAAAGAAATAAAATGTAAACACTTTCTGAATAATAGATCTGATGATCAATACAACACTGATATCATGTAGAACTTCTTCTACAAATCAGCTCGCTCCGATACCATGTAGAAATTTTGAATAATAAACACTTATTCACAGAGATTATCCCGATTATACACTATTGCGGAATACATGCATAATACATAACCTCCTCTACGTTGATCATCAATTTAGCAGCATTAAAGACAATGAAACATCAATCGCATGCGCACATTAACACAGTATGTAACCCGGGGAAAGCTTACAGTTGAAAACCCTACACTATCTGTATATTATTGATTGAGAACAGGTAACAATACATAGTACAATACTCCTCACAAGTACTCAGTACTATCTCCACTTGTTACACACAAACTAGCTCAGATCTGATGCCTCAAATCTCCTCCACTGTTTGCCTGCCTCCACTGCGCAATCCTGCATGAGAATGAATTGAGAATGGCTGATCCAAACTCCTATTTACCTTATGAAAATCACCCACACTATAAATCACGTGAGCACAAGCTATATTTCACTTGGTATTGGCCCACACTACTCAGAGATCATTGGCATAACTCAATCCCATGCATGTGCACAATCTCATGCACAACTGATAGCAATCTCAACCTCTAACACCTGTCTCCACTAAATTGTACATGCACTAAGTTAACTGATGTATTCTTCAGTTGCATTATGAGTTAATAATTAGTGAATTAATTAATAACTAATTCACACAACTCATCACTTAGTCTATTGATCAGTTAGACTAAATACAACTAGTTCAACTAAGTCAAACTGAACACAACTCCATTAACTGCTCATCCAACTCCACATAACTCAACCACATGAGTTCTAACTGATGTCCTGCATGCAATAGCTCAACTGACCCACAAAGAAAGCGTATTTCCTTCTGACAGCTGCATGTGCCACATCTATAGCTCAAACTGAAGTGCTCCAAGAGAATAAGATAAATTTTATAGTCTAAATATTATTATGAGACAATAATATTTGACTTTTCTATTTTTGACTAGCAGCCTAAAAATAGACTCTGATCACTCCTGTTGTGATCCAAAAATAGACCTTGCGCTATAATTTGCCTGTGGGCCCACTTAGTGAAGGTGACTCCTTTCCACTAAGCTCCATCATCTTGTTGCATTCTCAACAAGCATTTCTTGTTGCACACTTTTCAACACTTCAAGGGTCGCTTCAACCTTTTCTTCAATATCTTTTTCATATTCATTGTCTTTCATAATTTTTATGTTTTCATCTATTTTCTTTTATTCATGATCAACCTTATGCTCTTTTTTTGGTTTACCAAACACATACCCAGATTCTTCATCGATTTTTTGTAGTTTTTCCCAAATTCTTTTAGTTGAAGAGCATTGAACCACCTTGATTTTTACAAAATTTGATAGACTACTCAATATTGCTTCCATCGCTTTTGCATTATATTCTTCTGACTCCTTGGTAATTGTGTCTCCATTAACAACTGATTCCCATACCTCATATCCTAGGGCCATCAAATAGAACTCCATTCTTTTGCTCCATAGTACATAATTCATTCCATCGAACAATGGAGCTTTTCCAACCTAATTTACATCAGTTTTCATGACTGGGGATGAGATATCTTCAGAAGGTTTGGAGCCTTTCCTTTTTACTTTTCCTTTTTTGTTCATAATATCTACCTTCGAACTATTAGGTTGTGCTTGAAGGTAGTGGTTCTGATACCAATTGTTGGAAATACTGAGAGGAGGGTGAAGCAATATTTCTTTACAATTATTATATTATGCTAGTTAATATCATTAATTAAACCAGAACACAATATGTACAACAAAAAAATAATTTCATTCATAAAAATGATGAGGACTCCAATCCTCTTACAAACAACCATGCTCTAACATGTACAATAAAATTCTAACTCCTTGAAGGCTCGAACATTAATATTAACAAGGCTCTAACCTCTTATGAGGAATCTAATCCTCAAAGACAATCTAGGATCCAACATGGTTTCTTACAAGGCTCCAACCTTATATAAGGACTCCAATCCTCTAGGGCTCCAACCCTCTCTACTTGCTTCAATCCTTTAAGGTGGCTTCAATATTACTTCAAGTCTCCTAAAAGCTTCTTCAATAAGACTTGAAATATCTCTTCAACGATATTTCAACAATGCTTCGAGGATGTCTCCAATACTACAAAAATGCTTCACATACTGTTTCAAAATTTACTTCAACAAATGCTTCTGGATTGTAATGTCCCTTAATAATAAATAATAAATAATGAAAATATTAAATAATATAATATAATATTAAATAAACAATAAAAAATAGTAATAGTAAATAAATAATAAATAATAATAAATTAATAAATTAATTACATGCTCTAAATAAATATAAATAAGAATAAAACAAGAAAGCAGTAAAAAACAGTAAAGCTATCAAAAAATAAAAATAAAAGAATAAGTGGACATATGGAGTGTGTGCATGTGGTTCCCCTTCCAATGTTTGCTCTATTTAATAGATGGGGAGGAAGATGAGAGGCATTCCATCATTCCATGATTCCATCATCCATTCTCTTGGGAGAATAGTGTTATGAGACAAAGGATCCCTGGCAGTAGTACGTTGATTGAGGGCTCAGGGGTGGCTAGTTGTAGCAAGATTTTGTGCAACTGAGCCTATGGTTGGGTGGAGAGTCGTCCCCAAGACTTTGTTGCAGTTAGCAGAAGAATTCAACTAGTGTTCCCCAGATAAGTTGTCTCTACTCGTATCTTTTGAAATTTAATGTTAATTAGTTGATAAATTACGTGTTGATTATAAATCGTATGATTAATCTAATTAATTACATGTTTTTATTTTGGGGCTATTACATATGGTATCAAAGCAAGTTTCAACTCTGTGTGACCTCTAACTAAAATTTTTGAAGAAAATACTAAATTATTTTTTTCCAATTAGTTTGTTTGTGATGATCAAGAAAAATTTACTCAAACTAAATTTGAGAGAAATAAATACAAATCTAACCTTTCTTTTTATATATATATATATATATATATATATATATATATATATATATATATATATATATATATATATATATATATATATATATATATATAGATGCATGGATGTACTAATTTAAAACAAAAAAAAAAAACAAGCCAAGCAAGGTACATCACTTGGCGAGGACTAGTCTATTAATATGGATTCAAAAATTATAGGGGGGCTCCATTACTTATTGTACTTACTCTTTGACTTGAAGGTAGCGCATGTTCACGAGGTTTCACAGAGATCCATACTATTGCATGGACGAATGATTGGATTTAATTGCTTAGAACTTGTTAGTAACCCTTCTTGGTTTTTTTAAGAGAAAATTTCATTCACTTTGGTTATTGATTGGACATTGTACTCGTATTTTCATTCCGAATAATGGAAATCACATAGTTTGACTGTGCACTAATGTTTATGTGTACAAAAATTCATCTTCTAAATGCTTTCATAGTTTTCAATTTGGAATTCAATGTGTTGTTCGAATCAACGAGATTTGACAGACTCACCTTACTAATTTTTTTTCTTTTCTTGACTCCATTTCCCAAAGCAAAGTATTGGAATTGATAAAACCAGCTGTAGTATTAGAAATTCACCTTAATTTGTTGATATTAAAGTGAAAATCTGCAATTAGTTTGCAAAAAAAAAAAAACAGGCAGAGAATTTCACGGATTTATGTTTTTTCGAGTTGATTTGACAATTTAAATCATCAATCTGCAGTTTATCTTTTCCGATTTCAAGAAATTAATTCCAGATTTGAAGGAAACACCAAACTTTATCACGGGTTTTTAGCACTTTTTCCCCAAGAATTTAGGCTTCATGCCTTTCAGGCATACCCCCTCCAGTTGTCATGAGCCAATCCAACAGTGACTGGGTCTGTAATACAATTACTTTTAAGATAGTAGATAAACTTTCTTTATTTATATTTATAAACCTTGGTCATAAAATTTGTAAGCCAAGATTTCTTTCTTGAATCCTTAATCTTAGCGGATCTCTGTTTGTCTCTGCTCTTTTTGTCCAAAGTTGTATGAGGATTCGTCTTCTTAATGCCTAGATTGGTGGTTTGTCTGTAGAATCTTTTATTCACGCTTCTAAATTGTTTTAAACAGTAAAATTTCTTGAAGCTTTCTTCCTGTTCTGTTTTCCATGTCTAATCGGTGCAGTGCTTAGAAAGATCTGTTCTCTGAGATGTTAGATCCACTGTTTTGTCGAGCTTTGGTCTTGAACAAACTGCTCCACGTAGATCTTTTCTGGAATTGACCATATTAGCTTGGTTAATGAGTTTGAAGGCTTTATGTCCTGTATGAATGCTTGGAAAGTTTGAAGGCATTAATACTCTGTTTTAATGCGTCTCTATCTCTAAAATGTTAAGAGCTTCAAGGATTCATAAAATCATTGAATGTATCGAAAGTCCTATACTTGACTAGTATTGATATTTGCCCCTTTTGGTGTTGATTTTGGCATATTTGTGTATATTTGGGTCTTGTTATTTTTCAAATTTATGATTATTTTCTTGTTGTTCTAGGGCATTCCAAGAATCGAACTCAAGACCTCTCGGGGCCAATTCCTATATTGACACTACATCAACGTGTTTCTAATCGATTTTATCTTAATCCTAGACCCATATCTTGTTCCGTTATTGCTTCAGTTTCAATTGTTTTAACGTTGGGATGCGACAAAGAAAACTTTCAACTGTGGCTATGAATTGAAGCGTAGGGATTCTGCAAGGCTTTTTTTCGGAAGATTAAAGGAGAGCCGAGTATCATGATTGCCCAATCTAGTTCTCACATCTAGGGCTCTAAGATTATTATTTTTAGATTTGTCAATAAATCGAAATTCTTTGAGAAATGTCGAAATTTCTAAGGCCATTAGTAAATTTTTTGAAGTCCATTTCAAACTTTTTGAAAGGTCGTTTTCATTTCTGAGCAAGGGATTGTTTTCCTGGAAATCCGTTCAGGGTTTATTAATTATTTGGAACCATTTAACTCAAAATTTCACAATAATCCATTGTTTATGGCTTGAAGAGATCAATTTCTAAATTTTTGAGGGTCACAAGCCTATCAACCATTTATTTCTCAATCGGTGAACTCCATCAATTTATGAAGAGATCAATTATCAAAAGGTTTTCGCTGTTCAATTTGGCATATATTTTGTTGATAATGTTTTGATAGGTTCTGCGTTGAGCATATAGCACATCTATTCTACCTAATGTGAGAACATTAATTCTGCAGGGGCTAATTACATTTTTTTGAAGAGCCTAATCTTTCTAGGAACTGCCATATTTTTGTTAATTATTTTCTAAGGCAATGTCTGGGTTGGCCGTGAGTTTATTCTAACTTCTTTTCATCAAGGTCATAGGGTTTCTAGGCCTCCTTTCTCCTCCAATCCGTGAGCAAATTTTTGAGATACTGTTATCAAATTCGTTGGCATTTCTGGGAGTATATTTGTCAAAGACTTGAGGCATCTAAAGGTTTAAAGTAAAGTTGTTTGGAGAGTTTTACAGTCAAGTTGTCCAATAGATTTGTATCTATTACCTCATTGATCTCTTGTAGCTTGAGAAAAAAAATTGTTGATCAGTCCATATTCAATAAGTTTCTTGAGTGTGAAGTGCTCTTTTTCTTTCTAAAGGGTCCCTCTCAATCTAGTTCTAGTGATTCTTCATTGTGTTGGGAAATTTGAAATCGAGGAGACAACTTCACTGTGTATTAAAACTCACTCATTGCAAAAATCCATCTTAATATGGTACTATTGAATTGGCAAATTGTAGGTTTCTCTGGCGGACATCTCCTCTTTCACTTAATTTTGATATTGCATTCATACATCAATTGATAATTGGGATTGTGGGCTATATTCAGAATCACAGGTCTGCTGGTTGTTTGCACAAAATGGGGTCAGTTAAACAAGAAAAATGAGTGCTTTTTTTTTTTTTTTTGTTATTCTGTGCCTTCATAGAGAGGCTACCAAGTCTAACTCATGAGACAGATGAATCAGACTCGCCAAGTCAATCTGACTTGTGTTTGACTTGCGAGTATGAGTCATACTCATGAGTGAAAAATTGCGAGTAACTCAGGGTTGAGTCGACTTAGAAGAGATAACTCAACTTAGTTTCCTCAAAATACAGAGTCAAGCACAGGATCAAAATACTCGGAAGAGTCTGGTAAAGCTGATTTGCATCAAGTGATGCGAAAATCTAAATTTGCATCTTGAAAAAAAAATCAAAATTATTGATCACTTTTCAATTTATTGTGGAGTTGTATTTGTAGAGTTCTCACATAATCATATTGATATTATTCAAGTTTTATGGTGCTTATACCTTAAGGCCCACCTATGGAGGGAAATGATTACTTGGTTATCAATAATTATATAGAAATGAATGAAATGGAAGCCTATATGCTTAAGTGCTTAAATTTTTTATTCATGTCATATTTCATAGATATATGTGGGGTAGTTATGAAATCAACTCTGTATTATTGTATGTGGTAAATCCACTTTAATTGAGGATCATCAATGTTGGCAATTCATACACATAATCAGGAATCTATGCTGGCGGAGGTTTGAATTTGAGTTCATTTAGTGTAAACTCAAATATCGCTAAAACTATACGTGCTAATCAAAATTTCTTGTATAGAATACTTTAACCTGCAAAGGCATACTGCTGATAATTAAAACAGAAAACACACTAATCTTTACATCTGAAAACAGAAAGCTAAAGCTATAGGTCAAAACTAAATTCTCAAACCATAAAGTGGTCCACCTTGCTTCTCTTTTATAGACTAGTAAGAAGAGAGATATGATGAATCTGGATGCATGCACAACAGTTCCTTAACTGGAAATGTGAACTTTAATGTTGGTGTGCCTTTCTCGCATGGATAACCGAGCCAACTTAAGGTGTTCCTTCCTAGAAATGTGCCTTTTTATCAGGTCCAGAGTCCACATGCATGAGCACCCCTACTAACTTAGGGAAATGCATCATCTAATTGTGCATGCAAAAATGAATAAAGCAAAAAAATATTTAGTACTGAACTGTTGAATATAGAAAAGACATTTAAAACTGGAACTCGGTTGAAGGTGGCACATGCATTCTTTTGGTGTGCATATGCTCCCTATCTCTCTCTTCTCTAGAGATGCTAGTGTGCTCTCATAACTACCTTATGAACTGCTGAAAGGAGGGCTACTGACTGTTGTATGGAACTTTGGTGTATGTTGCTCTACTCGAAGGGTAAGAATGTTGTAGTTCGAACCGTAGTTATCTAGTTTGAATTTGAATTCGTTATGATATGAAAAATTCAAGTGAATTTTTTTCAGTTTGATTTTTTTTTTTACCAGTATTTACCAAGTAGTTGTGGTTTGAAATAAAGGTTAGCTAAGGATAGGAAATTTTGTAATATTTTATGGTAACTTTTTACTCAGTTCCATAGATAATGCATACAGATGTAATTCTATTCAATGATAAATAACGCTTCAAACTGAACTGCCAGCAAAATGCACAATACTTAGAAGTTTGATGTATTTCTTATTAGAAAAAAGTCAAGGTCATATAGTTTATTCTCACAATCCTGGAGATGTTTTCACGTTGAACACACTTTTCACATATTAATATTGTGGATTGATTTCATCTGGATATCTTGCTTCCTGAGCCTGACGTCACCCACCAAATTTGCTTAGGCCTGCTGAATCACTGTCCGAGAGTTTTTTGTGAGTGATTTGGTTTTATTTGCGAATTATTAAGAGGGTAGTTAAGGTGCATGCTTTCCTACACCCTCATGGGCTATAAATTCTGAATTCTTGCTATGGTACACTTAATAAACTTGGGGGTGGTGATAATCTACCCATAATTGACGATGTATAATTCTCTGTAAGATCAGTATGTTTTCTATCTATCAACTTATTTTCACATGAATTTTTCCTTTAGAATCCTGTGATACCATGCTATGATGTTAAACATATCTTGAAAACATTCATTTCTTGTGATTGAACAATACGCCAACTGACATGATTCGATCCACATTGGATGACATTTTCCCTAAAATTTTTGAGCACTATTGATATGGTATACTGGCATGTTTTTGTGGAGGAACAAATCTTTAATGCTGGTGTAACTACTCACCACCGGTTCATTTTACAACACAGTTTACATAGTGATTGAAGTATTTGGATAATTGATGTTGAAATTTGTAATATTGTCACCATTTGAAGTGCTCTAAAATAGTGAACTCTGTTCCAATTCACAATGGTATAAACTCTGATATCTTATTATTTAGATGATCGTTGTTTATGTGGCAAAATTGTTGACTCTGTCCACTTGCATCTGTTCATTATTTTATGGTTTCAATCTGATCTAAAAACACAGAGAGAACATTCCTTGAATGCTGATCATATTATTCACTATTTATTTGGGTTGGATTGTTGTTCTCATTGTCCTTTAGCGATGGCAGTTTGCTTGGCATTTCTCTGGCCTATTATTGCAAGAACACAACTCTCTGAATATGATCTTCTAATGATGACAACAAATCCTTGATGATTAAGTTGTGGTGAACTAATAAGGAGTGCTTACTTAGCTAAGACAGATACTTTTATGGAGCATCTAAATCATGTTTTATTGTTTAAACTATGATTTCAGTTTAGTTTAATTAACTGTTATGATGTTGAGTATAAGGTTACATGAGGTTTCGTGATATAATGATAAGAGGATAATGTGGTTCTTATAGTGATGATGTATCCTTATGATGATGATGATATGCATAGGCATTATGATGTTATGTCGAGGTATATTGACATATTAATTTACTACGTGATGATAGCTATTTATTGTTGAATACTCATGATGGATATGATATGCATAACGTGGCATAGGAATTATGATGCTATAATATGAGGTTTATTGACATGTGGTTCATTTATTATGTGAAGTCATGATATGTCTTTGATGCAAATATGTTGATGTTATAACTTATGATGGTATTTCATATGGTGAAGCATGTGATAGTTGCATACAAATTTATGACATGCATGAGCATGCAGTTCATTATTATTCATAACGTTGTGATTAAAAATGATGAATGTTCTCATGATGACATGCAAGACTTGGAATGTGGATTATTTTCTATGATACTATGATGGTATAGCTACATGCATTGGTTACATGTTGAGATGTGATGATTGACAGGACTTCACAAATGGGCCGAGAGGGCCGGTTTATTTGATGATCTCGTGCGAGCCCATATGCACGAGGGAGAATAAGTAACACCATATGTGTTGGGGACAAACTCAATCAACACTACATATGCTAGTGGTTCCTTTGTCTTGTATAGCTCTTGAGGGCTATGGGACCATCTTGAGGAGGCCAAGTGCCTAATATTGAAGGTTAGGTGCCTAGTATTGTATTGGGATGCCGAAATCTGGTGGGGTGTAAGGACTTTGATGCCTAAGGTTGTGCGCCTTAGTGAGTTTTGGAGGGAGTGGGCCAACCTTGTGAGATGCCCAGAGACATTGAGCACTGTACTGGATGCATGCCTTGGGCTAGATGAGGTCTGAGTTAGGCGCGAGCCTTGGGGCCAGCCTTGGACTAGGATATAGGGCGGGGAGGCTTATGCCTGGTTTCGAAAGTGGGAAAAAGGACAGAGATTCCTTGGGATTTCTCGGGTGTTGTGAAACTTTTGATGCCTGTTGGTTATACTAGTTCAGCAAAGGGTGCCGAGACTGTTACATGAAGTAATAAATAACAAAATAAATGTAATGTCTCTTAATAATAAATAATAAATAATAAAAATATTAAATAATAAATAATATAATATTAAATAAATAATAAACAATAAATAAAAAAATAGTAATAATAAATAAATAATAAATAATAATAAAACAATAAATTAATTACATGCTCTAAATAAATATAAATAAGAATAAAACGAGAAAGCAGTAAAAATCAGTACAGCTATCAAAAATAAAAACAAAAGAATAAAATAAGAAAGTAGTAAAGTTGCATGTGGACACATGGAGTGTGTGCATGTGGTTCCCCTTCCAATGTTTACTCTATTTAATAGATGGGGAGGAAGATGAGAGGCATTCCATCATTCCATGATTCCATCGTCCATTCCCTTGGGAGAATAGTGTTATGAGATAAAGGATCCCTGGCAATAGTACATTGATTGAGGGCTCAGGGGTGGCTAGTTGTAGCAAGATTTTGTACAACTGAGCCTATAGTTGGGTGGAGAGTCGTCCCCAAGACTTTGTTGCAGTTAGCAAAAGAATTCAACTAGTGTTCAACTAGCATTCCCCAGATAAGTTGTCTCTACTCGTATCTTTTGAAATTTAATGTTAATTAGTTGATAAATTACATGTTGATTATAAATTGTATGATTAATCTAATTAATTACATGTTTTTATTTCGGGGTTGTTACATGGATGACCTCCAAGATACTTCAATGTATGGTTTAATTCAAGGTCAACTCCAACAAGGATTCAAGATTCATTGTAAGTGTCTCCAAGGCTCATCATGTTTTAATAAGTGCCAATAATACTCCAACGAGGTATTCAACAATGCTTTGACAACTCTGCTCCAAAGATGTCTTCAATAAGATTCAATAATTCTTCAACAAGGTGGCTCCAAAGATGTCTTCAATAAGCTTCAACAAAGTTGCTTCAATAGCTTCAACAATGCTTCAACAAGCTCCAAGGGATCAATTTCAAGAACCAATTCCAATATCTAAAGATGAAAAGGTATTTCTCTCAAAAGTTTGCTCCACAAGTGGTTTATTAAGGCTTCTCCAAGACAGAAAGTCACCTTCCTGCTAGCTACAAAAAGTCACATTTTTCTCAAG
Organism: Pinus tabuliformis; assembly: GCA_031772625.1. NCBI lineage: Eukaryota > Viridiplantae > Streptophyta > Pinopsida > Pinales > Pinaceae > Pinus > Pinus tabuliformis. The sequence goes on from CM062816.1 coordinate 999,561,131, forward strand.
TCTATGAGCTACAAAAAGACTCATATCTCTAAGGTGCGTGAGCTATATAAAGTCACCATTTTTGCGGTTTGCGAGCTACAGAAAGTCACCTTTATTTGAGGTCTGTGAGCTACAGAAAATCGCCTTTCTCTAAGGTCTGCGAGTTACAAAAAATCACCTTTCTGCGAGGTTTGTAAGTTTCAAGGGAGGGATGAGAATCTGCTGCAAAATGTTTATTAAAAAGAGCGAACTTCTCATTGAAAAGGAGGCTAAAAATCAATGAATACAACACTAGGAATCTTCAAAAAGAGTGACCAAAATTATCCAAGAAAAAATCAGATCCAACTCCAAAAACAAATTCTTCTTTTAGCTTACCACTAGTTCATGAGTTATGAACTTCTTCTTCTTCACTTCAAATCGAATGCTTGTCTTCCTTTTCTTGGCTGAGCTAGATGATTGAATGAATGACGTATTGCTTCTATTTATACTCGTTTGACCATAATTTATACAAACATGTCTCCTGGGAAGGCCGACATGGACGGGGACAAAAAATTATGGTTCTTTAACTTAGAAATTCAATATCTCTTCAATGAATAAGAGTTAGAGGCAACTAAGTACTCGTTGGAAAGAGCTTGAAGTCCTCTACAATCCTATGCCATAATGTTCTTGAGATGGTATTTCCTTTGACATTAATAACAAGAATTATTACAACATTAATCCCATGTTATTCACTCACAAACAATAGAGCATATATTTATTGCATGTTGTCAATGATACACAAAATTATAAACATATAACCGACACTACAACTATAATTGCATTTGCAACATTAAATGCAACAACCACTCGTGGTACCCATAAGTTTGAATAGTTATGATGTAGAACAATTAATTCCATGCCCTTCACTCACAAACAACAAAGCACATATTTATTTCATGCCAACAATGATACACAACATTACGAACATATAATAATAGATTGAACTAAATTGCGTCCACAACATTAAAAACATAGTAACCGATCAAACGGGAACTACTACCTCAAAACGGGTACTCGAGCCCAAAAATCCAAAAAAAAATTGAAAAAACAACCCAAAAATAAAAAGTCTTGATTCTGCATCACCATTTTTTTTCAAAGTGAATTTCAATATTTTTTAAAAATAACAATAAAAAACGATAAAATCCGTTTTGTTTGGTGCAAAATACATCTTGAAATTGAAAAGTGTTGATGTCGGAATAATGTTTTTTTTTTTTTTTTTTTTTTGCAGGGTACATTTTCAACATTTTTTAATAATGACGTTAAAAACAAAATATCGTGACTTTGAAAAATTTTAAATTTTCAATGATTTTCAAGCATGACATTAACGATAAAATATCACGTCTTTGAAAAGCCTTAAAATTCCAATGATTTTTAAGCATGACATTAAATTTAAAATATCACTTCTTTGAAAAACCTTAAAATTCCAACAATTTTCAAGCATGGTGCTAAGAAAAAATATTTATAATTGTTTTCAACCATAACATTAAAGATAAAATATCACGACTTAGAAAAACATTAAAATCTTGACAATTTTTCAACCATGGAATTAAAACCAAAGATTATGACTACAAAACAATCTTAAATTTTCAAAATATTTCAAGCATGACATTATGGAAAAATTTTATGACTAAAAAAACTTTAAAAATGAACACCTAAATGAAAGAGTTATTATACCAAGAGTAATTTTTTAAATGCTAAATGTATAGTGATTTTGAAATCTTAGCCTAAGACAACTTGATACATTGCAAAAAAAATTTAAAAATCAACTATCAAATTGACACGCAGTGTAGGTGAGCTCAACCCATTGTAATGAAAACTTAAAGACCAACCATGAAATTAACACATTGTGGGGCACACTCGATTCATTATAACGAAAAAATTAAAATCAACTATCAAATTGCACATAATGGGATCGGGTTGCTAGACAAGCATCGACACAGACCCTACAAAATATATATATATATATATATATATATATATATATATATAAGAAAGAAAAATACATAAGAAAACAAAAATAAAAATATTCAAAAAATAAAAAATAATAACAACTAATAAAACATAAAAAAGCATGACGAAAAAAATCAAATATAAAAAAACATATAGTAATGAAATAAAAAACTATAAAATCTAAAAAAGTTAACCGTACCATCTAAAATTAAAAAAAAAAAAAGAAAAAGAAAAAAAGAAAAGAAGGGTAAAATAAAAAAAAAAAAAAAAAAAAAAAAAACAAGCCCCAAGGGTTAGCTCAATCGGTCAAGTCGGGGCCTCGCCAATGGGAGGTCACAGGGTCGAAACCCGAAAGCTCTTGGGGTTAGGTCTGTGGTGACCGAGGGGTGGACCCCCTTCAGGTGGGGTCCACCCAGATTGCAAAGAACCTGGAGTAGCGGATCAACTGACCAGGGTCCGTGAACCAGCTGGAAAAATAAAAAAATAAAAAAAAAAAATAAAAAAATAAAAAATAAAAATGAAATTTCTCGGCAACCCGAAACCCAACCAGCCAGGGGTGGTAAGGGGATGATTCATAACAAAAAATAAATTAAATTTCATTAAAAAAAAAACCATAAAAATGTAAAAATAAAAATAAAACAAAAAAAAATTATAAGATTAAAAAAAATAAACACACACATATGTATGTGTGTGTGTGAAAAAAAAAATACAAATTTTTAAGTTAAAAATAAAAACCAAAAACATCATTTAAATAATTACAAAAAAAATAAATTAAAATTAAAAAAAAAAAAAAAAAAAAAAAAAATTACAAAGAAAATTAAAAATATTTAAATTAAAAAAAATTATTAAAAAAAAACTAAAATAATTTAAATTTAAAATTAAAAAAAAAATTAAAATTAATTTTTTAAAAATAAATTAAAAAAACAATTAAAAAAAAAAACAATTAAAAAAAAAAACAATTAAAAAAAAACAACAATAAACCCTTCCTCCACCCTCGGCCCTCCCCTCCCGCTCCCTTCCCCCTCCCCCACCAGACCCCGGTCGCCGTCCTCCCCCACACCGCCCTCCCCTCCCGACCCGGGCCCCCAGCCCGCGGCCTCTTAGCCACTGGCTGGGGCCCGGGTGGGGAGGGGAGCGCGGTCGGGGGAGCGCGGCGGGGGGGTGTTGGGTGGGGGGCTAGGTGGGGGAGGGGAGGGGAGGACGGTGCAGGGGGGTCGACAGTTGGGTGGGGGAGGCGAGAGGGGAGTGGTCGAGAAGGTTGTTGTTGTTGTTGTTTTTTTTTTTTTATTCTTTTAAATTGTTTTATTTTTTTTTTTAATTTTTTTTTTTAATTTGTTTTGAATTTTTTTTAATATGTTTTTCTATATATATATATATATATATATATATATATATATATATATTTAATTTATTGTTTTGATGTTTTTTTTGCTATAATTTAATTTGTATTATTTAATTTTATGTTATTTCTTTTTTTTTTTTAATTTTAAACTAAAAAAATCCTTAAATTTTTATTTTATTTTTTATTTTTTTTTAAACCTAATGAGATTTTTCTTTTTTATTTGTTTTCCTAACTTAAAAATATGTTTTTGGATTTTTTTTTTTTGTGATTCAATTTGTTTTTCTTTAAATTATATATATATATATATATATATATATATATATATATCTTTTTATTTTCTCATATTTGTTTATATATTTTTTGTTTTTTTCTCGTTAATTTATTATTATTATTATTATTATTTATTTTATTTTTTTGTCATGTTTTCTAGTTTTTTTTTTTTTTTTTTTTTTTTTTTTTTTTTTTTTTTTTTATGTTTTTTTTGGTTATATATATATATATTTTATTTTTTTTAATTTTATATATTTTTATGTTTTATTACTAACATGTTTTTATTATTGTTATTATTTTTTTTGTTTTTTGTTTTTTTTTTTTACATTTTTATAGGTTTTAGGTTTTTTGTTTGTATATATTTTTTTGTATTTGATTTTTTTTGTCATTTTTTTTTTTACTAACATGAAAATCACCAACATTTAAAAAAAAATATCCACACTTAATTGATTAGAAAATTTAAAGTGTAAAAATTAAGCCTTTAAACAAAAAGGGTTGATGCTCATCAACACTTTTCAAAATCAAGATGAAAATCACTAACAAAAAAAAAATGTTCACACTTGATACATAAAAAAATTTGAAGTGTAAAAAATAAGCCCTCTAAAAAAAAATGTTGATGCTGCATCAACACTTTTCAAAATCAGCATGAAAATCACTAACATTTAAAAAAATTGTTCACACTTGATACATAAAAAAATTTAAGTGGCAAAAATATGCTCCAAAAAAAAAGTGTATTCTGAATCACCATTTTTCAAAATCGAGTGATTTTTTGCTACCTCAAAAAAACGGGTACTAGGTCATTTTCTCGTTTGATCGGTAACTATGTTTAAAATCAATCACCCAATAGTTTACTACAATAGTTTACTAACATGCATGTGATATCAATGCACATACCTATCAATGCGTGTGAATTTCCATTTTCATCCCTATTCAAATAATTAAAAAGAATCCTACATGATTAGAAACAAGTAAAAAATAATATTGTATTAGTGTCTTTTCTTTTGCATTGGAATTTAGGTACAAGGTGTAGTCAATTCTTGTACAAGATTGTGTCACATAAGAAATAAATGTTTTTATCCCATGTTTGTGCTTTATATTTATCTAGCAACATAAATCCATATTTTGAATCCTTTACATATTTTTCCACTACCTCCTTTGTCCATGTTGCTTCAATTATGGGAGTAGTTTGTAATTTTACCACTGATAATAAAGACTATGTGGTGACATTGTGAATGTCTATGTTATAATCAATTTCAAAATCAAAACCTTATGGCTTCCTTAGCTACTTGGCTTGGTGGTTGAATAATTGTTTTGCATTAAGAAGTACTTAAGGATTTGGCAATGCGTCTTGATGACAAAGCATCAACCCAACAAGCACTACTTGAACTTTTCAACTACATGCACAAGATAGAATATTTCCATTTCATAAAAACTCTAGAGTTTTTCTTTCCATCTTAAATTCCCACTTTTAAAGGCTGAAGATTATTGATGGACGATTGCATAGATTTTGCTTCTTGAAGCATTACATTCAATTAAAAAACACCATGAAATATAAAAGTGTTCAAACTAGGTTGGATGCCATTATCGTTTCAAGGATTGAAATGTAGATTTTTCTACATATGTACAATGGAATTGATCTTTTTCGTGAGTTCAATAAGTGGAGCCATAAGTCCTCCAAGCCCTTTTACATGTTTCTCACTATATACACTATATTAACCCAAGAATACTATTCACTGTGTTACATTTTTAGGTGTTGACAAATCAAGAAGGGATTGATTCTTTGCAAATTTACTTTCACGTAGTCTATGTTGTTAATGTGCCCCAAATACCTAATTTCAATTTTTCTTGATCGCACTTGGATTTGTTAGGAAAACATGCTTTTTTGACAAGAGTTCTAAACATTACATATATGATGTATATGTTTCTCCAAATTTTCTTCGTAGATCATAATATCATAAATGGATAAAGCACAAACTTTCTTCACTAGGGTCACAGTACTTTAGAAAGTCAGTGGGGAATTTGTGGACCCAAAAGCATTTTCTTGAACTCAAAGTGGTCGTGATGTGCTTGAAGGAAATCTTGTATTTGTCACATTCTCTTATCTTGATTTGATAATCGCTTGGTCATAATCAATATTTTTGGTTATGGTTCTCCCTTGTAATTCATCAAATAACTTATCAATGCATGAGTAGGTTGTTTAGTCTTATGATTTAATTCCTCCTAATCTATGCACATGCAAAATGATCCAACTCTCTTCTTCACCAATATATTTAGCAATGAAAAAAGACTCTTGTTGGAAACAACACATCCTAAATATGATTCTCAATTACATGTTGATTTCATCTTTAAAAACCTTAAGATGATGGCACAGAGGAATGATTACTAGTTTAGACCTTGGATTCAACTTGATAATGTGATCTATTACTCTGAGTCTGATGATAGTCTATGAGAAAATCTCTTGAAGGTATCTTCAAATTCATTGCCTTGTTAACCTTTATCCAATGAATACGTAGTTGTCAGGGTTGAAAACCTAAATAAGTAAGGCCTTTAAGTTCCTATTGGTGTTAGGGATAAATACTTCGTTATATCGAGGTGGACGATACTTTGCTAGGGGATATGAAAGATCCTATCCATTAGTTTTATAGGGTGTTGTGTTCCAATAAGGATTTGAAAGGTCTTCTCATCATGGATTAGGTATCTCCTTCTAGTAAGACCTTGATTTAATGGCTTTAATTAAGTGGTAAAGAATTCATACTTGTATGACTTTTAAAGGCCTTATCAAAAGGGTACAAGTAAATACTTCCAATAAGGCCTTGAAAGAGCCTTTCACTTTTTTAATGCCAATAACCAAAGACTTCTCTGACGATTTTCGTTCATCATATTTTATTGATTGTTTTTCCGCAATTTTAATATGTAACCCTTTTATTGAATTGACTCAAAAATAAACATTAGATTACCCTTATGAGTTTATTTGATCATCTTCTGGATTGAAATTAATTGTTTGCATCATGTTGCATTACTTCTATGGTGATCAATAATTGGTACTTTCCATACTTCAAACATGTATTATCATAGTGCATGTGAAATTTTCCCAATGTTTTCATCCATTTTACTCCCATGATCACATATGCTCTGCCATATATACCACACAAATATAAAAATTTGATTCATAATAATCCAATTTGTGACCTTTACCATCCCTTTACATTACGTCATAGTTTCATTTTCCGTGGATACTTGAAAATTATATAGAGGTTATGCTTGTACACCCAAATCCCTTACTAATTTAAGATCATTAAAATCGTGAGCATTGACATGGTCAATGAATTATCCTTACATTAAACTCTCACCTTACTCTCAAATTATGGTATTGTAGAATTCTAAAAAAGATGTTGGGGAGAATTATATGAATATATTGATGTTTAGGGGCTTCTAATTTTATAGGCTCATCTTCATCTTTAGTGGAATCTTTTGTGTTATTATCTATCTCTCTAAGATCTTCATCTAAAATTTCAAACATCTAAATTCTTGTAGGTGCCCTGAAGCGATGACCTTTGACCTAAGTCTCTTTGCACCGATAGGAAAGTAATTCTTACTTTAAATCTATAATAATTGTTTTATCCCTTAGTTTTAAAATTGGGTCGAGTAGGAGAGGAATTATAAATTATTTTGGATTTATCCATACTCCATGAATAATCATTTATTGGTTAAAGAATCATTAGATACAAAGATTTAATGTACTTAATTATTAACACCTATGAGTATTCCTCTACTTGTTGAACAACGTTTTACAATGTACTTGGCTTCAAAGCCTTGACATATCCTTGAATTGAATCCTTTGGTCCATTAATATAAGTAACAACCAAATTTCAGGGAGAGAGTTTGTTTACCAACAAACTTGGTTGAAAAAATTCTCTAGATTAAGATGCCACACTTAATAGTATAAAATTAAAATTATTGAACATTGCATCACTCACACACTAGCCAAAAAAGGAATAGTATAAGAAATAAAACACATACACAGAGATTCCTCCTCCCAATTATCTTTTCATTCCTTTAATCAAATATTACAAGGTTACCTTCATAACTTGCTTGAATTGGAAACTATATGATCAATAAAATCTCCTAGTTTTGAAGAATGTGACCCATGTATTAAAGAGAAAAACTAAAATCATATGGTACAATAGTATAACTTACTATTTTCTATCTTTTTTGGACAACAAATAACTCTCCCTCCTCTCAAGACTAAACCACACTAAAATAACCACACAAGATAAAGTATGTCCTATAAAACTGAAGGTGTGTGTCCTATGCATGAAAGGAACTTGTATAATAGTGTATAGGTTGCCATATTTGATAGTTAAGCAATTTTCTCTCCTTCTCCTTGAATGCACTCTTCCCTTTTCCTACATTCTCTTGCTCTCTTCTCATGTTTGTGATTGGTCTCTCCTATTTTGTCCTATTTATGGTTTGGTAGAATATAATTAATCTCCTCAATCATAACTGCCACTTGTCTCAATCATGAGATGTTGGACTAAGATTATATCCTAATCTAAATCACCAATTTTCTAAAACTCCTAAACCATTTAATTTTAGATTCTTATGACTAATCAATTTAAAAACATAAGATTCCTTATTTTATTTTTAAAATGAAATTAACAAATACAATTATTCCCCACTTTTCCTAAGTGGTCAATATAAAACAATTTGAGCCATTTTTTGCATTTCACATTGAACCTATGTATGACGTTCCTACTCTAGATACATTTATCAACACTCTCTCTTAGCAAGGAAGGAATTATACACAAACATAAGTCTATCTCTAAATCTCTCAAACTTCCATTTGTATAAGGGTTTGGTTGGAATATTAGCTACCTATTGATCCATGGGAATATACTAGAGCATTACTGCTCCCTTCTGGACCATGTCTCGTAGGAAGTGATATATAGTCCCTATGTGCCTGGGCCTATCATGAAACACTTGATTCTCAAAGAGTTTGATACAATGTTGATTATCATAGTAAATGATTGTGTAGTCCAACGCATAATTAAATAGCCACACAAGTAACTTGTGAATTCAAATTACCTCAAAACTAGTATTATCGGCTACCATGTATTATCTCTGTAGATCTAAGTTACATGAAAGTCCACTTCATGTTGAACCAATATATTGCATTGATCCCAAGCTAAATTAGCACCTCATGGTGCTCTTCATATTCATTATAGTGCATTCCCAATCTTAGTTTGAATACTCTTGCAACTTGAATTTGCAATCTCCAAGATATCTTAGACCATACTCCAAATGGGGTCCATATGAACTTGCTATTATAGTAATGGTAAAGAGAACCATGTGATTCATGATGTTATTCACTTCCCTAATTGTAAGTTTACCACTAGATTTTCGAGCCCGTGTTTGACATTACTAACTGATGTAGCTATGCACATTCTCTTTACCACTACTTCTTCCCCCTAATACAACTAGTAGGGCACCTCGCCTCTGTTGAAATATGGCAACAAGAATATTCCAATTTAATTTGTCCTTGAATTAAATTATGAATTAAAACTGAATTTAGTCTTAACAGCTACTTGGAAATAATTAATTAATTTATTTTAAATTAATTAGTTGGAGAAATTCAAGTTAGAAGTCCTTCTAAAGTCATGCAGGAGTTATCCCTTGAATTAAGGAGATAAGATTGAGTTATATTTGAGTTGTAATTAGTTAGCTCAGTTTACTAAGTTAAGTCCAGTTAAATTAGTTCCAAACTGTTTGAGGAACTAATACAGAGTTAACAGATAGTTGGTGCATGCATGCACTCAACTAGTGCTACTCCAGTTAACTGAAGATTCCCTCATCAAAAACCCATGCAGGTCTATTATGAGAAAGACCCAGTTGAGTTAAATGTCAAGGACAATGTACTATCAATTGCATGTGTTTTCTCAAAGAGAAAACTCATGCATGCAGTCAAGGATTTAATCCTTGAGGATTGCACAGCTTTGAAAGAGATCATCCACTTGGTAATAGGAGAATCATCCCAGAGGAACACCGCAAGGAAATATGAGCTTAGAGGGTAGAGAGGAAGGCTAGAGAGAAGCCAAGATTACCTATGAGCATCTGTGAAGATTGTACTAAGAGCTGACTAGCTGTGAGAGCTAAGGCTTTGTATAATTCCTATGTATTTCCACTATGTATGATAATACAATTGATCTGAAAATGGGGAACTTAGGCTCGTTGTCTAACCTATAAGGACCCCTCCCACTTCCAAAGCTTAAATTTTCCTAAGTCTTATTGATTAACCAATGCGGAATTAATAATATGCTTGAAAATATAGGTGTATGATTATGTTTGTTTTAAATTGTTTATGTGCTTTTTAAATTTTGTTGTTTGTGCGGATATGTATTTACATATGATAGTAGACAAATGCAGCAATATGCAAACACATAAGGCAACAATTTAACATGGAGTTCACCCAAAACTCTTGGGCTACATCTCCTTGAGCTCTAGTCAACTCAACTAGGCCCTCTGGGATTATGGCAAAGTCCTTTTACAAGATCTTGGCTCAACTCCACTATTTTACACAGAAACAATGGGTTTAGACACCATTTTATCCCTGGCTCTTGAAGCTCTCAGCTTTCTGGCTCTCGGCTCTCGCTCTGGCTCTCGGCTCTGGCTTCTTTAGCTCTTGCTTCTTTGGCTCTAGCTTTTGCCTTCTACAACTTACAGCTCTCTGGCTTTTCACTTGACCTCCAAGTGACTCCCTTGGCTGCTTTGCACAGTAGCTTTTTGCTCCCTTTGCTCTCTTTGCCTCTGCTTCCTGCTTTGGCTTAGTCTTTTGCGCTCCTGTCTCAGCACTCTCTTCTGTCTTTGTCATTCTGTGGCTTTTAAGCCAATCGGCACTATCCGTTTGTTTCCTCTTCTAGGCTCTCTAGCTCCTGACCTTTGTCTGCTCGAATCCCCTTATGAGCATTAGCAATCATGGCATAACGTCTTCAGGGAAGGTGGCCACCTGTTCTGAAATGGGAGGGACCATCGGGCCTTTGAAATCCAAAAAATAGCATTCTCTGTTTACACAAAAAATACACTAAAAACATGGGAAAATTCACCAAACTTTCGTTTATTGGACTTCAAATATCCTTAAATCTGCCCTATACTCCTATCGGGTCCGTCTGTAATCACTATGCAAGTCACAATGCCCTTGTGCCATGGTTCCCTTTGTATTTGTAAAAGTACATTAAAAACATGGGAAAATTCGACAAAGGGCTTTATGGCAGACTTCAAATAATTATGCAGCGGCATTTACAAACCCTTTCAGGTCCAGCTTCATCACATCGGGTGCATTCCTTTTGTATTTCATTTATTTAAGGAAACATGTTATTGCACGAGAAATTCTGTTTTTCCGGAACTCAAAACTTATCAACCCGCGCTTATAAAGTCTGTCGGGTCCGACGTTATCACCCCTTTATACCTCTACGACGCGACGATGTGATGCGATATATCGCAATCGCAATCGCATCTCGCATAGCCCCGAGGGTCCTTCCATTGCCTTATGGCATCGCCGATGCCGATCTGCCGATATCAGTGATCGAAATATCACTCAGCCCGGGGTCCCGCCTTAAGTCCCATGCCCTTGCCAATGCTGATATGTTGATCCGATCATCGGCAATCGGGGTATCGCATGATCGCAGTCGTTGAGTTGAGGGTCCCAATATCGGATACATGTCTGCCTCCGATCTGATTGATCGGATTGGCTGATCAGGGTTTCTTCCGCCTCCACTTAAGTCCGGCCTTTGCCTTTTTACGATGCGATTTCCCTTTATAAGGGGTTTTTTTGCCATTTTTAAGGGATTTTGCCTCTTTTTCCAAAGAACAAAGGCATCTTCTTTCTGCAATAACTTATGCACCCTAAGTCAATTTTAGCCCATTCAAGTTGCAGTAGATTTAGAAGGAAAAGATATCTGCAATGGGACTATTTTCAAAAACTTCCTTGGACTTTCATTTTCCTCTTTGAGGAACACTTATACGTAAGAGTCTATCCAAAATCCATTTTGGATCATGCCTTCCCACTTAAGAACTTTTGGTCTCCAAAAGATTGACATACTAATCTGAACAATAAATGAGAGTAACAACACCCTCTTCTTTCAGCCTCCACACACTTTCCTTGCATAGTGCCTCTGAACCAAAGTCTCTGACCACTTTCCTTTTTGGATGTGTTGGTTCTCTTGGGAAGAACTGTCTTCCTTCTTGCCTTCATGCAGAACTTCTTCTGAAATGGTCATAGAAGGCAGTTTGAACTTTTCTACCTTGATCATTAATCCAAGGTGGCTCAAAAAAATGTGAAGTACATCTGCTCCACAAAACTTTCATTTGTACATGTTTGACAAGCTATCAACAAGAACATAAATACATACAACAATTGGATGGCTTAAACTCTTGCTTCAACAAAAGAAACAGATTTCACATCTTGTGAACACCTCCATGTCTTACATCTGCATACAAATGATGGACTAGATAACAAGCCCACAAAACATGCCTTTAAACAAATGACCCTTCAAGTCAAGCATGTAGAAAAAGACCATTAGGACTCTTTTTCAAAAGATGAAACACTTCATCATTATCTCCAGATTGGAGACCAAGTTAACTTCTCCCAAGTCAACATGGCATCACATGCATGTCAAAGCAATCAAACGTGCAAGCTAATTACACATACATGTTCAAAAACAAGGAAATCATCAACATCCTTGTGTTCATGCATCTCATGCTCATGCATGCATTTCATCCTTCAACTTTCACTTAAGCACATTGTACTTTCGAAGATGAAATGAAATATAATGTTGTAGCAAGAAGTGCAAATAGATGCATCAATAGACATGCAATATTAATCGGATGAGAACTCTAACCGTTTCTTACCAATCCCTTCGAAAGGTACTACCTTTTTTTGCACATCAGCATCATCATGTGAATCATCCTGAGACACATCATCCATGGAATCTTCCTTTCTATTTCCGCCATATTCTCTTTCCACTTTCTTCAACTTTTGTGGAACCATCGTTGGATTCAAAGTCCAACATTTTGCAGCAAGATGCCCTTGCTTATGGTAGTAAGTGCACTGCATGTGCATCCTCTTGACAACATGATTTACCTTGTCCAATGGGCCTTTGGCTTCTTGCTTTCTTTCCTTCAAAAGTTTCTTGTATGTGGCCATTCTCTTCCAACATCTAGAAACATTATGGTTATCCCAACCACAAAAGGAACATGCAACTATTTTCTCATATCTATGTGGAAATTTATCATTCTTTGCAAAATCAAAAGGAAGATGATTAGAACCAGATTTATACCTTTCTCTTTCACCTTTATTGCCTTCATGAGGAGGTGAATTGAATGAAGAAGTGGCTCCCTTTGGAACACCATCAATCTCTTCAAGGTTGTCAGAGTCTCCCCATCTCTCTGGTTCAAATGTGTGCCTCTGAACACTTGCATCCTGAAAATGATGTTTCAAGCTATTGCATTCCTCCTAAATACAATCTTCACACTTCTGAGGTAGAGGACATGAAATGAAGCTCCTTCTTGGGACTGTTTCAATGGCCTTCATGGCAGTTTTGGAAATCTCTCCATAAGACTGTCCATAGCCAAGACCCAAATACTTAGGCCTTTCCTCAACCATTATTGGTTCAACAATACCTTTTGCATGCTTTCCCAAGCCCTTTCCTTCATAGTCCATCTTGGACATTAGCTTGGAACCTATGCCTTTGGTATGTTTTTCAAAAGAACCAATATAAGCATTCTTATAAGAATTTGAAGAAAAACTGGAATGGTTTACCTCTTCTTCAAGCTGATACTTGACTAAGGCTTCTTGGGCAACAAAGAGCTATGTATCCAACTCATGCATCCTTTTCAGGTTCATATTTTCAATATGAAGTTGCCTCTCCATTTCCTTCAATTTGTCAGAAAGCAACCACTTCTCTTCCTTCATGGAATTCAACTACTCTCTAAGTATGTTTCTCTTCCTTCCATCCTCATACATTTCTCTCACCATATCCATCATGGTGGACAAGTCTTGCTTCATGTCTTCATCAAAGAGTCTTGTGGTGATGAAAGAAGGATTCGAGGACTCACTTGTAGAAGTAGTCATTATAACCATGAACAAAAGAACTTCAAACAAGATTAACAAAGAGCTTATTCAAGCAACCTTTGTCAACAAACCTCTTGTGCTTAAAGGATTACTTTGAGGTCCTTTGGGATAGAATAATGTCGTCAACCCTTCTTCCTTTTTGTCCTTCCTGGACTGAGCTATCAATAGCTTCCGTTCACCTCTGCAAACTCAAACAATAGTCAGTCTACAAAACAAGCATATAATCAACCTCTAACTGTTTAAACACCTTTTAGACAAGCAATCTTTCCTCTGCCAATCAAGCATGCTGATATAACCTTTTTTGAAGGTGGGTTTAATCAATCTCAAGCTCTGATACCACCTGATCTGAAAATGGGGCACTTAGGCTCCTTGTCTAACTTACAAGGACCTCTCCCACTTCCAAAGCTTAAATGTTCCCAAGTCTTATTGATTAACCAATGCGGAATTGATAATATGCTTGAAAATATAGGTGTATGCTTATGTTTGTTTTAAACTGTTTATGTGCTTTTTAAATTCTATTGTTTGTGCTGATATGTAAATACATATGACAGTAGACAAATGCAGCAATAAGCAAACACATAAGACAACAATTTAACATGGAGTTCACCCAAAACTCTTGGGCTACGTCTCCTTGAGCTCTAGTCAACTCAACTAGGCTCTCTGGGATTATGGAAAAGTCCTTTTACAAGCTCTTGGCTCAACTCCACTGTTTTACACAGAAACAATGGGTTTAGACACCATTTTATCCCTGAATCTTGAAGCTCTCGGTTCTCGCTCTAGCTCTCAGCTCTGGCTTTTGCCTTCTGCAACTTACAGCTCTCTGGATTTTCACACGACCTCCAAGTGACTCCCTCGGTTGCTCTGTGTAGTAGCTTTTTTCTCCCTCTGCTCTCTTTACCTCTACTTCCTACTTTGGCTTAGCTTTTTGTGCTCCTGTCTCATCACTCTCTTATGTCTCTGTCATTCTATGGCTTTTAAGCCAATCGGTGCTGTCTATTCATTTCCTCTTCTGGGCACTCTGGCTCCCAAACTCTGTTCTATTGAATCCCCTTCTGAGCGTTAGCAATCATGGAATAACGTCTTCAGGGAAGGTGGCCACTTGTTCTGCAATGGAAGGTACTGTCGGGCCTTTTAAATCCCCAAAAATAGCATTCTTTGTTTACACAGAGAAATACACTAAAAACACGGGAAAATTCGCCAAACTGTCATTTATCGGACTTCAAATATCCTTAAATTTGCCCTATACTCCTATCGGGTCTGCCTGTAATCGCTATCGCAAGTCACAATGTCCCTGTGCCGTGGTTCCCTTTTTATTTGTAAAAATACATTAAAAACATGGGAAAATTCGACGAAGGGCTTTATGGCAGACTTCAAATAATTATGCAACGGCATTTACAAACCCTTTTGGGTCTAGCTTCATCGCATCGGGCGCATTCCTTTTGTATTTTGTTTATTTAACGAAACGCGCTATTACATGGGAAATTTCGTTTTTCCGGAACTAAAAACTTATCAAGCCGTGCCTATAAAGTCCATTGGGTCTGACGTTATCACCCCTTTATACTGCTGTGACGTGATGATGCGATGCGATATATCGCAATTGCATCTCGCATAGTCCCAGGGGTCATTCCCTTGCCTTATGGCATCGTCGATGCCAATCCGCCGATATCGGCAATCACAATATCGCTTGACCTGGGGTCTCACCTTAAGTCCCATGCCCTCGCCAATGTCAATTTGCTGATTCGATCATCGGCGATTGGTGTATCGTATGATCACAATCGCTGAGTTCAGGGTCCCAATATCACATACATGTCTGCCTTCGATCCGATTGATCGGATCGACCAATCGGGGTTTCTTCCGCCTTTGCTTAAGTCCGGCCTTTGCCTTTTTCTGATGCGATTTCCCTTTATAAGGGTTTTTTGTTTTTCCATTTTTAAGGTATTTTGCCTCTTTTTCCAAAGAACAAACACATTTCTTTTTGCGATAACTTCTGCACCCTAAGTCCATTTTAGCCCATTCAAGTTGCAGTAGATTCAGAAGGAAAAGATCTCTGCAATGGGGCTATTCCAAGAACTTCCTTGGACTTTCATTTTCCTCTGTGAGGAACACTTAGACTTAGGAGTCTATCCAAAATCCATTTTGGATCAATAATAGTGTGGGGTTTTTAGCTGAGGCTTTCCCCAAAGTATTTTCATGTGTATTGTGCCATTGATTCTTCTTCTTCTGGTTATATTGTTCAGCTCGATATTTAAGCTTCCACAAGTTGATAGTAGAAGTAGGTTATAGTATTCTACTTTGATTTATATTGCATTATCGGGTTAACCTACCATCAAATTTTCTACATTGTATCAGAGCTAAATTTGTAGAAATTTTCTACATGGTATCAAAGCTGTGAACAATATACTAGGAAGAGAATTCAAAGTTTGAAGTTCGGGGTTGCAGGTGTAAATCGAATTCATATCATACTTGAAGGTTGGCCAAAGGCGTTCTATGGCTTGAGACTCAAGTATGCCTTGGAAGGTAGCTCGAATTACATGGCATGGAAAGATAGAATGGAGGTTGTATTAGAAGACAATGGCTTGAAGGAATTCATTGATCAAGAAATCCCAAAGCTAGCTTCAACTAATGCACAAGAGTTGGATGAGTGGAAGAAGTGTGTGGTGAAGGCCTCGAGTCTCCATGGGAAGGATACTCCATTTTCAATGTGGAAGACATTGAAGTACCTCTACTAGAACAGTAGCAACCAGAGGAAACTGGCGCTCAAGGAAAAGCTTTGAAGAATCAAGATGGAGAAGGGCGATACTATTTCCACATATCTAAAAAAGCTCACCACCTACAGAGATGAGCTTGGCAGTGTGGGAATAACTACTGTCAATGATGATATGGTGAGCCTCGCTCTCCTTGGCCTTCCAAAGAGTTGGAATAGCTTCCAAGACTCTGTGAATGGAAGGAAGAAACTGTCAGATTGGGAACGAATGTGGTCAGATCTTATGCAGGAAGAGATCAAGAGGAGCACATGAGATGGTTCTTCATCCAAGAATGATGATGAATAAAATCTTGCCTTAAAAAGTAAGGAAAGTAAAGGGAAGGGGAAGGCTTCCCATTTCAAGTCAAATTCTTCTCATGGAGGGAAGAAGGGTGACATGTCTAAAGTAATATGCTTTAATTGTCACAAGATGGGACATTCCATCGAAGAAGTCCAAGAAGGGATCCTCAAAAGGATCAGAAGGTGAGGCATTAGCCTCTTAGTTCGAAATGGACTTTACCCTCATCACATGCATGGTGTCATCGATGATGGTTGTGTCTGGTATCTTGACAGTGGAGCCTCATTCCACATGACCGGTGATAAAAATTTATTCAGTTCCTTGGAGGAGAAAGAGCTCAAGATGCGCATAGAGATGGGTGACGAATGAAGGTATAGTGTTTCAGGAGTGGGCACGGTTGCTTTTTAGAGGGAGAATGGAGCTCCTCTCACCTTGCTAGATGTGATGGATGTGCCTGGATTAAAGAAGAACTTGGTCTCTATCACGATGTTGGAGGACGAAGGCTATGATGTTGTCTTCAGTAAAGGAAAGGCGTTCCTAAGACACATAGACACGGGTCAGACCAAGAGGATAGGGATTCGGGTGAAGAATCTCTATAAACTAGAGGTAGATTATTGTGCAGCATTGAGTATTTGTGAAAAGCCAATACATTGGCAAGTTGTGGCACATGCGGTTGGGCCATTTTCATCATGGGGATTTGAAGATAATGCCGCAGATATCTATAGGACTTCCCAAAGGTAAACTTGAGAAAGTTGACACATGCAAAGGTTGTACCTTGGGAAAGTACACCAAGTCTTCCTTTCATGTTAGAGACAGTCGAGCAGAGGCTATCTTATAGCGAGTTCATACTGATTTGTGTGGACCATTCTCGACGGTATCCACAGTGAAGAAAAGGTATTATGTGATTTTCATTGATGACTATTCTCGTAAATGCTGGATTTATTTCATGCAGAAGAAGGACCAAACTTTCACAAAGTTTTGTGAGTTCAAAGCTTTGGTCAAGAAGGAGTTAGGGAAGAAGATCAAGGCCTTGAGAAGTGACAACAGTGCAGAATATGTCTCTCAAGAGTTTAAGGACTTCTGTGCAGCGGAAAGAATTAAACGAGAGTTGACGACACCTCATAACCCACAACAGAATGGGGTGGCCAAGAGGAAGAACAAAACTATTATAGGGGCAACATGGGCAATGCTGCATGACCAAGGCCTACCACTTCACTTGTGGGCTGAGGCATGCAACACAACGATTTATTTGCAGAATAGAAGCCCACATCGCATACTTGGGATGAAGACACCAGAGGAAGCTTTCTCCGATAAGAGACCAGATGTGGGTCACTTCAGGATATTTGTCTCATCGATATATTTCCATGTGACAAAGGATGCACGAAAGAAGCTTAAGTCGATAGCAGAGTTGGGGATATTTGTGGGGTACATTGATACACCTCAAAACTATCGGGTGTACTTGCCTACCAGTCGGAGGAGTGTGGTTCACAGAGATCTCAAGTTTGATGAGAAGAAGGCCATGCAAGTTTCCCTTGAGAGGGAGCTCCAACTATAGGCTGTGGAGGAACTGTTGTTTCCTAAGGAGGAGGAGCCTCAGACTGATGCAGAGCAGCCGCATGCAGAGGTTCCAGGAGTGGAGACATCCACTCAAGCAGAGTCTTCCAGAGATGGATGGAAGCGCACAAAAGAAGTTGACAGATTGTTGGAGGATGCGAGAAAGAATGTGGGAGCACCATCTTCTCAGAGCAGACAAAGGAGGTCACTTGAGAGGTACACTAGATACATGGCCCTTGCTGGGGAATGTGTTGAGACCGAGCCATCTTCCTTTGAGGAAGTAGTGCAACATCTGATTTGGGTTGATGCTATGGTGGAGGAGTATGACTCCATAGTTCATAACAATGTTTTGGATGTGGTTCCGAGACCGGAGAACAAGTTAATTGTGAGTTCCAGTTGGCTTTACAAGGTAAAGCAAGCTGCTGATGGTAGTGTGGAGAAGCATAAGGCAAGATTTTTTTCCCGTGGCTTTTCACAGGTCGAGAGGATCATGTTGCTGCAGTATATTTTGACAGAGGAGCAAGATGTTGACATTTTGAAAAAGGCATTGTCAAAGTGTAAATTTGAGTTCCATAGCGATAGGATCGGGGTGGAAGATAATCCCTTTCTTGTTGAGATGGAGTGTTGAAATATGGCAACAAGAATATTCCAATTTAATTTTTCCTTGAATTAAATTGTGAATTAAAATTGAATTTAGTCTTAATAACTACTTGGAAATAATTAATTAATTTATTTTAAATTAATTAGTTGGAGAAATTCAAGTTAGAAGTCTTTCTGAAGTCTTGCAAGAGCTATCCCTTAAATTAAGGAGATAATATTGAGTTATATTTGAGTTGTAATTAGTTAACTTAGTTTACTAAGTTAAGTCCAGCTAAATTAGTTCCAAACTATTTGAGGAACTAGTAGAGAGTTAACAGTCAGTTGATGCATGCATGCACTCAACTAGTGCTACTCCAATTAACTGAAGATTCCCTCATCAAAAACTCATGCATGTCTATTCTGAGAAAGACCAAATTGAGTTAAAGGTCAAAGACAGTGTACTTTAAGTTGCGTGTGTTTTCTCAAAGAGAAAACTCATGCATGCAGTCAAGGATTTAATCCTTGAGGATTGCACAGTTTTGAAAGAGATCATCCACTTGGTAATAGTAGAATCATCCCAGAGGAATAGTGCAAGGAAATAGGAGCTTGGAGGGTAGAGGGGAAGGCTGGAGAGAAACCAAGATTTCCTGTGAGCATCTGTGAGGATTGTACTGAGAGTTGGCTCATTGTGAGAGCTAAGGATTTATATAATTCCTATGTATTTCCACCATGTATGATAATACAATAGTGTGGGGTTTTTAGCTGAGGCTTTCCCCAAAGTATTTTCATGTGTATTGTGCCATTGATTCTTCTTCTTTTGGTTATATTGTTCAACTCGATCTTTAAGATTCCACAAATTGATAGTAGAAGTAGGTTATAGTATTCTGCTTTGATTTATATTGCATTATTGGGTTAACCTACCATCAGATTTTCTATAGCCTCAATAATCCTATTAATGAGCCCTAGTATTTCACCAAGAGTGTTGCAACTCCCAAGGGCTCCTCAACTCTATTTATCAACCCGGGGTTCATACAAACTTCGAGGTGACAATGCTATATGCACAGTAGATGGGATTCTACTCATGCCACCCTCAACTAGGACATCTGATCAATAATGCTCCAAGACCATTCCTCCTACTGAATTAGAATGAAAGTTGGCTAATGAAGGTGCAATTCAGAAGCTACCTCTAACTATGACAAGAAAAATGCTATTGAATTCAACTTGTAAATTCTATTGAAACCATTCATGAAAAGACAAGAGCTAAACTACTTGCAGAAAGGAAACTACATTATCTTGCAACATTCATCAAGCTATCAGATCTACTTGTAGAAAGGAAGCTAATCTCTCTTACATAACCTACCAAACTGTAATTCAAGATTCTATGTACCATCTAACTAGCTCACACTTGCATGTAAATCAATATTCTATTTGTGCCAAATCTGTGATAAGAAAACTAACACTATTTTGTTTTTGCAGTGAGGGAAAAGGAGGGTTTGGAGTGGCCTAGGAGTTTCCCTTGATCATGAAATCACAACTAGGGGAAAAATTCTTCTAAAATAAGTCCAAGTTGTAGTAAGGATCAAAACTGGTGGAAGAAAGAGGTCCTACAAGTGTGCTACAGGAGGTTGCTACAGGAGCCCTGTATTTCTACAGGAGGGCCTGTAATGCTATAGGAGGGTTTCCGAGAAGGTTTGATAGGGGAAAATGATGGTTTAAGGGTATGGAAAGGTGCATGGAGGTTGAGGTAGATGAGTGAAGGGTGGCTGAAGCCCCTAGCCAAGCTCAGAGCCTCTTGAAGGCCTGTTTTGCACTAGGAGGGATGCTCTCGGTGACCCTAGGAAAATGATCTCATGAAACATAATTTTTGGGACAGAATTTGGGGTTCACAAGAGAAGGTGAGGGAGTCCAAGATGGAGGTGGTGAAGGTGCCCTTGTTTGCAGATTCAAACAACCCTACAATCATTACATGCATACATCCATTTGTTATTAACAAGATGAAACAACTAGTAGTGGAAAATATGAGTTGAATTTAAATGCTTATCTAATCTATGCCAAAAATTTGATATAATCAATAAACCAACTCCTAAGCTACAAAAATCACATGCAAAATAATATGAATAACACAAATCTTCTTCCAAGAAATCATAAACATAATTCTTTTGGGTTGTGGTTGTAAATCCTTCTATTCATGCTCCCATGAGAGAGATGAGGTAGAGGCTGCAATCACAGATTTTGATGGATTATTCTCTACTAAAATGCAAGAAACTAAGAAATACTATGAAACTAAAAGAGATACAAGTACACAAGAGGGACCTAAGCCACTGGGTTGGGCCCAAACCCAAAAGCCTCAACCCTTTGGAACTAACTCAGTGATGAATCAACAAGAAACTTCTCATTATCATTGAATCAATGTCTAATACATCAAATAACAATCAAAATAACAATGCCAAGTTCCTGAGCTCAATAGCTACCTAGCTGAAAACAAAACTTGAATCCTAATGAGCTCTTCTACATGCTTATTTATACAAGAGGGTAGCTACTAGCATCTCCCTATAAAATAGGAATATTTGTCTCCTACAACTCGAGAATGGTGGATCTTGTTCCTCATTACTTTCACTTGCTTGGCTGCCAATGACCTTGAGCTGATGAGAGAGAGAGTGTTGTGATCTTGGGCTGATTGAGGGAGTTAAGGAGGTGGAAAACCCCCTAGATTCTCTCCTTGTTGTCTACTCTGAGCCCCTACATAGAAATCATCTAAAAAATTGCTCCATTTCCTACAATTAAACCATATTAGGCCACATGACATGACAAACATATTTTATCCTTCTCACTAAGCATAATATAACAAAAAATGTAAATAAATGTGAGAAAGAGATAGTTTTAAAGCTGGAGGATGGCATCATGACCCTTATAATGTACCTATTGATGAGCCTCATCATCACCCCCCTACTAAAATTGTTTCTCATCCTATGAGCAACTCATTCATCCATGTGAATCTCTCTCATGGCCCTAGTGGCCTCCCTAACATCCCAAGGCACTTCAGATGGAGTGCCTTCCTGGGGATAGAAACTTGCATTCTTCTCTATTTTTGTCCACTCCTTCTACTCTCCTACTTCATCTCTTCCTTCTTGTAAGCCTAACAACAAGGGTGGACTGAGCTTGAGTCCTATCCACCTGACTTTGATCCTTTGCATGATCCTCTTGTATAATGGTGTTCTCTCCAAGGAATTCCTTAGCCTTTTAGGAGAGTGATATTCTCTGATATGTAGGTTGTGGGGTAAGGCATGCCATCTCCTCTAGAAAGCTTGCAGGCTTTCTGTTCCCAACAACTTGAATGTGTCTTCAAAGTGTAGGATGGCTTGTTCCTGGTTGGAAAGGTATTTAGGTGCTAAAACAACATCATTGGAGATGAGGCCATGATTTCTAATGACAACCCTTGGGCTCACTAGCTCTGCCCTGATATACAATGGTTCCTTTTCTTCCTTTGTCATTACCCTTTTCACTTCCTCAACTCTTGTCTCCTCATGAGTCATCCAGGATGCTAAGGCCATCAACTGTATATCCCCCAATCTTGCATTGGGATCCCAAAAATTCATATTTGTCAAAGTGAGGTTGTGTATGTAAAATTCAACCAATTTTTCTTTGTCTTCCATGTTAGCTTGGTTGCAAAATTCAATGAACTATTTGTAATCTTGAAAGGGCATAGATCCATGTTGTGCCAAGGTTTTGATTTGGAATTGCAACCACTGTTCTTTGAGAAAGAGGGCATAAGACTTTGATGGTTGTTTGCACTGCAATGCCTCCATGGAGAGGCTTTCCATGGTGGCAAGTTGTGTTTCTTTCTCCTGCAACCTCTCTCTCAACCTCATATTTTCTACCTATAGCTGTTCCTTCATTATAGACTCTCTCATTCTCAGCTCACTTAACTATTTGCTCATTTCAATGACCTTTTCTTCCATGAGGCCTACATCCTCTACCTTCTTATATTTAGCAATTTTCATCCACCTGTGGGTTCTTCCTCTTTCTATCTCTAGCTCATAAAGAAGTGGGACTACAAATTTTTGGGGGATAATCCTCCCTCCTTCAATGAATTTGTAGTAGGAGCTCAAGCTGGGTTGTGGGATAGGTTCTTGGAGCTCTTATAGGCATTTTCAATAGTTTTTGAGGTGGTGGCTACCTCTTGTGAATATTTCTTAGGCTATTGTAGCTTCCCTTGTTCTGCCTATAGCAAATTCTGCCCCTCTTGTAGAAAACCCTATCTCTCTTGTAGCTTCTCTTTTTCCTCTTCCTCAAATGCAGATTGTGTCCTTGGCTTCTTGAAGGTGACAAACCTAGTGTTAGGCCTACTCACAAGTGCTATGGGTGACTTGTTTTTGGTTCTAGGAGGAGTAACCTCCTCAAAATTTCCCTCAGTGGGTCCTACTTCTTCCTGTTTTCTTGGTGAATCATCAATGATTATAGGAACCATTATAGGAGTTTGTATCTTTCCTTGTCTAATTCTAGTTCTCTTCCTGGTTTTGAAATACATTTGACTTGGATTTGATTGCTTCCTTTTTGGCTTGACAGGAGTGCCCAATGTAGCTAAGGTTGCAACCACTTCTTGTTCAATGTCTTTTGTTCCTTGGGGTGGATAAGTCTTCTTGGAGCTCATTCTTTCTCCTCTGCTTCTCCTTCCCCTATATCTACTGCCTCTCTCTCTTCTACTTTTGTTTCTTCTCCTTTTGTTCTTGTTTCCTCCTCCTCTTCTGTCTTTATTTCTTCTCCTTCTGTTCTTGCTACCTCCTCCTCTTTTGTCTCTCTTTCTTCTTCTTCTTCTGACCTTGATGCCTCTTCCTCTTATGTATTTTCCCCTTATTCTTCCTTTGTCTTTCCCTCTCTTCCTCTAACAATAGAGGTTGGGGTTTCTCCTGGTGTGAGGGCTTCTGTTTCCATGAAATTCTCCCTATCCATGTCTAGAAATTTGTTCCATAGGATAGGGATTCTAAAATGTTTCAGAGCATCTACCACTATCAATTTGATGAGGCCATGGTGGGCTAGGTGCTGGTGTTTTTCTGACTCATTTCCCTAATGGACAACAGGAGGAAGTATGGCACACTAAGTCTTTGAGCAAGAAGCAATTTTGCCTTGAATATGAGTTCATGAAGTAATCTAAAGTGGTAAGCATATACCACACTCATCCTTCCCTCACAAGATATGTACTTTAGAATATGGTAAGCCACCTCATCCTAAGGATAAGGTAGGATTTCTCTCCTAACTCCATTCTTGTCCTCAATAGGATTTTCTTTGGAAATGAAGAAATTATTTTTAGCAGTGACACTAGTGGCTTTGTCTTCTCTGCTCCACTTGATCCCTAGAGGTAGGGTTGTTACTTTGATAATTATTTCAGGGTTGAGAGAGATAGTCAACCCATTCAAAATAGTGATGGCACTGTCCTCTATTTGGGAATTCAGAGCCATGGAAAATTCAAGGGAAAGGTCATCATCATACCCCTTCAGTAACTCAAAGAATCCTAGCCATTGGTGTCTTCTAAAAATGTCTACCACAAGAGTGTGTAGGTGGATTCTCTTAGTATCTGAGGGCTCCCTCCTATTGAATCCTCCCCCCATCTCTTCTTTATGTCCTTAATTAAGTGAGGGAGAGATGCTTCTTCTATAGCTTCAATGTTTAATTCAGTGGCAATGGTGAGTCAAAAACTCCTTATCAATAACAATTTCCTATGTTTCAATCACTATACTGCTCAAAAATACCTTTTAATTGCATAATTATATTGCCACTATCTGTAGAATTTAAGTAGACTTTGCATGCAATTTGATGAAGGGATGAAGGATATCATGGAACTTACTTTTTGTCAAATAGTCTTGGATGAAGATGGCAATTTGGGGGTCAATTCAAACCACTGTGGCTCTTTTCACCTTCTCAATCTTCTTGTAGCAGTCTCCCATCCCTCTTGTAACAATTACAGGTCTACCTATAGCTCCTTATCATTTCAATTAGAACAGGGTTTGAAGCTACTTGGTGGAACACTAAGCTTGTCCTCTCCTTAACTATTTTTGAAATGAGAGATATGCAAAAGAAACACAACCCAAGTACATAATATGTCATTTTTGACTTGAGGTTTGGAGTGATGTGGTGACCTCGCAATAAAACGAGGTTTCCTCTTTTGGACCGTTGTTCCCACTTTGAGTAATGATTTCTGCTTCCCTCGTAATTAACACCCACTATTTTTTATCCCAACTCGGTAGAGGTGACATCTCCACATTGCATGAGTGCGAACCATTATTTTGAGTTCACTATTTGAGGGTGGCCAAGTTAACTAGCCACCTCCAACTTATTAAAACATCCCTTATCGACATTTATACATTTTCATTATTCACACATACGGAGGAGGTAAGAGTTTTCCATACCTGTGTTTACCTCATGATCAAATTGCTACAAGGATTTGTATGTTGGAGCTAGACCATGTCATTGATATCAAGGGAGTTGACTTTCTGGCTTATTTCTTGTGCACATCTTCATTTCTCTTCATGATTCTTGACTGTTGTGTTTGCTTTATGTGTGCACATACCATGTTGATTTCCAAGATGTTGTTGCTAGGGGGAAGTCTTCCTGGGAGTGATATGAATTCTTACGAGTTGTCTCATAAGGTTCTATCATCCCCTTTGAAGAGAAAAAACAAGATCAATACTTTCTGTGATGTGTGCACAGGCTGCTACAGGAGGAGGTTTTTTCCTGTAGAAACCCTTTTCTTTTCCTTTGGGGTCTTCAATCTGCATGATGGTGATGAGGGAAATTGTAACAAGTCCTGAAGATAGTACTAGGATCATGAGAGAGAAATGTAGACACTTGTAGAAATGGAAATGATGGCTTCTGTGTTTTTGTTTTTATTTTTTTAAGAGGTAGGACAGAGTGGATAATTTGAGTGTTTTTCTTTGATGAGATGGATGAGTGATGCATGGATGATGGACAGTAATGGGGGAACCTTCTTCATCATTTTTAAAGTCATAAGGCTCCTTTTTGGTTTCCCTCTTCCTCGGATCTCCCTCCTGTAGCTTTTCAAAACACTCCTATAGGTCCACAAGACCTTCCTATAGCAATTACAAGTCCTTCTTGTAGCATCAATGAGAGGAAGTTAAAATCAAAGTTCATTCTAACGAGATGGTGGAGAGAGATGATCACATGAATGGAGATGATGGATAGCAAATGGGTGGATGGAAGAATGAAGGAAATATTGAAAATTTTGGCCCTGTAGCCATGAAATCTGGTACTGCGTATAATCCTGCAAAATGAAAAAAAAGAAAAGTCAACAGACATGGTATAAAATCTTTCCTTGTGTTTTCTCTTCCTTTTTTAGACAAGTAGGCTACCTCTGAGGAGGTTTCCAACCTACATGCCTGCTCTAGGTGCCTTAGAGGAGGTTTTCACCTAGGGATCTTTATTATTTTTTCTTCCTCTTTTTTTGCTCTAGGGCTACCTCAAGGAGGTTTTCAACCCTGGAGTTCGCCTCAGATGCCTCATAAAGGTTTTTATCTAGGCCTTTTTATTATTAATTTTTTTGTTTTTTTCAAATTTCTAGGAGGTCTGTGGACATGAAGCCATGACAATCCTAATCACATTGACTTATATGTTGATTTCACTGATGAATTCTACCTTAGACATAGGTTTCTATATAAATTTAGCCTATAACCATTGACAAGCAAGGGGATCCCTTACTCATCAATGGTTTTGATTCAGAAACTCCATTTTCATGACATTTTTCTACCAGGTATGGGCCTAACAATCTTGTCATTAGTTTTCCTTTAAAATATTTGAACCTAGAATCATATAACAAGGCCCAATCCCCTTCTTTAAAAATATTTTCCTTGATATGCTTATCATGCTAGACCTTCCTTTGCAATTGTATAACTTCAGTGTGTAGGAGGGCCTGCATTCTTAACTCATTGAAGCCGTTCAATTGTAGCAACCTTTCTTGTTGTGCTCTAGTGACATCTAAGTCTAATGGGCTTCCATTCTCAAAGTGTTATATTAAAACTCAATAGAAAGCATACATTTATCCCCATAAACTAAATCATATGGAGTGAGCCCAATAGTTTCCTTCCAAGTGGTGTTATAAGCCCAAGTGGCCTCCATTAATCTGTCTGCCCAATCTCTCCCACTGCTTCTCACAACCTTGGTGAGGATTCTCTCCAATGGGTTATTTCTAACCTCTACTTTCCCCTTTCTTGAGGGTGATAGGCAGTAGATGTTTTGTGTTTGATATTATGCTACCTCAAGAGATTCTGTTATGAAACCAGCTCACAAAAAGATAGAAAAGATAGTTGAACGCCTTAGAGTTTAGCCTCTTCGAGGGGGAAACCTCCTTTACATTACACAAATGAACAATTCTTGGATGATACAAATAACAAGACCTCCTTTCTATATATAGGAGTCTAAGGGGTCATAATATAATCAGAGTTGATATAACAATAATAATGTAAGGGCACAATACTAACAATAGTGGGATTCTATGGGGCACAATAATAACAATATGGGGACTATATGGGTACAACAATATAATAAGGGGGTTGTACTAATAAAAATAAGGGGTTACACTAGTAGTATAAGGGCCTAACATGCTCCTCTCCTTCAAAAAGTGTTGTCCTCAATGCTTGACTAGTTCTTGATGCTTCTGTATAAAATCCTTATCGTCCCATGTGGAATATTTGTCGGGTAAGTTCTTCCACTTGATGAGATACTATGAAATTGATCGATTTCGTAGCTGTCAGGTTCTTGTTTCTATGACTGCTCCAGGTTCCAATATGATTTTTCCTTCCTCTTCAAGTTCTAACAATATTGTTTGAATTGGGATATTTTGCAACTTTTGAATGAGTGGCCACACTTCTTTGTCATTCTTCCATTCGTCCCTTGCTTTGTTTATCCAATCTAGTTGGATAATAGAAATAGCACAAAACAATGCTTCCACATCCTCATTATTTCTTGGGAGTGCATCTGCAACAAAAATTTTCTTCCCTTTTCTGTAGATGATGTCAAAGTCATAACCCAACATATTTGTGACCCATTTTTTCTGTTCTTCTAAAGATAATATTTGTTCTAAAAAGTATTTAAGACTATCATGATCCATTTTTACCTTGAAGTGTCTTCCCATTGTGTAAGGTCGCCATTTCTTAAGTGCATGTAGTATTGCCAACATTTCCTTCTCATAAATAGCTTGCTTGAGATGTAGCCGTAAAAATACCTAATCACCTACATCAAAACTTTTTTCACTGCGATGTTGATCTACCTGTTGTTTCATTCGATTCTGCACCAAAGTGGTGTTATCCTTTAAAAGTTGGAGAACTTGTTGTTGATGCTCAATGTGATCTTTCATTGCTTGAACCTTTTTCTTCTTGATATGTCCTTCTATCTTAAGAGTTTGAGGAGTGGTAATTTCTTCCAATGCTTTACAAGATATGGTCGAATTCATTTCCTAATGCTTGATGTGATCTTTCACTTCTTGAACATTTTTCTTTTGGATATGTCCTTATATATTGATAGTTTGAGGAGTGGTAATTCCATCTAATGTATTACAAGATATGGTTGGATTCATTTCTTCTTTCTCGATATGATCTTTCACTTCTTGAACCTTTTTCTTCTTGATATGTCCTTCTATCTTGAGAGTTTGAGGAGTGGTAATTCTTGTCAATGCTTTACAAGATATGGTCGGATTCATTTCTTCTTTCTTTGGGGTTTTTTCCTGGCGTATATCCTCTTCTTTTGATGTTTCTTGATCCTTTTCTTCCTCCTCTTCATACTCTATGTAAAATAATTTCTTCTCAGCACACTTATGACCTTTAGTGGATTTGCTATCACAATTGTAACAAAGCCCCTTTTCTCTTTTTTCTTCCAATTGTTGTGGTGTAATCCTTGTAGGTTGTGGAAGGCTAGGAGAAGAAACACTTTCATAATTATAGTCGTGAGTGGTGGGATTCCTTGTTTCCATAATTTTGCTTTCAATTTTTCTTGCCCACCTGAATGCCTTCTCCAATGAATCAGGTTCCCAAAGACGAACCTCATGTTGAATTTTTTCCTTTAAGGTACCTATGAAGACATCAATCCTTTGCTTCTCTGGAATATCATTTACCCTTATATTAAATTTTTGGAAGTCCTCAATGTGCTCTGCCATTGAAAACTTTTGTTTGAGATTTATAAATTGGCTAAAGAATGTGTTTCTCTTTGTATCCTCATAATGTGCTATCATTTCCTTCGTGAAAATTGACCACGTAACAAGTTGTTTATGAGAACAAAGCCCTTTATACCATAAAAATTGATCTGGTTCTAAATATGAAGATGCAATACATACCTTTTGTAACAGTGGTACACCATGTAGATCAAAATATTTCTCCATCTGAAGTATCCAATTTACCTGATCCTTGCCATCAAACTTCCTCATATCGCCTTTTCTTGATTTTATGAGATCAATCTTGAAATGACTATAACTCTATAATTTTGGCTCTTCCAGTTCTGAAATTGTGATCCGCAGTAGCCCTTTGTGTCCTCTTTCCAATGCCACCAGTCTAATCAAAATTGGATTCTCCAAGAAAGAGTTATGCACAATATTCCAAGATGACCTGATTATATACCTTTTCAGAAGAGCGAACTTGTATGAAATGCCACGTGTCACTTTTTTGACCTTAGGATCTAAAAACTATAGTCTATTTTATTTTTGTAACTTCTTAAGAAATTTCAATCTTATGCTCAAAACAAAAGTTATGATGATTTTCCCCAGGTCACCTATTTGGAATGTAATTCAGGAGTCTGCAAAAAGGCCAACTTCCTCAGATCATATCTCTGCAACTATAGTGCGAAAAGCTCTGAATTTTGGACCTAAGGTTTAGAACAATTTCAATCCAAATGGTTTTTTCTTAGCATCTGAAACATCGTAGAAAAAAAATTATAGCGCAAATGACACGATGACTTGTTTGGAGCAGCGAAACCCTAGAATCCAAAGCTCTAATACCAAATGTTATGAAACCAACTCACAAAAAGATAGAAAAGATAGTTGAATGCCTTAGAATTCAGCCTCTTCGAGGGGGAAACCTCCTTTACATTACACAAATGAACAACTCTTGGATGATACAAATGACAAGACCTCCTTTCTATATATAGGAGTCTAAGGGGTCATAATATAATCAAAGCTAACATAACAATAATAATGTAAGGGCACAATAATAACAATAGTGGGCTTCTATGGGGCACAATAATAACAATATGGGGACTACATGGGTACAACAATATAATAAGGGGTTTATACTAATAACAATAAGGGGTTACACTAGTAGTATAAGGGCCTAACAGATTCTGTTGGGTCTCTATAATACTAGTGATTACCCCACTACTATTGTAGTTATACCCCTTATTTATATTGTTGTGCCCCTATTACCCCCATATTGTTATTTCTGTGCCCATAGAATCCCTCTATTGTTATTTTTGTGGCTTTATATTATTATTGTTAGGTCGGCTGGATTATATTGTGACTCCTTAGACTCCTATATATAGAAAGGAGGTTTTGTCATTTGTATCATCCAAGAATTGTTCATTTATGTAATGTAAAGGAGGTTGCCCCCTCGAAGAGGCTGAATTCTAAGGCGTTGATCTATCTTTTCTATCTTTTCTTGAGCTGGTTTCATAACATTTGGTATCAGAGCTTTGGATTCTAGGGTTTCGCTGCTCCAAACAGGTCATCGTGGCATTTTCGCTATAACTTTTTTTCTGTGACGTTTCAGAAGTCGCAAAAAAAACCCATTTGAGAAGAATTGGCGCTGAACCTTGGGTCCCAATTTCAGAGCTTTTCGCCCAATATTTTCGGAGATATGATCTGAGGAAGTTGGCCTTTTTGCAGACTCCTGAATTACATTCAAAACAGGTGACCTGGGGAAAATCGTCATAACTCTCTCTCTGAGGATCGGATTGAAATTTCGTAAAAAGGTACAGAAAGAGGACGGACATTAGTTTCTTGTATGTGTGTTTCAGATTCAAAGGTTGAAACAGTGACTCGTGGCACGTCGTACAAGTTCGCTCTACTGAACCAGTCTAAAAGCAAGTCACTGTGGGAGATTTCACATAACTCTTCCTTGGAGAATCCAATTTGGCTCAGACTTGTGGCATTGGAAAGAGGACGCAGAAGGCTACTACAGGTATCAATTTCAGAACTGGATGATCCGAAATTACAGAGATACATCAGATTCAATATCAGGCTTCTATAAAGTGAAAAAAGGTGTGTAGTTTTTTTTTAATTTTTTATGTAAGCTTGGTTTAACGAAATTCAAAGGGCATAGTAAAGCATTATTATCGGTAACTGATGCCCCGAGGAAAGAAAATGCAAACACCTAGTAAGGAACCTGAAAGCTCTAGCATGACTCATGAAGAAGAGGAAGAAATGCTACATGATATATCAAAATTACAAGAACAAGTGCAACAAATGTCACGCTCACAAAAGCTAACAGAAGCTAAGATAAGTGGCGTGGAATCTAAGATAAATGGCGTGGAATCTAAGATAAATGGCATGGAAGCTAAGATGGAGGATTCGATGGTAAATTTGAAGATAGATTTGAAGACAGACATGGAAGAATTGAAGAAGTTGCTACAAGAAAGGGTCACTAATGGTGAAAAGGTAGTAAAGGAAACTCATGATGAGAACAAAAGAAATGTTAATCATGATTCCATAGACTCTAATGTTGGATCGAAGACTCACCATGTTCCAAAAATCGATATGAGGAAGTTTGATGGCAAGGATCCCGCCACATGGATATTACAGATGGAGCAATTCTTCGATCTCAATAATGTGCAAAACACACAAAAGGTACGTATGGCAACTTTATATTTGGAACCAAATCAGTTTGTATGGTATCAATGGCTTTGTTCTCGTAAACAATTTATCACTTGGGCAATTTTTACGGAAGAATTGATAGCACATTATGAGGATACAAAAAGCAACACTTTTTTTAGCCAATTGATAAGTCTCAAACAAAAGGGTTCAATAATGGAGCACATTGAGGAGTTCCAAAAATTGAACATAAGGGTAAAAGATATTCCAGAGGAGCATAGGATTGATGTGTTCATAGGGTCTTTAAAGGATAATATCCAACATGATGTGCGCCTTTGGGAACCTGATTCATTAGAGAAGGCATTCAGGTTAGCAAGAAAAATGGAAAGCAAAATTATGGCAACTAGGAAGCATACCATTCACAACTATAAAGATGGAAGTGTTGTTGCCCATAGTCTTCCACAACCTACAAGGTTGACACCACAACAATTGGAAGAAAAAAGAGCAAAAGGGCTTTGTTACAATTGTGATAGCAAATACACAAAAGGTCATAAGTGTGCTGAGAAGAAATTATTCTACATAGATTGTGAAGAGGAAGAAGAAAAGGAGCAAGAAAGGTCAAAAGAAGAGGATATATTCCAGGAACAAAGCCTAGATGAAGAACAAATAAATCCGACCATATCTTGTAATGCATTGGCGGGAATTACCACTCCTCAAACCATCAAGATAGAAGGACAAATCAAGAAGAAAAAGGTAATAGTGTTGATTGATTCAGGAAGCACCCACAATTTTATTCATTGTAGGGTAGCAAAAGAATTGAATTGCTTCCTATATCCAGCACCAGAGTGTCAAGTGATGATTGCAAATGGAGGAACAATAAATTGCTCTGGAAAGTGCCATAATATCAAGCTATCCATGGGAGAATATGTATTGACTAGCCCAATGCTTTCCATTCCAATGGGAGGTGCTGATGTTGTACTAGGAGTCCAATGGCTACAATCCTTGGGTACAATAGCTTTTAATTTTCAAGAACTTTTCATCAAATTTTCTTCGGAAGGAAAGGAAGTTGAATTAAGGGGTATTGCAGGGAAACCAGGAAAGATAATCAGCTCTAATGGTATGACAAAGCTTCTAAAAAAGGAGCAAAGAGGTGTAATTGCACAATTATGTTCGCTAGATGTTTCCACATTGGAATCATCTATTTCTCCAGATCTCCAAAAAGTCTTGGACAATCATTCCAAGGTATTTGAGACTCCCAAAGGTCTCCCACCTATGCGTGATCATGATCATGCTATTCATCTGATTCCAGGAAGTGTTCCTCCAAACATCAGGCCGTACAGATATCCCTATGTCCAAAAAAGTGAAATTGAACGTATGGTTGCAGAAATGCTAGAGGCTGGTATAATTCAACCGAGTCAAAGTTCTTTCTCAGCTCCAGTAGTATTGGTGCACAAGAAGGATGGATCATGGCGCATGTGTCCAGATTATAGGGAGCTCAACAAGCTCACTATTAAAGATAAGTTCCCCATTCCTGTCATTGATGAATTACTGGATGAATTGCATGGATCAATTTACTTCACCAAGTTGGATCTTCGTTCGGGATATCATCAAATCAGAATGAAGATTGAAGACATTCCAAAAACGGCATTTAGAACTCATGAGGGTCATTATGAATTTTTGGTCATGCCTTTTGGCCTTACCAATGCACCTTCAACATTTCAAGGTTTGATGAATTCAATTTTCAAACCATTCCTTAGAAAATTTGTGTTAGTATTTTTTGATGATATACTAATCTACAGCAAGTCTTGGAAGGATCATGTTGAACATGTTGACAGGGTGCTACAACTATTGGAGGAGAAACAATTATATGCAAAAAGATCCAAATGTTTCTTTGGAGTCCAGGAGGTGGAATATTTGGGTCATATTGTATCTCATGAAGGAGTTAAGGTAGACCCTAGCAAAATTAAAGCCATTAAGGAATGGAAAATCCCCACATCCATAAAGCATCTGCGAGGATTTCTTGGGTTGACAGGGTATTATCGCAAGTTTGTTAAGAATTATGGGAGAATAGCAGCACCTCTAACAACATTATTGAAGAAAGATTCATTTTCATGGACTTCGGAAGCAACAAAGGCCTTTGAACATCTTAAAGAGGCAATGTGCCAAGCACCGGTCTTAGCTACACCGGACTTCACAAAAACCTTTATTGTGGAATGTGATGCTTCAGGAAATGGAATTGGTGCTGTTCTAATGCAAGATGAAAGACCCATTGCTTTTGAAAGTCGTCCAATCAAGGGAAAGTTTTTAAGCAAAGCTATTTATGAGAAGGAAATGTTGGCAATACTCCATGCACTTAAGAAATGGCGACCCTACCTAATGGGAAGACACTTCAAGGTAAAAACGGATCATGATAGCCTTAAATACTTTTTAGAACAAAGATTATCCTCTGAAGAGCAACAAAAGTGGGTCACAAAGATGTTGGGTTATGACTTTGAAATCATCTACAAAAAAGGGAAGCAAAATGTGGTGGCAGATGCACTCTCAAGAAAGGATGAGGATGTGGAAGCATTGTTGTGTGCCATTTCTATTATCCAACCAGATTGGATAAACGAAGCAAGGGAGGAATGGAAGAATGACGAAGAAGTGTGGGCACTTATTCGAAAGCTACAACAAGATTCCAGTACTTCTGATACATTTAGCTGGCAAAATGATTCGTTATGGTACAAAGATCGCTTATACCTCTGTAAGAATTCCCAGCTAAAACAAAAGATTCTTATGGAATTGCACACTTCTCCCTTAGGAGGGCACTCAGGATTTTTAAAAACTTACCACAGGGTTAAGAAGGAATTTTTTTGGGATGGCCTTAAATCAGATATTCAAAAGTTTGTGGCGGAATGTTTGGTTTGCCAACAAAATAAAGTTGAAACAATTAAGACACCGGGTCTATTACAACCTTTATCCATTCCAAGCCAACGTTGGGAGGAGGTTTCAATGGATTTTATCACAGGTTTACCCAAGTCTGAGGGAAAGAGTGTCATCATGGTGGTAGTTGACAGACTTACCAAGTATGCACACTTTTGTGCATTATCACATCCATTTAAAGCCAGTACAGTTTCTACTGCATTTATGGAAACAGTTCAAAAGCTACATGGAAACCCAAAGATTATTGTAAGTGACAGAGATCCCATTTTCACTGGAAATTTTTGGACAGAATTATTTTCTTGTCTTGGTACTCAGTTAGCTCATAGCTCATCTTATCATCCTCAATCTGATGGGCAAACTGAGATAGTAAACAAATGTTTGGAAGGATATCTTCGTTGCTTTGTATCTGATAAACAGACACAATGGGTCAAATGGTTGCCTCTGGCTGAATGGTGGTATAACACTTCCTTCCATACAGCAACAAAAATGACCCCATTTATGGCACTTTATGGGTATCAACCACCATCCATCACATCATATTTAAGAGAAAATTCTAAGGTTCAGGCAGTGGAACATCACATCGAACATCAACAACAAGTCCTCCAACTCTTAAAGGATAACCTCGTGTTGGCACAAAATAGAATGAAACAACAGGCAGATCAACATCGCAGTGAAAGAAGTTTTGATGTAGGTGATTGGGTATTCCTACGGCTACAACCATATAAGCAAATGTCCCTAAAGCAAGCTAAGAAGGATAATAAATTATCACCAAAGTATTATGGTCCGTACAAGGTGTTGCAAAAGATTGGTACTATGGCATACAAATTGGAGCTTCCTGCAGCTTCTCGATTGCACCCAGTTTTCCATGTTTCATGTTTAAAGAAGGTTATAGGTGACAAGCTCCCAATTCAAACAATATTGCCAGAACTTGACGAGGAAGGAAAAATTATATTGGAACCGGAAGCAGTCACAGAAACAAGAACTCGACAGCTACGAAATCGATCAATTTCAGAGTATCTTATCAAGTGGAAGAACTTATCCGCTGAAGATTCCACATGGGAGGATGAGAATTTTATGCAGAAGTATCCAGAACTACTCAAGCGTTGAGGACAACACTTTTTTGAAGGAGAGGGGCATGTTGGGTCCCTATAATACTAGTGATTACCCCATTACTATTGTAGTTATACCCCTTATTTATATTGTTGTGCCCCTATTACCCCCATATTGTTATTTCTGTGCCCATAGAATCCCTCTATTGTTATTTTTGTGGCTTTATATTATTATTGTTAGGTCGGCTGGATTATATTGTGACTCCTTAGACTCCTATATATAGAAAGGAGGTTTTGTCATTTGTATCATCCAAGAATTGTTCATTTATGTAATGTAAAGGAGGTTGCCCCCTCGAAGAGGCTGAATTCTAAGGCGTTGATCTATCTTTTATATCTTTTCTTGAGCTAGTTTCATAACAGATTCTCAATCAAATGTGATGTGAATTAAACCCCCTGATCAGTGACTATCACTCTTGGATACCTAAACTTGTTGAAAATATTTTCCCTTAAGAATTCAACAACTTTCTCCTACGTTGCTACTTTGACAGCCTTATCTCAACCCACTTTTTCAAATAATTAGTGCACACAATGATGTACTTTTTCTGCCCTGGTGGTGGATCAATTGGCCCAATGAAATCCATACCCCACTTTTCAAGTGGCTCTAAGGCCACTTGAGGTTGTAGATGCATCTTAGTCCTAGGTGTGGGTTTCCCCATCCTTTGGAACGGATCACATTTGTTGGTATACCTTCTTGCATCTTGATGGAGAGTGGGCCAATAGTAGCCAACTTGTAAAGCTTCGAAAGTTTTTCTCTTGGTAGAAAATGACCCCCATAGGGCCCATCATGGAAGGATGAGAGGATGTCAAAGACCTTATTTTCCCTGACACATCTCCTTAAAATCTGATCTGGTCCCAATTTGAAAAGGTTTCCCCCAATCTAAGTGAAAGGGGCACTTTTCCTTACAATTATGCTCTTCTCCTTGGATGAAAAATTTGGAGGAAATCTACCATAAACCAAGTAGTTGGCTATGTCAGCAAACCAGGGAGCGATAAATGAGATAGAAAAAAGGTGCTCATTTGGAAGTTGATCATCGACCATCCCTTCATCATCTGTAGGCAAATTAAGTCTAGACAAAAAATCCGAACTACATTTTCTTTTCCTGGATTGTCAATGATAGTCAAACCAAACTATTGTAACAATAAAAACCATCTAATGATCCTAGCATTCACATAAATCTTATTCATCAAATATTTAATAACTACATGATCAGTATGCACAAAAGTTTGGTACCTAGTGATATAGTGCCTGAATTTGTTTAAGGAGTGTACAACAACTAAGAGTTCTTTTTTAGTGACAGTGTAGTTCAATTCAACCTTAGACATATTTTTACTAATGAAATAAATGGCATAGGGTAACTTATCATCTATTTTCCCCAAGGCTTCCCCCACATATTTGTTTGATGCATCAGTATGGATATGGAAAGGCAGAGCCCAATTGGGACCCCTAAGTATGGGTGCAGTGGTCAATTTCTCTTTTAATATTTCAAGGGCCTCTTGATAGCTACTTGACCAACAAAAATATGAGTCCTTGGCTAGCAATCCAAACAATGGTGAAGCCACTTTACTAAAATCCTTGATAAACCTTCTATAATAACCAGCTAAGCCCAAGAAACTCCTAACATCCCTTTGATTTTGAGGGGTAGGGACCCTTTTGATGATGGAAATCTTGTTTGGGTCCACCTGTATCCCTTCCTAAGATATGGAATGGCCAAGGAAAATCCCTGCATTCATTAAGAATTCACATTTCTTAGGACTCAGTGAGAGGTTCATTTCAATGCATTTTCTCAGGACTTTACCTAGATTAGAGAGAGCCTCTAGGAAGTCACATCCATAGGGAGTGAATTCATCCATGTAGATCTCCACAGAGTCATGAACAAGATCAACAAATATGCTCAGAAATTCCCTTTGAAAAGTGGTAGGGGCATTACATAGACCGAATGGGAGGACTCTATAAGAAAAGGTACCCCAAGGACATGTAAATGTAGTCTTGTCTTGGTCTTCAGGGCTGATCTAGATTTGATTGTAACCACTAAATCCATCCAAGAAAGAGAATAAATTCTTCCCTACAAGACCATCTAAAACTTGGTCAATGAAAGGAAAATGGAAATGGTATTTCTTTGTGGCCTTGTTCAGTTCTCTGTAATCAACACAGATCCTCCACTTCCCATTCTTCTTTGGGACTAATACTAGAGGGGACACCCACTCACTATTTGAGATGGGGTATATGAACCTTGCATCCAACAACTTTTGTAATTATTCCTTCACTATGTCCTTAAGGGTTGGGTTCATTCTCCTCTGAGGTTGGCGCATAGGTTTTCATCCCTCTTTTATGTAGATGTGATGAGTACAAACTGAGGGATGCACCCCTTTCATTTCTTTATAGTCCCAAGAAAAAGCATCTAAGTGTTCTCTCAACATCTTGAAATATTTCTCTTCTTGTTTGGCCAAGAGAGAGGGGTTAATATTTAAGGTTATGGATGGGCCAAACTCTACAACTTTGACATGTTCAGGACTTGGGTCAACTGAGCATAACTCAGTCCAAGGACTACTCTCAAATTCTTTCACTAGATCATCAAGAGGAATGGTATTGGGGGTTGGTTATGAAGGATATGGTCAATGAGGTCATCTTCATTAGGTTTCCCCCTCCTATAAATACATGTTATGAAACTAGCTCACAAAAAGATAGAAAAGAGAGATAAATGCCTTAGAATTCAGCCTCTTCGAAGGGGCAACCTCCTTTACATTACATAAATGAACAATTCTTGAATGATACAAATGACAAGACCTCCTTTCTATATATAGGAGTCTAAGGGGTCATAATATAATCAGAGTCAACATAGCAATAATAATGTAAGGGCACAATAATAACAATAGTGGGCTTCTATGGGGCACAATAGTAATAATATGGGGCCTACGTGGGTACAACAATATAATAATGGGGTTGTGCTAATAACAACAATGGGTTACATTAGTAGTATAGGGGCCTAACATGCCCCTCTCCTTCAAAAAGTGTTGTCCTCAACGCTTGAGTAGTTCTTGATAATTCTGTATAAAATTCTTGTCCTCCCATGTGGAATCTTCAGTGGGTAAGTTCTTCCACTTGATGAGATACTCTAAAATTGATCGATTTCATAGCCTTCGGGTTCTTGTTTCTGTGACTGCTCCAAGTTCCAATATGATTTTTCCTTCCTCTTCAAGTTCTGGCAATATTGTTTGAATTGGGATCTTTTGCAACATTTGAATGAGTGGCCACACTTCTTCGTCCTTCTTCCATTCATCCCTTGCTTCATTTATCCAATTTGGTTGGATAATAGAAATAGCACAAAACAATGCTTCCACATCCTCATCCTTTCTTGAGAGTGCATCTGCAACAAAATATTGCTTCCGTTTTCTATAAATGATGTCAAATTTATAACCCAACATATTTGTAACCCATTTTTTCTATTCTTCTAAAGATAATAGTTGTTCTAAAATGTATTTAAGACTATCATGGTCCATTTTTACCTTGAAGTGTCTTCCCGTTGGGCAAGGTTGCCATTTCTTAAGTGCATGTAGTATTGCCAACATTTCCTTCTCATAAATAGCTTGCTTGAGATGTAGTAGTAAAAATACCCAATCACCTACATTAAAACATTTTTCACTACAATGTTGATCTACCTGTTGTTTCATTCAATTTTGCACCAAAGTGGCGTTATCCTTTAAAAGTTGGAGAACTTGTTGTTGATGCTCGATGTGATCTTTCACTACTTGAACCTTTTTCTTCTCGATATGTCCTTCTATCTTGAGAGTTTTAGGAGTGGTAATTTCTTCCAATGCTTTACAAGATATGGTCGGATCCATTTCTTGATACTCGATGTGATCTTTCACTTCTTGAACATTTTTTTTCTTCATATGTCCTTCTATCTGGATAGTTTGAGGAGTGGTAATTCCGGCCAATGCATTACAAGATATGGTTGGATTCATTTCTTATTTCTTGATGTGATATTTCACTTCTTGAACCTTTTTCTGCTTGATATGTCCTTCTATCTTGAGAGTTTGAGGAGTGGTAATTCTTGCCAATGCTTTACAAGATATGGTCGGATTCAATTCTTCTTTCTCTGGGGTTGGGTCCTGGCGTATATCCTCTTCTTTTGATGTTTATTGATCCTTTTCTTCCTCCTCTTCATACTCTATGTAAAATAATTTCTTCTCAGCACACTTATGACCTTTAGTGCATTTTCTATCACAATTGTAACAAAGCCGTTTTTCTCTTTTTTTCTTCCAATTGTTGTGATGTAACCCTTGTAGGTTCTGGAAGGCTAGGAGAAGCAACACTTCCATCTTTATAGTTGTGAGCGGTAGAATTCGTTTTTGCCATAATTTTTCTTTCCAATTTGTAACAAA
The DNA here is from genome assembly GCA_031772625.1 of Pinus tabuliformis. Lineage (NCBI taxonomy): Eukaryota > Viridiplantae > Streptophyta > Pinopsida > Pinales > Pinaceae > Pinus > Pinus tabuliformis. The sequence continues at coordinate 999,601,224 of CM062816.1, forward strand.
GCCCTTTTTCCCTTTCCAATGGTTGTGGTGTTGCTCTAAAGAAGGTGTTTGTCTTTTTATCCTCATAATGTGCTATCATTTCCTCCATGAAAATTGACCATGTAACAAGTTGTTTACAAGAACAAAGCCCTTTATACCATAAAAATTGATCCGGTTCTAAATATAAATATGCAATACATACCTTTTGTAATAGTGGTACACCATGTAGATCAAAATATTTCTCCATATGAAGTATCCAATTTATCGGATCCTTGCCATAAAACTTCCTCATATCACCTTTTCTTGATTTTAGGAGCTTGATCTTGAAACAACTATAACTCTGTAATTTTGGTTCTTCACATTCTGAAATTGCGATCTGCAATAGCCCTCTGTGTCCTCTTTCCAATTCCACCAGTATGATCTAATTTAGACTCTCCAATAAATAGTTATGCACAATCTCCCAAGATGACCTGATTATATACCTTTTCAGAAGAGAAAACTTGTATGAAGTGCCACGTGTCATTGTTTTGACCTTAGGATCTGAAAAATATACACAGGAAACTATAGTCCATCCTCTTTCTGTAACTTCTTACAAAATTTCAATATGATTCTCAAAACCAAAGTTATGACTATTTTCCCTAGGTCACCTGTTTGAAATGTAATTCGGAAGTCTGCAAAGAGGCCAACTTCCTCAGATCATATCTCTGCAAATATAGCACAAAAAGCTCTGAAATTTGGACCCGAGGTTCAGAACGATTTCAGACCAAATGGGTTTTTTTTGTAGCATCTGAAACGTTGCATAAACAAATTTATAGTGCAAATTCCACGATGACCTGTTTAGAGCAGCGAAACCCTAGAATCCAAAGCTCTGATACCAAATGTTATGAAACCAACTCACAAAAAGATAGAAAAGAGAGATTAACGCCTTAGAATTCAGCCTCTTCGAGGGGGAAACCTCCTTTACATTACATAAATGAACAATTCTTGAACGATACAAATGGCAAGACCTCCTTTCTATATATAGGAATCTAAGGGATCATAATATAATACGAGCCGACATAACAATAATAATGTATGGGCACAATAATAACAATAGTGGGCTTCTATGGGGCACAATTGATGAGCCCCAATTTTTGGTACAATTTGGGCTCATTTGGCCTACTTGCTTTGCTCAAACCATTCATCTTTTATTGCTTATGCATTCATTTCTTGGTTTATTCGTGTTGTTTGTAGGAAGAAGGGTAGGCATTCTATCTACGTGACTAATACATGATGATTTCAGGTTTTTGGCATTAAAAGGGAGCAAAGACCACGAAAAAGGAGACAAGGAGACAGTAAGGTGGCACTGCTGGTTTTTAGGAGAGGATGTCCACAGTCTTGGGGACCTTCCTTGTGATTCCCACCATAGCTCCGAGCTCCAACCAATCTCCCCACCGAGCTTAGAGGCAGCCAACTGTTCTACAGGAACAACAATTACAACTGTTCTACAGGATCAGCAGTTTAACCTTCAGTTGGATAGCCGAGCTCCACAAATCAAGGAAACCTGTTGGATTATCATTTTGCATAAATACTGAGGCCGTAGCCTTTGATAGGAGCTTTTTGAACTTTTTCATTACTATTGTAATTTCGAAGTACGAGCTACAACTCGGTGTTGGTTCTTTTTGTAAGCCAGTTTTGGCATGACATCAGATTTTTGGTTATGAATAAAGGCAGGCAGATTTGGAGATAATTCTGAGTTTCTAAGGGAGCTATAGCTCTCAGGTTAGTGCCCAACCTGAGAGCAATAGACCTCCTCTGTGTTGTAATGTTATTTTCCTTTCGTTCCAGCACTTCGTTTCTTTACTTTGACATGCAATTTGAATTTACAGTCTGCTGATTTAGTTTTTTTGTGTGATTGAGTAGGATTAGCTTATGGTTACTTTGCTTTCAGTTGTTTAGAATCGATAGGAGGTTTGTAATACATAGGAGCTCCAAGAAAAAGGTTGTTAGAGATCACTGCCATCTCTGTTTAGGGATTGGGGTGCAGTTCATATCAACCACCAAAAAGAAACACAGTTCTTTTCACGTCCATGCAAGCTGCAACAGTTACTTTAGTTGTAGATCCATCCATGCACTTTGGTCTTGATCATTACTTCTTCATTCCACTTCCATGCACGAGTTTCTTTCACAAATTGCACTGTTGTTCATTGGTTCAAAATAGCACAGTTAACATAGGTTAAAGAGTTCTCGTTTTGGTGACATTCATAGACAATTTGTTTCATCTACACTGCTCCACACCATTCCATTACCTTCCTCTTCTTGTCAACCACACCTAAAGCCACTCAACCGACCTCTGTTCAGCTCATTTACCTTCCAGCTCTTCCATTACTCACGTAGCCCCATTTACTTAACCTTTCGTTGATCCCATCCTTCCAGCCATCAACCCACTGCATGCACTCTTTCTCCATCTGAATTCTCTGCTCCTGAGCCATCACCAGTTCCATCTCCACCTTACCTATCCACCCAAGCCGTTCCATCACTTCACCAACACACAAAACTTCCACCTACAACACATCCTGTAGAAGGTAGCAGACTTCCTGTAGAAATTCCTTAGTTTCCTGTAGGATCCCCTGCAGACATCTTGTAGGAGCCTGCAAACTTCGTTGCCGAGCATCTGAACATTGTAGACTTCTGTGGACCAATGCTAGGGACCCTCTGGGACCTCTCCTAGCCATCCTGACCTTGCCCATGCTTTCCTTCCATTCGAACCGCTCCCGCACAGTCAAACCCTAATCAAAAGCATCATCACAATAAATCCAACCAGTTAATGAAAAAATACAAAAACATGTCTTTTCAATTGCAAGTAGCTTAGATGCATGTATTTCAGCTCACTGCAAGTAATGACATCATTGGTAGAAGTTTCATTCAGAGTTTTGCATTGTAAGGGCCTAGCTAGTCAAATTAGGGTTTACTAGGGTTTTCATGCTTTGTTGGCTTTCAGTTTCTTTCTGCAAGTAGATTAGCCTCCTTTGAGTTGGCTTTCGTCCATCACTCATAAAGCTTCTTCTGTGAGCATATAGAAGTTGGCTTGAGCCCTAGCGGACTTGTGCCAGCTGACCAAGTGACAACTGCGACAAGAGCTAGTACTTGTGCATACAGCACCGTCGCTTCCAAGTTTGTACGAACTACCGGGTTGATAAAAATTAGAGATAGGAAGCTCCAGGATTTGTAGCATTATTGCTACAATACTGGAGCCCACCAACAATAGTGACAATATGGGGACTACATGGGTACAATAATATAATAATGGGGCTGTGATAATAACAATAATGGGTTACACTAGTAGCATAGGGGCCTAACACAACATCTAGGGTATAGATTAGGTAGGGTGTTGTAAGATACACTTCATATTATTTCTCATCCTTAAGCCATTAAGGTAAATCATGTTCAAGAGAAGGCTTAGCAAGATGGTACAATATCAATTATTTTGATAAGGGTCCATTCTTGATGGTCATGTTCCCAGCCCTACAACTAATATAGGCATCAAAATTGGCCAACTAAGGTCTTCCTAAGATAAGAGGATAACCATTAAACTTGGTTTTGGGTTGGAACACTAGGACGTCCTCAATAACTCCCTTAGGGGGCTATTGTGGATCTATCTGCAAATTGCAACATTGTAGTGGTCTTTCTCAAATCTCCTTGGAGGTTTATCTTGAGCATGGTTTCCTTAGTCATCAAATTGATGGCAGCCCTAAGATCAATCAGGGTATGAGGTACAATGATGCCATCAATGTGCACATCCACTATTGGGCTTCCAGGGTCTAAGTATTTTGGAAAAATGCTTATCTAATCTATGCCTGAACTCTGATCTAATCAATAAACCAAATCCTAAGCTACAACAAGCCACATGAAAAATAAGATCAATAACACAAATATTCTTCCAAGAAATCTTAAACATAATGCTTTTGGGTTGTGGTTGTATATCCTTATATTCATGCTCCCACTAGAGAGATGAGGTAGAGGTTGCAATCATAGATTTTAATGGATTATTCTCTACTGAAATGCAAGAAACTAAGCAATACTCTGAAACTAAAAGAGATACAAGTACACAAGAGGGACCTAAGACATTGGGTTGGGCCCAAACCCAAAAGCCTCAGCCCTCTGGAACTAACTCAGTGATGAATCAACAATTAACTCCGCATTATCATTGAATCAATGTCTAATACATCAAATAACAACAAAAATAAAAATGCCAAGTTCTTGAGCTCAATAACTACCTAGCTGAAAACAAAACTCGAATTCTAATGAGCTCTTCTACATTCTTATGTATACAAGAGAATAGCTACTATCAACTCCCTAGAAAATAGGAATATTTGTCTCCTACAACTCGAGAACAGTGGATCTTGTTCCTCATTACTTTCACTTGCTTGGCTGCCAATGACCTCGAGCCGATGAGAGAGAGAGAGAGTTGTGATATTGGGTTGATTGAGAGAGTTAAGGAGGTGGATAGCCCCCTAGATTCTCTCCTTGTTGTCTACTCTGAACCCCTACATAAAAATAATCTCAAAAATTGTTCCATTTCCTACAATTAAACCATATTAGGCCACATGACATGAAAAACATCTTTTATCCCTCTCACTAAGCATAATATAACAAAAGATGTAAAAAAATGTGAGAAAGAGATAGATCTAAAGTTGGAGGATGGCATGATGACCCTTATAATGTACCTATTAATGAGCCTCATCACCCATGAGGAAGTATACATCCTCTATATCCAACATCAAGGTTTCATCTTGCACTTGAAACCATTGCCTTACTGGGTCCTACATTTGAATGACCCCTTGTTGCCCTCTATAGCAAGGGAAATTTCCACTTTGTGTTCTAAGTGCAAAAAAACTTTAAGATCCCATAATCTCAATTTGCATTTATAATTGGATAGTGATGGAGGGCTAGCCTGTTGCTAGCTTCATGTTCTCTTTCTTTCCAATCAATCATTTTGGATGGTACACGCCATACCAATGTTTAACATCAAAAGACATCCTATGCTAAAACACTATATAATATAAGGCCAAAATGATCTAGAACTACAAAATATCTCCTTTGTTTCTTTGACTTGGTGTGCATAGATAAATCACTGCTTATCACTTGAGAGCACATAGTGATAAAGACCCCTTAATTTCTCATTAGACCTTACTTTGGAGTGATGAATAGGTCGAACCATTGAAAGGGTTCCAACAGAGTAAATTTTCGATGAAATGTAGCAAATAAGACATCAAACTAAAGGGGAGGAAAAGCTCTTACCCAGAATAGACACATGAAAAACCATGGCCTATATTTTCCAAGATCTATGTCAAAATATTTGGTGAGTAGGGGGTTCCTCCAAAATAGGGAAAATATCCAACTCAAAATGTTTAAATGACCTTAATTTTATCTTGATAAAATTTTTTATTTTATGAATAGGGCCTTAAAATATCCTTTTTCATATTGGGTTCGCACCAGTATTCTTTCCATTTTAGTTTATGGTTGTTACGGGAATAAGTACCCTAGGGCTTTAGTTCAGAACCCCAACAAAGCAAGAGTAATCTACAGCAAGAAACACACATACAACTTAGGCAACATGCTTAAATAAACAAACTATGTAAGGATGAACATACTCGGATGTCCTTCGTTTGGGTAGTCCCAGCAGGGTTCAGACCCTCTACAACTCCTGATGATCTTCGAATCTACAAATCAACCAATCCGAACATACATAGCAGCATATAGATAAATCATTTTAATGAAATCAACTTTATATCATATAAGCAAATGGTTAGTTATACATCAAAATAATCATTCATACATGAATTACAACAACATCTAATGCATAAACAAGGTCAATCTCAGGAACAAGACAACGTTTCTTTTTATTGTAGAAAACTATAATAAACACGGAAAGAGTTCACCTGAGTCTTCTTCTTCCAGCTCCAAGCGGAACCGTCCTCCAGGTTCGTGCAATCCCAGTTTTCAACAGCCTCCTTCCATAACCAATACCATGATATCTCAAGCAAGTGGGAGAATATCAACACTCAAGGAAACAAGGGTTTCCTGAACTTGGGGAAGTGCTTGAAGCACAAGGATACTTCAAACTTGATCAGGGGATAATCTCAGTATAATAATTCTATCTCTTGTCTCCACCTTAAGGCCTTCCCATTGAAGTCTATTTATACTTGTCCCAATTAGTTTTTTAGTTGGAAAACAGTTGGGCCAAGGGCACTAGGAGGTAATCAACAGGTAAAACTCATGAACTCCGCCCATAGTTAAGGAAATTTAATTTTTTTAAGTGTTTTAACACATATACACGGGTTGGGTATAGACTAACCCAGGTGTACACGCTTTTATCTCAGGAAAAAGTAGCATACAGGAAGTAAAACATTGTTTTAAAAATATTTGGACTAAGCCTGGAAGGAGGGTTTTCCCTAGGCCACAAACCAAGCATCACAAATACCAAGGGTGATATCTGGAGCTATAACAGATGCCCCCTAATATATGAGGTCAGAAGGGGTACATGATGGCCGAAATGTAATAAGTATATGGAAAGGAAACCTGTCAAAAACTAAGAAGGACTTCACCAAATTTCAACCTGCCAAGCCATCAAAAAGAGATCAAAAAGAAACAACTATCTGAGGTGGGCATACCCATGCTTAGAGAGAGTAAAGCATGCCCACATATCAAGTACAAGAAGATGAGAGAATAGAAGGTGCCTTCCCCATCCGAGAGACCAATGGAGAGATGAAAATGAAGAAAATTAGCCCCTCTGCTTTACCTCACTTCCATGGGCTGACTACTGAAGATCCTGATACCTTCCTGTTTGAGTTTTCTGTCCTTTGTAGAACCTATGACTGTACTGAAGATGAGCAAAAGCTGAAACTTTTCCCTTCCACTCTTAAGGATGCAGCATTACGCTGGTTCATGGGCTTACCTGGGAATAGTATCACCACTTGGGCTCAGATGCAGCAAGCTTTCAATACCAAGTACAGGGATTATTGTAGGTCTAAGGAAACCAAGGGAGAAATCTTTAGGATGACCATGGGAAATGATGAGTCCTTAGAGGATTATGAGGAGAGGTTCCAACTAAGCTATAAGCGGGCCAGGTGCACACTTGACCCTGAATCCCTCAAGTTGGTCCTGCTCCGAGGAGTCCCTGAAGATCTCTTAGATACCCTTCACATGTTAGCTGGGGGGGACATTTACCAAATGCCTTATGAGGACATCAAGACGGCGTTTAGAAACTACTCCAGGGCAGCTAGGAAACGAGGTAGGGGAAACCTCCTCTCAACTAGTGTTCCTTTCTCCAAACATGAGCTTGCAAATCAATTAGAAGATATCAAGAGTGAGGTGAGACAGACCATTGCCATGCAGCTGGACACATTCAGAATCCAGCAGAAGAAAGAAGAAGCTGAGAGAGCCTTGGCTGTCTTCTGCCCTAGGTGCACAAGGAGACACCCTAAGAACGAATGCCCATTGCATTCAGTTTAAGTATGATTCGTTTGTGAGGAGGACCATCCCACAAATCAGTGTCCAACCTTACCTGGGTTTAAAGCCATGTACCAAGGGATAGAAACTCCCACTGAACCTCTCTATTACCTCAACCAATGAAGGCCACAAGGATCTAGACCTTATCAGCAGGGGATGCAAGGGGCATCTCAAGCTTATTACAGCCCCAACCAATCGACTCCTATGCCTTCCTGGGGTCCCCCTGCTCATCCTTCATGGTCCATGCCTCCTCCATGGTCTTATCCACCTCAGTACCCCGCTCAACCTACTTCCATATCATTCACATGCCCAGCCACAGCCTCAATGGAATGCACCTCAATCGGGGTGAAGGCCCCAGTACAACACTCCTCTCGCCATCTTGCCTCCACCACCAGTTCAACCTCAGCCTTTACCTCCTGCTCCTCCAAGGCAACCTCAAATGCCTGCTCAACCGAACCCGAACCCCAACAATAGACAGGCCCAGCAGGTATACACTGGGGAAACCTCATGCCCTACCTATGCTGTGGAGATCCAGGAGATCAATCTTCGATCTGGAAAGACTCTACCAGATCGCCAACCTCCTCCCCCAGAGGATGAGGAAGATAAATAGGAAAGTGAACCAAAGGATATTCCACCCTTTCCTGAGAGACTAACAGCCACCACACAACCCAACCCAGAGGAGGATGAGCTCTTGGGTGAGCTCAAGCAGTTGTGTGTAAAAATACCACTTCTCCAAGCCATCAAGGATGTGCCAATATACAAAAAACTGGTTAAGGAGAAGTGTTTCAAACACCCAGGTAGGCGGAAGAAAGATGCTTCAACCATTAATGTCATAGGACAGCTGTCTGACCTGATGCTAGGACAAGTCATCTACCCAAAGTACCTAGATCCTGGAAGTCCTGTAGTAGATGTCCACATCAATGGCACCATCATACCTCACACCTTGATTGATCTGGGGGCTGCCATTAATGTGATGACCAGGGATACCATGCTCAAACTCAATCTTCAGGGTTCCTTGAGGAAGACCTCGACAATACTGCAATTAGCAGATCACTCCACCGTGACTCCCGAAGGGATTGTGGAGGATGTCTTGGTCTCTATTGACTCTTGGGAATACCCTGCAGACTTCCTGGTTCTGCAACCAAAGGCAAAGCTTACTGGATATCCTCTCATTTTGGGAAGGCCTTGGTTAGCTACTGCAGATGCTTACATAAGTTGTCGTGCAGGAAACATGACCATCGAAAATGGTCCCATGTCCAAGCAGCTAGTCCTATACCCTCCTGCCCAACCCTCCTTAGAGCATGACTTACTGTTTAGTCAATTTAGTGTTGTCTAAATTGCTAGTATTAATTGTCAACCCGGGGCTCGTAAGCTGATGAAGTGAAGGTGTACTATATGTACTTAAGTAACCTCTTAGAGTTTTCTTATCGTTGGGGGTGTTTTTGTGGTTAATTATGTTCCTAAGATGGAATGATGATTTATAAACAAGTGAGTGATGGTGTGTGTGTAGTGTGAATCCTAAATGGGTGAGAGTGTGTGATTAATGATTTTTAACTACTTGCTTGGAAGGAAATGCTTGAAAGAAATAAATGACTTGAAAGATCTTGAAATAAATTTGAAAGCAAATAACCACTTCCAATGGCACTAGACACCATTCATGCAGCTGCAAATAAAAGAAAAGAAAGTCACTTTTAAAACCAAAGATAAAGATTATCTCTCTCTAACTCGCTGCTTCAAACACATGTACTGTGTAAAGCACGGAAAGAAAGTAGCTTAAGTTGAATTAGAAAAGTGATTAAAAATGAGAAAATCTGCTTTAAAGACTAGTGATAACGTTTTGCTCTTTCTAACTCTCTACTTCAGCCATATGTACTATGCAAAGTATGATTAGAAAGTAGTGAAAGAATAGTCTAAAAAGCACTTAAAACCAAAAATCTACTTTAAAGACTAGTGATAACGTTTTGCTCTTTCTAACTCTCTACTTCAGCCATATGTACTATGCAAAGTATGATTAGAAAGTAGTGAAAGAATAGTCTAAAAAGCACGCAAAGCCAGCTGCAAGTTAGTGGTATTTTGATCTTAAAAGATAACAATTTATGATAGAAGATCATTCATGTGTTAGCAGCTCTTTGAGAAATAAGATTAAAAATCAGCTATAAAAACAAAGGCAACAACTTGAATCTGTCAACTTCAAATACCATTAGTTTGTAAAGCAAACACACACACATAAAAACAAATCCCGGGCTAAAAGAAACCTGCAAAGAAGTAATACTGATCAGCTTGAAAGAAAAGAAATCAAATAAATGAAACTATACATGCTTAAAGGAATGCTGAATGAGAAAATAAGTAAATACTGAACATAAAATACTTTACAGAGGCTAAGATGAACAGGGGCCCTCTATTCATTCAGCCACAAGAAAACTCAGAGATCTGGAAGCTTCAAAACAGCACTATGTCTATTCCTTCATTTGCAAAAGTGTACAAAATAGAGTGCTAGAATAGCACTAAAAAAACAGAGTTCACAATGCTCTTAAAATTAACACAAGTTCAGAAATTACAACTGATAAAAAGTCCCTTGAGCATACGCAGACGCAGCTATTTATAGGCATTTCTAGGATAGCCTAACACGTACAGCTACTAACTGAAAAACAACTAACTGTAATGCGTAATTATGGTTCCTGGACACATCATACGGCTGCGTGGATGAGCTGGTGCTTCTGTCGTCATGGGCAATGAATCCCATGTTGGATCATGTCCCCTACCATATGCAAAACGTGGACAAGTCACCGTTTAAGCTGACGTGACCTAGCAGCTCACAATCACCGTTAAACAGCCTTTAGTTGACCGTAACTTGACCAGCTTTGACCAGGGGTAAAGATGACGTGGATGGCTGGAAAAATGGGACAGGAACCTCGAGCACGTTGATACCTAAGTGCCCATGTGGCTCATCTGGCAAACTGACACGTGGAACCTTGCGTTTAACAAAAAGGCTGCAGGATCATCAGATAGCTGCGGGATCATCAGATAGCTGTGGGATTCCTGCAAGTATGTCAAAATCTAAACAAACAGTCACCCATTAGCAAAACTTACTTGATCATGCCTAATGACACCTAATGTAATGATCTGGGTGGTTTTACAGTGAAAATGAGGCAAAAGTGAAGAAAAGCTGAGGAAAAACTGAGGGAAATGATAGACAAGTAGGTGTAAAGTAGAGACTCTACATACCCCCACTACGAGGGTATTGCATGTCCTCATGCAATGAAAACACAGCTCAATCCATCTGCTGGGATGCCTCTGCTAGGACATCCAACCTCCTCTTCTTCCTCTGTGTAGAGATATTGACTTTTGGTCTTTTGAACAAGCATCTGAATTTCAAATTGATTAGTGCTATGTTTAGCCTTCTACATTTCTTCTTCAGTTCACTGCTTTTCTTTTTGCAGACGGCTAGGTGCAGCATGGTGTTATTATGAAGCATTTCGTCAATGTTTGCTTGTTCCTTCAATTTCTCATTTTCCTGCCTAATGTGGCGATTTAGCACTTCAAGTTCAAAGATCTCTTGTTTGAGTACATCTATTTGCTGCTCATGAGGTAGGATATTACTTGGACCAGCAGTGGTCTGCTCCAATGTTTCAAAATAATTGTATGCTTCTTGCTGCGCTGGATCAATCATTGGTGATTTTCTTGGACTGTGTGCATGCTCAATTTCTGTTTCAAACTCCTGCTGAAATGGACTGTCCTCCCTCGGAGGGGTAGCTTCATCATGTTGTGGACTACCTTCAAAATATGATTTTATAGCACCCTTCTCCGGTGTGCTTAGATCAATGAAAAGTGTCCTTGTGGTTTTATCTTTATTCTGCAATCTGCTACTCCTTCTTACAGTGGCAACACTCTGTGTTTCTCTTTGTGCCTTTTTCCTTGGTTTTTGTACTTTTACTTTCTTGGAGAGGGAAATTTTCTCATGGAGTTTAGCTAACCTTTGTGCTAAGGGCTGGCTATCTCTCTCTTCATCACTAGAATGCTCTGGAGTCTGATAAGTTTCTTGAACTATGGATTTTCCCTTGTCTTGCTTTTGTTTCTTTTTATCTTCTCTTCTCTTTTTGGCAGCTTCTTTGGCAAGTTCAGAGAGGGTTTCTGAGATAATCTCTTGAGCACTGTCCACAGTAGGTTCAGGCTCAATCTCATGTTCAGGATGATGTACTTCTATTTCCTCTATAGTCTGTCCTTGGACAGTTCCCTCTAAGATATCAGTTTCAGGGGTATCCTCTTTTCTTTTTCTTCTACTTTTTCTAGGCATAGAGGTTTCTCCAGCTTCTTCAAAATGATTTCTCACAAGGAATCTCTCCCAGGTGTCTCGTTTGGCTTTTAATTGTTCCTCCACTAACAACTTGACAAGACTATGATGACCAAGATATGCTTCAATGTTTCGTGGATTCTTTTGAGCCATGGAACACATTTTTCTAAGGCTTTGGAATAGAAAGTAGGGAAGATTTATATCATGTTCTCCTTGAAATTGCAGCATAATTTTACCATGATAAACGTATAAAACCCCAAATCTCCCTTCACATGTGAAAAACTTTTGCACTAACAACAGTAAAATTTTCCATTCTTCTTTAACATGAGAGACATGGATTCCTTTGGTGAAGATACTTGTGTCCATACCTGGGTTTTTAAAAATCTGCTTCCATTGTTGATCCTGGACTGCCCGGTTTTTGAACCACCGTTCTCCGGTTTGTGGAAGAGATGTAGCTTTTGCTATGCTCCCCTCACTGACTGCAAATGTTAAATCACCCACCTCCACTTGACTGTCTTTATCTTTGAATGACCTTGCAAAGGCTTTTGTAACTTCCTTGTGGTAGCCTTTAAACTTCTTGATGCACTGTAGCCAATTGGCTTTTTGCAATGCCTCCTCAACTTGAGGATATGCCTCCAAGAATTTCGAACCTTCTGGTTCAGCCCTTAAAAGTTTTCCCATTGACCCTATGGCTCTGTCTTAAAACACGATTTTGATGGTGGCTTTACACAGAAAATCCTCGGCTCTTGTTCAGAATTTTATGCAACAGAGGATGTATGGGTTCAGCAACAGCCTTAGACTCAGAGAATTTACGGCTTGAACAGAGTTAAATGGTGGACAAACAGTGTGAACACAGTGAAACGGTGGCTTTACTGGCTATACGTATTCACTGTTTCTCAGAATGAGCAGAGAGGAAAAACAGAGTATGGTTTATGGAGGCAATCGTAGTGAGTGAAACGGAATGAGGGAGATGAGAGAATGGAACAGTGTGAAATGGAGTGTTATGAGCGTAGAGGGTTTCGAAATAATGAGTGAAACGGCTAGATTCTCAGATTTCGGTTGTAGGTTAACACATAGCTATGGGATGAGGACTGAGAGAGTCGTAATACGGTAGGTTACGTCACTAGGGTACGAAAGCCTTAATGACAGAAGCAGCTGATGGTGATTTTCGAAATCGTGGTTATCATGAACTGATAGACGTGGAGGATTCGTGGATATGTGGTCGCATGGTAGAGAAAATGGGTAATCATTACAATTAGTGGCCAAAAAGACATAACCCAGAAAATTCTGCGTAATGAAATAACTATAGGTTTAAGATTTAAAACGTACCTCAGATCCGCGTTTGATTTACTTTCTGATAATTTGCCACTAACCCTTTGTCAACTTTATTGCTATTACATGATTCTTTCCTACTTGTCATTGATGATTTTTGAACTGTAAATATTTCTCAGACAGACTGTGTTTCTCTGTGCAGGTGCAGAGGGCTGCAGAAAGGCTAAATGGCTGCAGAATTGCCAAATAGCTGCGGGAACTGCAATGGTGCCCTTCAGCTGCACAAAATAACTTTAGTTCCTGAAAAAAACTTTATTAATTAAATGAAATGGAATGAATGAATGGATGAATGGGTGGAAAACAGTGAGGTGAAGTGAGGATGGTGAGATGGAATGAGATGGTGAGATGGAATGAGATGGTGAGATGGAATGGATGAAATGGCGAAATGAGATGAGAGAGAGAGATTTTTTTTTTTTTTTTGGAAAACATGAGGTGTCAGGTGACCCTGATTTTCACCTTATGTTTTCTGCATGAGACTGCCAATCAGAGATTGGTTTTCAGGCTCATACATTTATTCTTTTTTTTTTTCATTGAAATTGAAAGAAACAGAGATTAGGCTGATGGAGGAGAAGAATTCTTCTCCACCAGCCTCATTTCAGAATCACCTTGGAACAACTTAACAAACTCCTCTTTTGAGAGTGGCTTGTGGTAAATTTTCAACCGGTGGCCATTCACAATAAAGGGAGTTTGAAGTTCATCAATAGTCTTCACTCTAACTGCTCCATTATTAAAGACTTCATCAATCTCATATGGCCCAAGCCAATGAGTTTGAAATTTTCCTTTGAAGTCCTTAAATTTTGAATCAAACAAGAGTGCCCAATCACCCTTTTGAAACTTCTTTTCTTTGATATGTCGATCATGCCATTTGCTTCTTTGGTGCTGAACTAGATCGGTCCTTAGAATTGCATCTTGTCTCATTTCATCTAGTTCATTTAACTGGTCCATTCTGTGCTTCTGGGCTTCTGATAAGCTCATCCCCAATTGAACTGCTGTCTTGAAGGTCTTGATTTGGAACTCAATGGGAAACAGGACTTCCTTCCCATAAACAAGTTCATAGGGAGAATGTCCTGTGGTGTTCCTCCATGTAGTTCTATAGGCCCATAAGGCTTCAGGAAGCCTTTCCGCCCAATCTCTTCTATGAAGATGAACAGTCTTTGTGATGATGCTTTCAAGAACTTTATTTGTAGATTCTACTTGACCATTCGCTTGCGGATGGTATGGAGTAGATGTTCTATGCTTGATCTTATACTCCTCCATCAGCTTCTCCATCATTCTTGATGTAAATTGGCTCCCCTGATCTGTTACAATTTCTCTTGGGACACCAAAACGAGTGAAAATATCCTTAAAAAAAAATTGAACAACTGAATTTTCAGTAGCAGAAGTCAATGCTATAGCTTCTACCCACTTAGTAACATAATCAGTACAAACCAATATATATCTGTTTTGCTTGGATGGCGGATTAATTGGTCCAACAAAATCTAGAGCCCATTTCTCGAAGGGTTCGATGCATACCTGTGGCTGTAGTGGCATTTCATTTGAAAGAGTTGGTCTCCCAACTCTCTGACAACTGTCACACCTTTTAACATATTGCTTTGCATCCTTAAAGAGAGAAGGCCAATAATATCCTAATGAAAGGATTTTATAAGCAGTCCTCTTATCAGCAAAGTGTCCGCCACAAGGTTCGTCATGACATGCCTTAAGGATGTCAGGCATTTCATCCTCCCGTACACATCTTCTGATCATCAAATCTGGCCCTGTTCTGAACAATTCATTAGAAATCCAAGAATAATGTGAACTATCCTGAATGATTTTCCTTTTCTCATTAGGAAATAAATGTAAAGGTAACTTTCCAGTAACTAAATAATTAGCAATATCAGCATACCAAGGGGTTTTGGTAGTTACTGCAAACAAATACTCATCTGGAAATTTATCCTCTACAGGAGAGTCCTCATTAGTGTTTTGGATTCTAGACAAGAAATCAGCTACTGTGTTCTGTTTACCTGGTCGATCTAACACAGTTATGTTGAATTCTTGTAAAAGCAAAAGCCATCTTGTAACTCTACCATTAGTGACTGGTTTGTTCATGAGGTATCTAATGGCAGAGTGATCAGTGTGGACAAAGGTTTCATAGCCGGTTATATAGTGTCTAAACTTGTTTATCGCATGAACAACGGCTAGAAATTCCTTTTCAGTAACAGTGTAATTTAACTCAGTGGGAGTCAAATTTTTGTGTAATAAATGGCATAAGGGATCAAATCCTTTTGTCCCAAAATAGCTCCTAAAGATGTATCTGAAGCATCAGTAGAAATGTGAAAAGGGAGTTTCCAATTTGGACCCCTTAGAATGGGTGCTTCAGATATTCTAGTCTTTAAGGCTTCAAAGGCAGATTGACATTCAGGATCCCACTTAAATTCACAATCTTTAGTAAGGAGTTTGAAAAGAGGGGATGCTATCTTAGTGAAGTTTTCAATAAATCTTCTATAATAACCAGTAAATCCAAGAAAACTTCTAACATCCCTTTGGCAATTAGGAATAGGTAACTTAGAGATGACTTCGACTTTAGATCTATCAACTTTGATTCCATCTCCTGAAATATGATGTCCTAAAACAATCCCTTCAGTAAACATCATAAAACACTTTTCATGACTTAAAGAAAGATTTGTTTCCTTGCATCTTACCAGTACTTTTTCCAAATTTGCCAAAGCTTCTTCAAATGTATTACCATAAACTGTGAAATCGTCCATGTATACCTCTACACAATCATGAATCAGATCTGAAAAGATTCCTAGTACAGCCCTTTGAAATGTAGCGGGTGCATTGCACAATCCAAAAGGGAGTACTCGGTAGGAAAAAGTTCCCCAAGGACAAGTAAATGTGGTTTTGTCTTGATCTTCAGGTGCTACCTGAATTTGATTGTAACCACTAAAACCATCCAAGAATGAGAAATACTTTTTACCTGCTAAAGTGTCTAGTACCCGATCAATAAAAGGTAAAGGGAAATGATCCTTTAAGGTTGCTTTGTTCAATTCTCGATAATCAATGCAAACTCTCCATTTACCATTCTTTTTGGGCACTATAACCAAGGGAGAAACCCATTGGCTATCTGAAATGGGGTAAATGAAGTTTACCTTGAGCAATTTCTGAAGTTCTTCTTTCACAATTTCCCTAAGATTTGGATTCATCCGTCTTTGTGGCTGCCTAATAGGTCTACTGTTTTCTTCAATATAAATGTGATGAATACAAGTCTTAGGGTCGATTCCTTTCATGTCAGTGTATTCCCATGCAAAGGCAGTGGAATGTTTTTGCAACAGTTTAGTTAATTCTTCTTATTGTAGTCTTTCCAAGTTCTTGTTAATGTTTAATGTTTTTCCTGGAAAGATTTCAACTGTAGAACTACCAAACTCTTCCATTGAGAAGAGAGACATCTGTCTAGAGGAGAGATATTCAATGTCTGCATCTAACTGAAACTGTGAAGAGTCATATTCTAAAGGTATCTCAAAATTTTCTAATGTATTTAGAATTTGACTGTCCTCACTAATCTCAGAGATGGTTAGAACAGGTTGAAGGGTATCCTCATCATCAATCCACTCATCTTCTCCTATTTCTGTTATTGCCTTTGCGGGAGGATACAAGTTGAATTTCTTGGTAGAATTACCATCTGATATGTACATGTCCCCAGACCTACAACTTATGAAAGCATCAGCTGTGGCCAGCCAAGGTCTTCCTAAAATAAGAGGATGTCCTCCTAGATTGTTCTTGGGAGTTAAAATCATAAAATCAACTGGATATTCCCAAGAATCTAGAGAGACAGGAATGTCTTCTAATACACCATCAGGTTTAATGATTGATCTATCTGCAAGTTGCAGCAAAGTAGGTGTAAAGAGAAGGTTAGGAAGCTTTAACTGATCCATGGTCTGTCTACTCATGATGTTGATAGCGGCTCCTAAGTCAATCAAGGTATTTGGGATTTCAACCCCATTAATATGAGTTTTGACAATAGGACTACCGGGATCCATATACTTTTGCATGGTAATCTTACCCATCATAATGTCTGCAATTTTTCCAACTAGATGTATCCTTTTGGTATCTCTGGTTCTTTTTATTGTTTTTTTCAAAATCAACTCCTTTATCGTCTTTGCTAGAATGGGAATCTCCTTAATGGCTATTAACAAGGGAATCTTGATACAGACATTTTTCAATTCATCTAGAAAGCTATAGTCAGGCAACCAAATCTGCTTCTCCACTCCTTTGTCAATTTGCAATCTTTCAGGAAAAGGAGGAGTAGTTGAAGATGTGGGTTGCTCAACTAAGGGAGTTGATTCTTTTTCTTTTTGGGTTTGAAGTGATACTTCATAACCTTTATTGACTTTGAGAGATTCTTCCTCAGAAATGCTTGGTTCTTGAACACTTGTGGAAGGTTGATCTAAGATTCTACCTGATCTGAGTTGTACTTCATTGAGAGGAACAACCATATAGGTAGGGAATGGTTGACCTTCCATCACATAAGCATTTTGAGGGTTCCTATTATTTGGGTTTGGTAATGGCTGAGAGGGAAGTTGATTTGACTTCTGCTAGGTGAGTTGAGAATTTTGATTTTGTGGAGGAGTTTGTTGTTGTTGAGGGTATGGCAATGATAATTGTTGACCTTGATTTGGAAGTTGGGGAGCTTGCTGATTCTGAAATGATGGAGGATATTGATAGAATTGAGCAAGTCTCGCATAAGGATTTTGCATGCTTTGCAACCATGCTTGAAAAGCATTTTGTGGTTGAGGCCAAGGTTGTTGCCAAGGATTCCAATTTGGTTGGGATTGAGAATTCATAGAGTTGTTAAACCCTTGATTCTGTTGTCCTTGCCAAGGTCTCCTTGCAACAAAACAGAGAGATTCAAGTGTGTTTGGATCCTCTTGAAAGACTGATTTGAGGCCAGGGATTGAAGGACAATCCTTGGTCTCATGAGTTTCTGAGCAAATGACACATGTTTCTACAACATTTGCTTCCAAGGGACATTCCCTTAAAGCATGCTTCTTTCTACACTTCGGGCAAAAAATGGTCATAGCCTCAGCTTCTGCTTTTTGTTTGTTTTGGATCTTAAGGGTATCAATTTGTTCACTAAGACTCCCTAAGATGTCAGTTTTAAATTCATCAAGCATACTGCCGATTTCAGCCCTACTCACGGATCCTGTTGCAGATTTATTTGCCCTAAGGAGAGAAGGATCTCTAGGCCCTTTTTGAGTTTTTGATTTGCCCCTTGAGAGATGGATACAAAGTTCTGCTATATCATTGAGAGAAAGTTGAGAGATATCCCCTTTCCCCATCATGTTTAAGATATCTATCCATTCATCCCTAATGGCTTTTAATAAGAGGGCTTTTAAGGTCTCTTCATCCAGGCTACTCATCTTTGCTCTTTTTAAGTTATATTGAAACCTTTCAAGCAAATCTTCTAAGCTCTCATCTTCTTTTTGCATCATTTTAAATACCACGTCCTTGTGATTAGTAGGCATACAATAGTCCAAATACCTATCCAAAAAGGTTTGTTTCATTTCATCCCAAGTCCTAATGGATTGAGTAAGTAACCCCATGAACCATTTCAAAGCTTGATCTTTTAATGTTGAGGGGAACAGCTTGAGTTTCTGAGTATCATCCAGATAATCATAGGTTCGACACACAAATTCAAATTCAAACAAGAATGTTTCAGGGTCCTCAGTTCTTAACCCATGGAAATTTGGGAGGACGGATGGTGATATGTTTTTCATAGTGGCTCGGGAATCCTCATTAACAATGGGAAACCCAAATGAATTATCCCCATCTCTATTTCCTCCTCCAATGGGACCTCTACCTCCTCCATTATTATTGTTATTTCCTCCTCCTCCTCTACCTCTACCTCTACCACCTCCTTCTTCCTCTGCCATGATGATTCTCCTAGGGATTTCAAAATCTTCTGGTTCCTCTACAAAGGGTGAATGAGAAGAGATTTCTCCTTCTTCTTCAGGTGAGTCTATTTCCTCAATTACAATTGGTTTTCCTGTAGGAGAAAGAGAAGAGTCTCTTCCTGGTTCAAACTCAATAGAAGGTGTAGGAGAATCAACTCTAGGCTCTTGAATTCCAAGAATTCTAGGACTAGGAGTTCGGTTGGAGATAAGGGAGGTGTCTCTTGTCTCTCTCTTGAAGCAGATGGACTTGAAAAGATTGAACTTCGAGCTCTAGATAAAAACCTTCCTCTAGAATCTCTAGCTCTATGCATGTCATTTTTTTTATTTTTCTTCAAGTCAAGTTAATAGTTCTTTTTCTGATCTTCCAGGTCACTCTAGGTGCAAGAAGAGAGCATACTCAAGAAACTACTAAATCAATAACTTTCTCCTTTCTGATCCTCCAGATCACTTTGAAGTGCAAGAGGAGAGCATACTTAGATAGGCTATTAACTTCTTTCCTTGAAAATTTTTTTTTATGTTTTTTTTTTCTAAGAATATGGCTACTTAATTTCACTTCCCCGGCAACGGCGCCAAAATGTTTAGTCAATTTAGTGTTGTCTAAATTGCTAGTATTAATTGTCAACCTGGGGCTCGTAAGATGATGAAGTGAAGGTGTACTATATGTACTTAAGTAACCTCTTAGAGTTTTCTTATCGTTGGGGGTGTTGTTGTGGTTAATTATGTTCCTAAGATGGAATGATGATTTATAAACAAGTGAGTGATGGTGTGTGTGTAGTGTGAATCCTAAATGGGTGAGAGTGTGTGATTAATGATTTTTAACTACTTGCTTGGAAGGAAATGCTTGAAAGAAATAAATGACTTGAAAGATCTTGAAATAACTTTGAAAGCAAATAACCACTTCCAATGGCACTAGACACCATTCATGCAGCTGCAAATAAAAGAAAAGAAAGTCACTTTTAAAACCAAAGATAAAGATTATCTCTCTCTAACTCGCTGCTTCAAACACATGTACTGTGTAAAGCACGGAAAGAAAGTAGCTTAAGTTGAATTAGAAAAGTGATTAAAAATGAGAAAATCTGCTTTAAAGACTAGTGATAACGTTTTGCTCTTTCTAACTCTCTACTTCAGCCATATGTACTATGCAAAGTATGATTAGAAAGTAGTGAAAGAATAGTCTAAAAAGCACTTAAAACCAAAAATCTACTTTAAAGACTAGTGATAACGTTTTGCTCTTTCTAACTCTCTACTTCAGCCATATGTACTATGCAAAGTATGATTAGAAAGTAGTGAAAGAATAGTCTAAAAAGCACGCAAAGCCAGCTGCAAGTTAGTGGTATTTTGATCTTAAAAGATAACAATTTATGATAGAAGATCATTCATGTGTTAGCAGCTCTTTGAGAAATAAGATTAAAAATCAGCTATAAAAACAAAGGCAGCAACTTGAATCTGTCAACTTCAAATACCATTAGTTTGTAAAGCAAACACACACACATAAAAACAAATCCCGGGCTAAAAGAAACCTGCAAAGAAGTAATACTGATCAGCTTGAAAGAAAAGAAATCAAATAAATGAAACTATACATGCTTAAAGGAATGCTGAATGAGAAAATAAGTAAATACTGAACATAAAATACTTTACAGAGGCTAAGATGAACAGGGGCCCTCTATTCATTCAGCCACAAGAAAACTCAGAGATCTGGAAGCTTCAAAACAGCACTATGTCTATTCCTTCATTTGCAAAAGTGTACAAAATAGAGTGCTAGAATAGCACTAAAAAAACAGAGTTCACAACGCTCTTAAAATTAACACAAGTTCAGAAATTACAACTGATAAAAAGTCCCTTGAGCGTACGTAGACGCAGCTATTTATAGGCATTTCTAGGATAGCCTAACACGTACAGCTACTAACTGAAAAACAACTAACTGTAATGCGTAATTATGGTTCCTGGACACATCATACGGCTGCGTGGATGAGCTGGTGCTTCTGTCGTCATGGGCAATGAATCCCATGTTGGATCATGTCCCCTACCATCTGCAAAACATGGACAAGTCACCGTTTAAGCTGACGTGACCTAGCAGCTCACAATCACCGTTAAACAGCCTTTAGTTGACCGTAACTTGACCAGCTTTGACCAGGGGTAAAGATGACGTGGATGGCTGGAAAAATGGGACAGGAACCTCGAGCACATTGATACCTAAGTGCCCATGTGGCTCATCTGGCAAACTGACACGTGGAACCTTGCGTTTAACAAAAAGGCTGCAGGATCATCAGATAGCTGCGGGATCATCAGATAGCTGTGGGATTCCTGCAAGTATGTCAAAATCTAAACAAACAGTCACCCATTAGCAAAACTTACTTGATCATGCCTAATGACACCCAATGTAATGATCTGGGTGGTTTTACAGTGAAAATGAGGCAAAAGTGAAGAAAAGCTGAGGAAAAACTGAGGGAAATGATAGACAAGTAGGTGTAAAGTAGAGACTCTACACTTACCACTCTGGTTGGAAGAAGGAGAGGAAGACGAGGTGTACTCAGCACCTCTGTGCACCTTAGATACCACTAGAAGAGACCCCCCAACCGAGGATGACTTGATCGAGACATTGATCCAGAATCCACCTTCCAGTGCACTACCCTTAGAGAAATTGGTGGAGGATGCCCAAGCTAGCACCTTAGTGGATCTTTGTACAACCAACCCTGTCACTCCCAGAGTCAAGAATGTGGAGTTCGGCCCTGAGAGAACGTTGAAGATCAGCTCCTCTCTATCTCCTTCCCAGGAAAAGGAGCTGTGTAGCCTGTTGGCCAACCACCTAGATGCTTTTGCTTGGAGCTATAAGGAAATGAAAGGAGTCCATCCTTCGGTCTGTACCCATCATATATACATCAAAGAGGATTGTAAACCGGTTAGGCAACCTCAGAGGAGAATGAATCCAGCCCTTAAGGACATTGTCAAGGAAGAATTGCAAAAACTGTTGGATGTAGGATTCATCTACCCCATCTCAGATAGTGAATGGGTGTCCCCTCTAGTGTTGGTTCCTAAGAAAAATGGGAAGTGGAGAATCTGTGTGGACTACCGAGAATTGAACAAAGCTACCAAGAAAGACCATTTCCCTCTACCTTTCATAGATCAAGTGTTGGATGGACTGGCAGGAAAGAAGTTCTTCTCTTTCCTGGATGGGTTTAGCGGGTACAACCAAATCCAAATCAGCCCGGAAGACCAAGATAAGACCACCTTCACTTGTCCTTGGGGTACCTTTGCCTACCGAGTCCTTCCCTTTGGGCTATGCAATGCTCCTGCTACCTTCCAGAGAGCTGTCTTGAGCATCTTCTCGGAGCTGGTCCATGATGTAGTGGAAATCTATATGGATGACTTTACTCCTTATTGGGCCAACTTCCAGGAAGCATTGTCCAACCTGGGAAAAGTCCTAACCAAATGCATTGAGATGAACTTGTCCCTTAGTCCTGAAAAATGTGAATTCCTGATGACTGAAGGGACCGTGCTAGGCCATACCATTTCTTGCCAGGGGTTGCAGGTGGATCCTAACAAAATTGCTCTCATCAAGAGGGTTCCACCTCCTCAAAAGGTAAGGGATGTCCGGAGTTTCTTGGGATTAGCAGGATATTATCGGAGATTCATTAAAGATTTCAGCAAGCTAGCCTCGCCATTGTTTGGCCTGTTGGCAAAAGATGTGGAGTTTAAATGGACTGACGATTGTCAGAGGGCTTTAAATGAATTGAAGGACAAGTTGGTGTCAGCCCCAATCCTGAGAGGTCCAAACTGGGCCCTACCTTTCCACATCCACACTGATGCCTCGAACAAAGCCATAGGTGCATCTTTAGGACAGGTTGAGCAAAAACTTCCATATGCCATTTACTTTGTTAGCAAAAACTTGTCCAAAGGTGAGCTGAATTACACTGTAACCGAGAAAGAATTCTTGGCTGTGGTCCATGCACTGAACAAGTTCCGACATTATATTACTAGTTACCAGACCTTCGTAAATACAAACCATGCTGCAATTAGATATTTAATGAATAAACCAGATGTGAATGCTCGTATTATTAGATGGTTACTTTTATTGCAGCAGTTTGATTTGACCATTGTTGACAAACCAGGTAGAGAAAATGTTGTTGCTGACTTTTTATCTAGATTGGATTTGTCTGTAGATGAGGATGGAACAGTGGATGACCAGATGCCCGATGAACATCTGTTTTCTATTTCAGTACTCTCTCCATGGTTTGCTGATATAGCAAACTACCTTGTTTCAGCACAGTTCCCTCCGCACCTATCTTCCAGAGAGAAGAGCAGAATCATCAGAAAAAGTGCCTCATTTACTTGGATCGGGGGCAATCTGTTCAAGCTTGGCCCCGATCAGATCTTAAGGCATTGTGTAAGGGAGGAGGAAGTCTTTGATATCCTCCTCACTTGTCATGATGGGCCTTGTGGAGGACATTTTGCAGCAAAGAGAACTGCCTTCAAAATCCTGCAGGCAGGCTACTATTGGCCCACACTTCATCAAGATGTCAGAAGATATGTCAGCCAGTGTGACCAATGCCAAAGAATGGGGAAATCGACCCAAAGGGATGAGATGCCTCTCCAACCTCAAGTGACTCTTGAGCCATTTGAGAAGTGGGGCATGGACTTTGTGGGTCCAATCAACCCTCCTTCGAGGCAAAGGTCTTACATCATTGTGTGTACTGACTATTTGACAAAGTGGGCAGAGACTAAAGCAATCAAAGCAGCAATAGAAGAAAAGGTGGCCGAGTTCCTAAGAGAAAACATCTTCTATAAGTTTGGCTATCCAAGAGAGCTGGTCACCGATCAAGGGAGCCAGTTCACATCCAACCTGGTTGAAGATCTACTAGCTCATCACAAGATCAAGCATCAGACTTCCACCCCCTATCACCCTCAAGCAAATGGGCAGGTGGAAGTCACCAATAGAGCATTAGAAGGGATCTTGACTAAGGTGGTGAGCAGCAACAGAAAGGACTGGGCAGATCGCTTGGTTGAAGCCACATGGGCTTACAACACCACTTGGAAGACCACCACCGGCTTCACACCTTATGAGCTGGTCTATGGGAAGAAAGCTTTTCTGTCCATTGAGTTTGAATACAACACTTTGAGGATGGCAGCTCAACTGGACCTAGATCTCAGCCATGCACAACAAGAAAGGTTATTGCAGCTGAATGGATTGGATGAGCACCGAATGCAGGCCCTCCTTCACTCAGAAGTGGTTCAACTTCAGAGAAAGGTGTGGCATGACCAACATCTCCATGACAAGCAATTTCAGCCGGGAGATTGGGCTTTGTTGTATGACTCCAGATACAAAGATTTCAAAGGGAAGCTGAGAACCAGATGGCTAGGGCCATATTCAGTGGAAAAATGTCATGACAATGGATCTGTGCTTATTAGGACCATTGATGAGGAAGCCATCCCCATGCTTGTCAATGGGCATCGATTGAAGATCTACAGGAAGCCTCCCTCAAGACAAGAGTTCATCAAAACTATGGAGAAGGCAGTGTTGGTCATAAAGAAGGGTTCTGCCTCCACTTTGGGCATACCCTGAAGAATCTAAAAAATAATAATAATAATAATAAAGATCCTTGGGTGAAAACCTCTCTGAGGCGCCCAAGGCAGGTGGTAGGGGTGAAAACCTCATTGAGGCGCCCCTATTGTCTTTCAAAAAAAAAAGGAAAAGGTTTGAAAAAGATCCTTGAGTGAAAACCTCTCTGAGGCGCTCAGGGCAGATGGCACGCGTGAAAACCTCTTTGAGGCGCCCCTGTTATCTTTCAAAAAAAAAAGAGAAAAAAGAAAAAAAAAGAAAAACACAATAAGCAAAATATGGTAAAATTGCATGCAGGTTGCAGATGTTCTATGGAGGAGAGGAAGCCTCTCAACTCAAAGCCAAGGGTCCTTATCATGCTGTCAAGGGACCTCACCAGCACCTCCTCCAAGGATACCCATGTTTTTTCAAGGTATGTGCAATTTTATCATGGTTTGAATCTTCTACAGGAAGATGCAGTCTTTCTACAGGAAGACGCAGATTTTCTACAGGAAAGTACAAACTTTCTACAGGAAGCCCGAACTTTCTACAGGAAGCTCTGTGTTCTACAGGAAACTTCCTGTAGAAGTTTGGGACGGCCCAGAATTCATTTTAAAAGGAGATCTAGCGACTAAGGATCGGTTTGGACGCATGCAAGCCTCTGTTGGCACCCTTGCACATTGCTGTTACCTTGCTCCACCATCCTTGTCGACATGCAACCAAGTTCCCTGCACCAGCAAGTCAGATCGATGAGTTCTCGCGGGAAAAGCCATTTTCAAAGATAAACAAGTGCTGAGATCTCATACCACAGGCATCAGAAGCTCCGGGAGCGTGATCGAAAGGCCAGATCCTCCATCGTGCAGCATGCACCCAAGGAGGAAGAACTGTTACGAGACACCCCGCGGGAATCCTGTAACAGTTAAACCTGCTAGAGTGGATACCATTCACAGCACCGCCATCTGCAATGAAACGCGGGCGCATGCAACCAAAGCATCCACTCCATCGTCGACAGCCTGTAACCATGAGCCTCCGGGTCTGTGTAAGTTCGCATGCAGCAGGTAGATCCACTCACCATCGTCCAAAAACTGGAAAAATCGTGTGTAGCCACGCAGGTAAGTGTCTCGACCCTTCCTTCCATCAAATCGCATGAATTTTACTTTGAATTGTTTGCACAATGTAAAATTGAATGGTTGAGCGGCCGTATGGCCAGTCGACTGGCCATGTCGGCTAGTTATGGTATAGTTGGATGTTTGGGTGGCGGCCACGACAAAGGGAATGAGCAGCACGCACGTGAGAACACTCCTGTCGGAAGCAATGAGTTTAACAGAAAGAGGCGGCGGCAAATCTGTGGGAATGGATGTGGTAGCAAGTGAATACGCAGGCGAATGATGGATGACGTCGCCCAACGGTCCGGCGGGGACAGCTCACCCCCGCGCCACGGATTGCGCCGATTCAAAATCTAATCGGCTAGATTGTGCGCATGCATTTATCAACCACCACTTCAAACTCGAGTGGCTATTCTGATCTCTTCTGCACTTTGATACGCCGAGCTTTTGGCTACCAGAACGTCGGTGAAGCACACCTCGAGCGCAGGCCAACTACAGTCCTCCCCGAAATTTGCGCACTGCTCCTACAGGAACACAATTTTCTACAGGAACGCAGTCTCTACAGGAAGACGGGTTCCCCACGTAAAAAAGGTGACAAAAAAAAAAAAGGTAACCCTGAAACTCTTCATGCAATTGGTTTTCAAAGGTGGCAGGATCATCATCCACAGTCTGGTCATAAAGATATCGGTGAGATTGTTGTTTGTTGTGCCTATACTGTCGTTCTACAGGATGTCAGTGTAATTAGACTGTGTTGAGATCCGCAGGGATAAATTTTGTGGATTATGCGCATGCTCTGTCTCAATAGACCAAATCTCTTTCGCATTTGCCACCTTTAGTTAAAACAACCGTGTTCATCATGCCGGGTGGGTTTATTAGACGAGAACCGACTGATCCAGCCAAATTAAGGGCAAACCAGGAAGTGGTAGAGCTCTTCACACGAGCACAATGGATGTCTTTTTGTGATAAGCTGCAGGGTTACGATGATGAAGTGGCCGAAGAATTCTTGCAGGCTCTGAGGCCGAAATCCCAGACACTGGCCACAGTGAACTTCAGAGGTCTAAGCCTCAAGCTCACCCCGCAACATATCAGTCGGATCACTGAACTTCCGATGGGTTTGCCATGGGATAAGGAAGAAAGAAAGTTGAGCCAGCAAGCCAAGAAGGAATTCTTTCCACCTGAGGAGGAATTCTCAGAGGACAAAAATGGGGTGCGAAGAACGAGTCTGTTGCCACCATGGAATGAAGTCAGTTTGCAAATCATGAAATATATAACTTGTGAAGGCCGTTTTAGCATCGCGTATGCATATCACTTTCGGTTGCTCACTGAATTGAGGCACCGGATTGATCTTCCTGTAGAACAAAAACTGAGCATCCCTTATTTCCTATTGTAGTCTCTAATGGAGTGTGCCACAAAGCTGAAAGAGGGCATACCGGATCAGATAGCCCACCATGGGCTGATAAAGCTTCTTGTGGAGGATGCGCTGCATTCATATAAGGTTCCCCTCTCATGGGAATCTTTCCGGAATTTGACAAGAGATGGAGACATTAAAATGTTGATCGAAGAAACGGGTTCTTCCAGCAGTGAGGGACAAGAAGCAGTGGCCGAGGAAAAGAGAGAAAAAGGCCAGAAGACCCCGACATCAGTGCAGAAGAAAGAACAAAAGAAGAAGCATGAGGAAAAGGATGACAAAGAAAAAGGTGGCACACCTATCTTGTCAGCAAGAGAAAAGAGGCTGAAGAGCAGAATGGATAAAGCTGAGGTGGTCCACGTCAGCCCAAGCACCTCATCAGCACCTGCAAGCAAAGCAAAAAGAAAAACTCAGGCAGCTAAGCAAGCAAAGGTGGAGACACCTGTGTCTACAGGAAAGCAGAAACATGCTTCTACAGGAAGCCCGAAAACAGAGACAAAGGCTTCTACAGGAAGCCCGAAAATCATTAAGAAACAGGCTTCTACAGGAAGCCCGAAGACAGAGAAAGGGTCTTCTACAGGAAGCCCCGAAAAGGTGAAACCCAAAGAGAAGAAGGTGGATATTCTAGCACGGGAGACAGCAGCTGTATTAGCTGGCCTCAGCACGCCACCTAAGCCAAAAGAAAAGAGGAAGAGGGAGACCCCTCTATACTTTAAAGCTTGAATAAGTGTTAGGATAAAAACGGGCAAGCTGCAGCCTAAGTCCAGCAGCCCGATTGTGATCGAAGATACACCTGCTTCTCCCAAGGAAAAGTCACCCTCCAGGATCACAGTCACCTACGAGAAGGGGAGTCCAAAGAAAAATACGTGGCAAGAAAGGTTAGACCTGTTGACTGAAAAAACTCGGCTACAGGAAGCTGAAAATGTTCTACAGGACACTCTGGCCCAGCTACAGGAAACGGAAAAGAGGGAAGGAGAAGGACCCTCATCACCACCAAGGGAGGGTGAGGTAGAACCGCCTGAAGAGATAGAAAGAGAACATATACCAGAACCTAGCCCTTCGCCTAATCTGAGTTCATACTAGACCTTTTTAGAGGCGGGCAAAATCATACCGCAGAAATTTACTGTGCCTCTATTTTTTGCACTAGAGGAAGAAAGAGTCCGTTCCCACACATGGATGCAGATCGCCAAATCAAAGGGTGTGGCGGACATAGGCCCTTTACAAGAGAAACTCAAGGAGGTAAGGAGTGAATTCACCATGTCTAAACATGTGGCTAATTGCCAACGTGTGCTTCTACAGGAAGAAAATCAGAAGCTGAGATTGCAGCTACAGGAACTAAGGGCAGGGGCAGGAACATCCTCCAAAGACATCACAAAAGAACAACAAGGTGAAAAGGAGCTGACCACCGGTCTTGAAGAGCCAATGACACTTCTACAGGAAGCAGAACAACAAACAAAAATCGAAGTGCAAGCTCTAAGAGAACAACTGCAACAAAAGGAAGCACAATTGGCCTGCATGGCCAGTTGGGCCATGGAGGCAATACAGTGCAGACCACCTGCAAAATCCTATGGATTTTATTTGAAAGATCAATGGCTGCAGTTCCAAATAAACACCTTGGCACAAAGAAGTATTTCACATATCCAAAACCCACAACAATTTTCTGAATTGTGCAGTACTAGTTCGTCAGAAGACAAAGCCAAATTAGCAGAGTTTTACCTCCACAATTTGGCTTTGCCTAATGAAGTCTCCTGGGATCCCAATATTGCCTTGGGTGATATGCAATTGATGGTGTTCGCCTCATGGTTAAACCATGAGGATCAAAGAGCAGCTGAAGCAAAATCGGTCATGAACCGAGAAGTGAGTGAGCCACTGTTCATTCGACCAGAACTAGAGGATCCGGTGGCACTCATCCCAGCCCACCAACAGTTGGCTACGGATCCCACAACTTCCTTGAGATTTATGGACCAACAGGCCCAAGCCATAGCTCACTTTGAAGACATGGAAAGGTTGTTGGGAGAAAGTGCTGCCCAAGCATGTGCACGCAGATGGAATACCCTGGCACACAGCTTGAAAATCCGAGAGTACCATACCCCCATTCGGATGAGGGAAGCTTCGACAAGGGTTGACCTTTACAAGAAATCCATGCAAAGCCTCCAGGCCAGTTGGATTGGCCTTAAACTCAGCCCACCACTACTGCTAGGATTGACTGAAGGCAATACAGAGGAGGATGACAGTCAACAATGGGAAGAGGTGAACAGGAAAGCAGGGTTTCATATCCACAGAGAGGACACTACCACAGAACCTTGCGATGCAAGGGAAGCAGTGAAAGCAATGAAGGATGAAGATTTGGACTAAGTTGCTCAAGGATGAGCAAATAGTTTAGCTGGGGGGTGATGATGAGCCCCAATTTTTGGTACAATTTGGGCTCATTTGGCCTACTTGCTTTGCTCAAACCATTCATCTTTTATTGCTTATGCATTCATTTCTTGGTTTATTCGTGTTGTTTGTAGGAAGAAGGGTAGGCATTCTATCTACGTGACTAATACATGATGATTTCAGGTTTTTGGCATTAAAAGGGAGCAAAGACCACAAAAAAGGAGACAAGGAGACAGTAAGGTGGCACTGCTGGTTTTTAGGAGATGATGTCCACAGTCTTGGGGACCTTCCTCGTGATTCCCACCATAGCTCGAGCTCCAACCAATCTCCCCACCGAGCTTAGAGATAGCCAACCGTTCTACAGGAACAGCAGTTACAACTGTTCTACAAGATCAACAGTTTAACCTTCAGTTGGACAGCCGAGCTCCACAAATCAAGGAAACCTGTTGGATTATCATTTTGCATAAATACTGAGGCCGTAGCCTTTGATAGGAGCTTTTTGAACTTTTGCATTACTATTGTAATTTCGAAGTACGAGCTACAACTCGGTGTTGGTTCTTTTTGTAAGCCAGTTTTGGCATGACATCAGATTTTTGGTTATGAATAAAGGCAGGCAGATTTGGATCTAATTCTGAGTTTCTAAGGGAGCTATAGCTCTCAGGTTAGGGCCCAACCTGAGAGCAATAGACCTCCTCTGTGTTGCAATGTTATTTGCCTTTCGTTCCAGCACTTCGTTTCTTTACTTTGACATGCAATTCGAATTTACAGTCTGCTGATTTAGTTTTTTTATGTGATTGAGTAGGATTAGCTTATGGTTACTTTGCTTTCAGTTGTTTAGAATCGATAGGAGGTTTGTAATACACAGGAGCTCCAAGAAAAAGGTTGTTAGAGATCACTGCCATCTCTGTTTAGGGATTGGGGTGCAGTTCATATCAACCACCAAAAAGAAACGCAGTTCTTTTCACGTCCATGCAAGCTGCAACAGTTACTTTAGTCGTAGATCCATCCATGCACTTTGGTCTTGATCATTACTTCTTCATTCCACTTCCATGCACGAGTTTCTTTCACAAATTGCACTGTTGTTCATTGGTTCAAAATAGCACAGTTAACATAGGTTAAAGAGTTCTCGTTTTGGTGACATTCATAGACAATTTGTTTCATCTACACTGCTCCACACCATTCCATTACCTTCCTCTTCTTGTCAACCACACCTAAAGCCACTCAACCGACCTCTGTTCAGCTCGTTTACCTTCCAGCTCTTCCATTACTCACGTAGCCCCATTTACTTAACCTTTTGTTGATCCCATCCTTCCAACCATCAACCCACTGCATGCACTCTTTCTCCATCTGACTTCTCTGCTCCTGAGCCATCACCAGTTCCATCTCCACCTTACCTATCCACCCAAGCCGTTCCATCACTTCACCAACACACAAAACTTCCACCTACAGCACATCCTGTAGAAGGTAGCAGACTTCCTGTAGAAATTCCTTAGTTTCCTGTAGGATCCCCTGCAGACATCCTGTAGGAGCCTGCAAACTTGGTTGCCGAGCATTCGAACGTTGTAGACTTCTGTGGACCAACGCTAGGGACCCTCTGGGACCTCTCCTAGCCATCCTGACCTTGCCCATGCTTTCCTTCCATTCGAACCGCTCCTGCACAGTCAAACCCTAATCAAAAGCATCATCACAATAAATCCAACCACTTAATGAAAAAATACAAAAACATGTCTTTTCAATTGCAAGTAGCTTAGATGCATGTATTTCAGCTCACTGCAAGTAATGGCATCATTGGTAGAAGTTTCATTCACAGTTTTGCATTGTAAGGGCCTAGCTAGTCAAATTAGGGTTTACTAGGGTTTTCATGCTTTGTTGGCTTTCAGTTTCTTTCTGCAAGTAGATTAGCCTCCTTTGAGTTAGCTTTCGTCCATCACTCATAAAGCTTCTTCTGTGAGCATATAGAAGTTGGCTTGAGCCCTAGCGGACTTGTGCCAGCTGACCAAGTGACAGCTGCGACAAGAGCTAGTACTTGTGCATACAACACCGTCGCTTCCAAGTTTGTACGAACTACCGGGTTGATAAAAATTAGAGATAGGAAGCTCCAGGAGTTGTAGCATTATTGCTACAATACTGGAGCCCACCAACAATAGTGACAATATGGGGACTACATGGGTACAATAATATAATAATGGGGTTGTGATAATAACAATAATGGGTTACACTAGTAGCATAGGGGCCTAACACAACATCTAGGGTATAGATTAGGTAGGGTGTTGTAAGATACACTTCATATTATTTCTCATCCTTAAGCCATTAAGGTAAATCATGTTCAAGAGAAGGCTTAGCAGGATGGTACAATATCAATTATTTTGATAAGGGCCCATTCTTGATGGTCATGTTCCCAGCCCTACAACTAATATAGGCATCAAAATTGGCCAACTAAGGTCTTCCTAAGATAAGAGGATAACCATTAAACTTGGTTTTGGGTTGGAACACTAGGACGTCCTCAATAACTCCCTTAGGGGGCTATTGTGGATCTATCTGCAAATTGCAACATTGTAGTGGTCTTTCTCAAATCTCCTTGGAGGTTTATCTTGAGCATGGTTTCCTTAGTCATCAAATTGATGGCAGCCCTAAGATCAATCAGGGTATGAGGGACAATGATGCCATCAATGTGCACATCCACTATTGGGCTTCCAGGGTCTAAGTATTTTGGAAAAATGCTTATCTAATCTATGCCAGAACTCTGATCTAATCAATAAACCAAATCCTAAGCTACAACAAGCACATGAAAAATAAGATGAATAACACAAATATTCTTCCAAGAAATCATAAACATAATGCTTTTGGGTTGTGGTTGTAAATCCTTATATTCATGCTCCCACTAGAGAGATGAGGTAGAGGTTGTAATCATAGATTTTAATGGATTATTCTCTACTGAAATGCAAGAAACTAAGCAATACTCTGAAACTAAAAGAGATACAAGTACACAAGAGGGACCTAAGACACTGGGTTGGGCCCAAACCCAAAAGCCTCAGCCCTCTGGAACTAACTCAGTGATGAATCAACAATTAACTTCTCATTATCATTGAATCAATGTCTAATACATCAAATAACAACAAAAATAAAAATGCCAAGTTCTTGAGCTCAATAACTACCTAGCTGAAAACAAAACTCGAATTCTAATGAGCTCTTCTACATTCTTATGTATACAAGAGAGTAGATACTATCAACTCCCTAGAAAATAGGAATATTTGTCTCCTACAACTCGAGAACAGTGGATCTTGTTCCTCATTACTTTCACTTGCTTGGCTGCCAATGACCTCGAGCCGATGAGAGAGAGAGAGTTGTGATATTGGGTTGATTGAGAGAGTTAAGGAGGTGGACAGCCCCCTAGATTCTCTCCTTGTTGTCTACTCTGAACCCCTACATAAAAATAATCTCAAAAATTGTTCCATTTCCTACAATTAAACCATATTAGGCCACATGACATGAAAAACATCTTTTATCCTTCTCACTAAGCATAATATAACAAAAAATGTAAATAAATGTGAGAAAGAGATAGTTCTAAAGTTGGAGGATGGCATGATGACCCTTATAATGTACCTAT
The DNA here is from genome assembly GCA_031772625.1 of Pinus tabuliformis. Classification (NCBI taxonomy): domain Eukaryota; kingdom Viridiplantae; phylum Streptophyta; class Pinopsida; order Pinales; family Pinaceae; genus Pinus; species Pinus tabuliformis. The sequence goes on from CM062816.1 coordinate 999,634,280, forward strand.
TAATGAGCCTCATCACCCATGAGGAAGTATACATCCTCTATATCCAACATCAAGGTTTCATCTTGCACTTGAAACCATTGCCTTACTGGGTCCTACATTTGAATGACCCCTTGTTGCCCTCTATAGCAAGGGAAATTTCCACTTTGTGTTCTAAGTGCAGAAAAACTTTAAGATCCCATAATCTCAATTTGCATTTATAATTGGATAGTGATGGAGGGCTAGCCTGTTGCTAGCTTCATGTTCTCTTTCTTTCCAATCAATCATTTTGGATGGTACACGCCATACCAATGTTTAACATCAAAAGACATCCTATGCTAAAAAACTATATAATATAAGGCCAAAATGATCTAGAACTACAAAATATCTCCTTTGTTTCTTTGACTTGGTGTGCATAGATAAATCACTGCTTATCACTTGAGAGCACATAGTGATAAAGACCCCTTAATTTCTCATTAGACCTTACTTTGGAGTGATGAATAGGTCGAACCATTGAAAGGGTTCCAACAGAGTAAATTTTCGATGAAATGTAGCAAATAAGACATCAAACTAAAGGGGAGGAAAAGCTCTTACCCAGAATAGACACATGAAAAACCATGGCCTATATTTTCCAAGATCTATGTCAAAATATTTGGTGAGTAGGGGGTTCCTCCAAAATAGGGAAAATATCCAACTCAAAATGTTTAAATGACCTTAATTTTATCTTGATAAAATTTTTTATTTTATGAATAGGGCCTTAAAATATCCTTTTTCATATTGGGTTCGCACCAGTATTCTTTCCATTTTAGTTTATGGTTGTTACGGGAATAAGTACCCTAGGGCTTTAGGTCAGAACCCCAACAAAGCAAGAGTAATCCACAGCAAGAAACACACATACAACTTAGGCAACATGCTTAAATAAACAAACTATGTAAGGATGAACATACTCGGATGTCCTTCGTTTGGGTAGTCCCAGCAGGGTTCAGACCCTCTACAACTCCTGATGATCTTCGAATCTACAAATCAACCAATCCGAACATACATAGCAGCATATAGATAAATCATTTTAATGAAATCAAATTTATATCATATAAGCAAATGGTTACTTATACATCAAAATAATCATTCATACATGAATTACAACAACATCTAATGCATAAACAAGGTCAATCTCAGGAACAAGACAACGTTTCTTTTTATTGTAGAAAACTATAATAAACACGGAAAGAGTTCACCTGAGTCTTCTTCTTCCAGCTCCAAGCGGAACCGTCCTCCAGGTTCGTGCAATCCCAGTTTTCAACAGCCTCCTTCCATAACCAATACCATGATATCTCAAGCAAGTGGGAGAATATCAACACTCAAGGAAACAAGGGTTTCCTGAACTTGGGGAAGTGCTTGAAGCACAAGGATACTTCAAACTTGATCAGGGGATAATCTCAGTATAGTAATTCTATCTCTTGTCTCCACCTTAAGGCCTTCCCATTGAAGTCTATTTATACTTGTCCCAATTAGTTTTTTAGTTGGAAAACAGTTGGGCCAAGGGCACTAGGAGGTAATCAATAGGTAAAACTCATGAACTCCGCCCATAGTTAAGGAAATTTAAATTTTTTAAGTGTTTTAACACATATACACGGGTTGGGTATAGACTAACCCAGGTGTACACGCTTTTATCTCAGGAAAAAGTAGCATACAGGAAGTAAAACATTGTTTTAAAAATATTTGGACTAAGTCTGGAAGGAGGGGTTGCCCTAGGCCACAAACCAAGCATCACAAATACCAAGGGTGATATCTGGAGCTATAACAGATGCCCCCTAATATATGAGGTCAGAAGGGGTACATGATGGCCGAAATGTAATAAGTATATGGAAAGGAAACCTGTCAAAAACTAAGAAGGACTTCACCAGATTTCAACCTGCCAAGCCATCAAAAAGAGATCAGAAAGAAACAACTATCTGAGGTGGGCATACCCATGCTTAGAGAGAGTAAAGCATGCCCACATATCAAGTACAAGTAGATCCACTATGTATACAAGTATAAAGAACTGAAAGTACATAATGGATCATCTGATGTTATCGAACAAGTATGTGTCTGAATATCACATATAAGAAGATGATTAATGAAGCTGAAAGATGGAGCTGATCACTGATGTCAAAAACTAATCCCAATAGTACCAAATGAACATGATGGAATAATATGATACTACTTCGCAACACGGATGCCAACATATAAGATGTCGCTGTGAAAGACTGCAACATATAATGTGGAATGGTCTCGACTAGCTACAACATGAGTAACTAACAAGTGGACCAAATAATGCTGATGCAACCCAATGTCTTCACTGACCACTGTGGTACATTTCTACACAATGGGAATAAATGATCTAAAGTCGACCATGTGAGAAATCATTTGATTACCGGTCATTGATGTATACCGTTAACAAACGCGAGACTACTTACCGATAATGTTAATGAGAGTCAAGGTACCCAGTAAAATCTAACAAGTGCGAATAAATGAGCTAATGTTGAACACCTGGAAGAATCTATCAATCAGGGGACAATGATGGTTTCCCACTGTCGATAGCAAAGGAATCTGCCACTGATGACTGCAAACCCCAAGGTATTGCCAAATGGACTCTAGATCTTTGCCCCAGAGAAATGAGTTGTACTCGATAGGAAAAGATCTGCTAGAAGGAAGGCATTAAGGCATCCTTCATCAATCTAGCGCAAGTGTAACCCATAGGCTAATAATGTGGAAGGCATCGGATGAAAAAATATGTAGTAACCCAACCGAAGCACGTTTCCAATGTACACAAGATGTAGCTAGTGCACGAGAGAAACCCTCTCAACCAACCAATAATGAAAGTTGACACAGAGGCGAGGAATCCACCAATAGGGTCAAATGGAAACCAAGGCACTGCATGAATCCCAATGTGTGATAATGAAAGCTGATGTCGAACACAAGGGAAACCACTCAGTCAAAGACCCATGATATTGATCGATGTTGAGCACAAGGTGACCTATCAATAATGAAAATAGGGCCAGGGTGTGGCTCTAGGCCTGCCCTCAGAGCAATATGTTGTCGTCAATAAGGACAAGACCTACCAGCAAGAAGTCAATGGAGACCTTCTCAAACCGGCACGAGCAAAGGACCAATATAACTGATGTGATGACAAACAAGATACTGACAACCAGGGATGGCCGACTGAAAAATAGGTCAAGAGACACCGCAGAGAGGCCGACTCAAGCTTACTTCCCTTGAACAAAAGCACGACTCAATGATGACTATGTGGCAGCATATGATAACTCTGTATAAGTTCGTCATGTAGGAGGCATGAATGAACTCTCCATATGATTGGAAGAGATAACCAATTGAAGGAGCATTGACTCAATAACAAGGTTAAGGCGCACCTAAGTCAAACTAAATCTTGCCCAAAATGGAGGAGAGACTTTCTTTTAAGTGCTTTGTTCAAGGGTGACACAACTGACTCTAGCTACCAATAATATATAGAAATGTTGTCCCATTCCCGCCCTTTTTGGAATATATAATTTTTTTTGTCTTTTTCTTTAAGCTGAAAAAAGAATAAAAGAATGTTATAATATAGTGGAAAGAATGAGTGTCAGTGAAACAGATTATCTAGTTCCTGGGATGGGAACAATCCTATGCTCAATGTAGAGAGGCGAAACTTGTCAAGGACACTCAAAGGGATGTTCCTTCCACGGATCAAAGGGTGTGTCAAGTTGCAGAAGCTAAGGGATTGCAGGTTTGAGTTTGCAGAAGACATGGTCAAATAAGTGGCTTAAACACGAGTCCAAGTGAAGCCGGCTCAAGGCCAAAAGGTGCAAATAGTCAAAATGCAATGCAGTAGTACAATTCAACACAAAGGAGCCTCTAGGATATAAGGCCAGAACAAAGCGAAGAAGAAAAGAGGAATGAGTCTTCAATGCAAAAGTCATGGCAGGACTAAAGAGGACTCCCGAGCCTACTCAATATAACAGCATGGGCAACAAATGTCAGTGAGGTGCTAACTACGATGCCCATGTAAAGGATGGCTCTACCATCGTGTCATGATTTAAAAGTCGGTGAGTCAACATGGTTTACTAACCATAACATGATGGGATTGACCCTATGGCAAGTGTATTGACAAATGGAGGCTACTATGCAATATGCAACGAAAAAAAATGGTTTCCCTAACCTATATGCCAGTGAGTAAATGATACCTGCCATGATAGGTCAGCGATCATGAAACCGATATGAAATCTTGAAGAAGTGTCCATAATACCCTGAAATACAACCTATTCCCAACAATCCAAGCTCACAAGTTAAAAGATTCTTGAGACAAAAAAAGTCAAGTTTTGAAAATTTTTAAAAATTTCAAAGCTATAAAATGACCTTTTGACTCACCATTTGTGTAATTTGCGTTGAGAGCAAAATCTATGGAGAAAAAAGAGCAAACTTTCCCCCCAAAGAATTGGACCGTTCAAATTGGATCAAGACCATCAGGTAACCCTCATTTCAAGCTTGCATTTCTTTGTGATTGTTTTTAGAATTTTTTATTAAGATTTGACCATAAGAATTTATGTTAAAAATTCCAACTTGGCGTATACGCGGGTTGGATGTTATCAACCAACATATATGATGGCCCTACACGCGACTGTGTGTAAAGGGAACTCGTGTATACGTGGTTTGAAATTTAAATACGAAAATCTAATGGTTGAAACTTTATTTTTTTCAAGATGACAATCACATGGAGGGAGAGGTAACATACCACAATTGATAATGAAGTTATGAATGATCAACAGGCATTAGATGCATTAAGGGGATGTGGCTTGTTGAAATTTTTCAAAATTCCCAACATTTGTCTGCTTGAAATGCTAATCCACTATTGGAGTGTCGAAGATGATACATTTATGATTGATCAGATGCCTTTGAGGATAGAGGTGGAAGATATTTACTTTATCACTGGTCTCCCTCAGAGAGGAGAAGTGGTACATTCGACGGGCCGGACATGAGGTAGTATTTAGGTGGAAGACTATGTACATATATACTGTCTTGGGCATCTGGAAAAAATTGGAAGTTAGGTTCCAATAAAACATGTGGAGAACTTGTCCCTAAGGAATCTACTGTTCACCATAGCCAAGATAAACGAATCAACCTCATTGCACCAAGCATCACGAGTATCCATGAGCTTGGCCGTGGAGTGTCTCACCACTGTTTTTGACTGGTGTACACCTCTTCTTACCAATATGAAGAGCCAGTTGTCCTCTATTCAGAAAGGGCAGACCAAAAATTTCAGATATGGGACTATTTTATGCTCCTTCTTCTTCAAGAAGGTTCCTGGGCTACGTCCCAAGGTATCAGTCTCTATCAGCAGCCCTCAAGATCCTCGGAAGGGTAGGTGGGATGATCTAATGAAACGCCTTGGAGCCGGGGACGTGTCGAGGACTACATTTGATGATGAGTGCTTCGTTTGGTGGGAACAACAAATCATCGTTGTGGATGACTATCCCTATGCTGGCATGGATTTCTGGGGAGATCCAGACTTGGTGCTACCACCAAACGCAGCATGGGGAGAGAAAGGTAACAATTTTTTAAGTTTTTATTAATTTTTTAGATTTTTTTTTTATGTTTTTTACATATGAACTTAGAAATATTTTTGATGGGATTAAAATATTGACATAACGATCAAGTTCCAGATGTGGATCTGGTAAGACCAGACGGATTTCTATGGCATACGCGTCGCGGAAGAGGTGCCGAAGAGGCGGCTGCTGAGACAGAGAGGGTCTTATATGCATTCTAAAGAAACCTGGTGAGATTGACTCCCCGGGTACCGATGGTGGCCATAGACCTACCTGAGGAGATGCAGCGTCGTGTGGTAGGAGTACCATGAGACTGGGTTCACATCCTTCGGCGTGTGGCCAACACTGTTATAGACATTTTTGGGCACTACAACCCCAATCATACATGTCCATAAACCTAGGGCTCCTAAGTCCATAAAAGTGTTGTTCCATACCCTAAAAGAATAAGGCCAGCTGATTACATCATCTCCCAGAAGTTCTCCACAGGAAACTGCTTAGAACTGGTCAAAACTGGACCATACAGGTTGCTCAGTTCTAAGGGTGCGATGCATCCCACCTGCCTAGTGTAAAAGGTGTTATGCATACTGAAAAGCCCTTCTGTAAGGTGTGATGGGTGAGAGTGGACAAATGGCAGAGACAGTTTGCGAGGTGGATGATCATAGAATCTTCCAGAAACTTCTCCTATGACACTTGCCTCTCTGAATTCGCCCAGGGATGAGTAAGAGATCATCAATCTCCAAGTGGAATCAAGAACTATCAGAGAGAGGACACTAATCAAAATCCCAGAAGCTAACTCACCCCCCCTGCAATCATCTATATATGGATCCCTCATCCCAGAGATCCGGGGGCTGGAATTTTGTATCTTGTAAGGAAGTGCTATTGGTTTCTTGGTGGAACATCATAGCGTTGGGTGATCTAAGCTTTTCATGAGGTGAAAGAAGGGCTTTCATGCTGGGGGATGACGCTGGGTTAGAACAATTGGTTGTAATCCTCTTTGCTATTCTTGATTTTAATAAAGCTATTCAAGTTTTCCTCCACATTCTTGTATGTTTGATGATATATGCATTTGTGTGGTCAATATATATCTGGTCCTATATTGTTTATGATTGTAGATCTCTGTTCTTCGATAGTATTATGCTGCTTTGATCCCATAGGTGCTCTTTGAAGCTGGGTAGACGAAGGAGAAGTGGCAAGGATCTGTTATAAGGGAGAGGAACCGAGCAAGGAACCAAGTGCAAGACTGAGGTTGGTATCCTTCATTCCCCTCTCATCTACTTCTCATAAAGGAAAACGAAAGTAGTTTTAGTTTGTTTGTTTCTAAGATAGCTACCAATCTCAGTGGGACTAGCAGCTCTGAGTGGACATTAGATTTCCTGATAACAAAATGGCGACTACACTGGGGAGCGAATAGATTGCTTGTTTGTCTATATTTGTTTGTTTTATAAACTTACATACGGAGCCCAAAGTCAAGCCAGCTAGCCTTCGAACTGCATTTGCTATGCAAGTGCAAAGTAGATCAATGCTGCTTCAGTTTATCTCCGGGTTTTTTTTATAAACTAAAAAATCGATTTTCAAACCTTCTAATTGCCCTAGTGGTGGCTCTAGTTACCTCATTAGATCAGCCCCTGTGATTTATATTTACTGAACATCACTTCCTCGGCCTAAATACCTGAACTGAGCTGCAAACTGTGACCAAGAACCAAGTAAAGTCTCATCATGGTACCATTGCACCCTCTCTTCAAGGAAGTTTGTATGCATCGCACCTCCCATGTGCAGTAGGTGGGATGCATACTAGATTCCCTGTGTTACAGGTGCGATGATCAGAAAAGGCTAATTTTGCCTCCAGGTTTTAGTTTTTCTTCACTCTTTTCAGCTCTATTCAGGAATTTTGCTGTCTGTGATCAATATACCACTGTGGAAACTCCCTTCCTTTCCATCATTCCACCTCCATTGTGCAAAGAACTGTGAATTTTTTTATGTATTTTGCGTCATTTTCAGTTCTCCTTTACAAAGAAGTAGCATAATTGAACTGTCGTCTTTTGATTTGAAAGTGTTGCAAGTGTCGTTTTTAGTCAAAGAAAAAAATTCTATTGTTCTCGATGGTCGATTATACGGTTACTCTTGTATTTGATTTGAATTAGTAGTTTTTCAAGTGTCGAAAGCAGTTTTCAATTCAAAATAGCAAAGTGTCGTCATTATCTTCCTTTCGTTTTTGAAGAGAAATTTGTTAGTACTATCGCTTTGAAAAGATAATTCAGATTTGTACTTAGCATTCTTCTTGTCATTCACACATTAAGAAAGCTGAAAACAAATACAAGCATGTGCATTTTCATTTAGATTTCTTGTTGGTTTGATTTAGGACAGTGCATCTAGTGTGTTCTCTCTGCTCTATGTTGAAAGAATACCGTCTCTCTTTCTTTAGTAGCTAGATTTTCATTGTAAAAAGAAGATTAAATGATTGTTTATCATCTTAGATTTCATTTTAGGAATTGTATATCTACATCACGCGGTGAACCTGAAAGGAAAATTTCTTAAGAAAGATCAACTGTAAAATAAATTCAATGAACATAAAAATGCTTTGGAACCTAACGCACAACATCTAGAAGTCTAGGCTAGAGACGTATTCCAGCGTCGTAAAGCCTGGTAATTGTCGCTTTCACTGTTGGTTGGGTGATTCCTCCTCTTTGAGATGACAAGTGCCAGTACGGACTTGTGCTCCCACGTACCGTCGAGTATATATTGGGAGACCACAATAGGCTATATCCTTTATCCATAGGAAGCCGTGTCTGCCGCCCTATCGATCGCAATGCACTGAACACAGCATTCGGGAAGATTGACTGTCGTACCGTAAAAAGTATTCTGTAGTTTTACGATTGGTTTGGTAATCCCTCTGTCTAGATTTCCAGAGTAGTATATTTCGTTCCTTTTCAGACTCCTTAAAGGAAAAGGTCCATCTGAGCACTTGTCACTTCAGGCTCATTAAAAATCGAAGGCGACTAGAGTCATCTTTTGTTTTTTCTAGACTCTTAAAAATTGAAAAAACAAGTTGTGTCAAAGCGTCTAAAATTCATTTAATTCGGAAACATTTTCCCCTTTATTTTTAGTTGATCGAGTAATCCGTAATCGTGGAGGAAATTCAATTAAAACTCCGTCGTTCGCAGAGACTTACGAATCAACCGTCTTTGTCTCCAGAATCAAAACTATTCTGGACAAAGCGAACTCATTTAACCGGCTCAAAGTCCCCTGGTCGGGTTGGAACAAGTGTTCCGACACCCTTGGAGACTCCGGTTACTCCAAACATTTCTAGTACCCCGGCCTTTACAGAAGAAGTTCTGCAGCCACAAGAGGAAAGTAGAATTGATCCTAGTGTGAGGGTAAACACTTCTATACCTGAACTGGCTCCATCTACAACCGATTGAGAAGGTGTTATTCCCCAAACATCTGTCGTTGCAAAATCTATACCTTCTTCGGCACCGGAAATATTTTACGGACCTGACGGTCTACCTCTTCCACCTGGTCTAATTGCTATAGAAGAGATTGTAGAGGATCCACCATCTAGTACTCCATCGCATTTTGGAGATGGGATCACTCTATATCCTTCTTCATCAAAAATTAGTCTACCGTTATCGGAAGTTCCTGTAGAATCGCTAGGAAACCTTTTGGATAGACTAGATATGTCTGAACAACCATCGACATCTAGGACTGTGTCATCTGACACAGCAGTGGTAGAACTGCCTACTGCCACTCCGACAATGTTTGCCAGCGTACCATCTATCGCAACTAGCTCTCAATCGCTAGATGGAATCCGTCCAGAGGTTGTTTTGATAGTATGGTCTGTTCCCGTTTGTTCGTCTGGAATAATATCTAGAATCTCTTATGTTGAGTCTCAACAAATTGATCCTTCGCAGTGTCAATTTGGGCAGTCTGGTCTTCAAAGGAAAATCATTCCATTAAGCATCGGACTACCGTCGTATGGGGGGCAATATGCCCTTTCATTGTCTCCTCCGGGAGGTCAAACATACGAGAGTTCGCAACAGAATTCAAGTTATGCTGGAATTACATCCAGTGGTTGGATACCAATACTGCCTCAACAACCAAGAGTTGTATACTCAATGCAACAAAGTATGCCTATGTCAAATATCCCCACTACACCGGCTATTGTGATGGTGTCACAAGTACAAGCGTTACCTGTTGTATGCCAACCTCAAGTCTCTCAGGTCGCAATCCAACAGCCCCTTGTCCCTGCAACGCCACCACAATCATCGGTTAGTGGCTCCTTAACTGGAGTGACCCAGGCTCAAACGGGTACCATTACCCCTCACCTCGATCAAACAACCAGTATTAGACAACAGCACATGGTCTCACAACCATGGCTGGTGCAATATCAACAACCACAATTCCAACAAGTTTACCAAGGAATTGAACACCAAGTCTTTGCAAGTAATGGGCAGCCGTATATTCAAAATGGACAAAATCAACCATTTCATAATGGTTATGCCCATCAACCTTATCAAAGTTATCAACATCAAATGCACTATTTTGGTATGCAAAGACCCACTGCTCAGGCAATCCCATCTTATCCTGGGTATGCTTCGCCGAACCTGAATCAACAGTTGCCCTTCATGGCAACTTTAGAGTTACCAGATCTAAACCGTCTAACAAATGATCCAATCGCGTACGCCCCTTGGTGGCCAGTGATTCCTCATAAACTTCCATCAGATATTCCTAAATTTAATGGAAATTTGGGTGAAGATCCGTCGAATCATGTGATGACCTTTCATCTATGGTGTTCATCTAACACTCTAAATGATGATTCGATCAGGCTTCGCCTTTTTCAGCAAACATTAACTGGTCTGGCAGCAAAATGCTATATCGAATTTCCTAGAGCTTTGTTTGATAACTTCAGTACCATAGCCACAACCTTTTTAACCCATTTTCAGTTACCCATAAGGTACGAAATGGGAACAGAGCTTCTTACCAATTTCAAACAAACGACGGCCACTCACATATCCGATCATATTCATGAGTGGCGATGTCATCGTAGAATGGTAAAAACATATGTTCTTGATCAGCTGTTGGCTGAATGGTTTATTAAGTCGTTGTTACCTTCTATTACGGAAGATGTGGCAAAGGGAGGAGTCGTCACTGAAGAGCAAGTAATTGCTCGTGCGCAATATTTAGACTTGATCTATACTTAGTCTGGCATGCTCTACGATAAAATCCCTGATGCTCCTAGACCGGAATTTTTCGTTCCTCCCTCTCCTAAATCAAACAAAGACTCTCATGCCGGGGATGGCGTGATAGGAACGACCAGCACAAAAACCGTAAAGGCTAAGTCAAAGAAGGCCCATACGGTTTCAGGTCAAAATGAAAATGAAGAACTTCTCGCCTCAGAAGTAAATGTCGTATCGACTGACAAAGGCAAAGAAACCAAGCAACTAGGAGGAAATAAGAAAAAGAAAGGGAAGAAGAAGAAACAGGAAGAGTCGTCCCCTAAAAAATATTCTGCAAACCCTTCTGGAGATAGGAAACCAAATCGTCCATGCCTTATATGTGATGAGGATCATTGGACAAGAGAGTGTCCATATAAAGCTGAGCTTAGGAAATTCTTCAAGAATTCAAAAACCTTGGTGGTATTGACTGATCCGTTTCCAAATCCAGGAACAAATCTGGTTGCTAGTGACAATGCTTCCCCGTCCCAAGTGCTAATGTTGTTGGTTTCGAAGTAGCAAAATGATGCTTTGATATCGACAAGGAATAAAGATTACGGGAATCCACAACTGTCGGACAACAAGGCCAATGATCAACCCAGTAGTTAGACAACAACTTCGACTGAAGTTGTGCCACCCATCATTCCTGAACTAACGATAAATCCGCCAAAGGGAGTTGTACACAAATCGACATTTAATCCTCATGCTAGAGCAGCACAACATTATAATATAGTGGAGGATCTGGCCCAATCGCCATCCGCTATGTCGACACTTGAGGTACTGCAAAATTTCCCCTCTCAAAAGCAAGCTTTATTATCAGCGATAGGTGGGATTTACCCAATGGGTTCCAATCTTGTGTCCTTTAATCACAAAGGATATGACCCTTAGTTACCAGCTCAACTAGATTTCCTCATTCAAGTGAAATCCCTCAACAAAACTGTTCATCGAACAATCATTGATGAGGGGGCATCTACATGTATTATGTCGATGAGTTGCTGGAAAAATTTAGGATCTCCACCCTTGTCGCAATCTTCGACGACATTAAAAGCATTTTATGGACGAACATACACCCCATACGGGAATTTAGGTAACTTGCAAGTCCAACTGGGGGGGAAAACAGTAGAAATAGATGTTGAAGTAATTGACGGAAACCTCGATTACAACATCCTACTGGGAAGGCCCTGGATATATGCTATGGCAGCTGTTGTGTCGACCTATTTCAGGAAGATTGAATTTCCCTTTCAAGGAGGAATTACAATCGTTGACCAACAAACATTTCTCCCCAACAGTTCACAAGTTACAGGAAGCATTCTGATGATCCATGGAAGCCCTCATTCGCTTCAAAATATCGAAGTAGGCCTACTAAAATACCCTATATTAATGGGGACTTTTGCCCTACTGCCTCCAATCAATTTGGCGGAAGTGACAACGGTGGGAACCTACAATATGATATCTTCTATTCCTAAGATCTTTGAAAACGATATTAACATGGATCATCTGCAGGTATTGCCTCCAAGCCCAATAGAAATCTTGTAGAAATCAATGTTTTCGGCATGGGAGGCAAACCCAAATCAACGCACATCAAGCGTTTGGATAGATAGGTCTAAGGAATATGGGACCCCTTCAGATCCTTGGTCGCAAGTACATTATACAGACGAAGGAATTTTTCAGTCAATGATGATTGATGGGGCACCATGGGAAGATTGCCACCATCGTTCCCATCTTCTGGATTACAAAGAAGATACTCCTAGTGACCTTCATCATCCCTCGGTTTTTGATTTTCTATCAAATACTGTAAACATGGTGGATTTTGAGTGAAACTTGTCCAATATTGAAGAGACTATCACCATAAATATCTCGACCAAAACAGATGTTGTAGAGAATATTCATGTCGGCAAATCTTGTTCTCCTTCAGAACTGGAAATATATCACGCTCTTTTTCGTGAGTTTAGAGATGTATTTGCTTGGTCATATGATGAAATTCCAGGCATTGACTCGAGCATAGTTGAACACGAAATTAAGATGTATCCAGATATCAAACCGGTACGACAACGACTACGGCAGGTGCACCCCAAGAAAGCTGCTGCCATCAAGGCAGAAGTTGAAAAACTTCTCAATGCTGGTTTTATTTACCCAGTTCCTCTAACTGATTGGGTATTGAATATTTTTCCTGTGATGAAAAAACAAGGAACGATTAGAGTGTGCGTCGATTATAGGGATGTAAATCAAGCTTGTCCGAAAGACAACTACCCCACACCCTTCATTGACTAGATAATTGATGAATGCGCCAGATGTGAAATATTTTCATTTATGGATGGATTTTCCGAGTATAATCAAATAAATATCCGCCAACAGGACCAATCAAAGACTGCATTTATTTGTCCGTGGGGCACATTTGCATAACGCAAGCTACCCTTTGGTTTAAAGAACGCAGGGGCAACATTTCATAGGGTAATGAATTATGCCTTCCATGACATCAAAAACATCGTTCAACCATATCTCGACGATCTTCTGGCTCATTCGAAAAAGTGGATCGATCACTCGCAGCATTTGAGAGCGATGTTTCTACGTTGTCGACACTACAAGATATGACTCAATCCACACAAATGTGTGTTCTGTGTCAATTCTGGTCGTTTACTTGGCTTTGTGGTCTCAAAGGACGGGATTCATCTCGACCCATGTAAGGTTCAGGCGATCATTAATTTGCCTCCACTTTCAAATTTGCTTCAGATTCAGAAACTCCAAGGGAAAGAAAACTTTCTGAGGAGGTTCATTCCAAATTACGCCAAACTTGCTAAAGGTTATACTCATCTATTGAAAAAAGAAGTACCCTTTGTCTGGGATCAGGTTGCACAAGCTTCCTTTGATGCTTTAAAGGAATCCCTAATAAAAGCATCATTAATGTATGCTCCTGATTATCAAAAAGACTTTAACCTGTATCTAGCTGCAGCGGATACGACCATCGCAATGGTTTTAGTTCAAGAAGACAATGGAATTGAACATCCTATATATTATTTAAGTAGAAACTTAATGATACATAAAGAAAGTACTCCTATGTTGAAAAGCTAGCTCTCGCCGCTGTTCAAGCAATACAGAGATTTCGACACTATGTCCTCTTTCGAAAAACTACCATTCTATCATATTGCAACCCCATGACTTATATATTGTCGCGACAGTTGTTGGGGGGGAAATATTCAAAATGGATAGCAATTCTACAAGAGTTTGATTTCAAATTTATAAAATCCAAATTGAAGAAATCCTTGGTTTTCGCGGAGTTACTATGCGATCTCCCATCGTTGTCCAACTATGTAACATCAGAAGAACCAATCGTGGACGAATCTTTGTTTCTGATATCTTCAAGAAATCTGTGGTATGGAGACATAATAATCTATCTCCAAACCCAAACATATAGGTCTAATACCTCTCTCTCAGAACAACGATGCATTCGATACCAAGCAAAAGACTACATGATCATTGGTGATACACTTTACCGTCATGGTGTCAATACAGTTCTGAGGAGGTGCCTCACCCACGAGGAGGCCAAAAAAGTCCTTAATGATTGCCATTCAGGTGCGTGTGGGGGGCATCAATTTGGTTATGCTACGGCGCAAAATATTTTACGAGCAGGATACTTCTAGCCAACAATGTTCAAAGATTGCATAACCGCAGTCAGAAGTTGCCATGCATGTCAAATCTTTGATTGAAAAACCAGAATACCACCCACACCTCTGCAACCAGTAGTTGTTGTTGGGCCATTTGCCAAATGGGGCATAGATTTCATGGCATGTAACCCCACCTCGCAGAGGGGGCATGGGTATATCATAGTCGCAGTAGACTATTTTACCAAATGGGCCGAGGTGATGCCTACATTAAACAACAGTGGCGAAACGGCTGCCCTCTTCTTTTTCAATCATGTAGTCTCCAGATTCGGTGTTCCACAGGCCATAGTCACAGATCATGGATCACATTTTCGCAATCAAATGATGGTTGAGTTGGCTGCCAAGTTAGGGTTGTCCCATGACAGCTCTACTCCGTATTATTCGCAGTCTAACGGACAAGTTGAGGCAATCAACAAGGTCCTGAAGCGGATGCTGCAAAGGATGATTGGAGTACAAAAAAGGAGTTGGCACCTGATCCTGTACTCAGACTTGTGGGCATATCAGACATCGGTGAGGAATGCAACCGGGTTTACACCCTTTCAAATTGGTGTATGGTCTGGAAGCAATCTTACTGGTTCAGTGTGAAATCTCGTCCCTCAAACTCGCGGTCGACCTTCTCCACAGAACTTCAAAAGAGGAGGCTCGTTTCCTGGAACTAATCCAATTGGATGAAACCCGTCGTGATGCCACTTTGGCTAACGAAGCCCATAAGAAATGAGTCAAGGCGTAGTTCGACAAGAATGTCAAACCCCGTGTCTTCTCAGAAGGTGACCTGGTCTTACTTTACGACCAAGAATCCGATAAATTGGGAGCAGGTAAGTTCAAGTCCTTATGGATGGGCCCCTATATTGTTAAACGTGTATTAGCAAAAGGAGCCTACGAGTTAGTAGATTATGATGGGATTCCACTGGCGCAACCTCGCAACGGGTTGTACCTTAAGCGTTACTATGCTTGACTCAAGATAGTAACCCCTATGCTTTTGTTACATTTTTGTTTTCACTAAGGGTAATTGTTTTGGTTAAGTGATCCACTTTTATGTTGTTGTAGATGTTAGACCTATTGGAATAATTTGTTGGATATGCCGATGGAGTGAGTCGTAGTTTGCGGAACCTATCTTCTACGGCCTGGGCCATCTTCGATCCAAGCGGCGAGTTAGTAAGTTTCAGAGGGGTATGTATTGGTCGGTCAACGAACAATATTGCTGAATACAGCGTGTTGATAGAGCTCCTCTCTGATGCCATTACGCGTGGCATACACCGACTCGTCATCAGGCTAGACTCACAACTCGTCATCCTACAACTCACTGGTATCTACTCCGTACGAAATCCAGCTATCTATTGCATGTTCCTAAGGGTCAAGATTTTGGAAAGGCAATTTGATTCTATTCGATATCAGCATATTTCCAGAAACTTAAACACATTAACAGACTCATTGGCAAATTATGTGTTAGATAGACATTTGCAACATTTATAAAAGAAGCATTTCATCAAATATTTGCATCAAGATCACGTAACTCAACCAAAATAAAGCTCCGAAAACCAAATATATATATATATATAGATATAACTATTTATGGTTTATACATAATGTTCTGTAACCAATACAAAATCAGTCAAATGACCCAAAACTCAAAATTCTAGGGGGCACCCTAGTCTAATGATGCTGGTGATAACAAGTCACCGCCTGTGCAATCATGCGTAAAAGCCTAGTCCATCGACTCGGCACGCCAGTAGTATGTCGCTGCAATCTCAGAGGCAACTCGTCGGTCCTCACGTCCGGAATACCAAGAGTGAGGCCCTCAACCTGATCCTGCAATGCTGAAAAAGTCTCGACCACATCAAGATCACGAAGGATAGCCCTCCCCACAGCCTCTCTTGTTGGAGCGGCAGCTGGTACTCTCAAACGTACTACTGGCCGAAATGGTCCAATATATGCATGAGCACATGAGTTTTGATTAGTTCTGATAGAAGAAAGCACAAGAACATTATAAAAAGAAACGATAAACAGAGATATGGTCAGAGAATTTACCGATAGCACCCCACTTCTCACTAGCCGGAAACACCAAATCCAGGTCACCCCGGAAATCCATACCAGCATATGGATACTCGGAAAAAACCATCTCCTGACGGTTGAACCACTCGAAGAAGGTATCAGAAAAGGAAACCTAGGACTGACCAGCATGTCGGGCCATAAGGTCGACCCATCTCTGCATCCATGGCTCAGTCGGTGGAAGTAAGCCAAGTGAAATGAACTGCGGTTGCATTAGTGGGATCTTTTCCAAGGCAAAAGCAGTCAAAATAGAACCATAGCCGAAGTTCTTGGATTTTCCGCTTTTTACCTTGGTTAGTTGTTCTTTCATCACAGGGAGTACCGCATCACACCAGTTGAACACATTTGGTTCAAGGCATTCCAAAGCGTACTACATATAAGACCTGTTAGCCACGTGAAGAGCCACACTACCCACCAGTCTAGAAAAAATGAACAGAATGGTCCTCAAGGACCAATCATTGACATCCCGGATGTTGATCTTGCCGTCCCTACTGTAGGTTTTAACCCTGTACAGAAATTACCTGCATACGAATTCTTAAACAAAGAAAATAAACAATGCGAGAGCATAACCCATAAAACACATATGCACAGAGATTTTTCCCTGGATCCCAAAACCAGGACTACCAGCTTGATTTTTCATTATGTTCCTTTCAATGTTACAATACATATTTATACATGCCGAAGCATCCAATACCATGGACCGAAAAACCATCGCGTCCAATACCATGTGCGAAAAACATGCACAAAACCATAGGTAGGTTCGCCCAACCTAATATAGGGTCCAAAAAAAATTTTCCCGGGGCGCTGCCCCGGACCTTGTAGAGGGGGGCTACTCGCCCCCCTCAAACCCCCCGGACAGGGGGGGCTGCCGCCCCCCCTGTGACCCCCCCGCTACGCAATCGGCACAACGAAGGGGGGCTACCGCCCCCCTCTAACCCCCCGTTTAACTACGTAGGTTAGTCGTGGAAAGAATATAACACAACCCAACAATCTCCCACTTGTTGTTTTCTTTCCACAGGGGGCCACAGGAGAGCTTAGTCATTTTTCCAGCCCTGAAACACCCATTGTTTCTCTACACCAAGAGAACTTCTCAGAGCTCACAGATTTTGTCAATGCATCTGCAGTATTCTTCAAAGTGTCCACCTTTACCAGCAACACCTTTTTATCTTCTATCATATCCCTCACAAAGTGATACTGAACATCAATGTGCTTTGTCTTTGAATGATAAGCAGGGTTCTTTGCCAAGAAAATTGCACTTTGGCTGTCACAGTCTATTCTTATAGCTCCCTGTACTAACCCCATACTTGAACACAATCTTTGCAACCAAACTGCTTCCTTGCTTGCATGAGTGGCTGCCATGTATTCTGCCTTTGTAGTTGATAGTGCCACTACAGATTGTTTCTTACTCATCCAACTGACTGCACCTCCAAATAGGTTAAACACATACCCACTTGTAGATCTTCTCTGATCCAGATCTCCAGCCCAGTCTGCATCAACAAAACCATGAATATCCAACACTCTGTCCAATGTTGGTCTTCCTTGGTAGCACAAACCATAATCACTAGTGCCACGCAAATACCTGAAAACCCGCTTCACTGCTGTCCAGTGCTCCTTCCCAGGTTTTGACATAAACCTGCTCAATACTCCCACTGCATGTGCAATGTCTGGTCTAGTACAGACCATTGCATACATCAGGCTACCGACTGCACTTGCATATGGAACACGGGACATGTCCTCTTCCTCTTCTTGTGTCTTGGGACACTGTTCAGCAGATAACCTCACACCTACAGGAATAGGAACCTTCACCGGTTTACTATCCTGCATATTAAACCTCTGCAGTATTGTCTCGACATACTTCCTCTGGTTTAACCAGAGCTTCCTCTTTGCCCGATCTCTTTTAATTTCCATGCCCAAAATATAGTTTGCAACACCAAGATCTTTCATGTCAAATTTGGAGGACAATTGGGTCTTCAAATCCTGGATAATTTCTTTGTCATTTCCAACCAGCAACATATCATCCACATACAAGACCAGATAAATAACACGGTCACCAATTAATTTAAAATACACACAATGATCTGCTTTGCTTCTGGTGAAGCCAAGTCCCCGTATAAATGTATCAAATTTCTGATACCACATCCTTGGTGACTGTTTTAACCCATACAGAGACTTCTTTAACTTGCATACCAGTTCTTTCTTACCCTTCACTGCAAAGCCTTCAGGTTGCCTCATGTAGATTTCCTCTTCCAAATCCTCGTGAAGAAATGTTGTCTTCACATCCATCTGTTCTACCTCAAAATCAAAAGCAGCAGCAACAGATAAAAGTAATCTAATAGAAGCTACCTTGGCAACAGGAGAAAAAATATCACCAAAATCAATTCCCGGCACCTGGGAATAACCTTTTGCTACCAACCGAGCTTTGTATTTCTCCACCTTTCCTTCTGCATTAGTCTTCTTCTTGAACACCCATTTGCTGCCAATGGGTTTCCTTCCAGCCGACAACTCTACTAGATCCCAAGCCTCATTTTTGTGCAAAGATGCCATTTCATCAACCATGGCCTCTTTCTAGAGTTTTCCATCCTCTGAATCCACTGCTTCCTTCACAGTTCTGGGATCATCATCAGTAACAGACAAAGCAAAATTTGAACTGAAAGCAGATGGATTATACCTTTTTGGCTGCCTTCTTTCTCGACCTGATCTTCTCACAGCCGGAGTTTGTGGCTCTTCATCTTCTGATTCCTCCTCTGCTGCAGAGTCTGATTCTTCCTCCTTTGGCTCAAACTCTATCTTCTCAGGTTCCTTTGGTTGGACTTCATGTTGAATAACATCTTTTACCTCTCTGAACACCATATCTCGGCTGTACACAACCTTCCGTGTGACTGGGTTCCAAAGCTTATAACCCTTTAAACCATCCTTATACCCAATAAAGATGCACTTTTCAGATTTACTATCCAACTTGGTTCGTTTCTCCTTTGGAACATGTACATATGCATCACATCCAAATACCCTCAGATGTGAAAGAGAGGGTTTCTTACCAGTCCATACTTCTTGTGGAGTCTTATCCTCCAACGCTGATGAGGGTGATCTGTTGATCAGGTAACGTGCAGTATCCACCGCCTCTGCCCAGAATTCTTGTCCTAACCCGGCACCACTGAGCATGCTTCTTGCCCTTTCCATCAACGTCTTGTTCATTCTTTCTGCGACTCCATTTTGTTGAGGTGTATATGGAGTAGTCTTCTGCCGTGCTATACCACACTTCTTACAAAATTCTTCAAATTCCTTACTGCAAAATTCTCCACCATTATCTGTCCTCAGCACCTTTATCTTCTTCTCTGTCTGATTTTCCACCAGAGCCTTAAATTCTTTAAACCTGTCAAAGACTTCATATTTCTTCTTAAGGAAATATATCCATGTATTCCTTGAGAAGTCATCTATGAATGATACATAGTACACAGACTTACCCAGTGATGGAACCTTCACAGGTCCAAACACATCACTGTGCACAAGCTCTAATATCTATTTCGTCCTCTTACCACCAGAGGGGAAACTCACTCGATTCTGCTTCCCATACACACAATTTTCACAGAAATCAAAATCCAAAGAGCTATCATTCATACCTTCTACCATACCTTTACTATGAAGTATTCGAAGGCCCTTCTCTCCAATATGTCCAAGCCTTTGATGCCACAACATGGTCTTCTCTCCAGAGACCACTAGATTTTCTACTCCATTTTCAGGAACCATAGAACTATTGCACCCATCAACAACAGTGCTACCTTGCAGCTTGTACAGAGTTCCAATCCGAACTCCCCGCATCAATATCAGTGCTCCTCGAACCATCTTGCAGGTATCTTTCTCGAACACCGTCTTTACACCTGCATCATCCAACTTGCTTACAGAAATCAGATTTCTGGCCAATGCAGGAATATGTAGAACACCCGGAAGTGTTCTAACCCTTCCACCTTGCAACTTCAACTTTACTTTTCCCCGACCAATGATTCTAGCCTTCCTATCATCTCCTAAGAAGACATCACCACCATCGTATTTCTCATACTCGCAGAACCACTCTCTATGGGGAGTGAAGTGAAAGGATGCACCTGAGTCAATCAACCATGCCTCATGATCTACATGTGTACTTGAAGAAGCCAAGTACACATCCCCACCTTCATCTGAGGTGGTTTTTGCCTCTGCAGAAGGAGCATCATCAGATCCCTTTCCTTTATCAGCAGCTTTAGATTTACAATCCCTTCTAAAGTGCCCTTCCTTTCCGCATTTCCAGCACACCACCTTTGTAGGTTTTCCTGGAGATTTAGATCTCCCTCTAGATTTAGATCTCCCACTCGATGACTTATTTTTGTTTATGTTCTGGGACCGTCCTCGTACAGACAAGGCATCACCATTCTGGTTGTCCATATTCTTCCGTCTCATCTCCTCCGTCAGCAAGGCTGAGACTATTTCATCAAACTGCAAAGCAGTTGCATTGCTACCTATTGCAATAACCAGACTATCCCACGAATCTGGTAGAGAACACAATAGACTGATGCACTTATCTTCATCTGAAATTTTAATATCAGCAGATAATAATTGACTTACCATAGTATTAAACGCATTCAGATGCTCTGTCACCGAGTCTCCATCTTTCATCCTCAGGTTATACAGCTTTTTCCGCAGGAACAGTTTATTCACCAGAGACTTAGATTGGTACAAAGTCCCTAACTTGACCCACAAAGCCTTTGCCGTAGCTTCCCCTGATACATTCAACAATACTGAATCTGAGACACACAATTGTATTGTGCTCTTTGCCTTCCGATCCAATTTCTTCCATTCTTCATCGGTCACTCCCGATGGTTTAGTACCCGGATCTACCGCGATCCACTGATCTTTATCGACCAACAGATCCTCCATATTGAGTTTCCACAACTCAAAACTCTGACCATTGAACTTCTCAATCTCGATCTTTCCACTGCTCGCCATCTTCTTTCACCACCAGAATCGATCTCGCAGATCTCCCACTGAACAGGGTCTACCACAGGCCCGAGCGAAACCCCTCAGCAACAAAGGCGTCCCCTTGAAGCCAAAATAGCTCTGATACCAAATGTAGGTTTTAACCCTGTACAGGAATTACCTGCATACGAATTCTTAAACAAAGAAAATAAACAATGCGAGAGCATAACCCATAAAACAAATATGCACAGAGATTTTTCCCTGGATCCCAAAACCGGGACTACCAGCTTGATTTTTCATTATGTTCCTTTCAATGTTACAATACATATTTATACATGCCGAAGCATCCAATACCATGGACCGAAAAACCATCGCGTCCAATACCATGTGCGAAAAACATGCACAAAACCATAGGTAGGTTCACCCAACCTAATATAGGGTCCAAAAAAATTTTTCCCGGGGCGCTGCCCCGGACCCTGTAGAGGGGGGCTACTCGCCCCCCTCAAACCCCCTGGACAGGGGGGGCTGCCGCCCCCCCTATGACCCCCCCGCTGCGCAATCGGCACAACGAAGGGGGGCTACCGCCCCCCTCTAACCCCCCGTTTAACTACGTAGGTTAGTCGTGGAAAGAATATAACACAACCCAACACCTACTCGGCTGAGATCCCTCTCTGCAATACCGGCGAATATAATCTCTCACAGATTCGCCCCCGCGGGCAGAACCTGATAATGAAAGAGGGGCACCACGCCTTGATAAACCGGTCAAAAAATAGATGTCCACGACAGTCAAGGGGATGGATTTGCCTCTGATCTAAAACACCTGGTTGGTAGGATCCCATGCATCGAGAAGATATTGCAACAAGTTGATTTGTTGCCTCATGCTAGAGATCTGGAAAAACTTGAATAGGCCATAGTTCTGCAGTGCAGTTACCGTAACCGGATCATGTAAAGCAAGCATGTCCTCTTATTCATGCTCACATTCTCACCATGTAACAACCATTTTGCTCCGATGAATCTCTGCAAAACAAGCAAGAGAAGAGTTAGGGTCCTGATTTGGCAAAAAAAAGGCAAAAATTCTGTGAGAAAACAGTGCAAAAATTTCCCTTCTCGCGCCCATCGCACCCCTAGCAGTGTACTGGGTGAGATGCATATTGACTGGCCAATGGCGAAGCCAATATGCATCGCACCTTTCGATATAGGAAGGGTGCAATGGAGCCAAGGCGAATTTTTCAAACCCCAGAGGCTCAGAAAAATAGGGAAACATGCATAGAATTCAAAAAGGAAGGAATGCAACTGAAGAGCTCAGGTTTAGCTCCTACCTGGTCCAGACATCACCGAAAATCGTCCACAGAATCTCCCGGAATCAGCTAGTGAAAATCAATGGGGAAAAGCACCTCTAGAGCTCCAACAAACCAAAGTTCAAATGAAATGGTAAAATGAGGGGTAAAAACCACTTTTAAATTACTTTTTATGTAATTCAAGTAAAATATTAGTGTTTTAACTCATTTTTGAAACATATATTTTTCATTTCTACCAATTGAACAGGTAGTACAACCTTTGAAGGAACAAAGTGATTAGCGGTGAAATTAAATCGACGACCATTATCACGAGCAGTTTTTATGCGAAGTTCAAGCTTGTTAAAAATTAAACCTTACCAATGAGCAAACGTTCCCCCTGAGTTTAAGCTCATTAAAAAATGAACCAATTCCAGTAAATAACAATTGTGAATGCATTATCATCAGCTTTTGAGTCCTGGTCATGTTCTCATCATCACCTCCACTCTGTTTTAGCTGATCATTCACTTCCATTTGATTGTTTACCCCTTTTGAGGAACAGTTGCGAAGAGTGATCCTGTTATCCATCCTTGTGACACTACCGTGATTGGAAAATTCCAAACCTTACCTGGAATCAGTTGCTACCCAAAATTATCACTCGTTCCTCAAAAAACGAGTCTCCTTTAAGCTCTTTTCACCTGACTCGTAAAACATGAAAAGATTGCCAAGCGATTGGCCTCTCTAGCTCATTAAAGCGACCGGAAGTGCTATCCCTCCTCTCAATTTTAATCTTTTTGGACCTGAGGGATTATTACACAAAAAGATCGAGCGCTTGTTTTGTTCGGCTCGTTAAAATTACCGAAAATTCATCCCTTTCGTATTATTTTATACTTTTTTGGACTTAAGGGATTATATGACGAAAAAGGATTATTGGAGTTTCCTTTACATCCCTTTCAGACTCTCTAAAATTGAAAAGGAACGAGTTATATTTGTCGTTAAACTCGTTAAAACCGAATAGCGACAAACTTGTCCATACAGACAAGAACGAGTTTCATTGTCGCTAGGCTCGTTAAAACATAGTGACGGGTTTGCCCGAAGGGAAAATTATAGAACAAGCATATGTTATCCTCCTCAAGCTTGACAAAATAACAAGGTACTGGTCAGCAATGACTGGGGAAAAATTGGGAAGAAAACTTGAAGAAACTTTGTTGGTAGCAATTCGCTCTTGAACATGACACTTTCACTCAGCATCCGAGTCGAGTTGGGTTGTTCTGTTCACTGGTCATATCACCATTGGTCCACCACACCATCCATATTTGGGGTTAACGCTACCAATCCATGCCAGTGTCGCCTGTATGTTCAAGAGAAGTCGCTCAGAGAATTCACCTGTGTCTCATCCGCTGCAATACATTCACGCTCCATTCTTTCATGACCGCCACCCTGAACCCTATATCATCAGATCTTTTTCACCTCCAAAAATCATTTACTCTGTTCCGTGTCATAGATGTGGGATTCATTAAGGCCTCCCTATAATGGGTCACTTCTTGTCGACATCAGCTCATTATCCGAGAAGTTAACTTAGGAACAATCCTTTCAGTACTTTGAAGCTTGCATGCCTCAATGGCAAGTTTCTCACTTCCGGCGACCGGTTTACATCAATGGCCTTCGACCGAAAGATTTTGCGCGGTGTTCGACACCAAGTCCTTTTTCACACCATGCGAATTGTATTATAGTACCTTGAGGGTCATCATCATCATCAGTGATTCCTCGTGCGCTTGTTAACAGCTTACATCATTGGCTAGTAATCAGGCGATGTCTTTCCATGTTCGACTCCAGAACATCTTTCACATGGATCAACTTGTACTCCGAGTGAAGATTGGACGAGTTTGAAGACCCCAGATCTAGTTTCATCCATCTAGGCTGCGATATATTCAGGAAAATAAAGACAGAAAATGTACATTTTTGTTGCACAGATGATCATCTGAATCAAAGGATGATGACTCTATCAAAATCATCAGTCTCCCGCACAGACGGATGTCTGTCTCATGTACATGAAAATGAATTTATAAAGCTGAGCATGGAAATGCCCGCCTCAGCTAGATCATGAAAAATATTATGAAGATAATGTATTGTATTGTATCTTATTACAGGTTGCCTTCCAGCTTGAAAAAACTTCAGATTCTCATGATAAAGCATTTCACCCGACATCGAAAGATTAACGACCTCATGCTTAAGGGGGCAACTGTTATAGACATTTTTGGGCACTACAACCCCAATCATACATGTCCATAAACCTAGGGCTCCTAAGTCCCTAAAAGTGTTGTTCCATACCCTAAAAGAACAAGGTTAGCTGATTACATCATCTCCCAGAAGTTCTCCACAGGAAACTGCTCAGAACTGGTCAAAACTGGACCATACAGGTTGCTCAGTGCTAAGGGTGCGATGCATCCCACCTGCCCAGTGTAAAAGGTGCGATGCATACTAAAAATCCCTTTTGTAGGGTGCGATGGGTGAGAGTGGACAAATGGCAGAGAGAGGTGGATGATCATAGAATCTTCCAGAAACTTCTCCTATGACACTTGCCTCTCTGAATTCGCCCAGGGATGAGTAAGAGATCATCAATCTCCAAGTGGAATCAAGAACTATCAGAGAGAGGACACTAATCAAAATCCCAAAAGCTGACTCACCCCCCTGCAATCATCTATATATGGATCCCTCATCCCAGAGATCCGAGGGCTGGAATTTTGTATCTTGTAAGGAAGTGCTGCTGGTTTCTTGGTGGAACATCATAGCGTTGGGTGATCTAAGCTTTTCATGAGGTGAAAGAAGGGCTTTCATGCTGGAGGATGACGCTGGGTCAGAACAATTGGTTGTAATCCTCTTTGCTATTCTTGATATTAATAAAGCTATTCAAGTTTTCCTCCACATTCTTGTATGTTTGATGATATATGCATTTGTGTGGTCAATATATATCTGGTCCTATATTGTTTATGATTGTAGATCTTTGTTCTTCGATAGTATTATGCTGCTTTGATCCTATAAGTGCTCTTTGAAGCTGGGTAGACAAAGGAGAAGCGGCAAGAATCTGTCAGAAGAGAGAGGAACCGAGCAAGGAACCAAGTGCAAGACTGAGGTTGGTGTCCTTCATTCCCCTCTCATCTACTTCTCATAAAGGAAAATGAAAGTAGTTTTAGTTTGTTTGTTTCTAAGATAGCTACCAGTCTTAGTGGGACTAGCAGCTCCGAGTGGACACTAGATTTCCCGATAACAAACGCAGTGGTCACCTTCTTAGCCGCTCATCCTGAGTTGGTTTGATAGATAGACTGCACATGATTATGGGCATTTAGTCCCAATTTTGTATATTATTTTTGAACACTTTATGTACACACAGGCAGTTTTATGATATATATATACAGTTCCAAATTTTTGATGTTTGTTTTTATCTTGATGAATTATTGATATCACAACATGTGCCACAAAATATCCACAAAAATATAATATATACAAAGAAGTAATTGCTTGGCCGAAACCTAAGCAAAATGCCTCTTAAGGTAGAGCCCATTAGGGGGCTCTACCAGCTTGTTCCTAGAGATGTTTATAGGTACAGTTCTTGAGCCAATCAATATATGACCTTCAGAAGATAAATGTGTTGGAGCCAAAGGGTTTGACACTGTACAAACATCACTAGTAAGTAGATTGGAGGACCTAGATTCAACTTCATGCAAAGGAGGACGAAAATATGAATGATGATGTAAATATTCCAATGGTCAATCTACAATCGTCATTGCTTCGAAAATTGCTTCGTCAGATGGAAAAACTGTATCTAAGCAATCCAAAGCAGAAGTGGAGTCGAGGGTCCAAGCAGGAGCCACATCACCATCTATCTACTCCTCCGAAGAAGGAGCAGGATGGTCGTCTATAGAGTTATCAATAGATTCATATCTAAGTTTTGTTGCAGACATAGGAGATGTTATTCCATCCACCTGCCCTTCATCTGATTTGGTCACAGATGAAGGTAAGGTCCCAGGATCCGAAAAATAATGAGTTCGAACAAACTCTTTTTGTAAAAGCTCCTTGGAGGATGAAATTATATCGATTCTAGGTGTAGGAGGGGGAAGATCAAATACACCCATCAAGGAAGAGTACATCCCTACTCCTAAATTTTCTATAGGTTGACGAGGATTATCCACCAATGGAATGGGAGAATCCAAAGTTGCACGAGAATCACCCATAGAATAATCTAAATGATCAATTTTAACAATTCTCCCCTCGTGAAGAAAAACAAAGGACATGAAACAGAGTTGAAACTATGGCATCCATTTCATAAATCCAATTTCTTCCCAAGAGGAGGTTGTAATCTAGGTTGGCATCAACGATTTCTACTTCAATATTAATGACCTTTCCTCCAACACATATAGGAAAAGCCAGGATAATTCCATTTGGTCTATGAGAATGACCATCAAATGCTGTTAAGAGAGTCGATGAAGGAACAACTGAAGGTGATCCAATTGCCTTCCAACATGACATAGGCATTACGCATGTGGAAGCTCCCTCATCTATAACTGTCTGAAAAATATTGGTTTTCCAGTAAGTAGACTTTATCTGGAAATCCATATGATGAGGAAGTCTCTTTTTGACATTGAGCATATCAAAAGTGAGCACTAAAGAATTTTTTGGATCTACTGCCCCTATTGCCAAAAGAAAAGAACTTCTTTGGGTAGGACATGACTGGAGTACCTCTAAAGCCGACATAGTGCAAGGACTTTGAGCAAGATCTTCTACAATTGAATAGTTCTGGGCTGCCCTAGCATTAGGGTTAATAGTCACGTGCTTGGCGGAACCTTTCGGTATCTGAGGTACAGACTCGATAGAGGGTCACTCAATATGAAGTGAATCCATAGTTTTAGGAACATATTTATCCTTAGATGTTTCTACTTCACCATAATCACGTGACTGTGTAGCCACATTGACATTAGAACTCATCATGAAAACATTTAAGGAATTGTCCCCTTCCTGGTTGCCCCCTGCAGAGGTACCAGGGTTTGAGTTCACGCTAGCAAGTAACTGTTTCCCTTGGGGAAAAGGGTTAGTTAAGACAACTTGGGAGCTAGAAGTCCCTTGCTGCACTAACAAGCGATGGGCATCTTGAATTTTCAGGTAGATATGAGTCAAATGATCTCCATTGCATAACTTGCATGGAAATTTAATTTTCTTCTTAGACTCATTTCTACCCTCATCGGCACCATCATCGGGTTTGGTTGCATTACCCTTCCCATCCTAATTCTTCTTTTTACCTCATCCCTTCTTCTTCCCATCAGATTGTTGATTTCCTTTGGGGTTAGAGGCCTGAACGATGTTTATTAAAGAAGGTTGGGAAGGCAAAGGAGTAGACAGTGCAGCCTGATTAGAATAAACAGTTTGTAGAGACAACTGTTGTAATTGGTTCAAAAAGTTCACTGCATTTGCATCAACCGATCCAACTATACGATCAGTGTGAGGGCTTGGCTTCGGTTTGGCTACATCAACCGTGGATCTAGGAGCATCAAGCAAGTTTTTCTGAAGAGTCCCAGACTGAGAATATATCAGTTCTAACTGCTGGGTGCGAAAGATAGCCTGCTCTTTTGAATAAACACCGGACATAGAAACATCCTTGGAGATCTCGGGTTGTAATTATTTTAAAAACCATTCGAGATGGAATTCTAGTGGAATTTCAGCTTTGATAAGCCTTTTCTCCGTCTCCATTCCTAGATATGATCCAAAATGTGAGTAGTCGTGTCCTGATGAAAATTGGGCAGAAACTTAGTTCTGGCTTCATAATGGACAGGAAACTGAAAATGGTTTAAGAAAATGTTAGCCAAATCATCGAAAGAAGTAAAGGTGCCCCCTGGAAACTCTATATACCACTTAGCTGCATTCCCGGTTAAGGTGCGCTGAAATAATCTCAACCTGATCGAATCATCGATCAGGGAGTTGGATGAGCACCATAAATGGAACGTGGTTACATGGTTGCTTAGGTCTTCACCACTCTTCCCTTTGAATTTTGGAATATCTGATGGAAGTTTGGTTGGGACCGGAGGCCAAGCCGGATTGTATCTAATTAGATCATTTGTCAACTTAGTCAAGTCTGGCAGATTAAGCGTGGCCAGAAAAGGAAGTCGTGGAGGACCTTGGGGATTCCACCCAGATGGGGTGGGGTTCCCAAAAGTCTGAAAAGAATGACCTGGATTTTGAAAGGCACTAGGTTGCTCGAAGTAACTGGTAGAACCTACTGAACCAAAAGGTGACCCTTGTGGTCCAAAAAAATTCGGAGTTTGACCAACTCTAGCCGAAAATCCTCCGTAACTAGTAAAGTTTACCACTAACAAAGTATTATAAGGAGATGACAGCCCATGGTAAGGGTTCCAAGCATTAGCTAAGGGTGGAAAACTTATAAATGAATTAACCAAGGAATACGACACATTCCCTTTGTTGAGTCCCAAACTTGCACTTCCCTATATACCTTTTCAGCCTTCTTTTCCATTTACTTAATCCACCAAGCTGTCAAATCATTGCATATTAGTCTAAAAAGAGCTTATGAAATGGTTTCCTAACTATGTTTATGACTGCTGTTTGATTTAGATTTTTGTTCAAGCAGCTACGAAAACTTGTCACTTTCCGCAGCCAGCTCAAGTTTCCGCAGCCATTTTGTTAAAGACTATGTTACAGGTGTCCAATGGAGAAACCGGCCACATGGGCAAGCTGCAAGTGACATGTACATGGAGCGTGTCCCCTCAGTTCAACCAAATCACTCATAAACAGTCATGGTCAAAGACGGTCAAAGGAAGGGCCAAACCAAGAGTTTTACGGTAGCACGGCTCTGTTTTTCCCACGTGAAGATTTGTGTGGCACGATCCTCAATTTCCGGAGGTATTGGCACACCTGTAGATCAACCCGTGAAATGAATCAAGCAGCCACCACTCCATGGATTTAACTGTCATGATTACCATAACGCTAGATCTCAAGCCGTGGAGATTTACGTGTCTCTTTGGCAGCGTAGAATCTAGGAATTAGTTGCAGCATTTTCACTTATAAATAACGCGTTGGTATACGCTGGATAGCTATCTTTTTAGATGTAATTTTGACTATTGTTATAAACCCACTATACTGTGCTTTACTCTTGTCTTATTACTGCACTTTAATATATGAGAAGACAGCATTCCTGAATTCGATTTGTGACTGAGTACTGACTGGCTGAGGTTGCAGAGGGCCCCTATACACCAAGGCTCTGTATAGTTTCTTACTTGCTTTCATTTACTACTTTTATAATCATTAGGTTGTATATATTATGTTGTTCTGATGTTCATGGTTAACTGTTGTCCATATTTCCTTTTATGTTAACTGTTAGTTGATCAGTGATTTTCTTACAGGTTTTGTAGGCAGCCCGGGCAAATTTACATATTTTTAATGACTACTGACATGAGATCATCTTGTCCTTTCTGCTGATTTTCATTTACTGAGTTTTAATTCCAGCATCGTCATTTCTTTCAGTTTTGCTTTGCTTATTTATTTTTCTGCCACTTAGATATCATATTACTCATTTGTTTATGATTTCCTTTCTATAGCCAAGCGATTCAATTAGTGAGGAATCAGAATATTACTTGATGTAGTATGATTTAGTTTGCTTTCCTGCAAGTTAGAGATTAAATTACTTATGTCATTTTCAAGAATTGAAATATGAATGAGTAGTTAAATCTTAGTTTCCTTTTATGCAATTTGATTTCCTACAATTTAGATATCATATTACTCAGCTTGTTTATGATTACTTCCTATAGCCGGAGCGAGTCGAAAGGTGAAGGGTCAGAATGTGGGTTGAAGTAGTGTGATTTAGTTTGCTTTGCTTTCAGTCTTTGAGTTGCTTTGAGTTTAGTTTTTATTTTCTTTTTCACACAGCAGTAAGGATACTGGGCCATTGTCACTAGTTCACTGTTTTGGTACATTTATTTCCTTTTGAGAATTGATTTTATCACAGTCAGTTTGAAACCTTCTTTTGAGAACTTTAAAGTTTGTAAAATCATTGTAGAAATCACCATTACCATCCATACTTAACTTTCAATTTCGCCATCTCACACTAGGGAATCCACCGAAGATAAACCCAAAAACAAACTAAAAAACTCAAAAACGACAAAAGACTAAGAAATCAGTTATCTTGTACATACAGTGCACTTCACTTCAACAGTTTACGACTCCCGGATTGACATTTTAAATAGCAATTTAGGACACACTAAATTGACCAAACATTTTGGCGTCATTGCCGGGGAAGTGAAACTAGGTAGCCAATTTCTTAAAAAAAACACAAGAAAATTTCAAGGAAGGAAAATTGATAACCTCTCAAGGTATGCTCTCCTCTTGCACTTAGTGTGAACTGGAGGATCAGAAAAGAGGAAGTTATTGGTTTAATAGTTTCTTGAGTATGCTCTCTTCTTGCACCTAGAGTGACTTGGAAGATCAGAAAGAAAATTATTAGCCCGACTTGAAGAAAAATAAAAAATGACATGCATAGAGCAAGAGATTCTAGGGGAAGGTTTTTAGCTAGGGCAAAGAGTTTGATTTTTACAACTCCATATAATTCAAGGAATAGACAAGAGACACCTCCATCATCCCCAACTCACACTCCTAGCCTTAAGATTATTGGAATTCAAGAGGCAATAGTTGAATTAGGAGACTCTCCCACACCATCCATTGAATCTGAATTAGGAAAATATCCTTTCTTTCCTTCTACAAGGAGACACATTGTAATTGAAGAAGTAGAATCACCTGAGGAAGAAGAGGGAGAAGTTCCTCCTCATTCGCCATTAGTAGAGGAACCAGAGGACTCTGAAGTCTCTGAGGAAGCTATCATGACAGAGGAGGTAGTAAACAGATTTGGTAGAGGTAGAGGTAGAGGAGGAGGAGGAGGAAACAATGGAGGAGGTAGAGGTAACAATGGGGGAAATAGGGATGGAGATAACTCATTCAGATTTCCTATAGTCGATGAGGATTCTCGAGCAACAATGAAAAACATCTCACCATTTGTCCTCCCAAACTTTCATGGGTTAAGAAATGAGGATCCTGAAACATTTCTATTTGAGTTTGAGGTCGTGTGTCAAACTTATGATTATCTGGAAGACTCTCAAAAACTCAAACTGTTTCCTTCAACATTGAAAGGAGCTGCTTTGAAATGGTTCATGGGATTACTCACTCAATCCATTAGGACTTGGAATGATATGAAACAAACATTTTTGGATAGATACCTGGACTATTGTATGCCCACCAATCACAAGGATGAAGTATTCAAAATGGTGCAAAGAGAGGATGAAAACTTGGAGGATTTACTTGAAAGATTCCAATATAACCTGAAAAGAGAAAAAATGAGTAACTTAGATGAGGAAACCTTGAAAGCCCTTCTATTAAAAGCCATTAGAGATGAATGGATAGATATTTTGAACATGATGGGAAAAGGAGATATATCTCAACTTCCACTTCATGATATAGTAGAGCTATGTGTCCATCTCTCAAGGGGAAAATCTAAAACCGGAAAAGGGCCTAGAGATCCTTCTCTCATTAGAGAAAACAAATCTGCAACTGGATCAGTAAGTAGGGCTGAGATTGGAAACATGCTTGATGAATTTAAAACTGATATTTTAGGGAGTCTTAGTGAACAACTAGACACCCTTAAAATACAAAGCAAGAAGAAAGCAGAAGCTGAAGCTTTGGCCATCTTTTGCCCAAAATGTAGAAAGAAACATGCTCTAAGGGAATATCCCTTGGATACAAAAGTTGTAGAAACATGTGTGATTTGTTCAGAGAATGATGAGACCAAGGATTGTCCTTCAATTCCTGGGCTCAAAGCTATCTTTCAAGAAGATCCAAATACAATTGAGTCTCTCTGTTTTGTTGCAAGGAGACCTTGGCAGGGACAACAAAACCAAGGGTTTAATAACTCTATGAACTTTCAACCCCCACCAAATTGGAATCCTTGGCAACAACCTTGGTCCCAACCTCAAAATCCTTTTCAATCATGGGTACAAGGTATGCAAAATCCTTATGGGAGATTTGCTCAATTTTATCAATATCCTCCATCTTTTCAAAACTAGCAAGCTCCACAACTTCCAAACCAAAATCCACAACTATCATTGCCATTTCCACAACAACAAGAACCTTCTCAACAGAATCCAAATTCTCAACTCTTGCTTCCATTCCAACAGAAGCCAAATCAACTACCTTCCCAACCATTGCCAAACCCCAACAATAAAAACCCTCAAAATTCTTACATGATAGAAGGTCAACAATTTCCTACCTATATGATTGTTCATCTCAATGATGTACAACTCATATCTGGTATAGTTTTAGATAAACCTTCTATAGATGCCCAAAAGCAAAGAATTTCTGAGGAATATTCTCTTGAAGCCAATAAAGGTTCTGAAGCATCTCTTCAAAACCCAAGCACTCAAAAAGAAAAAGAAAAAGAATCAACCCCCACAACTCCTATAGTTGAGCAACCTGCATCTTCATCCACACCTCCTTTTCCTGAAAGATTACAAATTGACAAAGGGGTGGAAAAACAAATCTTGTTGCCTGACTATGATTTTCTAGATGAATTGAAGAATGCCTGTATCAAGATTCCCTTGTTACAAGCCATTAGAGAGATTCCTATTCTAGCAAAAACAATAAAGGAGTTGAGTCTTAAAAGACCAGGAAGGAAACCTAGAGATACAAGAAGAATCCACCTGGTAGGAAAAATTGCAGATATCATGATGGGAAAAATAACTATGCAGATGTATGTAGATCCTGGTAGTCCAATTGTCAAAACACATATCAATGGGCTAGAAATTCCAAATACTTTGATTGATTTAGGGGCTGCTATCAACATTATGAGTAGACAGACTATGGAACAGTTGAAACTTCCTAATCTTCTTTTTACACCTACTTTACTGCAACTTGCAGATCGATCAATTATCAAACTAGATGGTGTATTAGAAGACATTTTGGTCTCCTTAGACTCTTGGGAATATCCAGTAGATTTCATGATTTTAACTCCCAAGAGTAATTTAGGAGGACACCCTCTCATCTTAGGAAGACCTTGGCTAGCCACAGCTGATGCTTTTATCACTTGTAGGTCTGGGGATATGTATACCTCTGATGGTAATTCAACAAAGAAATTCAATCTGTATCCTCCAGCAAAAGCAATTACAGAAATAGGAGATAATGAGTGGGTTGATGATGAGGATACTATACAACCTGTCTTTACCATTTCTGAAATCAGTGAAGATAGTCAAATTCTGAACACATTAGAAAAATTTGAAACATCTTCAGAATATGACCACACACAATTTCAGTTAGATTCTAACATTGAGTATCTATCATCTAGACAAATGTATCTTTTCTCTATGGAAGAGTTTGGTAGTTCCGCCATTGAGATCTTTCCAGGTAAAACATTGAATATCAACAAAAACTTGGAAAGATCACAACAGGGAGAGCTAACCAAAATGTTGCAAAAACATTCTACTGCATTTGCATGGGAGTATACTGATATGAAAGGCATCAACCCTAAGACTTGCATTCATCACATCTACATCGAGGAAAACAGTAGACCAATCAGACAACCTCAGAGAAGGATGAATCCAAACCTTAGGGAGATAGTGAAATAAGAGCTCCAAAAACTACTCAATGTAAACTTCATTTATCCAATTTCAGATAGCCGATGGGTTTCTCCTTTGGTTATAGTACCTAAAAAGAATGGTAAATGGAGGGTATGCATTGATTACATGGAATTGAACAAAGCGACTTTGAAGGATCACTTTCCTTTACCCTTTATTGATCACGTATTAGATACTTTAGCAGGCAAAAAGTATTTTTCATTTTTGGATGGTTTTAGTGGCTATAATCAGATTCAGGTAGCACCTGAAGATCAAGATAAGACCACATTTACCTGTCCATGGGGAACTTTTGCTTACCGAGTACTTCCTTTTCGATTATGTAATGCACCCGCAACATTTCAAAGGGCAGTACTAGGAATCTTTTCTGATCTAATCCATGATTGTGTAGAGGTTTATATGGATGATTTTACAGTTTATGTTAATTCATTTGAAGAGGCATTAGAGAATTTGGAAAAAGTCATTATAAGGTGTAAAGAAACAAACCTTTCGTTGAGTCATGAAAAATACTTTATGATGTTTACTGAAGGGATTGTTTTAGGACATCATATTTCAGGGGATGGGATTAAAGTTCATAGGTCAAAAGTTGAAGTCATCTCCAAGTTGCCTATTCCAAATTGTCAGAAAGATGTTAGAAGTTTCCTTGGATTTACTGGATACTATAGAAGATTTATTGAAAACTTCACCAAGATAGTATCTCCACTCTTCAAATTACTTACAAAAGACTGTGAATTCAAATGGGATCCTGATTGTCAATCTGCATTTGAAACTTTGAAAACAAGAATATCTGAAGCACCCATTTTGAGAGGGCCAAATTGGAAACTTCCTTTCCATATTTCTACAGATGCTTCAGATATAGCTCTAGGAGCTATGTTGGGTCAAAAGGATTTAGTCCCTTATGCCATTTACTACACCAGTAAAAATTTGACTCCCACCAAGTTAAACTATACTGTGACTGAAAAAAAATTCTTAGCTGTTGTTCATGCAATCAATAAGTTTAGACATTATATAACAGGCTATGAAACTTTTGTCCATACTGATCATTCTGCAATTAGATATCTAATGAAAAAACCTGTTACTAATGGCAGAGTTACAAGATGGCTCTTACTTTTACAAGAATTCAATATTACTGTGTTGGATAGACTAGGGAAACAAAATACAGTAGCTGATTTCTGGTCTAGAATCCAAAATACTAATGAAGATTCTCCTGTAGAGGATAAGTTTCCAGATGAATATTTATTTGCAGTAACTACTAAGACTCCTTGGTATGCAGATATTGCTAACTATTTGGTTACAGGGAAGCTACCTCCACATTTATTTCCTAGTGAAAAAAGAAGAATTATTCAGGAGAGTTCGAATTATTCATGGATTTCTAATGAATTGTTTAAAACAGGGCTAGATTGTGTGATCAGAAGATGTGTTCGGGAAGATGAAATCCCTGACATCCTCAAGGCATGTCATGATGAACCATGTGGTGAACACTTTGCTGACAAAAGGACGGCCTATAAAATCCTTTCTTTAGGATATTATTGGCCTTCCCTTTTCAAAGATGCAAAACAATATGTCAGAATGTGTGACAGCTGCCAAAGAGTTGGGAGACCGACTCTTTCAAATGAAATGCCATTACAACCATAGGTACTCATCGAACCCTTTGAAAAATGGGCTTTAGATTTCATTGGACCCATTAATCCACCATATAAACAGAAGAAGTATATATTGGTATGCATTGATTATGTCACTAAATGGGCAGAAGCCAAAGCATTGCCTTCTGCCACTGAAAATTCAGTTGTTCATTTTCTTTATGAGGATATTTTTACTCGTTTTGGTGTCCCAAGAGAAATTGTAACAGATCAAGGAAGTCAATTTACATCTAACTTGATGGAGAAGCTAATGGAAGAATACAAAATCAAGCACAGAAAATCTACTCCTTACCATCCACAAGAAAATGGCCGAGTGGAGTCTACAAATAAAGTTCTTGAGAGAATCATCACCAAAACTGTCCATCTACATAGAAGAGATTGGGCAGAGAGGCTTCCTGAAGCCTTGTGGGCCTACAAAACTACATGGAGGAATATAACAAGACATTCTCCCTATGAACTTGTTTATGGGAAAGAAGTCCTGCTCCCCATTGAGTTTCAAGTCAAGACTTTCAAGATGGCAGTCCAGTTGGGGATGAATCTATCAGAAGCCCAAAAGCACAGAATGGAGCAGCTGAATGAGCTAGATGAGATCAGACAAGAAGCAATTTTAAGGACTGATCTAGTTCAACATCAAAGAGCTAAGTGGCATGACAGATATATCAAAGAGAAAAAGTTTCAAGAGGGAGATTGGGCGCTATTGTTTGATTCCAAGTTTAAGGACTTCAAAGGTAAATTTCAGACCCATTGGCTTGGGCCATATGAGATTGACAAAGTCTTTAACAATGGAGCGGTAAGAATCAAGACCATTGATGAATTTCAGACTCCTCTTATTGTGAACGGCCACTGATTGAAAATTTATCAGAAGCCACTCTCAAAAGAGGAATTTGTCAAAATGTTCTAAGAGAATTCTACAATAAGGCTGGTGGAGAAGAATCCTTCTTCTCCACCAGCCTAGCCTTTGTTCCTTTGAGTTGAAAAAAAAAAAAAAAAAATTGTATAAGCCTA
Organism: Pinus tabuliformis; assembly: GCA_031772625.1. Taxonomy (NCBI): domain Eukaryota; kingdom Viridiplantae; phylum Streptophyta; class Pinopsida; order Pinales; family Pinaceae; genus Pinus; species Pinus tabuliformis. The sequence continues at coordinate 999,671,285 of CM062816.1, forward strand.
AAAACCAATCATAGATTGGCGGTCTTATACAGAAAATATAGAGTGAAAATCAGGGACACCTGACACTCTATATTTTCCAAAAAAATCTCTCCTCTCCTTCTTTTTCCATCTTCACTCCACCTCATTTGCCATTTCACTCCATCTCCATCTCATTCTCATTTCCATTTCACTTCACTCCGCTTCACTTTCACTCCATTTCACTCATTTCATTTTCATTTTATCAATAAAAGTCCCTTTCAGGACTATTTTCACTCAGTTAGTTCTTTTCTAACTATCTTTGTTCAGCTAAGTAGGTGCTGTCCCAGTTTCCGTAGCCGGAAGAAGTTTCCACAGCTAGAAACAGTTTCCGCAGCCAGAAACGATTTCCGCAGCTACCACCACTCTGTTTTTCAAATTCACAGTCAAAATGTTAGTGCAATAATCATGAAAATGCAGGAGTAATTGAGCAAATGCTATGAAGACATGGAGCATCTCCAAGACATCAAGGAAGAGCAGTTGGTTAAAAGCTATGAGCAAGAAATGACAAGGTTTCCAAAGGTATGAGCAAATCTTTTTATCAAATAGCAATTAAAGTCATGATTATGCATAGTTATCAAACCATAAAAGTTCTACTATGTGCAATGATTCGATACGATAGCTCCATTACCCACTCCTATTCCACGATATTACTCCACACACCATGCATTCATTTCTTAACGGTCTCATGATTGATTTTCAGGTTTAAACTCAAGTTGACTGCACTTTCATTTACCACCTGTACTCATGAGATGTGACCTATCCCATTACGGCTCCTCTCCACCGCATTTCCCGCAGCCATCCATTAAAACGTGTGATATTTCGTATGCAGCCGTTAATTCAAAAATCTCGACTCCACTCCGTTCACTTACCATTCTATTAAGATCATCCTCTTCACATACACGCATTTCAACTTGTGAACTCATTTGTGGTTGCTCATCCTCTGTTCCGCCTGTAATCCGAAGCATTCCCGTTACCTACTACCGATTGCAGCCACTGCATTTTACCATAAACCCTGCAACCGAGCTACCTTCCCTCTGCTAAACCCTCACACACAATTGAATCCTCAGTTGAAATTCAAAACAGAGGAAGGAATGGGAAAACTACTAAGGGCAGAACCAGAAGGACCGAAATATTTAGAAGGTTACCCTCAAGCAAAAGATTTGCTGAAGAAAGCCAAATGGTTACGCTTCATCCAAAAGTTTAAAGGCTATAATAAAGAGGTAACCAAAGCTTTTGCATGGTCCTTCGATGGTCAAATGGTGGAGATTGGAGACTTGAAGCTCACGGTGACTGAAACAACAGTAGCAGCTGCCACAGGCTTACCCCACGAAGGTGAGCGATGGTTCAAAAACAAAAGTGTGGATGAACAGGCATGGAGAATTATGCTAAGAAACCTAGGTATGGACATCACTGTGTTTACTAAAGGAATTCCTCTTCATGCATTGAAGGAAGAATGGGCCAGTCTGTTGTTAGTTATCCAAAAATTTATCACTTGCGAAGGACGCTTTGGTTAAATGTACATGTACCATGCTAGACTGTTGATGAATTTCTTAGAGAGTCAGACTCTTAATTTGCCTTATTTTTTTACTGTTAAGTTTGAAGAAGATGAGTATTACAGTCCAAAAACACATAGGCAATATAGAACCTCATCTATATCATCTAGACTTGTAAAAATTCTCATTGAAGACCAACTAAAGAAAAGCAAAGATACCTGGGAACAATTCTTGATAAGAAACTACTTTCAAGAGTAATCTGAGGCCTCTGAAAGTAGTACAACAAAGACACCAAGAAAAAGTAGGAGAAAAGAGAAGAATACCATAGTCCAAGACTCCCCTACTACAGAAACTCAAGAAGTTGGTCAAAAATAAAAAGAGAACAGAACTAAAGACAAGAAACAGAGAAAAGAGAAAGGCAAAAGAACCATCCAAGAAGTCTACCAATCACCTGAGCCATCCATAGAAGAGGATTATCAACCACTGTCAGAGAGATTAGTGCATCTTCAAGAACAGGCTGCTATAGCAAAGAAAAAGGAAAAAGGGAAACAGAGTATACAAGAAAGGAGTACTAGTCCACCATACTTAAGGAGAAGCACCAGGCTAAGAGGAAAGGGGAGTAAAACACAAATAAAACGGCCCCACTTTATTGACTTGGGTGGAGAGACACCCGCGAAACCTCCAGCTGGCCATAGTCCACCTCGTCCTCAGCCAAGTATTGAAACTAGTCCTCCACATGATGAAAGCCCTTCTCGGCCAGAGCTAGAGAGCAGTCCTCCTCCTCCACAAGATTTTGAACTCAATCCAAGAAAGACACCTGAAGTAGATCCCAATCAACAGGAGGTATATGACTACTTGGAATCTTTAGAAAAATCAGTTGCAGGTCCGAGTACCACTCTGCCACCAGATGCACAAGTTCAGTCCTTAAAGCAGGAGGTATTTGAATTACAGGTTCTAAACAGGCATATCAAGCAAGAAAATGAAGCACTCAAGGAGCAGAGCAAAGTAGATAAAATTATTCATGATAACACTATGCTTCATTTGGGACTATGGCAAAAGAAAAACAAGAAACTGAAGAAAAAGTGCAGGAAGTTGAGCAGAGCATTGATCAATCTCAAATTCAGATGTCTAATAAGGAAACCCAGGATGGTGGTAGCACCAAAGAAGAAGAAAAGAGGGCTAGATGTCGTAGCAGAAGCTTCAGAACATATGGATTAGAGGGGAATGACTAAATTTTGGTTGCATGAGGACATGCAACACCTTCACAGTGGGGGTATGTTGAGTCCCAAACCTGCACTTCCCTATATACCTTTTCAGCCTTCTTTTCCATTTACTTAATCCACCAAGCTGTCAAATCATTGCATATTAGTCTAAAAAGAGCTTATGAAATGGTTTCCTAACTATGTTTATGACTGCTGTTTGATTTAGATTTTTGTTCAAGCAGCTACGGAAACTTGTCACTTTCCGCAACCAACTCAAGTTTCCGCAGCCATTTTGTTAAATACTATGTTACAGGTGTCCAATGGAGAAACCGGCCACATGGGCAAGCTGCAAGTGACATGTACATGGAGTGTGTCCCCTCAGTTAAGCCAAATCACTCATAAACATTCATGGTCAAAGACGGTCAAAGGAAGGGACAAACCAAGAGTTTTACGGTGGCACGGCTCTGTTTTGCCCACGTCAAGGTTTGCGTGGCACGATCCTCAATTTCTGGAGGTATTGGCACACCTGTAGATCAACCCATGAACTGAATCGAGCAGCCACCACTCCATGGATTTAACTGTCATGATTACCATAACGCTAGATCTCAGGCCGTGGAGATTTACGTGTCTCTTTGGCAGCGTAGAATCTAGGAATTAGTTGCAGCATTTTCACTTATAAATAACGCGTTGGTATACGCTGGATAGCTAGCTTTTTAGATGTAATTTTGACTGTTGTTATAAACCCACTGTACTGTGCTTTACTCTTGTCTTATTACTGCACTTTAATATATGAGAAGACAACATTCCTGAATTCAATTTGTGACTGAGTACTGACTGGCTAAGGTTGCAGAGGGCCCCTGTACACCAAGGCTCTGTATAGTTTCTTACTTTCTTTCATTTACTTCTTTTATAATAATTAGCTTGTATATATTATGTTGTTCTGATGTTCATGGTTAACCGCTGTCCATATTTCCTTTTATGTTAACTGTTAGCTGATCAATGCTTTTCTTACAGGTTTTGTATGTAGTCCGGGCAAATTTACATATTTTTAATGACTACTGACATGAGATCATCTTGTCCTTTCTGCTAATTTTCATTTACTGAGTTTTAATTCCAGCATTGTCATTTCTTTTAGTTTTGCTTTGCTTATTTACTTTTCTACCACTTAGATATAATATTACTCATCTGTTTATGATTTCCTTTCTATAGCCAAGCGACTCAATTAGTGAGGAATCAAAATATTACTTGATATAGTATGATTTAGTTTGCTTTCCTGCAAGTTAGAGATTAAATTACTTATGTCATTTTCAAGAATTGAAATATGAATGAGTAGTTAAATCTTAGTTTCCTTTTATGAAATTTGATTTCCTGCAATTTAGATATCATATTACTCAGCTTGTTTATGATTACTTCCTATAGCCGGAGCGAGTCGAAAGGTGAAGGGTCAAAATGTGGGTTAAAGTAGTGTGATTTAGTTTGTTTTGCTTTCAGTCTTTGAGTTGCTTTGAGTTCAGTTTTTATTTTCTTTTTCACATAGCAGTAAGGATACTGGGCCATTGTCACTAGTTCACTATTTTGGTACATTTATTTCCTTTTGAGAATTGATTTTATCACAGTCAGTTTGAAACCTTCTTTTGAGAACTTTAAAGTTTGGAAAATCATTGTAGAAATCACCATTACCATTCATACTTGAATCATTGTAGAAATCACCATTACCATCCATACTTAACTTTCAATTTCGCCATCTCACACTAGGGAATCCACAGAAGATAAACCCAAAAACAAACTAAAAAACTCAAAAACGACAAAAGACTAAGAAATCAGTTATCTTGTACATACAGTGCACTTCACTTCAACAGTTTACGACTCCCGGATTGACATTTTAAATAGCAATTTAGGACACACTAAATTGACCAAACACCCTTATTGGCCGAAAAACTGATTCCGAGTTCTTATCCCACTGACCGCAGGGTTTTTCCAACTCAGAAAGGGATTACTACCTTGACTTGTGAAAGGAAAAGGCATAGACCCTACTGTCAGATTGGAATGTGGTATATGACCACTTCCAAATGGGAAAACCTTAAAGGAATCCAATCCACTCATCATGGACGTGGAGGCGGTTGATGGTACATTCAATGGAACTGAAGGAATACCTTGAGAGGGAATTCCAAAAGGGAAGACTCCAAAACTGGATGCATTGGCTTAAGAACTTCCACTCATTGAAGGAACGGAAATAGACCCAAATAAGGATGTGCTAGGAGTGTTAGAAGGGATGGAAATAGTTCCTCCCCCTTGCATAGATATGGGAGTCTGCATGCTCACAACACTTGTGGTGGATGCCATGCTTCCAGCAGTGGTCATCGAAAGGATAGATGTTTGTGGACCTGGGCTCAAAGGCCTGTGAGTTGGAGTTCCAACGTTTAACAATACATTTGGATGATCAAGAGGGAGAAGAGAATTCAAAGCTGCAATCGATTCTGAAAGCTCTTCTACTTCAATACTATCTTCCGACTCGAAGAGTACTCGAGAAATAACTGGTGTGTTCCTCTATAACTCTGTAGTAGTACCAGGTCTATTTTGTAAACTAATGCCCCTAAGCGGAGGATCAATATCTGATGCGCCTACTGCCACTAGTTGAAAACCACTGGCAGAATCGCTCTTACGCCTTCTAGGAGAAGGGTCTAGACTCGCAGGTGAAAGCCCACGAAGTCTATGGGACCGTTGAGGTGGTTGGTCAGCCACTTTGAATTATTTTTATAAGATCTACTTAAAGACTCAAGAAAATTGAAAGCTAGGCTGACTAGGAGCATAGAACACACACTAAAAATGTCCCTAAAGAGATCAGCAATCAAACTACCAATTATTTATGCTCCAGGTGATTAGGACCAGACACCAAAATACAAGAAAGTTAATAATAAGGGACTTTCGAAAATAGACTAGGGTAATTACGCTCCAGGTATACTAGTGAAGGTATCAAAGGTAGTTACGCTGAACTCCAGACAACAGCCTTTGCCGGTGCAAGCCCCAAGCTTTGCAAGGGTGCCCTCTAGAAGTACTGCTGAACGTGATGCAATGTCAACCTCAGGTGCCACGGGATTCCCCTCCGTAGCCACCTGTGTATATCCCTAGGATAGGCAACTAAAGACACCAACTCGTATCAGAAGTTGGGCGAAACAGTCGTGAGGTAGGATCTGACAAGTAAGAGAGGGGGTATCTCTCGTCCTTATCTTCACGAACCCTCGTGCTTAACTCCCAGTCACAGAGATTTCCCAGTCTCCCTAATGCTATTGGATTTCACTCTTTAATCAAAATTCTACGTTTTACAATTTAGAGTGGCCTTGGAGAGTTTACTAAGTTGGGCGGAACAGTCGTGAGGTAGGATCTGACAAGTAAGAGAGGGGGTATCTCTCGTCCTTATCTTCACGAACCCTCGTGCTTAACTCCCAGTCACGGAGCTTTCCCAGTCTCCCTAATGCTATTGGATTTCACTATTTAATCAAACTTCTATGTTTTACAATTTAGAGTGGCCTTGGAGAGTTTACTCTCCTCTCGCCTAATCTAAGGCCCTAAATAAACCTAAAACTTGTTGGCATATTGTGATTGACAATACAAAAAGTTCTAGTTTATTTTATTAAGTATTTGATTTTAAGTGGCTATTCTTTTAAGTCAAAGGAACAATATGGAAATGAAACTGATGGTGTTTGTATGACGCAAAAGAAATTAATGAAAAACTAACTTATATGAAATGCACTTGTTTGTTCTTTGATGAAAAGAAATTTCTACTTGGGTTCTAAGAAACTTCTATAAAGCAAAATAATTTTTCTTTTTCTTTTCTTATAGCGGACTTCACACTCACAAAAACTAAAAAGACTATTGATACTTTAATAATGCAAAACTACCCTAATGCAAGGTGTACATGATAATGCAAGATTCAAGATTACTCTAAAAATAAATGAAAGCAATTGTTTAAAACTTTTAATAAACCAACTTAAGTGTTTGAAAAGAATGAAAGTTACAAATTTTCCTCCAAATAAGCAAGGAAAATCTCGAAAAATCACAATTCACTTTCACAAAACCAAAGAAACCAAAATCAAATTCGGCAAAAGAAAGCAAAAACAATGTTTTTTAAGAACTTTTTCTTTTTCAAGAAGCAATGAAAACAACTTTTCAAAAGCACTCAAAATGCCACCAAAGACTCAAAGACTGAAAACAAAGCACAAGGAAACTTTGTAAGTTACCAATTCAACACGAATGAAAACTTGAACAAAAAGGGTTTCAACTTGCACTAAATGATCCAAAAGCAGCAAAAGAGCTTTGAGAAACTGACCAAGAAGTCAGGAAAGAAACACTTTCAAATTCATCAAAAAGAAACTTTTGAAAAGAAGGAAAAGGTGTATGGCCACGAAATGACGGAAAGCAAAGCCAGTAGACCAACCATGAAGTTTGACACAAAGATTGAAAACAATCTTTTGTTCCAGAAGACCAGAACAATCAAGAACCTCTATAAGAAGTCTTGTGTGTTCAAACACAAATCATAAAACTCACTCAAAAGCAAAACTAGGCCAAAACTTTTCAAAGTAGAAGAGAATTCAAAATAGTAAGCTCATTGAATAATTAAATTTTAAAGATAGAAACTGACCACTCAGAAACCAAACAGACCAAGAAACAAATCTTTTTGGGCAGAAAGATTTGAAAAAATAATGCAAAAAATGGCATGCGCGACTATGTTCCAGCACAAGTGCGTGTACATGCGCTTCTGACAAAAGAAACTCGCATATACGTGGTTTCACTTCACAGAAACAAGCGTGTGTATGCCTCTATAAATAGACAAATATGCGTATACTAAATTTTGCAAGAAAAATAAAAAACATGGCTTGATGAAAAAGACCAAACTTGAAGTCTTAGTTCCTACAGGAGCAGACAATACTGTCACAACAAGCAAACTAAGAACTAGGCCCTGATTGACACTGAATAACCTAAACTAGGAATAATAAGATTGTTATTCCTAGTGGAGTCACCAATTCTGTTACGGGAATAAGTACCCTAGGGCTTTGGGTCAGAACCCCAACAAAACAAGAGTAGTCTACAGCAAGAAACACGCATACAACTCAGGCAACATGCTTAAATAAACAAACTATGTAAGGATGAACATACCCGGATGTCCTTCGTTTGGGTAGTCCCAACAAGTTTCAGACCCTCTGCAACTCCTGATGATCTTCGAATCTGCAAATCAACCAATTCGAACATACATAGCAGCATATAGATGAAGCATTTTAATGAAATCAACTTTATATCATATAAGCAAATGGTTAGTTATACATCAAAATAATCATTCATACATGAATGATTATAGAGTCGATTAGTTATACATGAATTACAACAACATCTGATGCATATACAAGGTCAATCTTAGGAACAAGAAAATGTTTCTTTTTATTGTAGAAAACTATAATAAACACGGAAAGAGTTCACCTGAATCTTCTTCTTTCGGATCCAAGTAGAACCGTCCTCCAGGTCCGGCCAGTCCCAGTCTTCAGCAACCTCCTTCCATAACCAATACCATGATATCTCAAGCAAGTGGGAGAATATCAACACTCAAGGAAACAAGGGATTCCTGAACTTGGGGAAGTGATTGAAGCACAGGGATACTTCAGACTTGATTAGGGGATAATTTCAGTATAGTAATTCTATCTCTTCTCTCCTCCTTAAGGCCTTCCCATTGAAGTCTAGTTATACTTCTCCCAATTAGTTTTTTAGTTGGAAAACAGTTGGACCACAGGCACTAGGAGGCAATCAATAGGTAAAACCCGTGAACTCTGCCCATAGTTAAGGAAATTTAATTTTTTAAATTGTTTTAACACATATATGCGGGTTGGGTATAGACTAACCCGCATGTACACGCTTTTATCTCAGGGCAAAGTAGCGTACAGGAAGTAAAACATTGTTTTAAAATATTTGGACCAAGTCTTGAAGGAGGGGTTGCCCTAGGCCACAAACCAAGCATCACAAATACCAAGGGTGATATTTGGAGCTATAACAATGGTTCTTTATATGCCAAATTTGGCGAGTTTTCATGATCACTACTCTCTTTTTCAAAGACTAGTTTGCTTCTTTGACAGGAACATATGTTGGAAATTTGGTTTGAGAAACATCTAATGGACTTTAGGTACCCATTTTTGATATCAACATACATGTACAAGGATTTCCCTACATCCCCACTTGTATTATTGACTGTTTATGCTACATTCAACGTGCCTTAAGTTTGATCTTGTAAGGTTGTGATATTAACCCCTTACTTATTGCACGTCATAACTTGCATGATAATGCCTACTATTAATGGGTGTCCTAGGATAACACCTAATTTCCATTTTGGTGTCCATGTTGTGATTTTTTGTCGGCCTAGGATCCCTCCTATGGACTCTCTATGACACGAAGTTAAGCCTCATTCTTCTCTCCTCATCTAGATTTTGGCCATATCTTCAGGAGGATCCTAATTTTTTATTTTTTTTTAACACATGCATATTGTTTTAATATTTCAATTCATAATGTTATGTTGTGGTTTTCCCTTGCTTTTCTTACTGCTACTATAGTCACACTTGATCTCTTGCCATTTGCATCACTTTTTCCTTCTTTTGGTGACTTTACATTTCCTCAAGACACCACTTTGATGAGTGGATTTACCTTTCCATCCTATTTGCCTAACTTTTTAGGTGGTTCCACCAACTTGGAACTAGATGCTTGCCCATTTATACCCCTCATTTTTCTAGGGTGAACTTCCTTTATGTCTTGTTCATTCTCATTAAAAAATAAAAGGTGATAAGTTCACTCTCCTCCATTTATAGTACTCATAAACCACGAGAAGGGTACTGAGCATACTTTTAACTCTTTGTCAAGATCATTAAACCTTATGAAAAAGACTCCCTCTCAAGTACACTATTAACTCTTTTTTGAGCTTGTTAAAACTGCGAAAAAAAAAACCCTATCGATCTTGCTTGTCTTCTCTTTTGTTCCCATTAATCTTTGAAGGAAATATTAAAAACATAGAGGGGGAAGAAATCATTGAATTATGTATCAAGAATTGGTAACCATTAGTCATGTACCCTTGAACATGGCACATTTTTGCATCATTGTCTTATGGTTGTTTTATATTTTTCCTAGGAGTTGTACCATATATATATACTCCATTGGTTGGTTACTTATCTAGTTATTAGGGAGCATTCTTCGATGCCTCATGTTTCACTGCATAATACCACATGATCCCCTCGTGTCAATGCTACCAAGTAACTCTTGTGTCATTCCCATTATGTTTAAGGGAATTCTAAGCCTTAGTTGGCCATTTGTAGCCTTGTTGAGCTTTTGTGTTTTCCATTCTTCTATCAATTGTACTTGGTGACTCTATATATTCACATCATTAATCAATGCATGTTTTGTGTTGATTAATGGGGGATACATTAATTCCATCCTTCAATGTATTCCTTCTTATCAACATCAACTCATTATCTAGGAAGTGCATCTAGAAATCAAGTAGTGTCTTGAAGCTTACAACCATCATTAACACGTTTCCTTATGATCGATGGTGGGTCTACCTCATGGACTCCTAATCGAACAAATCAAACTATTTGAATTTACCTATTCTATTCACACTCATTATATTTTCTAGGTTCCTTGGGGTCCATTCCCATCATTGGTGGGTCCCCTCACATCTATTAATGGTATACCTCAATGATTGGTAGTGTGACGGTTTCTATGATTTTTGACATTAGCTCATTTGTTTGCATGATGTATATTTGTACCGTCAAAATTGTTATGAAGACCTTGGGCTTGGGGGAATCTCCTTCATAGATGCCATACCTCCCAAGCTATGACTAAATATTTCTTTATATTATGTACTTTGAAGACCATTAAGGGGAAATCTCATTTGTGTCCAACATATTCCTAATGCATATTGTGGCATATATCCACATTGTATTTTCTCGTGGATATGATATATTTATTGATGGCATGGATCCACAATGTATTACTTTATGACCATGTGTCATCACTTCATTTCATGGATCTGCAATGTTTTGTGATGGAATCCATGCTTTGTTGTCTCTTGTATCAAGCATGGGCATTCTTATCTCAGATATAATATATATAATTGTGTGTTGCATGCTTTGTATGTCCTAACTGGTTCCTTGATATTTGGCTCCTTCCTTGTGTTACCTCTTGATATTCATCATATCATAATGTGTTATGGCCATCAATTTCTCTTTTTAACTCACACATTAGGGGGGAATTGTTATAGCCCTTGAGATTAGTTAAGGAATCTACTTAAGTTGGCAGGCCGAGGCACTTGCTTCAGACCTTAGGAAAGCCATCATGGATGCTTCATCACTAGTATAAACCTAGAAATGGGTGATATATCACTTGTTTTCCACTAACAATGAGCAATAAACATGCTTCCATCACTATATGGACACTAACATAGAGTGATGACACTACTAACCTTCTAGTTTTGTCCATTTCCTAGGAGATCTATCCAAAGAGGATGATACACCTTGTCATATGTCCTGTATTTTTTTTCTATTCTTTGAACTCACTAGGATCTAGGTGTCTATATTCATCATCTCATCTATTTGAAAAAACTATGTAAGCAATCCATTTCTAATGAAAGAGGGGGAGAGAAAGAGATTCAAAATGAAATGCAAGAAAAATTATCATAAGGACTCCTTACATTTAATAGGTATCCTTATTAGTGACTGTTAGCCAAAGAGGGGCTAGGGCCAAGGAATTATAAGGGATATCTTGCATTCAAGGTAAATATGTATGCTACTATTTTCTTTATAATATGGATTTCGTAATTACACCGAATTCTTGTTATCCATTATATAATCTAATTGGATCTAGATTAGTTTGAATAATCTGTAATAGATCTAGCATATAGCTCTAATGGATCTTTGGTAGGAGATAAGATTTGGTTCTATTGTTCTCTTATGTGTAGGGTATAGGTGTGCGCAATGGAGGAAATATATTTAGGTGCTAGAGCAAGCTTCTCTGCAACAACAATAGTCATGGTCACCACTAGACTTCAAGTGAAAAGGTATGCACAACAATCCTTTTCTTTCTCCTTTTCTATAAAATAATTTTAGAGGATAGGTCTAGGTGAAATTAGTGAATGATCCACCATTGTTTTGTGCAAATATTGGGAAAATATGCGGAGTTATTCTCCTGACCCTGTGAGGAAATTTGTCATAACAGTTTCCCAAATAACTTGACATATTTAGTTCACATTTTGTTGGTTTCCCTTTCTAATATGGTTAGGGTGGTTCCTTGAAAATATTGTCTTGAATCCCTTCTTCCTCTATTCCAATTTCATTTCTTCTTATCCTTTCAAGCCTTTTGAAAAACTAAATTTCCCTTATTTCACTCATACAAATACTTATCTTTCTTATGGCTTTGTAACATTCCCATTTTTAACCCCATGGTTACTCTAATTAATTATGTTGACCTTGCCTATATCATAATTTATGTGTCATCATTACAATGAGATTAACTAGATCAAATTGAAACACGATGTATTATTTTATTATTAATGAAAATGATAGCACAACTAACTATGAATAAAATAAATAACACAAACTATGATAACAAAAGAAAGGAATTGTGAATTGTTATGGGGATTTGTTTTAGTATAGTTGCTAAAAATCTCACCCAAATACATGTGCTAAAAAATGAATTTGAAAATCATTCTCTTACTCTTTTCCCTCCTACCCAAATCTCATCATATTAAGGGCCCTGGTAGTTGAACCACCTACTAAAATTATGGGGTTTGGATGGTGGTTGACGAGTCCCTTTAGAATTAATTGAAGGGAAATATTGGCCAAGTACCCATCTTGATTTCTAGAGTTTACCCATGCATGGTATGGAGAAATAGAGGAAAATAATGTGGACACACAATCGGTTGATTGGAACAGGTGCACAAGTGTTGAAAGGAGGTGATTTTTGAAGTAGAGTTACTAACATACATGGGAAATACTTTCTAGAATAATTCAAGACTTAAAAACTTGACTCATTCAAGCAGGGAACATAAAAATTCCTTAATGAGCTGAGAGGGTCATAATTTCATGTATGTTGGGTGAACATGAGAAGCAAGAGGAAATAAAATCATTGATGGATTATGTGGCAATGAAGGAATTTCCTCACTTACTTTGCAAGTTAGCTAAAGGGGATCCAGATATTGTGGAGACCCTAGGCTCAATGGTAAGGAGTTTCATGTTCATCTTTTCCTATGAGGGGAATTTTCCTCACCTAGATAAAATATGTGAATGTTTGAAGAGTTCACCTTGTGGTATTATGGCATGTATAGGGATGGCTAGAAATAGAGAGATTGATCCATAACTAAGCCTATGATTAGGAAAAAAGGCTCATTCCTAGTTAGTTGGCAACCACACTACTAGATAAGTGTCTCTTTTACTCTTAGCATAAATATATGTATGTAATTTGTCTTATTACCTTTGTTATTATATTGCAAAAAATCCCCTATTGTGATATGCATTATGGAGGAACAATGCTTAAATACAATCATTGGTATATACATGCTGAGATGAAATTGCACATTAGAGGAAATTTCATCCTAAAAGTTCCCATGAAATTCTAACTTCCATGTCATAATATGTAAACCAGTCAAAATCCTTTAAATTTAAAAAAAAAGATATATGTAAATATTTTGGAGGGAAAAGTAGAAAAACTACTTTTTTAATTGTATTTTTGGCTTATCTCCTTATATGTTTACTAAACTTTCAAGTGTAGGAACTCATTAGATGTGGAATTAAATTCCACATCCAACGAGTACCCATTATGCATACTTTTGAGAACACCCACATTGATAAAAATTGAAATTAAAAAAACATGTTTAACATTATTTAATATAACTTCATTTTTTATCAATGTGGCTCTTCTCAATAGTATGCATAATGAGTACTTGTTGGATGTGGAATTTAATTTTGGATCCAATGAGGGCCTACACTTAAAATTTGAGTAAACCTATAAGGAGATAAGCCAAAAATACAATTTAAAAAAAAAATTAGCTTTCTTCTTTTCCCTCTAAAATTCATAACTCTTATTTTATCATTTTTCCTTAGGAGGCCACTTTTAGGCTCAAATTTACTTTAATGTAAATAAAATGAATTATGATAGTATATGTATGAGTATTGGCATGTTGGATTTTTTTCTCCTAAAAGAGGCACGTCCACTATGTATGATGATAGTCACACATTGAAGATGCATGTTTTTTTTGAATCTGGTGTCTCTAACACACATAATGATAGTGCTAACTTCTAGTTGCTATGTTAAAGTAAACTAGTGGGGGTGTAAGCTAGCCTCAGTCCCTTGGTCGGTCAACTCTAGAATTAAACCATGTTGAGTTGGATTCTTGAACCATACTAGGAGGACTCTTGCGCATGTTCCTCTTCACCCATGAGATAACACAACTCTTTACATCTAGACAAGACAACTCTATCAAAGAATGGTCTTTGGTAGTAGCATGGAGATCAAAATATTTCCATATATTTACTTGATATATCATTATTCATAGAACATCTTCTTGAATTTTAATGCATGCCTTTATGGAATTCACTTATCAATGTAGAACTTGAGGTTTTATAATTATGAGTCTGAAACCTCACTTTAATGCATAATGATAATATCGGTCTCTTCAGATTGAATGGTGATCATCCTTAATGGTTGTCTACCTTACTTAATATAATTATCATAATTTATTGGATAGCCTTTGATAGTTGGGTTAATTCCAAAGAGAGGTTTTTTGGAGTTTCCTTGTTAATATAGGAAGAAATTTGTAATTCAGCAATGTGCAATATCACTTGGTTGACTATTACATGTGTAATGGGATTGTGGATTATGGTTGTAAAGAGTTGTGGATTCAATTGTACATTATAGTCTTCTATGAAAATTGAAATTCCTTCTTACAACACTTAGACGAATGGAAATTTAGTGTATACGAGGAATTGTCTCGACCAAAAAATATGGATGTATTGGTCGATATACATAAATACCTATGCATGCCTAGAAGTATTTTGTGGATGGAAAACTTTCATGCTATGTTGGATTTGGTGAATAATTGAAAGCATTTGCTATTTTTTTTTACTGGTCTTGTATATGCATGAGCTTAGAGGGATATGGTAACCATGAGTAGAATATTCACTCATGCATATGAAGTATCCATGTTTAGTTTTTGTAAATGCATCAAAAACTTTCTCATGATAGCCTCATGTATATAATGATGATGGACTAAGAGACGATGTTGCTTGTATGACCAATATGGTTATATTCCTACTCATATTCCTTCTAATAAGTTTTCTTTCTATGTAATTGAGTTCTTGCACCCAATTTCTTCATTTTAATCTTTGGGATTGCTTGGAAATAAAATGAATTAATATCACTTGCAAAATATATGATTGTATGGAAAGTGATATTTGATTAAGTATGTGAATATATGCAAAGTAAGGTTTCATGAGTCGTGTTCAATGAAGCCCTCTGAGCATTTCTTAGATAAGTCCTTAGGACTATTATTTAGTAATTTCATCTACAACCTTCATCTTACCATTATTGAATGACTATACATATAAATTTGTAATGTAAACTTTGTATGTTAGAAGGCTTCCTGTCCATTGGAGCCTTGTGAAAACATGCATATATGAAAGACAACTTTACCTCTTCTCATTAAGGAGTAGGAAAAAATGATGGATCCTTATATTACTTGGAGGTGACTAATATAACTTAATCTTCATAGAGAATCTAAAATATTACTTAAATTATACCCATTTATGAGGTATATATCCCTCTTGAACAATTTAAATTCTATGGCAAGGCTTGGGTTATCATCCCCTTAACTTTTGCATCAAGCTTAATTCATGAAATGCATGGGTATAAGTATAGTGTTGAAAGAACTATTAGAAGATGTATTAGATGGAATTATCTCTTGTAAGTAAGTTATGACTCAATCCTCGTATGCATACAAGCTCCAATAGTGGAAGTTGCATGTAAGAAATTTGTATAGATATATGCATATGTACATAAAAGAGAACTACAGATAGAAACCCATACTTGGGTTTAAAAGAGTCTACATGATGTATGAGTATTTTGGGTTATTTGGATAAAGGGACCCATCCACAATAAAACACCATTGTTAATTGTTGTATTGATGATTAGGCATAAATAAACCCTAGGTATGGTCCTTAAACATGTTATGATTTCATATCCCTAAAACCCATATCCTTGTTGAGGAGTGCCTTTAAGGCAAAGCACTTAGTCATATTTGGAATCCAATTGAGAAGGGTTTGAGCCATCACATTTGGAAAAAATATCTTGGAGAGGACACACAATGGGTCTCCTTTGATTCATGTTCTATTGTAGTATTGAAATTTTGTTCAATCTAATGTGTCACATGAATCTAAGTTTGGTTGGGACATGGAGTGAAGGTGACATGAAAACACCAGATGAAATATTATTGAGATTCAACACGTAGTATATGATAACCTCGAGCCTATAATGAGGGCAGGTAATGAGGGCAAGTCACTTACCACCATACACATCTTTAGTTGCATGTGATATAGATTGAGGAAAGCGGTTTTTCACTAGATTTTTTGGTTATATGCAATATGGGTTTAATATATGACATGTCTCTTAGGTTGAAACTTCTTTTGGTATGTGACACTACCATAAGGACCATGTTATATAATCCTCATTTTTAGCTTTTCCCGTGACAAGGATAAAACCTAGGATGTGTTACATGGAAACCATGTGTATCACACATTTTCATGCCATGTAACCTAACACTTGGCATGGTAGGACATTTTCCTAGCCTAGAGAGAGAGAGGAAGAGTAAACCTTATAAATATTCAGTGAACCATCACATGGTGCATTGAATTCAAAATTTGGCAAAATTATAGTCATTTGGAACATCCCAATGAGAGTAACACACTAAATTTGTTAAGGAAATCAGATGTATTGAATACACTCTAATACCAAATAAAAATCCAACTTTAGTGCTAAAGTATACTCAACGATTCAATTAACATAAGCCTTTACCCAAAAAAAAAAATAGAAACACAACATAATACACAATGATTTACCCTAGAAACCCTTAACTAAAGCCATCTAATATTTGATCTTCACCACTCTTATATTCTCCATCAAATATTTAGCTATATTAAAATAAAATTCAACCTTGGTCCACACCTAAGACCAATTTTCTCATTACATCATCTAATCTCTATCAATTGTGAATTTGTCATTTTTCTTACACAACTTGACATCATGCTCTATTTATATGCGTAGAAAACACTAATTCATAGCAGCTGAATCATTTACATAAGATTGGATTTAATTGGCTAATATCTTATGAATATTAGGATTCCTAACCATTTATGACACAATTTAACTATAGCCATTTTTTGTTTGACCACCAGTAGACAATGCACACCCTCGACTATGATTACTTTCAACTGCTCCATCTATCATTAACTTCCATTAGTTGCTCCATCAACTTCGAATATAATTCTCATCTTTGAATTTATCGGTGGCTTCTCCTTGACTCAATTTTCAAAAATTGGTTGTACTTGACCATCCCATCAATACTTTACCCATTCAATTTTCCCAACTAGAATATTGAGGTTCGTCCTAGTTGATCCACCTCAACTAGTCAATCAACTATACTCTAGTTTACGTGTATGAATAATATAACACGTCAAAATTTCCCACTTGTTTTTTTCTTTATAGGAATAGGATTTATTGAGATTCAATGAACTAGGAAAGTAATTCCCAATACCAATCTGTACCAAGATAAATTCATAGCATGCACATAGTTTCTTAAAGCATCTGCAATTTTTTCCAAAATGTCTACCTTCTCTAGTAATACTTTCTTGTTTCCTACTATCTCCTTGACTAAATGTGATTTGTATTGGAATGGTAAGTCTTCCAGGAAGATCACACTCTAGTTGTCACAACCTATCCTTATAGTTTCCTAACTAAACTCAATATTTGAACATAAATTCCGCAACTAGACTACTTCCTTGCTTGTGTGGGTGGCTACCATGTATTTAGCTTATGTTGTTGATATCACCACAATTTGTTGTCACTTAGCCATCCATCTCTCATCTCCATTAAATAAATTCAACACATACTTGCTAGTCAACCTTCTTCTATACATATCAACAACCCAACCAAAATCAACAAAAACATGTACATTTACATAATTTTCATTCCTATGAATCTCTTAGTACTATATCACATTATTATTTATGCCACACAAGTACTGAAAAAATCTCTTGACAATTGTCTAATTCTATTTTCCAAGTGTTGACATGTATATGCTTAGTACTCCCACTACATTATCAATGCCTAGTCAAGTGCAAACCATTGCATACATTAGACTGTTGATAAAACTAGCATAGGGAACACTTACTGTGTCCCGTATTTATTCCTATGTTTTTGGACATTTTTCAATAGTTAGCTTTGCCCCTACAAGAATAGGTAGTTTTCAACCTTTCATTTTGAAATGTTTTAGAATTGTCTCAATGTTCTTCCTCTAATTCACAACAGGTTTCCACATTATCTCTTTTGATATCCATTCCAAGAATGAAATGCTCATCACCAATTCGTTCATGTCAAATTTGAATAGGTGCACCTTCACCTCCCTGATCACACCCATATCATTTCTTATGAACAACATACCAATGGAATTCAACACTAAATATATGAAACACCTACCTTCTGAATTGGAATATACCAATCCTAATCCCTAGTGTATGTTTCAAACTTCTAGTACCACATCTTGGGTTATTTCTTCATACCATAAAGGGATTTATTCAACTTGTAGGCCAATGTCTCCTTTCCTATTACTACAAATCCATTAGGTTGTTTCATGTATATTTTTTATTTTAGATCACCATGCATAATTATAGTGTTTACATCCATTTTCTCTATCCTGAAATCAAATATTGTAGCTAGAGACAAAGGTACTCTATGGAACTTAGTTTTTCAATATAATAGAAAATCTCACCGAAGTCAATTCCTTCAACTTGTGAATAACCTTTCACTAGCATTCAAACATTGCACTTCTTGACTTGACTTGTTGCATTCAACTTCTTCTTGAACGCCCACTTGAAACTAGTAGGCTTCCTTCAATTAGGTAAATTGACTAAATACCATGTCTCATTCTTATGCAAAGATTCCATTTATTTGACCATGAATTTCGTCTAGTGTTTACCATCTACCAAGTCAATTTCCTCCTTGAATGACCAGGGTTAGTCATCAATGGAAAATAAAATAAAAGTAGAATAGAAATCAAGTGGAATATGTCTTTAAGCTTGCTTTCTTACTCAACCATACCTCCTTAAGACCATAATTTTCTATTATACCTCTTCATTTGATTTGGTCAATTCATTTGAATTGCTTTGCATGTTCTTCAATTTAAACACCACCTTTTGTGGTTCCTCCTCCTCTACAGCATATTTACTCCTGTAAGTACACCTAAATTCCCTTAAGATCACATCTTTAATATAAATTATATTCCTTATCACTGGATACCACAACTTATATAATCTCATTCCATCATTGTAGCCAATGAAAATATGCTTGATTGCCTTGTTGTATAGCTTATTCATTTTCTCCTTGGGAGCATGGAGAAAATAATCATAGCCAAATACCTTGAGATGTGTGAGTGACGCATTTTTACCAAACCATACTTTATGTGCAGTCCTATCAAGCAATGTTGATGAAGGAGATCTATTTACTAGATAACATGCAATATTGATTGCTTCTTCCTAGAATTTTTATGCTAGTCATGCACCATCAAGCATGCTCCTTTTATTTTACATTATCATATTATCCATCCCTTCATCATTATTATTTATTTAAGGTGTGTAGAGAGTAGTCATTTGGCATCCTACATCATGTTTTTTATAGAACTATTCAAAAATTTTATCATAGAATTCATCTCCATTTTCAATTCTTGGCACCTTTAGCTTCCTATATATCTACTTTTCCATAAAATATTTAAACAATTTATGTTTACCAAAAACCTCAATTTTATTCCTTAAGAAATACAACCATATCATCTTAGATAAACAATATATGAAGGAGACATATTATAGAGGTCCTCCTAGAGATGGAATTGATACCGACCCAAATAATTTACCAATTCCACGATCCATTTTTCCCTTGTAGTGCCATATGGGAACCTCACGTGATTCCATTTCCCATAGACACAATGTTCATAGAGACCTCCAAACATATGGTTGGAAATCCTTCAACCATACCTTTTTTTTACACATCAAAAATACCTTTCTCCTCAATTTGACCCATTTTTTGATGCCACAACATGATTTCATAAAATAGAAAATAGGCTGTCTCAATAGTTCTAGGAATGACTACATTATTGTATCCACATGGGTCGACATGCCCCAACAACTTGTACGAGGTTCCAATCCAAAATTATTTCATCAATACTATCACTACACAAAATGTCCTACATTAATCCTTCTAGAATATAGTGTGCACACATGCATCATCCAATCTATTAACATATATCGAGGTTCTTTCCAAACTTGGGATATGTAACATACCCGAAAATGTTCTACTCCTCTAGTCCTCAAGCATCAATCGAACTTGACCTCATTCAACAATTTTGGTTATTGAGATGCCCCCTAGGTAGAAATCACCTCCTTCATAATCTTGATTTTCATAGCAACATTTGTTATGATATCTTATATGATAGTATTCTCCTAAGTTGATTAACCAAGCCCCATGATCTAATTGTATACTTACAAAGGATAAGTGTCCATCACCTCCTTTATCTGAAAAATTCCTTCCTTTAGTCAACTATGTATTTTCAAATCCCTTGTTTTGCTTAGAAACTTTAGACTTGGAATATCTTTTGCAATTCCCTATTTTACAACATTTCCAACATCTTCTCATTGACTAAACTAGAGACTTAGATATTCCCTTTGACCCAGATTTCCCTTTGGTGAATTTTTATTTACCGATGCCGACAAGTGGACCTCTAATTGATAGTGCATAATTGATCGATCCTTCCATGTTCTTATACCTCATATCCTTCAACAAAAAAGATGCCACTACATCATCAATCATTAGTGAGGTCATATTATTCCTAATAGTTATGACTATACTACACTTAGACTATCCACGAGTGTAGAAAAGAATACAACAAACTTATTCATTTATCCTCCTATTAAAATAGTACACACATAGAAAATAAATATCTATATTGAATGCATCCAAGTGATCTATGATAGAATCACCCTCTCTCATCCTCAAATGATACATATTCTTCTAGAGAAACAACTTGTTAAACATGAATTTTGACTAGTACAAGTTCCCCAACTTTTCCCATATTTTCTTGGCAGTGTGTCTTCAATTGAGTCATTCAACAATATTTAATTTTAATGACAAAGTCAAATCACATTCATTTCATTTCTTTCAAGTTTATATGAATCCTTGGTTGAAATACAAATTGAATGTGTTCAGGAAGTGCATCAGTTCACTACTCTCAATCATCAAGGCTATGTTCCATTTTAAGCTTCCATAACTTAAAATTTGGCCATTGAAATTCTTGATCTGAATCCTTGTATTATTATCCATCCTTCTCTAACTAAATATTGTCTTAAAGCTCCCACTAGAACCAAACGTATTCCTTACCTAATCAAGAAACTAGATCAGTTCAAGATCATAAACCCTTTAGCGATGGAGGTACCCACCTACAATGAAAATATGCTTTAAGACCACTTGTTAAGGTAGCGAGCTCTATTTTCCAAGGTTTGATACCAAATACTAAGTCAAATTGAATACTAAAAGTAGACTCAATGATTCAATAAACATAATGCAATACATAGAGATTAACCTTGGAAACCCTTAACTAGGGAAACTAGCCAATCTTTGAGCTTCACCACTCTCATATTTTCCACAAAATATTTATTGTGTCGAGAGGTGGCCTCCAACCCAGTATGGGGATATATCTCACATAAAAACGTAAACGTAAATGTAAACAACCTAGTATGGGGTAGATCTCACATAAAAACGTAAACATGTAAACATAAATAGGGATAGATCTCACATAAAAATATAAACGTAAACGTAAACTTAAATGTAAATGTAAATGTAAACAACCTAGAAACAACCTAGTATGGGGTTGATCTCACATAAAAACGTAAACGTAAATGTAAATGTAAATGTAAACAACTTAGTATGGGGGTAGATCTCACATAAAAATGTAAACATGTAAACGTAATGCTTAACATTTAACATTTCTAATCTAATGCCGGTCCTATTTAAAAATCAATCTAATTATTAGTATGTATAAACACAATATAAATTTAAAATATTAAGAGGTTTAATAACACTCAAAAAAGATGTATTGTAAATAAATAAAACTTTTTATATTTACTCCAAAGGTATGGTAAATAAATAAAACTTTTTATATTTACTCCAAAGGTATGGTAAATAAATAAAAATATAAATAAATTAAAGGAACAATGTAAACTTTGAAACGGGAACTGATACTATTACCCGTTTCGTAGAGATAGCAAAAAAGTGACCTGATTTTGAAAAGGGGTTATGCAGAACACACATGTTTTTTTAGAGCATAGTTTTTGGCGCTTTAAATTTTTTTTATGTACATTACGTTTTAGAATGGTAGTGATTTCCACGTTGATTTAAAAAAGTGGTAATTCTACATCAGGCCCTTTTTTTAAAAGACCTATTTTTTTACTCTAAATCTTACTAATGTATGAAATGTAAATAATTAGTTTCTAAATTTAATAATTTTTGAAGTAGTCTTTTTCTTCATATATATATATATATATATATATATATATATATATATATATATATATATATTTGTAGTGAGGTTTTTATTGTTTTGCATATTTAAAGAAGAAGGTCGGTTTTTTGAATTTTCGATATTCTACATATTTATACATTGTGAATTAATATTTCAATCCACATGAAATAATTGTCTCTAAAAACAATAATTTTTAACAATTGACCAAAAAAACCATTTTTAACATAAATATAAATAAAAAAACTACATGTTTTGATAATTTTTTGTAATTTTTTGCTAGAGATGATGTTCAAATCACAATTTTTATAGGAAAATTTTAACTAATAATAGTTAAATAATAGTTTTTTATGAATTTCATGTCAAAAAATAATGATTAACATAAAAATTAATGTGAAAATCACATAATACAAATATTGAATGCATAACAGCCTTAATTGAGTGCTTATTCTTCTCATAAAATGTCAAAGTCAAAACATTACAAGTATAACTAATTAATAGTCACAAAAAATGAGCTTGATTTCCAAGCATAACTTAAATTTAATCAACAATGTCACGTAATCCAAACTCTTCGTCCTCTGGAGTTTCATCATTGTCTTCTTCCACAATATTTTCTGCTTCATTTTGCTCATTTTCCTCCTCTAATGGATCTTTGATGCCTGCGAATCTCCCAATGTATGCCTTTCCAATCATTCCATGTAATGGTGGTTGGGGTTCCTTTGCCTTTTTTCCACATGTGATTCACTAAAGTCCCCTTTCTTCAACCTAATTTCTTGCATTGAATCTGGAAGAAATTGAAGAGCATTAATTCTTTGCTAAATAAAATTGCACTGTATTGGATCTTTTTCAATGGCAATGCAATTTCTTCATTTTTGAAGGCAACATGCTAGTGTTTTACCTAATTATCAAGCACAAAATAAATAATGAAGTAAATTAGTACACTAACATATAAATTAATAAATAACATAATAAAATTCAATTCCATATAATAAAACTTACCTGAGCCAGAAAATAAATCCAAAACTCAATCTCCTTCATTTGAACATATGTCTATAAGATAGTTAATCAATAACTGTGGTTTTTGATAAACGTTAACTATCTCTTCTTTTGCTTCTTTGTCTTCATATGTTACTTTTCTCACAACAACATCATAAGTTAGTGTTTGGCTATGATTCTTACCATCTACCTCATTAAAAATCATAGACATATAACTATCATCTTTTGCCCAACTATCAATATGGATGAACTCACAATCATTTATAAATGGTTGATCTTCACGGTTAAGAAAATTTGACTTTTGCCTATAACATGAAAAAGTAAAAGTTCAATTAACTTGTACATAAATGAATTTTTTAACATTAATCAAATATACATTTTAAACGTCTTACCATGTAAGCTGCATCCTTGAATTTGTTTTCCCCTTGAAGCTTGACAATAACATTGCTAATTGTGTGTCTGAATGAAATGTCACAAATTTCCATAATGGTGATGACATGACTTCTAGAAATCCCGCAACCACTTTACTAAGAGCTTGATAAGTATAAGGGTCACTATCATAGTCAATGTTTGGAATATTGAAACCATTGGGAATATCTACAATAACTAAGGCATAATCCCTTTTAGGTATGAATTTAGCAATGTCTTCACAATTGCCTTGTATTACTTGATATTGAATAGTGTCTAGCCCATTCCAAATGAAATGAGTAAGAGTTGGATCAAGTTCAACATTCTTAAGACGTTGCTTCTTCAGTCTTTCGATCTTTATTTTTTCAATAAAGGTTCTGAAACTATCTGGTGCTCCATTTTCATCCTTCTTCATCTTTTATAAAATAAACAAATATATGTGTAAGTTATAAATTAAAAATAATATACAGATGATTAAAAATTAATGTATAAATCAACATACCTTTTTAAATGCAAGATAATTTTTTATAATGTTGATGTATAACTTGAATCTGGATAGTATCGTACAACATCATCCCAACTATCTTCATTCAACAATTTAACCATTTGTTCTTGAATTTTCATGTAAACTTTGTGACTGCATAGATAAAGTAAAAAAAGTTAATATAATGATATGTATAACAAATACTACTAAGAACAATATGTTATATTTAAAAGAAAATTATAATCTAGAAATAAATAATAATAATTCAACAAACTTAATTTTGAAATTCCTCAGACATTTCCTCCAATAATAATTTCCTTGACCTCACATGAGATAATATTACTTTGACAAGTTTTTCATTGTTATGAAACCAGCTCAAGAAAAGATAGAAAAGATAGATCAACGCCTTAGAATTCAGTCTCTTCGAGGGGGCAACCTCCTTTACATTACATAAATGAACAATTCTTGGATGATACAAATGACAAAACCTCCTTTCTATATATAGGAGTCTAAGGAGTCACAATATAATCGAGCCGACCTAACAATAATAATATAAAGCCACAAAAATAACAATAGAGGGATTCTATGGGGCACATAAATAACAATATGGGGGTAATAGGGGCACAACAATATAAATAAGGGGTATAACTACAATAGTAATGGGGTAATCACTAGTATTATAGGGACCCAACATGCCCCTCTCCTTCAAAAAAGTGTTGTCCTCAACGCTTGAGTAGTTCTGGATACTTCTGCATAAAATTCTCATCCTCCCATGTGGAATCTTCAGCGGATAAGTTCTTCCACTTGATAAGATACTCTGAAATTGATCGATTTCGTAGCTGTCGAGTTCTTGTTTCTGTGACTGCTTCCGGTTCCAATATAATTTTTCCTTCCTCGTCAAGTTCTGGCAATATTGTTTGAACTGGGAGCTTGTCGCCTATAACCTTCTTTAAACATGAAACATGGAAAACTGGGTGCAATCGAGAAGCTGCAGGAAGCTCCAATTTGTATGCCATAGTACCAATCTTTTGCAACACCTTGTACGGACCATAATACTTTGGTGATAATTTATTATCCTTCTTAGCTTGCTTTAGGGACATTTGCTTATATGGTTGTAGCCGTAGGAATACCCAATCACCTACATCAAAACTTCTTTCACTGCGATGTTGATCTGCCTGTTGTTTCATTCTATTTTGTGCCAACACGAGGTTATCCTTTAAGAGTTGGAGGACTTGTTGTTGATGTTCGATGTGATGTTCCACTGCCTGAACCTTAGAATTTTCTCTTAAATATGATGTGATGGATGGTGGTTGATACCCATAAAGTGCCATAAATGGGGTCATTTTTGTTGCTGTATGGAAGGAAGTGTTATACCACCATTCAGCCAGAGGCAACCATTTGACCCATTGTGTCTGTTTATCAGATACAAAGCAACGAAGATATCCTTCCAAACATTTGTTTACTATCTCAGTTTTCCCATCAGATTGAGGATGATAAGATGAGCTATGAGCTAACTGAGTACCAAGACAAGAAAATAATTCTGTCCAAAAATTTCCAGTGAAAATGGGATCTCTGTCACTTACAATAATCTTTGGGTTTCCATGTAGCTTTTGAATTGTTTCCATAAATGCAGTAGAAACTGTACTGGCTTTAAATGGATGTGATAATGCACAAAAGTGTGCATACTTGGTAAGTCTGTCAACTACCACCATGATGACACTCTTTCCCTCAGACTTGGGTAAACCTGTGATAAAATCCATTGAAACCTCCTCCCAACGTTGGCTTGGAATGGATAAAGGTTGTAATAGACCCGGTGTCTTAATTGTTTCAACTTTATTTTTTTGGCAAACCAAACATTCCGCCACAAACTTTTGAATATCTGATTTAAGGCCATCCCAAAAAAATTCCTTCTTAACCCTGTGGTAAGTTTTTAAAAATCCTGAGTGCCCTCCTAAGGGAGAAGTGTGCAATTCCATAAGAATCTTTTGTTTTAGCTGGGAATTCTTACAGAGGTATAAGCGATCTTTGTACCATAACGAATCATTTTGCCAGCTAAATGTATCAGACGTACTGGAATCTTGTTGTAGCTTTCGAATAAGTGCCCACACTTCTTCGTCATTCTTCCATTCCTCCCTTGCTTCGTTTATCCAATCTGGTTGGATAATAGAAATGGCGCACAACAATGCTTCCACATCCTCATCCTTTCTTGAGAGTGCATCTGCCACCACATTTTGCTTCCCTTTTTTGTAGATGATTTCAAAGTCATAACCCAACATCTTTGTGACCCACTTTTGTTGCTCTTCAGAGGATAATCTTTGTTCTAAAAAGTATTTAAGGCTATCATGATCCGTTTTTACCTTGAAGTGTCTTCCCATTAGGTAGGGTCGCCATTTCTTAAGTGCATGGAGTATTGCCAACATTTCCTTCTCATAAATAGCTTTGCTTAAAAACTTTCCCTTGATTGGACGACTTTCAAAAGCAATGGGTCTTTCATCTTGCATTAGAACAGCACCAATTCCATTTCCTGAAGCATCACATTCCACAATAAAGGTTTTTGTGAAGTCCGGTGTAGCTAAGACCGGTGCTTGGCACATTGCCTCTTTAAGATGTTCAAAGGCCTTTGTTGCTTCCGGAGTCCATGAAAATGCATCTTTCTTCAATAATGTTGTTAGAGGTGCTGCTATTCTCCCATAATTCTTAACAAACTTGCGATAATACCCTGTCAACCCAAGAAATCCTCGCAGATGCTTTATGGATGTGGGGATTTTCCATTCCTTAATGGCTTTAATTTTGCTAGGGTCTACCTTAACTCCTTCATGAGATACAATATGACCCAAATATTCCACCTCCTGGACTCCAAAGAAACATTTGGATCTTTTTGCATATAATTGTTTCTCCTCCAATAGTTGTAGCACCCTGTCAACATGTTCAACATGATCCTTCCAAGACTTGTTGTAGATTAGTATATCATCAAAAAATACTAACACAAATTTTCTAAGGAATGGTTTGAAAATTGAATTCATCAAACCTTGAAATGTTGAAGGTGCATTGGTAAGGCCAAAAGGCATGACCAAAAATTCATAATGACCCTCATGAGTTCTAAATGCCGTTTTCGGAATGTCTTCAATCTTCATTCTGATTTGATGATATCCGAACGAAGATCCAACTTGGTGAAGTAAATTGATCCATGCAATTCATCCAGTAATTCATCAATGACAGGAATGGGGAACTTATCTTTAATAGTGAGCTTGTTGAGCTCCCTATAATCCGGACACATGCGCCATGATCCATCCTTCTTGTGCACCAATACTACTGGAGCAGAGAAAGAACTTTGACTCGGTTGAATTATACCAGCCTCTAGCATTTCTGCAACCATACGTTCAATTTCACTTTTTTGGACATAGGGATATCTGTACGGCCTGATGTTTGGAGGAACACTTCCTGGAATCAGATGAATAGCATGATCATGATCACGCATAGGTGGGAGACCTTTGGGAGTCTCAAATACCTTGGAATGATTGTCCAGGACTTTTTGGAGATCTGGAGAAATAGATGATTCCAATGTGGAAACATCTAGCGAACATAATTGTGCAATTACACCTCTTTGCTCCTTTTTTAGAAGCTTTGTCATACCATTAGAGCTGATTATCTTTCCTGGTTTCCCTGCAATACCCCTTAATTCAACTTCCTTTCCTTCCGTAGAAAATTTGATGAAAAGTTCTTGAAAATTAAAAGCTATTGTACCCAAGGATTGTAGCCATTGGACTCCTAGTACAACATCAGCACCTCCCATTGGAATGGAAAGCATTGGGCTAGTCAATACATATTCTCCCATGGATAGCTTGATATTATGGCACTTTCCAGAGCAATTTATTGTTCCTCCATTTGCAATCATCACTTGACACTCTGGTGCTGGATATAGGAAGCAATTCAATTCTTTTGCTACCCTACAATGAATAAAATTGTGGGTGCTTCCTGAATCAATCAACACTATTACCTTTTTCTTCTTGATTTGTCCTTCTATCTTGATGGTTTGAGGAGTGGTAATTCCCGCCAATGCATTACAAGATATGGTCGGATTTATTTGTTCTTCATCTAGGCTTTGTTCCTGGAGTATATCTTCTTCTTTTGACCTTTCTTGCTCCTTTTCTTCTTCCTCTTCACAATCTATGTAGAATAATTTCTTCTCAGCACACTTATGACCTTTAGTGTATTTGCTATCACAACTGTAACAAAGCCCTTTTGCTCTTTTTTCTTCCAATTGTTGTGGTGTCAACCTTATAGGTTGTGGAAGACTAGGGGCAACAACACTTCCGTCTTTATAGTTGTGAGTGGTATGCTTCCTGGTTGCCATAATTTTGCTTTCCATTTTTCTTGCTAACCTGAATGCCTTCTCTAATGAATCAGGTTCCCAAAGGCGAACATCATGTTGGATATTATCCTTTAAAGACCCTATGAACACATCAATCCTATGCTCCTCTGGAATATCTTTTACCCTTATGTTCAATTTTTGGAACTCCTCAATGTGCTCCATTATTGAACCCTTTTGTTTGAGACTTATCAATTGGCTAAAAAAAGTGTTGCTTTTTGTATCCTCATAATGTGCTATCAATTCTTCCGTAAAAATTGCCCAAGTGATAAATTGTTTACGAGAGCAAAGCCATTGATACCATACAAACTGATTTGGTTCCAAATATACAGTTTCCATACGTACCTTTTGTGTGTTTTGCACATTATTGAGATCGAAGAATTGCTCCATCTGTAATATCCATGTGGCGGGATCCTTGCCATCAAACTTCCTCATATCGATTTTTGGAATATGGTGGGTCTTCGATCCAACATTAGAGTCTATGGAATCATGATTAACATTTCTTTTGTTCACATCATGAGTTTCCTTTACAACCTTTTCACCATTAGTAAGTATTTCTTGTAGAAAATTTGTCAAATCTGTCTTCAAATCTGCCATGTCTGCCTTCAAATCTGTCTTCAAATCTGCCATGTCTATCTTCAAATATGTCTTCAAATCTGCCATGTCTCTCTTCAAATCTGCCTTCGAATCATCCATCTTAGCTTCCATGCCCTTTATCTTAGATTCCACACCATTTATCTTAGATTCCACACCATTTATCTTAGCTTCTGTTAGCTTTTGTGAGCGTGACATTTGTTGCACTTGTTCTTGTAATTTTGATATATCATGTAGCATTTCTTCCTCTTCTTCATGAGTCATGCTAGAGCTTTCAGGTTCCTTACTAGGTGTTTGCATTTTCTTTCCTCGGGGCATCAGTTACCGATAATAATGCTTTACTATGCCCTTTGAATTCCGTTAAACCAAGCTTACACAAAAATTTAAAAAAAACTACACACCTTTTTTCACTTTGTAGAAGCCTGATATTGAATCTGATGTATCTCTGTAATTTCGGATCATATAGTTCTGAAATTGCGACCTGTAGTAGCCTTCTGCGTCCTCTTTCCAATGCCACAAGTCTGACCCAAATTGGATTCTCCAAGGAAGAGTTATGTGAAATCTCCCACAGTGACTTGCTTTTAGACTAGTTCAGTAGAGAGAACTTGTACGACGTGCCACGAGTCACTGTTTCAACCTTTGGATCTGAAACATGGATACAAGAAACTAAATTCCGTCCTCTTTCTGTACCTTCTTACGAAATTTCAATCCAATCCCCAGAGAGAGTTATGACGATTTTCCCCAGGTCACCTGTTTTGAATGTAATTCAGGAGTCTGCAAAAGACCAACTTCCTCAGATCATATCTCCACAAATATCTCGCGAAAAGCTCTGAAATTTGGACCCAAGGTTCAGCGCGATTTCTTCTCAAATGGGTTTTTTTTGCGACTTCTGAAACATCACAGAAAAAAAGTTATAGCGAAAATTCCACGATGACCTGTTTGGAGCAGCGAAACCCTAGAATCCAAAGCTCTGATACCAAATGTTATGAAACCAGCTCAAGAAAAGATAGAAAAGATAGATCAACGCCTTAGAATTCAGCCTCTTCGAGGGGGCAACCTCCTTTACATTACATAAATGAACAATTCTTGGATGATACAAATGACAAAACCTCCTTTCTATATATAGGAGTCTAAGGAGTCACAATATAATCCAGCCGACCTAACAATAATAATATAAGCCACAAAAATAACAATAGAGGGATTCTATGGGGCACAGAAATAACAATATGGGGGTAATAGGGGCACAACAATATAAATAAGGGGTATAACTACAATAGTAATGGGGTAATCACTAGTATTATAGGGACCCAACATTCATCCTTCACTCCTTGCAATGCTCTCCAAGGTGTGATAGTCATATCTTCTGGAAGCTACTTCATTTCAGGACCTGATTTACTGTTGCTACATATCAATGGCTTAGACTTTTTGACCTTCTAGTTTTTAATGCCAATATTCTCCCACATGCTAAAAATCTCATTAATCAACTCCCATATCTCTCCAGTTCTAAATGCCAATTGGAAAATGTTATCAACACCTCTGAATAAATCACTAACTTTGCCGCCTTTGCTGCCTTTTGAATTGATTTTCTCTTCAATTTGATAGCCTATTTCCATACAACATTCCTTTTAGAAATCTACAGTAACATTTATCCTATCCCCACCACATTTTTCTTCAAATTCACTATGAATAAATCTAACCCTTTGTATGAAAGTCATAGACATCCTATATTCATTATCTGAATTATGATCCCATGCCGCCAACTTTGTTTCTATATCTGATAAACCAACATAAATGATACATTTCATTGTTTCAAAACATGGGTTATTGGGATATTCCTCCATCAATTTTCTTTGAGCTTCTACAGAATGGTTCCCCCCAAGCACATAATAATTGTATTCAAAACATTTTGACTTATCAAATGCTTCTTTGTTGGGAACTTGAACTGGATCAACAAGAAGCATATAATTAACCAGATGAGCATATCGATTCTACCTAATCAATGTGTTCAAGTTGTGAACATGCAGATTGTGTGGCTTTCTGATTTGATATTGACATTGTCCTTCACTTGCCTTATAGATTTGTCTTACATTAAGCTGAAATGTACGACCACCCTCAATTAAGTTTCTCTTTGTCAGGTTCTGTCGAATGGCGTTTTGTTTTGTTTTGATAATTCCATCCTCTAAATAAGCTCTTGGTCTAATGATTTCTCTGCTTTCTTTTGAAGTTTCACTAGGTTCTTGACTATTGGTAATGACTACTTCAAAATGTTCAACTTTACTTTTCTTCTTCATAACATTCTCATCATTAACTATAACAGATTTATTCTTGGGCATTGTTACGTTTAGTATTTTACAGCTCTTCTCAGTTCCAATTTCATCCTCAATAATGACAACATATTCTTCACTGCCAGTTTCAACTTCCTCGTCTTCAAAATTAACTTGTCTACCCTTGCTAGATTTATCCACTAGAGGCTTTTTTTTATCCCTTGGATGTAGTTTTGTAGCATCATGAATTACTACATTTTGCTTGTTTTCCATATCTTCTTCTGACACTGAGTAGAAATTGCTGACAACTTTCATAATATCATGCTCTATGAAATGAATGCCTCCCAACCTAATTGAACAACTTTCAACAAAATTCTGCCAAACAAAATATCATATGTCAATAAAAACAAAGTTAAAAAAATATAGTGAGATAGTTACAAGAATGCAAAACACAAATATAAATAACAATACTTATGATATTTTGTTTCATCTCATTTACGATTTGTTTACACAACTTTGTAGATACCTCTCTTGTGTCATACAATGAATATGATAACTGGTATTTAATCCTTTCATGTGACTTAGGCAGTTTTGTAAGTATGTAAACAACTTCATTGTCCGGTACCGAACACATGTCTATGACTCTTCCCATCATGTCATAAATTCCATTATCATTAGGTATATCAACATATAAATATATCTGCACATTTTGGCTTTTCTCTTTCTTTCACATAACAGACTTTTGATTGAAGTTTCACTTCTTTTGATTTCTTCCAGTATGAAATCATCTTCTTATCATTTGAGACACTTGAAAGATTTGTAGCCATCAGCTCAGGTGGGGTTCGTTCACCAATGTTTTTTGAAGATCCACCTTTAAGAGTCTTTGGTCTAGAAAGATTCACACAAATCTTCTTTGATGCTTTTTTCCTAAAAAAAGACATACATAAATCAGTAAATGTCAAAAAAATAGTAACGTAAATTAACAACGAAAACGATAAATGATAATTAATTTTATAAATAATAACAATTTCGAAAAAAATAAATAAAAATATTTAAAAAATGCATCGCCCTGCAGTTGCACCCTGAAAATTGGTCGGCCAACCGATTCGGCCATTGGGTCCGGCCCCCTAGTCCACCTTGGTGGCCTAACCACTGCCCCCCACCAACCCCGACTGCCCCGCCACCCCGCAGACCGTCGGGCTACCGGGATTGGGCGTACGAGCTGCTTGCGGGTTGTCGGGGTGGCCAGCTCTGCCGCACCACCTCGACGGCCCACATGCCCGTGGGGTGGCAGGGAAAATTGCCCGCCACCCCATGGGCAGGTGGGCCGCTGGGGTGGCGTGGGGGCAGAGTCACCCCACCACCCCGTGGGCGGGCAGCTCCCCCTTCGCCACCCCGACAGCCTGCTCGCCCGCAGGGTGGCGGGCGATTCACAGGAGCTCCCCCCCACGCCACTTTGGCGGCCTGCCTGCCCGTAGGGTCGCAGGCTGCCAGGGTGGCGCGGGGGGGGGAGCTGCCGTAGCTCCCCTCATGCCAGCCAACCCGGTGGGCAGCCGGGGTGGTGCGGGGGGAGCTGCGGCAGCTCCTCCTGCGCCACCCTGGCGGCCCGCTCACCCGCGGGGTGGGGCGGAGAGATGGGTATCCATCCCCATCGCCCCTAACCTACAGGCCTATTTGGCTGTCGTGAGCATTACCAGGCCTGTTTGGCCGCCGTGAGCATTACCAGGCCCACCATGCCCACTATGGACATAGTGGGTAAATTTGGTCCACAAAAAGTTTTAATTTAAAAAAAAAATAAACTTCATTAAACTTATTTAATTTTAAAATTTGCAAAGAAAAAAATTAACTAACCTTTCAAATGCGAGAATCCTCCGTTGAATATGTTGTTGATAGCAATGTAGTTGCTCCACAAATTCGCTCCAAGTCTTTTAACAAACCTCGGAAAACCTTGATGTGATGTGAGTAATAGTGATAATGAAATTTATTATATAGGTGAAATTACAGAGATGTTTTACCGTATGGTTAATGTGGGATTAATTTGTTTTAAAAAAAATTAACATGTTAATTTTTTATGGCGATATAGGAAACTATGATAAAGCGAATATTATGGAATTGTTTTACAGTGCGGTGAATGTGGGATTAATTTGTTTTAGAAGGTATTATAAAAATTAAAAAAAACATTCAATTGTTTAGTAAATATTATATAGTTTAACTATTAAAATAATTTTGGTAAAAGTTTTAGTTTACAATTTTAAATGTAAGTATTTATTTCATAAAAAAATTTAGTTAAAAATTTTCAATAAATTGTAGAATAAAATAATGAAGGTAAATACATGAAACAGATATTTTGGAGGGAAATATTTTGGCAAAACTTTTTGGAGGGAAAATTTCATTCTCTAAGCTATATAATATATTTAGGAGAGTTTGCATTTATATCATTCAACCTCTTCTATTTGAAAGGGATGGATTCTCCTGATAGTGAAGTTTCACTTTGTAAAGCATCAACATCTTCATCGCATAACAACTCTAATCATATTGATGAATATAACGGAAATTCTTCCACTATGAATAGAAAATTAGTTCTTCCACTTAGCCCTAATCCTAACGACTATGAGAGCAGCAACTGATGAAAGAGGGAATGAAGAATTTCAATAAATAAAGAGTCACAGATTCCACTTAGTCCTAATGCTAAGGATTATGAGAGCAACAGTGATGAGGAGCATGATGAAAAATTTCAAAAGAATGGAGTGTCACGATGTCCAAATAGTCCTAATCCTATGGACTATTAGAGTAGTAATAATGAAGAGCATGATGATGAATTTCAAAAGAATGGAGTGTCGCAGTGTCCACTTATTCCTAATCCTATGGACTATGAGAGCAGCAGTGATGAAAAGCATGATGACGAATTTCAAAAGAATGAAGTGTCATGGTGTCCACTTAGTCCTAATACTAAGGACTATGAGAGCAACAATGATGAAGAGCATGATGACGAATTTCAAAAGAATGGAGTGTCACAATGTCCTTTTAGTCCTAATCCTATGGACTATGAGAGCAGCAGTGATGAAGAGCATGATGATGAATTTCAAAAGAATGGAGTGTCATGGTGTCCACTTAGTTCTAATCCTAAGGACTATGAGAGCAACAGTGATGAAGAGCATGATGAAAAATTTCAAAAGAATGGAGTGTCACGGTTTCCTCTTAGTCCTAATCCTATGGACTATGAGAGCAACAGTGATCAAGAGCATGATGACTAATTTCAAAATAATGGAGTGTCATGGTGTCCTCTTAGTCCTAATCTTATGGACTATGAGAGCAGCAGTGATGAAGAGCATGATGACGAATTTCAAAATAATGGAGTGTCATGGTGTCTACTTAGTCCTAATCCTATGGACTATGAGAGCAGCAGTGATGAAGAGCATGATGATGAATTTCAAAAGAATGGAGTGTCATGGTGTCCACTTAGTCCTAATCCTAAGGACTATGAGAGCAGTAGTGATGAAGAGCATGATGATGAATTTCAAAATAATGGAGTGTCACGGTGTCCTCTTAGTGCTAATCCTATGGACTATTAGAGCAGCAGTGATGAAGAGAATGATGAAGAATTTCAAAATA
Source organism: Pinus tabuliformis (assembly GCA_031772625.1). NCBI lineage: Eukaryota > Viridiplantae > Streptophyta > Pinopsida > Pinales > Pinaceae > Pinus > Pinus tabuliformis. The sequence goes on from CM062816.1 coordinate 999,706,580, forward strand.
ATGGAGTTTCACAGTGTCCTCTTAGTCCTAATCCTATGGGCTATGAGAGCAGCAGTGATGAATAATTTCAACTGAATAGAGTGTCACAATTTCCACTTAATCCTAATCCTATGGACTATGAAAGCAGTAGTGATGAAGAACATGATGAATAATTTCAAAAGAATAAAGTGTCACGGTGTCCACTTAGTCTTAATCCTGTGGACTATGAGAGCAACAGTGATGAAGAGCATGATAAAAAATTTCAAAATAATGGAGTGTCACGGTGTCCTCTTAGTCCTAATCTAATGGACTATGAGAGCACCAATGATGAAGTGCATGATGACAAAATTTCGAAAGAATAGAGTGTCACGGTGTCCACTTAGTCCTAATCCTATGGACTATGAGAGAAGTAGTGATGAAGAGCATGATGAAAAATTTCAAAAGAATGGAGTGTCACGGTGTCCTCTTAGTCCTAATCCTATGGACTATGAGAGCAGTAGTGATGAAGGACAGGATGAAGCACTTATTCCTAATCCTAATCGCTATAAAGGTAGCAGTGACAAAGGACAGGATGTAGCATTTTCAGTAAGTAAACAGTCACATTTTCGACATAGTCCTAATTCTATGGACTATGAGAGCAGCATTGAAAATGCACATGAGGAAGAATATCCAATAAACATCGAGTCAAATTTTCCATTTAGTCCCAATTGAAAGGACTATGATAGTAGCACTGAAGAAGGGGAAGATGAAGAATATCCTCCAAGTCAATATTTGAAAAGCACAACTGATCATAGTGTGGATAACATTCCTCTTAATGATGATGAAAATGCTTATACAAATGATGATCCAATGATGGAGATGTTGCCAAGAAATATTGTATCGAGGAGTAGGAGCAGACCTTTTCGTATCAATGCAAGATGTTCTAGTTATACAGGGGGTAGAGAAAAATATCTGAAGAGAAGAAGTTCTATTAGCGCTCTAATTTCAAGTGAATGTTGTCAAAAAGATTGCTTGAAACATATGGATTTCAAATTTGCATTAGAGAAAAGAAAGAGATATTTGTCAATGAATAAAAGCATGAAAAATTCATATTTAGTTGGGTGCATGCAATCTACATTGTCAGGTTATGATTATTATATTGGATCCTAGTTTACCTATAGAAAGGCTTTCAAAATGTTTCATTTGATGGAGAATTTTCGTCCCTCGAGAATTCAAGAAAATTTGGAAAAGGATCCCACATTTTATTCAAAAGTACATCATAAACGACAGTTTGGGCCATTATCAAATACTGCAATGTCATGGATGAAAGATTTCTTTTCAAAGCATGGAGAGTGTATGCCAAATAGAGAGACAATACATATTCCAGATAATTTTTCAAGACGAGAAATATACAACTTATACAAATAATATGCAGAAGGTGCTGAGGGACATGGTCAGTTTATTACATATCAATATTTTGTGAAGGTATGGAAGAAAGAATTCAACAATGTCTGTATTCCTAAGAAGACAAGGATGGGGATTTGCAGTACATGTGCTTCTCTTAAATAAAAAGGGATAAATTTGAAGGGTCAGAAAGAGGTAGGCATTCATAACTTTAACTTTTAAAATTGTATAGTCATCAACTACGAAAACATATTTCTTAATGGCTTTCTTTTATGTTGTGTAGATTCAATTGTCAAAGAACTTCAGGAGCATCGCGAAAAACAAACAAGTGAAAGGAAAAATTTGTACAAGCATCGAAAGAAGTGTTATGATAATCTGAATAAATATTTGGGTTTGATAATTGATGGTATGGACCAGAAGAAAACACTTTTACCACTTTTTTTGCGCACACCTAAAAATTTACAGGAGGAAAATTTTATTTAGTATCACTTGGTCGGTTGTATGGTATTCAATGGGAAAATGTTGCCAAGGGTGTACTTCACAGCTCCAAATATTCATAATAATGCAAATCTGACAATAACCATAATTCATGATGTGCTTTCTCATTGGTCTGGTAATCTTCCTGAAGTTTTTTATCTACAATTGGACAACACTTTCCGTGAAAACAAAAATTAGTTTTTTTTTTGGATATCTAAACATGCCTATTGAATTGAGAATATTTCAGAAGGTAAACATTGGTTTCCTTCTTGTTGGGCACACTCATGACCATATTGATCATATGTTTAGTCATTTTTCAGTCACATTGAGGAGGAAGGAAGTTGGGAGCTTGCCATCATTAATTGAATGTATTAAGAAATCATACATGTCAGAGCCTACTTTTGATGTGTTGGAAGAAACTATTGACATGCAAAGGTTTATTCTGGGATCGCATGGTGAGGAGAAATGCATTGAACAACTTAATGACATTAGGTTCCAACATCAATTTCATATAAAAAAATTGATGGGAAAACACTAATATGGGGCAAGAAGTATTCAACAACTGCAGAATGGGCACCATCATTAGGTTTAGAATTTTTGAAGTTCATTCCAGATCATCCAATATTTGCATCAAAAATATTGTTAGTAAAATTAGTTGGTGAAGTTCATAATGCACGCAGACAGAATAGAGATATAAATTATTCTGATTGCCTAGAAGAAATTGAAAAATGTATTAGATATACATGTGAGTACTTTGACATTGCTGATTCAGTTTGGTGGGAGTCATTTTTTAATAATCAAAGTGATATCATTTCAACAACAAAAAATGAATATATACCTTTGAAAAATCCATTTATTTGGCCACAAAATGTGTTAAATTAACATGAGCAAATAAACATTGTTGAACAGCAACAATCTCAAGGTACTATTAATTCTTCACAGGCATAGGAAAAAGAGATGTATATTGGTTCTAGAATATCTCGTGCACAACATGAAGCCATGGAAGACCTTTACAGGGGTTTAGTACAAGATATTAAGGAGGGTTGCATGATCGCAGTGCTAGCAGATGGAGATCCCAATGGCTATCCATTCTGGGTTGCTAAGGTTATAAAGGTATTTACAGAAAATGAGGACGTTACAGGTGTTGAAGTAATACACACCCATTCAATGGTGTGTATAAGCCAGAGATGGTAGTTGACAAAAAAAATGGCGGAAAGAGAAAAAGAAAGGGTACAAATATAAATCACTGCCGCACAGACATCTTAAAATTGGAGGATGTTGACATACTTGTTTATGACTTCAATTTAACAAAGAGAGGAACTCTTCGCTTCAAGAAGATAGAGATTCTGAAAATGTTGTTACCAGAAAGAACAGTGTTGAGATGGGAGTCTACTGAAACCAGTCGTAGATCTAGAAGATTTTTGAAACCTGAAATGGTGGGCATGCATGTGGACTCAGATGGGGCACTAGTTGATGAAAGAGAAGAATATGGAACATCTTCGTCAACATCCAATCATTCATCTGAATATGTGAATTCTAATGGTGTGCAAGAAAATATGAGTGATTTTGAATAATTGTCTAAGACAATTTATATAACTGATGTTTGCATCGTATCTTGAAATAGAAATTTTGATTTCCATATGGTGTTAAATCAAAAGTTATGAGTCATTTTTATGTTGTTGGATTACAAGTCTTAATTATGATAATTTCTATTGTTTAGAATATCTACAATGCAATATTAAATTAGAGATATAATGTATGTTTCATTCAATATACAAATAATGACATTTTGATTCATTTAGTCATGTAATTTGTTCATAATGTCATGGTCTTTTTATTTTATGGTTGAAAAAATTCCAATTTATTTTGTATCTAGCATGTTATGGTTGAAAACATGTTGAATTTATACTTAGGAAAGAAAAATGTTATTCTACAAAAACATTAGTGTGTTTTTTTCCTCAAAAACAATTGTTTTTTTGCACATGTTTTACTAGCATTTTTTAAAAATGTTGAAAATTGACCCTAAAAAAAATCATCGTTCCAGTATCAACACTTTTTCGTTTTAACGCGTTCTTTGCACGAAGATTTCGTTTTCAGTTCCACTTTTAAAACATGTTCAAAATTGACCCTAAAAAAAACCATCGTTCCAGTATACACACTTTTCGTTTTTAGCACTGTTTTTGATGTTTTTTGGGGGTTTTTTGGCGAGAGTTCGTTTTGAGTTTATAGTTCCTGTTCAAAGTTTACATTGTTAAGGTATGACAAAGAAATAAAACCTCATTTTATATTTATTCCATAAACCTCTTTATATTTAAAGAAAACTCAAAAAATATGTTTTATTTAGGTGAAGCCTATGGGTCAAATACCATGGGACAAATAATTAATAATACCATGGGCCAAATACCATATTTATAAAATAGGTATGGTAAATAATTAAATATAAAAAAGGTATAAAGAGGTATGATAAATAAATAAAAATATATCAAATAAGATTAGAAATCAACATCTAATTATATACCAAGCCTATGGGCCAAATACCATGGTAAATAAAAGAGATATGATAAATAAATAAAAATATAAATAAACCAGAGGTATGGTAAATAAATAAAACCTCTTTTTATATTTACTCCATAAACCTCTTTATACTTACTAACACTAAAAAAGGAGGTTTTATTTAGGTGAAGCCTATGGGCCAAATTTTTATTAATACCATGCAAAAAAAAAAATTATTAACCCTAATATTAATATTAAAAGATTATTATTATTATTATTATTAAATCTAATATTCATATTAATATATTATAATATTAATATTATTAAATTTAATAACTTTGGATTAATACAATATTAAATTTTTTATATTATAATATATATTAACTCTAGATATATATGGGAGGGAATTACAAAGACAGATTGATAGAGGTGGAGAGATAAGGGGAGTGACAAGGGATAAATGGAGATAAAATTAAGGATAGTGGAGAGGAGGAATGAAAAGAGAGAGAGAGGGAGATGAGTGTGAGAGGTAGAGAAGGGTAAGAGAGGGAGAGGGAGACACAAAGATGGAGGAGGGAGAGAGAAGGAGAGAGGGAGGGATATAGTGAGAGGATTCGAGGGTAGAGAGAGAGAGAGAGAGAGATGGGGGAAGATAGAGGAGGAGAGAGCGACATAGAGAGCGAGAAGTGGAGAGAGGGAGTTGCAAGGGAGAGAGAGTGAGAAGTGGAGAGAGGGAGTTGCAAGGGAGAGATGGAGAGAGAGTGTGTGTATGTTTAGGGGTGAGATAAAGAGACAAAGAAAGAAAATAGAGAGAAAAGGGAGAGGAGGTGCTCTATAGCCCAGTGTGGAGGTAGATCAACCTAGTATGGGGGTAGATCTCACATAAAAATGTAAACATGTAAATGTAAATGGGAATAGATCTCACATAAAAATGTAAACGTAAATGTAAATGTAATTGTAAAAAACCTAGTATAAGGTAGATCTCACATAAAAATGTAAACATGTAAATGTAAATGTAAACGTAATGATTAACATTTAACATTTCTAATCTAATGTCAGTCCTAATTGAAAATCACGTAAACATGTAAACGTAAATGGGGATAGATCTCACAGAAAAATGTAAACGTAAATTTAAATGTAAAAAACCTAGGATGGGGTAGATCTCACACAAAAATGTAAACATGTAAACGTAATGCTTAACATTTAACATTTCTAATCTAATGTCGGTCCTAATTGAAAATCAATCTAGTTATTAGTATGTATAAACACAATACAAATTTTAAATATAAGAAGGTTTACGAACACTCAAAAAATATGTATGGTAAATAAATAAAAATATAAATAAACTAGAGGTATGGTAAATAAATAAAATATAAATAAACTAGAGGTATGACAAATAAATAAAACCTCATTTTATATTTATTCCATAAACCTCTTTATATTTAAAGAAAACTCAAAAACTATGTTTTATTTAGGTGAAGCCTATGGGCCAAATACCATGGGACAAATAATTAATAATACCATGGGCCAAATACCATATTTATAAAAGAGGTATGGTAAATAATTAAATATAAAAAAGGTATAAAGAGGTATGCTAAATAAATCAAAATATATCAAATAAGATTAGAAATCAACATCTAATTATATACCAAGCCTATCGGCAAAATACCATGGTAAATAAAAGAGTTATGATAAACAAATAAAAATATAAATAAAGTGATGAGCGCTAGTATTGCAGTAAGAATGCTGCAACTCTTGGGCTACCAGCTTTACTTTATCAACTCGGGGTTCGTACAAACTTGGAGGTGACAGTGCTGTATACACAAGTAAAAGTGATGGTTCTGCCTTTTGTCATTGTTCAGCTGGCAAGAGACCATTGGGGTTTTCAAGTCAGACTTCTATGGAGTCAGAAGAAGCTTGGTTTCTTGATGGAAGAAAGGGAAATCTACTCTAAGGGAGAGCTACTCTATTGCAATAATGAAAAAGACCGAAATTCAATGCTAAATCACACCATTTCCTAATTAACTTCCAAGAAACTATGCTTTGAAATAATGCTAAATTAACATGAACCAAATGCTACTATCTAAGCATGGAAGTAAACAACATCAAACATCACTAATGTGTAAGTAAAGGGACTGAAATAAATATGTTTTTGTCTTTTTGTCTTTTCATGCAAAATCAAGTATGCAAACTAATTTCTTTTGGTGATGTGGCAGGTGAATTAAGGATGTTGGAGGATGGCTGGAAGGGTTAGGAGATGGTTGGATGGTGTGGGAGACCCTTGGGTGACCTTTGGTGACTTCCTAGAGGTTTTCCCTCAATTCAGCCTCAAAATAGGCCATTACAGGAAAACCTATAGGATCACATCCTAAAGATGAACCATCGTTGCTGGTTCGAAACGTCGATGGAAAAGAATCCTTATGCGATGGATCCAGAAGATAATATAAACAATGATGAAACTTGCAGAAACCTCAAAGACAAGACCTACATGATTCCCTGTAAACCTACAAGATACAACCGAGAGCAAAATGGGAGGTGTTGGAAGTGATGGAAGGCTTAGGGAAGGTGGTAGATGGGTGTAATGAAGTGAGAAAAGGTCTAGGATCACTCAAAAGTCAACAACAAGGATAGAATATGGTTGGATTCGCTCAATGTGCTTGGAATAATTTCTATGTAAAATGATGAAAACTAGTGAAGGCAATTGTGAAAACAAGGAATGACTATGGTGGATGAAGTGGAAGGTGGTTTCTTGCTATGAAGTCTTTGTCTACTCTTGAAGCACATGCTCTGCATAAAACATGTGTAATTTCCAAAAATCTATGTAAACAAGAAGCACTCTCTTAAGCTATAAAAGCAGAATTAATGACTAACTGCCTACATTATGCATGAGGAAAGTTGCTGAAAGGAATGAAAGCATGGATGAGATCTATTGCAAGAATGAAGATAGAAGAGATGGAAATGAAACCCTACTTTGCAAAACTGATCAAATGCTAATTTAAATACACTAAAAAGCTCATACAAGAAATATAAATTTGTGTTTTTGGGGCTGCCTAAGGGTCCCTTCCTCAAATCATGATCCCAAGGGGAGGAAATGAGGCTAAGACACCTATTGACATCCTTGTGGTTTTCCTTTTATCCCTGCTAACCTTCTCCTGAAATAAGGCATAAATGGAAGCAAACTAATAAACAACCAATCCAATCTACACTACTTGCAATGACAATACATCTAAAGACAAATTAACAATGAAGCTATGAGACTAATATAAACATACAAATACAAGAAAGAGGAGCCTTGGCTGCTAAGATTGGGCCCTAAACCAAGAGCTTTAGCCCTCCAAGTTAACTCAGTGCTAGCTCAAAACAAAACTCATTCTTATTACCAAAACATAAAATTACATCAATAAAACTTCCACAAGTCTGGAGCTCGAAAATAACTTAGATTTTTACAACAAAAATTCGAATCCTAATGAGGCTCTAGGCCTCTCTACTTATACAACTAAATTCCCCAATGACTTCCTTAAAATTAGGGAGGCTCAGCTCCCAAACTCAAGATAAACTAGCTCTTTGTCTCTCACTTGCTTGGCTGCCTTCTAATCTTCATGACTTGGTTGATTTCACTCCAAGGTGGTGTGATAAATGGAGGAATATTCGAATGGGGGAGAAGTAAATGAGGAAGATTTACCTGCTACAATCCCTCTTCCTTGTCCTATTCAAGTTTTAACTTTAGTCTTTGCCAAAATTCCTTGATTTTCTCCTTCAATCCTGCATTCAATGCATATTAGTCCACTATGCATAATATCCAACTCTAACTCATCTCATAAACAAAATATAATCAAAAACATGTAATAAGTTTTGAGAAGCGTTGGTTTGACTAAGGTAGGAGGTGAATTAAGGCCCATATAATTACTCAATGATGAGGCTCATCATCACCCCCCTACTGAAAGTGTTGCTCATCCTCTAAGCAACTCAATCAATATCCATATCCTTCATAGCTCTAGTGGCCTCCCTGACATCCCATGCCTCTGCTGTGGTTTCCTCTTCTTGTTCATAGAAGCATGCTTTCTTTTCTACCTCCTCCCACTGCCTCTTTTCTTCTTCTTCCTTCCTTCCTTCTAGCATTCCTAAGAGTAGTGGTGGACTAAGTTACAGGCCAATCCAATTGACTTTCAGCCTTTGCATAGATTGCTTGTACATGGGTGTCATGTTCAGTGCTTCTCTCAATCTTTGAGGAGAGTGTTACTCTCTTATGTTTAAGCTGTATGGCAATGTGTTCCATCTCCTCAGGCAAGCATGTATGCTATCATCCCCTAACAACCTGAACATGTCCTCAAAATGTGAAATTGCTTGCTCTTGGGTAGCAAGATACTTGGGTGCAAGCTGAGGGTCATTTGCAATCAAATTATGTGTACTGATGAGGGCCATTGGATCTAACTATTCAACTCTGATCATAAGAGGTTCAGTTTGTTCTCTTGCCAATATCTTCTTCATCTCTGCAGCCCTTGATTCCTCATTGTTCATCCATGATGCCAAATCCATCAACTGTAAATCTCCTAGCTTGGCATTAGGGTCCCAGACATTCATGTTTGTTAAGGCCATGTTATGCAAATAAAACTCAGACATCTTGGCCTTATCTTCTAGTGTGCTTTGATCACAAATATCAATGAACTTCTTGTAGTCCTAAAATGGCATCGTGCCTCTTTGTGCTAGGGTCTTAATATGGAACTCCAACCATTGTTCCTTGAAGTATAGGGCATATGATTTAGCTGGAATCCTACACCGGATTCCTTCCAAGGAGAGACTGGCCATACATGCCAATTGATTCTCACTTTCTTGCAGTTGTCCTCTTAACCATGCATTTTCTGTTTCTAGCTGATTCTTCATTATGGCTTCTCTATATGTCAAGCTACTTAGCTCTCTGCCCATCTCCTTGATTTTCTCCTCCATGTGCCCAATGTCTTCCACCCTCTTGGATTTGGAAATCTGCATCCATCGATGAGTTCTGATTCTCTCCTTCTCAAGCTCGAAGAATAGTGGAATAGAAAATTTTTGAGGAATGACCCTGCCTCCTTCAATAAACCTGCAGTAGGAGTTAAGGTTAGTTTGGGGGCTAGTTTCCTTTAACTATGGGTCCTCTTATTTAGTTTCTTGTTGTTGGCCTCCCTCCTTTTCCAATTTTTTTGTTTCCTGTAGGTTCAGCAGAGTATCCTGTAGGACTGCTTCAACTTCCTGTAGATCCTGTTGTGTATCCTATAGGATTGCTTTTCCCTTGGAAGAGGTGGATCTAGTCATAGGCCTTCTCACATAGGTGATAGGAGACTTAGGAGAAGGAATTTTCTCTTGTTGTTTAGGTGAGTCCTCAATCACAATGGGAATTTTGGTTGGTGTTTGGGGTTTCCCATGCCTTATTCTTGTCCTTTTCCTTGTCCTGAAATATAAGAGGGTCTGCGTCTATCTTTTTCCTTTTTTCTTGATGGGGGTGCTAAGAGTAGTGAGGGCAGCTACTGCCTCTCTCTCAGTGGGTTCTGGAGACACCCTAGGTGACTCCTCCTTGTCTTTTTCCCCATCTTTCCCATTGCTTTCTTTTCCTATGTCTTTCCTTTCTTCTTCCTTTTGTAGATCCTCATCTTCTTTATTTGTTTCCTCCTTAACATCCTCCTCTATTTCTTCATCATCCTCCTTCTCTTTCTCATCTTCTTCTTCATCTTCCTTATTTTCTTCTGTTTCATCATCTTCTTCATTCTTCTCATCTTCATCTCCTTCTGCTTCTTCTTCTTCCTGCTCTACTTCTTCTTCCTTTTCCTTTCCACTGACAGTAGGACTAACATCATATGTGAGAGATTTGATGTCCTCCTCTACCTGCATGTCTCTGAAAACTAACCATTGTATAGGAATTCAGAGGTTTTGGAGGGTGTCTTCTATAAGGATTCTAATTAACCAATTGTGAGCTAACTGTTGGGAATTTCCCTATTGCACCTTGATGCTTGTGTCTATCAGTGATTGCAGCAGGAAGTATGGTATGTTGATCCTGTGGTGAGGGGATGTTTCTGCTCCAAATCTCAACTCTTCAAGAATCCTAAAATGATAGCCATAGACCACACTATACCTACCCTCACATGATATGTATTTGATAAGTTGGTGGCTCACCTCATTCCAGGGATATGGCAGAATTTCTCTCCTTACTCCAATATTGTCCTTAATGGGTTCCTCACCTTCTAAAAAGAATTTCCTTTTGGAAATCTAGCTATCTCATTTGTCTTCCTTCTTCCATGATACTCCTAGGGGAAGTGTGGTAACTCTACTGATGAGATCAGGGGTGAGCTCTATGGAGAGGCCTCTTACCACAACAGTGGCATGGACTCTAGTAAGTGGAATGAGGGAGAGAGAAAAATCTTGGGCCACCTCATCATCATACCCCCTTAATTTTTTGAAATACCCCATCCAATTATGCCTTGTGAAGATTTCTAGCACCTGAGGGTGTTGTTGGATTCTCATAACTGAGGGTGTTGTTGGATTCTCATAATGTTAATGGGCACCCTTCTATTAAACCCTCCTATCATCTTGGTTGGTGAAGTTTGAAGAGATGAGATGGTTGATACAATTTTCAAATGCAGAAGTAAAAAACTGAAATGACTGTGCGGACAATTCTCTTGCACAACTGCCAAATTCACTAAAACTAGAGGATTTTTTGTTCAATTTACTTGGAAAGAGGGATGTAATTACAGAGCCCACCTCTTCATAGTGTATGCTATGGTCAACCTCCATGTTTTCCCCTATGAAAATCCTCTTGTCCTATCTTGTAGACTATCTTTGTGTATCTTGTAGGAATCCTGTGTGCAATCCTGTAGGAATTCCTGTGCAGAAAACGATGGTGTTTTCCTTTATGTAGGTTTCCTGGGTATGAGAGCAACTTGTGAGAGCGAGACTTGAGGAAATGAATGCATGAATGCATGGGGACGATGATTATTTTCTCTTATGGTCATTTGGGGTGAGGTGGTGTGTTGGCAACCAAGGTAGGGTTTCCATTTTTGGACTGTTGGTCCCCACTACCACCTCATAATTCTTCACTCCTCGTAATCAACTCCCACTTCATGGTTTCATAGCCTTAACTTCTTTTGTCCTTCTCCTTTCTGTTTTTGAGTTGACTGCTGCCACATGTGAGAGGACAAATTGTTTTGTCTTTGCTGATTGATTGAAGGTGGCCAAGTTAATTGGTCACCTTTCACTTATAAACCAACTTACTCATAACCTTTACATCTTTTGACTACATTATGCACATGAGAGAGTGAGTGGAATACTTACCTATGGTTCTAATACCTTGCTGCAGTTGTTGAATATCAGAGGTGCTTGTTGTGTGTATTGGCTGCATGATATTTTTCTTCCCTTTTTGTTGTTCTCTGATGATTCCTTTGTTGTGCAAGTACCTGGTGTTGAGGATGATGGCATTGTTGCTGCTTTGGAGTCCCTTTTTCTCTTGGATCATCATGCTAGAAGCTTGTTGTTCTTATGATTTGTATTCTATGGGATAGGTTGCTACAAGATTTCCTACAGGATGTCCTGTAGCTACTTCTCCCTCAGAACTCTTAATCATACACTTTGTTGGGATTTTGAGGATGGTGACATGGATGGAGAGGGAGACTAGGAGTGTGAAGAATGAGAAATTCTCAAGTGATGCTCCCTTTTGCTCTATGTTTCCTTCTTTTTTCGAAGACTGTGAAAAAAAATTGAAACCGATTTGTTTTTTAAGGGTGAATGTAGGGGTGATGAAGGTGGACATAGGCACGGTAATGGAATGATGATATAGGGTGCTATTTTATTGACATAGTAGGTCATTTTTTCCTTAGGGTCGCTTCCTGTAGGATTTTAGGGTCACTGTAATTCCTACAGGATCATCCTGTAGGTTTCAGGGGATCCTGTAGGTTTACAAGGGATCCTGTAGAAAACACAGTCCCCTTGTAAACTGAAGCAAAGGAGTGGAAAAAATGAAAGAAATGGTGGAGTGATGAATGAAAATGAGTGGAAAAATAAAAATGTGAGTGAAATAGGTCTCTTTGTGATCCTCCTTTGCTCTTTGATCGTCCTTCTTGCTGACCTGCAAAATAGAAATTTTCATGATTTTTCTCTTTTTTCCTTTTGTTTTTTGTTTTGAAAACAACTAGGCTGCCTCTGAGAGGTTTTCATCCTATTTGTTTGCCCTGGGCGCCTCAAGAGAGGTTTTTACCTAGGGATCTTTTTATTCTCATTTTATTTTTATTTTTATTGACACCATTGGGCCGCCCCAAGAGGTTTTCAACTCAATAGTGGGACTTAGGTGCCTCATGGAGGTTTTCACCTGAGTCCTTATTCTTTCTTCTTTTCTTTTTTTCTCTCAGTGATTTGATGAGGTAGGAGTTGAAACTTGGTCCACTACCATCATTGTTTTATTGATACCATCAATGAACTCTTGTTTTGACAATGGTATCTTGTAAATTTTCAATCGGTGTCCATTAACAAGTAAAGGAATGGCCTCTTCATCTATGGTTTTGATCTGTACTGAACCATTATCATGGCATCTTTCTACAACATAAGGTCCTAGCCATCTTTTCCTTAACTTTCCCTTGAAGTCTTTATACCTAGAATCATATAACAAATCCTAATCACCTTCTTGAAATTGCTTTTCCTTTATGTTCTTATCATGCCAGATCTTCCTCTGAAGTTGAATTACCTCTGTATGTAGGAGGGCCTACATTCTGAACTCATCTAAACCATTCAATTGAAGCAATCTCTCTTTTTGTGCACTGTTGAGATCTAGATCTAGTTGGGCTACCATCCTTAATGCGTTATACTCAAATTCAATGGACAGTAGGGCCTTTTTCCCATAGACCATCTCATAGGGTGTGAATCCAGTGGTGGTCTTCTAGGTGGTATTATAGGCCCAGGTGGCCTCAACTAGTCTATCTTCCCAGTCCTTCCTACTGCTGCTTACCATTTTGGTCAATATGCCCTCTAGCGCTCTGTTGGTCACCTCCACTTGCCCATTAGCTTGTGGATGATAGGGAGTGGAGGTTTGTGCTTGATCTTGTGTTGGCTGAGCAAGTCTTCAATCATATTGGAGGTAAGCTAGTTGCCTTGGTCTGTGACCAGCTCTCTAGGGTACCCAAATTTGTAGAATACATTATCCCTTAGGAACTCAACTACCTTCTCCTCTGTTGTTGCTTTAATTTCCTTGGTTTTAGCCCACTTAGTTAGATAGTCAGTGCACACAATGATGTACTATTTTTGTTTGGAAGGAGGGTCAATAGGTCTAATGAAGTCCATGCCCCACTTGTCAAATGGCTCGAAAGTCACTTGAGGCTGCAGAGGCATTTCATCTCTTGGAGTAGGCCTTCCCATCCTTTGGCACCGACCACACTGAATAGTATATCTTTTCACATCCTGATGAAGAGTGGGCCAATAATATCCTGCTTGCAACACTTTGAATGATGTCCTCTTTGCTGCAAAGTGACCTCCACAAGGCCCATCATGATAGGTCAGAAGGATGTCAAAGACTTCCTCCTCCCTGACACACCTTCTCAAGATTTGATATGGGCCAAGTTTGAAGAGATTGCCCCCAATCCAAGTGAAGGGGGTGCTCTTCCTTACTATCTTGCTTTTCTCTTTGGAGGACAAGTTCGGTGGGAACTGTGCAGATACCAAATAGTTTGCTATATCAACAAACCATGGAGAGAGAAATGAAATAGAAATAAGTTCTCATCCGGTAACTAGTCATCAACCATTCCTTCTTCACCTGCAGGAAAATTTAATTTGGACAAAAAGTCTGCAACAACATTTTCCTTACCAGGCTTATCAACAATAGTTAGATCAAACTGTTGTAATAAAAGTAACCATCTTATAATCCAAGCATTCACATCTGGTTTATTCATTAAATATTTGATTGCAACATGGTCAATATGTACAAATGTTTGATATCCTATAATATAATGCCTAAATTTGTTCAATGAATGTAGTTCAGTTTAGCCTTTGACGAATTCTTACTGATAAAGTAGATATCATAAGGCAATTTTTCATTTATCTGACCTAGGGCTACTCCTATGGCTTTGTGTGAGGCATCAACATGAATATGAAAAGGAAGGGTCCAATTTGGGCCTTGGAGAATCGATGAAGTGGTTAACTTGCTTTTTAGGGTGTCTAAGGCCTCTTGACAGCTTTTTGACCATATAAACTCAGAGTCCTTGGCCAACAAACCAAATAAAGGAGAGGCCAACTTGTTGAAGTCCTTTATGAACCTTCGGTAGTATCTAGCTAACCCTAGGAAACTTCTAACATCTCTCTGCTTTTGAGGAGGTGGGACCCTTTGGATGATAGCTATTTTGTTTGGGTCCACCTGCAATCCTTGCTGAGATATTGAAAGACCTAGCACGGTCCCGACAGTCATCAAGAATTCACATTTTTCAGGATTGAGAGACATGTTCATTTCAATGCATTTATGTAGTACTTTTCCTAGGTTGGATAGAGCCTCTTGAAAATCACAGCCATAAGGTGTAAATGTTGGAAATAATACTACGAGGGGGGGTGAATCAGTATTTTTAGATCAATAATTTAATTTTCCAAACAGATCTGTATACACTAATTCAGCTAAGTGAACTAGTGTGTATACGCAACTATACTTAAGGAAACCAACGTATACGCAGAGAACTTTTGATTTACCCAATTTATCATGCATTGAACTAGTATATCAAAGATTTATTAGATAGTGCAGTAAAAGAAGAATAAAGTATCACACATAAGCAACACACATGAACACCAAGATATAAGGTGGAAACTCAATGTGGGTGAAAACCACTTATTGTTGTCGTCTCTATCTTCTTTTACTAATAAGAAGATCTGTTTACAATTTTGTACTAGTGCAGACTTATACCAGTATGCAGGCTTCTACTTGCAGAAGGTTATAAACTTCTCTCGTTCTTCAGCTTCTTCTGGAAGGGAGCTACAACCCCCTAACTCTTGTACTAGCCAATATGTTTACTAGTACATAGGCTACGACCTACAGAAGGCTACAACCTTCTTTCTTCCTCCACGGACCACGTTTCATAAATTTTCAGATTGGATCCATCAACAAAACCATAATTGTAATTTAATCATCAAATACATTTGCATCAACCAATCACTTTCTGAACCAACCACAACTGAATCAATCAATCACTTTGACAACCCATCAATATGATCATTCAGAATATTGTCACTAGAATACAGTAACCAGAACCCAGAACTCTACAACAGCAAATAGAAACAACTGAAACATATTTTATAAGGTATATGCTACTTCCATGTGTCAAACCTGCGTGTATACACGCTTTTCGCAAAGATAACCAGCGTATACATCTGCAAATATTAATTCATAATTTTGCAGCTATTCTAGACTTCAATTATACCCAGGTCATAATATTTACAAAACAACACATGCATCAATATACAAATCTAGAATAAACATGATCAAACCATATAAAGATAATTCATTTCAAGCCTTAAGATCTCGATCCATCATTATATATTATCCTCCATCAACCACTAAGGTTCATCCCTGGTTCAGATCAAGCACAACACCATAAGCCAATAATCTGCATACTAGATCTCACACTTCATCAGATATTCGATACTTGCACACCTTGGCCTAATGATCTTCTCCTCCTTTTATAGTTTTAGGCCTTTCTCAATACCATGGACCAAAACCACTTAGGACCAATACCTTGGACCAAATACGTAGGGTCAATACCTCAGACCAGATACCTTGGACCAATACCATGGATCAAAATACCATGGACCAAATACTTCGGACCAAAAACTTAGTTTTCCAAGGTATACGCGCTTTTTCTTCTGTGAAAGTGCGTGTGTACGTATACACAACTTGGTCAAGGTGAACCTGCATGTATACGCAACTTGGTCAAGGTGAACCTGCATATGCCTCTCTTTCTTCATTTGGTGTAGATTGATCAGTAATTCTTTATTTTTAATCTATTGTACTATGATCTTTCATCTGAGTGAGTTGCCATCAAGGACAATACTTGTATCATAATGCCAACAATCTCCCCCTTTGGACTTGATGGCAACAACAACACCAAGTCACTCCCCCTCTTTGACATCAAGGGCAAAGGGTCATGCTCCCCCTCTGACATACGTTATGCTGGTCATGCTTCCCCTGAGTACATGCTGAATTCTCTGATATGTTGAAGTGTGTTGATTGAGCTCCCATGATTGAGTCCATGCTCCCCCTGAGCACAAGCAAATTCCACTAAAAAAGATTTTCTAAAATAATATCATGACTTTATACATACATCACCAATGACCTTCCTATCACCAATGACTCATACATGCATCCATCTCCCAACCAAGTGGGGATATACCAAATTTGACTCATCCACCCAACCAAGTGGGGATATACCAATTTTTTATACATGACAAAAACAAGAAATATTACATCATCCATCCCATGCACAGTGGGGTTACAGATTAGGTATTTTCATGACCTTGACATTAAATGATATGCATGGCATTTATAATAAGGACATCAACAAGATCATGATAGTCATCAGCAACTATCATACACCATATATGATATGCACCATCAACAACATCAGGATCAATAGCCTGTATATTTACATCATCAAAAGAGTCACCTGAATCAAAATAATTATGTGGATTTGTACTAAGATCATCTAAGATAATGCCAACAATGCATTATTAGAAGCATATGCTCCCCATGAACTTGTGCCAAATGTTTAGTTTCAGATTTGATTATTGCATATATCAGTAAGAAATATCAAAGCATCATCATCAATCAGATATACATCAAGTTATCAACAACTTTATGAGGACCAATATATTTCCACATGTTATCAACAAATTGTAACCATCATCAAATAGAGAAAATAATTGACAGAACCATATCAGAGCCCATTTTTCTGAGTCTAGCCCACTACTTTTCCTCAAACCAACATATATGCGACGGTGCCCACAGAAACCCGTGTATGTACGCGACTACGCTTCATGAAACTCGCGTATAACAACCTTTCTCTGAAAAATAGGATTTAACAGCAAGATGATGCAGAAAATAATCCCAGCTTTTGTCTAAGATATTCAAATGTCTCTCTGGGCAGTGGTTTAGTGAATATATCAACAACCTATTCTTTGGAGGGAACATACTCCAATTTGACCGTTTGTTCAAGCACTTGTTCACGTAGAAAATGATATTTGATGGGTATGTGCTTGGTCTTGGAGCGCATGACTAGATTCTTTGAAATACTAATGGCACTTGTATTATCACATAGAATGGAGATGGGTGGAGTACATGTGATTTGAATTTCTTGCAAGGTTTTCATCATCCAAAGTAGTTGTGTGCAGAAAGGTGCAGTAGCCACATATTCTGCTTCAGCTGTAGATAATGCAATTGAACTTTGTTTCTTACTGAACCAAGACACTAACCTGGAACCCATATAGAATGCACCACCACTAGTTCTTTTTCTGTCATCAACACTTCCTACCCAATCTGCATTTGTATATGCATGAAGAGTAAGATCTGTATCTCTAAGATACCATAAACCAAAGTTATGTGTTCCTTGAAGATATTTGAAAATCCTTTTGACTGCCTGAAGGTGTGATTCCTTTGGATTTTCTTGGAATCTTCAACTATTCCTACTACATGCATGATGTCAGGTTGTGTACCTGTTAGATAAAGCAGAATGCCAATCATGGATCTGTAAGTTGGTTGATGTGTTGCTGCTAATTCATCATTTGAGCCGAGACTGCATCCTGTTACCATTGGGGTACATACTGGTTTAGAATCTTCCATGTCGTACTTTTTCAAGATCTGTTTGAGACATTTGGTTTGTGAAATAAAAATATCATCCTTATTTTGTTGAACTTGTAGACCAAGAAAATAGGTAAGCTCACCAAGCAAGGATATTTCAAATTCTTGCTGCATTACTGAAGCAAAATTCTGACTCATGGATTCTTCATTGCTACCAAAAATGATATCATCAACATAAACAACAATTATTAGCAATTTATTAGTGTCAATCTTTGTATATAGATTGCTATCTGCTGACCCCTTTGAAAAACCTTGTTGGTGGAGATATTTGTCAAGATGGTAATACCAGGCCCTTGGAGCTTGTTTTAGACCATAGAGAGCCTTTCTGAGTCTGCATACAAGTTTTGCATCATTTCCAAGAATGAATCCTTCTGGTTGTTCAATATAGACTTCTTCTTCTAAGTCTCCATTAAGGAAGGTAGATTTTACATCCATTTGGTATACTTTGAATTTATGAAAACTAGAAAGAGCAAAAAACATCCATATGGCTTCAAGTCTAGCAACAGGTACAAAAGTTTCTTCAAAATCTATACCTTCTTGTTGAGCATATCCTTTACAAACAAGTATGGCCTTGTTTCTAATAACTTCTCCATTTTCATTCAACTTGTTTTTTAATATCCATTTAGTTCCTATGATATTCTTATCATGAGGTCTAGGAACTAATTCTCAAGTATTATTCTTTTCAATTTGCTCAAGTTCTTCATTCATGGCCTTAACCCAACATTCATCTTTGCGTGCTTCATTTACATTTTGAGGTTCGGTGGAGGATAGTAATGCTAGATAGCTTGAGGTTTCTGTAATAGTTCTTCTTGTCTGTACACATGCCTCTGTTTTCCCTAAAATTTGAGTTTCTGGATGATTTTCTAAACATACTTGGACGGAGTCTTTTCTTCTACTGTTATCTCTTCTTCTGGTGCTTCATTGGTTTCTTCTTCAGAATCAGTGTGATTTGATGTGGGAAAATAATCCCCATCTTCTTCATTGTCATAATCTTCGGTTTTTATCTGTTTTGGATTTTTGCATGCTTCATCAACCACAACATCAATACTTTCAATAATTTTCCCAAGTATTTTATTATAACATTTATATCCTTTACTTTGGGAAGAGTAACCAAGAAGAATACCTTCATCTTCTCTGGGTTCAAACTTACCAAGTTTTTCATCAGTCCTTTTGATGTAACATTTGCTTCCAAAAACTTTAAAGTATTTTACAGTAGGAGTCTTACCATACCAAAGTTCATGTGGAGTTTGAGTGTTTTTTACCTGAACATTTTCTTGGTTGAGAATAGTGACGGCGGCGAATGCAACTTCACCCCAAAAGGTTGCAGGAGTTCCAGATTCATCTAGCATAGCTCGAGCCATTTGTTGAACAGTTATGTTCATTCTTTCTACCACTCCATTTTGCTAAGGAGTCCTTGTGGTGGAGAACTACCTTTTTATTCCATGTTGTTCACAAAAGTCAAAGAATTCATCCGAGGTAAATTCCCCTCCTCGATCATATCTGAGGCATTTGATTTTGCGATCTGATTCATTTTCAACCAAAGCTTTGAAGGCTTTGAACTTTTCAAATGCTTCATGTTTATGCTTTAGAAGACCTATCCAACACATTCTAGAGGAGAAGCACCCATCCAGCAAGGTATGCTCGTTGAAGCAATCAATAGCAGCATTGGCCGGGATTAGTCATCTCAGCACCGCTAGTTCAATAGCTAGCCATATTTGAGCCGCAGCCCAAGAGCATAGGTTGGGTGCCCCACTATAGAATATGACCTCC
Organism: Pinus tabuliformis; assembly: GCA_031772625.1. Classification (NCBI taxonomy): domain Eukaryota; kingdom Viridiplantae; phylum Streptophyta; class Pinopsida; order Pinales; family Pinaceae; genus Pinus; species Pinus tabuliformis. Next base: position 999,726,522 of record CM062816.1, read on the forward strand.
AGCTGGGGAAGAAAAGAATGTTCTCGAAGCGAAACATTTACCATTTCTTTAGCTTGGTTAGCTGCAAAGTTGGATGTTTCCTTGCACTAGGAAGCGCAAGCCCCTCTGGAACCTTGGGAACCTCATACCTACAACCTTGCTGGTAACTAGCCTTGGGAACATATGTATCAGACCTACTCTTACCCTCCTTACACTCTTACTTTGGACCGCCTCATCCACCTCTTGGAAACTTACACTCCATACTGCCTCCGAACAAACCTTGACTTACTACCCTTGACTACCCTTCTTGCCTTCCGCTTTATTTCCGCTTTAATAAGTCCGTATTATGCCCCATTCAATCTTCCCACATTCAGTATGCCCCGTACTTATAAAATATGAGATGGTATTAACGAAAATCATCAATGAATAATATAAAGTATTATTCTCCACGAGGTGACTTTTTCCTTGATGGTCCACATAAATCAGTATGAACAAGCTCAAGAGGCTTACTAGCTGACCCTTCTTTTTCAATGAAGTGAGATCTGGTTTGCTTACCGAATTGACATGGTTTGCATATTGTATTTTCAGGAATGTTGATATCTGGAAGATCACGAACAACATGGAATCTGCATGTTTTTCTTATTTGAGAAAAGCTTAGATGTCCTAATCTTATGTGCCATAGCCAATTTTCATCATTTTTGCTTAGATAGCACTGTTGTTGTCCTCCCTTGAGTATGTATAAGTTGTTTGGAGTTCTTGTACCCTTGATCATGGTTTCTCTTGTATCAATCTCATAAACAACACATATATTTGATCGAAACACCACTTCATTTCCTTGATCACGCATTTGACTGACACTCGACAGATTATGCTTTAGACCATCTACATACATAACATTCCCAGCTTTAACCTTTTCTTTCAAGAAAACAGAGCCTTTACCTTTTATGACATCAGGAGTGTCATTTCCAAATGAGATATTTTTTTCCTTTTCTAAGGCATTATATGAGTGAAGTTTTTCTTTGTCACCTGTCATGTGTTTTGAGCATCCATTGTCGATGTACCACTGATTTTCTTGCCCTTCTGCATACAAGGCTATACCACATCTTTTTGTTTGTGCTTTTTTCTTTCTCCATATTTTGGGATTTTATGGATTTTGCTCCTTTTGAGGTATTTGCTGAAATTTACTTCTGCATTCAGATTCTTCATGGCCGAAGTTTTCATAGATTGAGCATTCTATTTCATTTTCAAGAAGAGAAAAGTTATTATAGGAAATTTTCTTGATCCTTGTCACATTCCTTTGATTTCGTGCTTCTCTAGTCATGATGTTTTTGTAAGCAACACATTGAGTAGCTTTGTGTCCAAAATTATGACATAAGAAACATTGACCATTAAAGAAGTTCCTGCGATTAGCGAATCTATTGACCTAGTGATTGTAGTTTCTATTGATATTCATCTTTGAAGAAAATTGAGTATGATTTACTTGAGGTTGGTTGTGGCTTCTATTCATCCTTGAAGAAAATTGAGCCTAATTGACCTAGTGATATGCTTTATGCCTTTGCTGACGATTGTCATACTATTCACTATTCTTTGTTGCATCAAGATAGCTTTTAGTGGAGGTTGACGGCTTCTGTGATTGAGATGATTCTTTAGTATATCCAAGACCTGTCTTTATCAGAGGAGAACATTTCACTTTTATAATTTCATTTATGGTTTCTAATCCTTTAGCAAATCTAAGATTGAGAGATTTTGTTTTCTCAAGATCCTTTCTTAGACCCACAATTTCACATTCTAGTTTTTCATTGTGTTTTTCTCTTTCAGCAAGTTGGTATGTCAAGGTATCTATAATCATATTATTTTCTTCTAAACAGATTTTGAGTTTAGAGATTTCTTCATGAAGGTCATCTTCTTCTAAAGCATCCCAAAAATTATCATCTTCATAAGACATTAGAAGCCTATAATCATTAATATTTTCATCTTCATCACTCTTTGATAAACCATCGCTATCTTCATGAGTATAGTAACTCTTTTTACTTACACTTTGTTTTCTATTCCATTTTGCAGATTCCTTCCCTTTATCATATTTATCTTTATGAGGACATTTGGAAACATAATGACCAGCTCTACCACAGGTAAAACATTTGAAAGGTAGTTTACCTCTAAATCTTCCAAAACCCCATTGAAGCTTCTTGAAAAAGTTTACTTCATGTTCTTCTTCTGAAATATGTCCTGTTTCATTGAGTTCTTCCTTTCCTTTTGCTGAAGCTTTAAATGCATCTTCTCTCATATCTGATGGGCCTCTTTTTCTCATCTCAAAGGCAGTTAAGATTCCGTGAAGCTGTGTCATAGTGATAGTCTATAGATCCTGTTTTTCTTCTATGGCAGATACTTTTGATTCAAATTTAGCAGACAAGGATCTTAAAAATTTCTCAACTAAGGTAACTTCCTTTATCTCTTCACCCAGATTCTTCATGCAATTAACAACCTCATCTATACGTAAGAAGTAACTAGCTATACTTTCATCATTGTGCATCTTAAGAGTTTCATATTGAATTCTGAGAGTTTGCAGTTTAGCATGTTTTACCTGAGAGTCTCCTTCGTAGTTTAGAATGATTTTGTCCCATATTTCTTTGGCTGATTTGAGCTACATAACTTTGACAAACTTTGATTGTGACAGACTTCCCAATAATGTATTGACAGCCCTGACATTGGTTTCATATTGTTTTTTACCTACCGTATCTGTAGGAATTGCTGATGGAAATGTATATCCTCCTTCCACGATTTCCCAGACATCTGTTCCAAGTGATTGTAGATAGGTTGTGGTTCTTATCTTCCAATAAATGAAGTTTCTCCCATCAAATATTGGCGGTCTAATGGATCCCATGCTTTCTTGATTACTCATGATTATGGATCTCCCTTCAAGTGATCAAGCTTCTTCTGAAGGACCTGCTCCGATACCAATTGTTGGAAATAATACTGAGAGGGGGGGTGAATCAGTGTTATCAGATCAACAATTTAATTTTCCAAATAGATTTGTATATGCTACTTCAGCTAAGTGAACTAGCTTCTATACGCAACTATACTTAAGGCAACCAACGTATATGCAAAGAACTTTTGATTTACCCAATTTATCATGCATTGAACTTTAACCAGTATATCAGAGATTTATTAGACAGTGTAGTAAAAGAAGAATAAATTATCACACATAAGAAACACACATGAACACCAAGATATAAGGTGGAAACCCAATGTGGGTGAAAACCACCTGCTACTGTCGTCTCTGTCTTCTTTTAATAATAAGAAAATATGTTTACAATTTTGTATTGGTGCAGACTTATACCAGTACGTAGGCTTCTACCTACAAAAGGTTACAACCTTCTCTAGTTCTCCAACTTCTCCTAGAAGGGAGCTACAACCCCCTAACTCTTGTACTAGCCGATATGTTTACTAGTACATAGGCTGCGACCTACAAAAGGCTACGACCTTCTTTCTTCCTTCACGGACCACGTTTCATAAATTTTCAGAACGGATCCATCAACAACATCATAATTGTAATTCAATCATCGAATACATCTGCATCAACCAATCACTTTCTGAACCAACCACAACCGAATCAATCAATCACTTTAACAACCCATCAATCTGATCATTCAGAATACTATCACTAGAATACAGTAACCAGAATCCAAACCAGAACCCAGAACTCTGCAACAGCAAATAGAAACAACTGAAGCATATTTTATAAGGTATACACTACTTCCATGTGTCGAACCTGCGTGTATACGTGCTTTTCTCAAATCCAACCAGCGTATACATTTGCAAATATTAATTCATAATTTTGCAGCTATTCCAGACTTCAGTTATACCTAGATCATAATATTTACAGAACAACACATGTGTCAATATACAGATCTAGAATAAACATGATCAAACCATATAAAGATAATTCATTTCAAGCCTTAAGATCTCGATCCATCATTAGATCTTATCCTCCATCAACCGCTAAGGTTCATCCCTGGTTCAAATCAAGCACAACACCATAAGCCAATAGTATGCATACTAGATCTCACACTTCATCAGATATTCGATACTTGCACACCTTGGCCTAATGATCTTCTCCTCCTTTTATAGTTTTAGGCCTTTCTCAATACCATGGACCAAAACCACTTAGGACCAATACCTTGGACCAAATACGTAGGGTCAATACCTCAGACCAGATACTTTTGACCAATACCATGGATCAAAATACCATGGACCAAAAACTTAGTTTTCCAAGGTATACGTGCTTTTCCTTCTGTGAAAGTACGTGTGTACGCATATGCTACTTGTGGTTAGTGAACCTGCGTGTATACGCAACTTGGTCAAGGTGAACCTGCATATACCTCTCTTTCTTCATTCTATGTAGACTGATCTGTAATTCTTTGTTGTTAACCTGTTGTACTATGATCTGTCATCTAAGTGAGTTGTCGTCAAGGACAATACTTGTATCATAATGCCAACAGTAAAATCATCCATATAAATTTCTACCACATCATGGACTAACTCGGCCAAAATACTTAGGACCGCTCTTTGGAAAGTGGTAGGAGCATAGCATAGGCCAAAAGGAAGGACCCTATAGGCAAAAGTACCCCAAGGAAAAGTGAAGGTGGTTTTATCTTGGTCTTCTGGGCTGATCTGGATTTGGTTGTACCCGCTGAATCCATCTAGGAAAGAGAAAAAAATTTTCCCTGCCAAGCCATCTAGCACTTGGTCAATGAAAGGTAGAGGAAAATGGTCCTTCTTTGTGGCTTTGTTCAACTCCCTGTAATCGACACAACTCCTCCACTTACCATTTTTATTTGGAACTAACACAAAAGTAGAGACCCACTCACTGTTGGAGATAGGGTAAATGAATCCTACATCAAGCAGTTTTTGCAGTTCTTCTTTGACTATATCTTTAAGAGTTGGATTCAACCTCCTTTGGGGTTGTTGGACTGGCTTGAAACCTTCTTTGATGTATATGTGGTGAGTACACATTGAGGGGTGCGCTCCCTTCATTTCTTTGTAACTCCAAGCGAAGGCATCTAGATGTTCCTTTGTAACTTCTCTTCTTGGAGAGCAGATAGAGATGGATTGATTTTCAAGGTTCTCTCAGGGCCAAATTATATGGTTTTGACATGGAGGGGGTTGGAATCGGCCAAGCATAGGTCAATTGGATGATTTTTCTAGGTTTCCTTTACTACATATTCTAAGGGAAATGTACTGGGAGTTGGACTTTGGAGTAGGTGTTCAATAAAATCATCTTCATCTTGTTGTCCTCCTCCCATGGTTGTTTCTAAAGTATAAAGTTGGGTGGAATAAACTTCATCTTCTTCCTCCTCCTCTAGCCATAAAGGTAAATCATGCTCTAGAGATGGCTGAGCAGGAGGGTATAGGACTAACTGCTTGGACATATGCCCATTCTTGATGGTCATATTCCCAGCTCTACAGCTGATGTAAGCATTGACAGTGGCCAACCAGGGTCTCCCAAGGATGAGAGGGTAACCAGTAAGCTTAGCCTTAGGCTGGAGAACTAGGAAATCTGTAGGGTACTCCCAAGAGTCAATGGATACCATCACATCCTCCACAATCCCCTCAGGGGTCACTGTGGAGTGGTCTGCAAGTTGCAGAACTGTTGTGGTCTTCCTCAATGAACCTTGGAGGTTGAGCTTGAGCATGGTGTCCTTGTTCATCACATTAATGGCAGCCCCAAGATCGATCAAAGTGTGTGGGACAATGGTGCCATTAATGTGCACATCTACTACAGGGCTTCTAGGGTCCAAATACTTTGGACAGATTACCTGCCCCAACATTAAGTCGGATAGTTGTCCAATGACATTAATGGTAGGGGCATCTCTTCTTCACCTCCCTAGATGCTTGAAGAACTTCTCCTTAATCAACTTATTGTAAATAGGAACATATTTTATTGCTTGGAGAAGTGGAATCTTTACACATAGATTTTTCAATTCTCCCAGAAGTTCAGTCTCTTCTAGGGTAGGCTGGAGTGGTTGGGTTAATCTCTCAGGAAAGGGTGGATTTACTTTAAGAATGCTTTCCTGTCTTTCTCCCTTAGCTTCCCTAGGTGGAGGTGGAGGTTGGTTATCTAGGATAACTCTCCTAGATCTCAGGTTAATCTCCTGTATTTCCACAGCATAAGCTGGATATGATGTCTCTCCACTATATACTTGTTGAGTCTGTCTGTTGTTCGGGTTCGAATTTGGCTGGGCAAGCATCTGGGGTTGCTTGGGTGGAACAGAGTGTAACAATTGTGGTTTGGTAGATGGTGGAGGCAATAACGTTGAAGCATTCCACTAAGGTTGTGGCGGAGCATATGGTTGAAATGACTGGCTGGATGGCTGAGAGTGATACTGAGATGCAAAGGACCAAGGAGGATGTGTAGACCAAGAAGGATGAGAAGGGGGTCCCCAAGAAGGTATGGATGTGGTTTGGTTGGGGTTGTAATATGCATGGGATGATGCTTGCATGCCCTGCTGGTATGGTCTAGGCCCATGAGGTCTCCTTTGGTTTATGTAGTAGAGTTGCTTAGTGACCCCTTCAACTCCTTGATATACATCTTTGAGTCCAGGCAAAGAAGGGCACTTGTCTGTGGAGTGGTTTTCTTCACAGACTGAGAAAATTTCAATAGAATTCAATGGACATTCATTCCTAGGGTGCCTCCTAGTGCATCTAGGACAGAAAATGGCCAAGCCTCTCTCTGCTTCCTCCTGCTTTCTCTTAATGTGTATAGTGTCCATTTGTAAGGCAAGGGTTTGCAGCATCTCACTCTTGAAATCTTCCAGCATGTTTCCAATTTCACCCTTGATGGATGAGTTGGAAGAGGATGTATTGACCATAGGTTGACTACCCCTACCCTTTTTCCTAGCTGCCCTAAAATGGTTTCTAAAGACAGACTTGATATCCTCATAGGGTAATTGGTAGATATCTCCTCTTGTTAACAAGTGTAGGGTATCCAAAAGATCTTCCCTTACTCCCCTAAGCAGGGACAGCTTCAGTGACTCAAGGTCAAGTGTGCACCTGGCCCTTTTGTAACTAAGCTAGAATCTTTCTTCATAATCCTCTAAGGATTCATAATTGACTATGGTCATCCTAAAAATTTCCTCTTTAGTGTCCTTTGACCTATAGTAGTTGTGATACTTGTTGTTAAAGGCTTGCTTCATCTGAGCCCAAGTTGTGATGCTATCCCAGGGTAAACCCATGAACTAGCACAATTCTGCATCCTTGAGGGTAGATGGAAATAGTTTTAACTTCTGCTCATCATCTGTATAGTCATAGGTTCGGCATATAACAACAAACTCAAATAGGAAAGTGTCAGGATCTTCTGTGGTCAAGCCATGGAAATGAGGTAGGGCAGAGGGGCTTATATTTTTCATCTTAGTGTCCCCATTGATTTCCCTGATGGGGAAGGTACCCTCAACTCTCTCGCTATTCCCTCTGTCATTTCTGTTTTCAGCCATTAGTTCAATAGGAATAGGTTATTCTTCTTCTTCTTCCCCTGTAGGTTCTTCAAATATGTCAAGTTTCTCACCTAAGGGTTCCTCCAGTTCACAACCACCGAAGAAGAGGGAAGGTTGGCTATTTGATGCAGTGGGAGTATTTGGCAAAAATTTCCCTAAGTTATCCCTAATCCTACGAGGCATGAAAGGAAATGTTTTTGGTTTGGTTTTGTGTTTTTTTTCGAACTTGGAAATTACTTTGCAGAACTGAAATTGTTGATTGAATGAAAACTACTCACTGACTGAAGAAAAAAACTGCTTGCTGAATTGAAATATTGTTTGCAAAATGGAAAGGAAAGCTGAAAATGTAGAATGAAAAAGGAAGAAACTAAATTACTTTTGCAGAAATAAACTAATGTAAGAATATTAGAGACAAGAAATAGAAGAAAGAAAGCAGTAATCACATATTACTCAGACACCTCCTCGGAAGCAGCACCAAAAAGTGATAAGCACCAGTATTGCAGCATGAATGTTGCAACTCCTGGGCTACTAGCTTTACTTTATCAACCCGGGGTTCATAGAAACTTGGAGGTGACAGTGTTGTATACACAAGTAAAAGTGATGGTTCTGCCTTTTGTCACTGTTCAGCTGCGAGATACCACTGTGGTTTTCAAGCCAACCTTCAATGGAGACAGAAGAAGCTTGGTTCCTTGATGGAAGAAAGGGAAATATACTCTAAGGGAGAGCTACTCTACTGCAATAATGAAAAAGACCGAAATTCAATGCTAAATCACACCATTTCCTAATTAACTGCCAAGAAAATATGCTTTGCAATAATGCTAAATTAACATGAACCAATTGCTACTATATAAGCATGGATGTAAACAAAATCAAACATAACTAATGTGCAAGTAAAAGGACTATAATAATTTTTTTTGTCTTTTTGTCTTTTTGTCTTTGCATGCAAAATCAAGTATGCAAACTAATTTCTTTTGTTGATGTGGCGGGTGAATTAAGGATGTTGGAGGATGGTTGGAAGGGTTAGGAGATGGTTGGATGGTGTGGGAGACCCTTGGGTGACATTTGGTGACTTCCTAGACGTTTTTCCTCAATTTGGCCTCAAAACAGGCTATACAGAAAAACCTACAGGATGTACTAGAAACCTACAGGATTCCCTGTAAACCTACAAGATACAGCCGAGAGCAAAATGGGAGGTGTTGGAAGTGATGGAAGGCTTAGGGAAGGTGTTATATGGGTGGAATGAAGTGATAAAATGTCTAGGATCACTTAGAAGTCAACAACAAGGATAGAAGATGGTTGGATTCTCTTAATGTGCTTGGAAGAATTTCTATGTAAAATGATGAAAAATAGTGAAGGCAATGGTGAAAACAAGGAATAACTATGGTGGATGAAATGGAAGGTGGTTGTTGGATATATAGTCTTTGTCTACTCCTAAAGCACCTGCTCTGCATAAAACATGTGTAATTTCCAAAAAGCTATGTAAACAAGAAGCATTCTCATAAGCTACAAAAGAAGAATTAATGACCAACTGCCTACATTATGCATGAGGAAAGTTTTTGAAAGGAATGAAAGCATGGATGAGATCTACTGTAAGAATGAAGTTAGAAGATATGGCAATGAAATCCTACTTTTCAAAACTGATCAAATGCTAACTTAAATACAGTAAACTCTAAAGCTCATATAAGAAATAGAAATCTGTGTTTTTGGGGTTGCATAAAGGTCCCTTCCTCAAATCATGATCCCAAGGGGAGGAAATGAGGCCAGGACACCTACTAACAACCTTGTGGTGCTCCTTTTATCCCTGCTAACCTGCTCATGAAGTAAGGCACAAATGGAAGCAAGCTAATAAACAACCAATCCAATCTACACTACCTGTAATGACAATACATCTAAAGACAAATTAATAATGAAGCTCTGAGAATAATCTAAACATAGAGATACAAGAAAGAGGAGCCTTGGCTACTAGGGTTGGGCCCTAACCCAAGAGCTTCAGCCCTCTGAGTTAACTCAGTGCTGGCTCAAAACAAAACTCATTCTTATTACCAAAACAGAAAATTACATCAATAAAACTTCCACAAGTCTGGAGCTCGAAAATAACTTAGAGTTTTACAACAAAAATTCGAATCCTAATGAGGCTCTAGGCCTCTCTACTTATACAACTGAAGTCCCTAATGACTTCCTTAAAATTAGGGAGGCTCAACTCCCAAACTGGAGATAAACTAGCTCTTGGTCTCTCACTTGCTCAACTGCCTTCTAATCCTCATAACTTGGCTTCTTGCACTCCGAGGTGGTGTGATAAATGGAGGAATATTCAAATGGGGGAGAAGCAAATGAGGAGGTTTTTCCTGCTACAATCCCTCTTCCTTGTCCCATTTGAGTTTTAATCTTAGTCTTTGCCAAAATTCCTTGATTTTCTCCTTCAATCCTACATTTAATGCATATTAGTCCACTAGGCATAATATCCAACTCTAACTCATCTCATAAACAAAATATAATAAAAAACATGTAATAAGTTGTAAGAAAAGTTGGTTTGACTAAGGTAGGAGGTGAATTAAGGCCCATATAATTCCCAATGATGAGGCTCATCATAAACCAAAGGTATGGTAAATAAATAAAAACTCATTTTATATTTAGTCCATAAACCTCTTTATACTTACTAACACTCAAAAAAGAGGTTTTATTTAGGTTAACCCTATGGGCCAAATACCATGGGCCATATTTTTATTAATACCATGCAAAAAAAAATTATTAGCCCTAATATTAATATTAAAAGATTAATATTATTATTATTATTATTATTAAATATAATATTCATATTAATATATTATAATATTAATATTATTAAATTCAATAACTTTGGATTAATACAATATTAAATTTGCTATATTATCATATATATTAATATATCATGATATATATTAACTCTAGATATATATGGGAGGGAAGAACAAAGACATAGAGTGATAGAGGTGGAGAGATAGGGGGAGTGACAAGGGAAAAATGGAGATAAACTTAAGGATAGGGGAGAGGAGAAATGAAGAGAGAGAGAGAGAGAGAGAGGGAGGGAGATGAGTGTGAGAGGTAGAGAAGGGTAAGAGAGGGAGAGGGAGACACAAATATGGAGGGGAGGGAGAGAGAAGAAGAGAGGGAGGGAGATAGTGAGAGGATTGGAGGGCAGAGAGAGAGAGAGATGGGGGAAGAGAGAGGAAGGATGAGAGAGAGGACTTTCAAGAGAGGAGAAAGGGAAGGAAGAAGAAATACATAGAGAGTGAGAAGTGGAGAGAGAGGGAGTTGCAAGGGAGAGATGGAGAGACAAAGAAAGAGAGATAGATAGAAGGGGGGAGAAAAGGAGAGAGAAGGAGAGAGGGAGGGATATAGTAATGTAGTTGGAGAGAGAGAGGAAGAACGAGAGACAATAATTGAGAGGGACGAGGAGAGTGATGGGGAAAGAGAGAGGATTGGAGGGAAAAGAGAGACATAAAGAGAGAGAGAGAGAGAGAGAGAGAGAGAGAGAGAGAGATGGGAGAAGAAAGAGAGAGAGAGATGGGGAATATAGAGGAAGGATGAGAGAGAGGACTTACAAGAGAGGAGGAGAGAGGGAAGGAAGAAGAAATACATAGAGAGTGAGAAGTGGAGAGAGAAGGAGTTGCAAGGGAGAGATGGAGAGACAAAGAAAGATAGATAGATAGAAGGGGGAGACAAGGAGAGAGGAGAGAGGGAGGTATATAGTAACATAGTTGGAGAGAGAGAGAGAGAGGACGAATGAGAGACAAGACTTGAGAGAGAGGAGGAGAGTGATGGGGGAAGAGAGAGGATTGGAGGGAAAAGAGACACACAGAGAGAGAGAGAGAGAGAGAGAGAGAGAGAGAGAGAGAGAGAGAGATGGGGGAAGAGAGAGGGAGGAAGGAGAGAACGGGAAAGAGAGGAGGAGAGAGGGAGGGAGAGAGTAGGAAAGAGGGAGGGAAGAAGAAATACATATAGAGTGAGAAGTGGAGAGAGAGAGGGAGTGGCAATGGAGAGATGGGGAGAGAGTGCATATGTTTGGGGATGAAATAAAGAGACAAATAAGGAGAGATGGAGAGAATGGGGAGAGAAGGAGAGAGGAGAGAGGGAATGATATAGTAACAGAGTTGGAGAGAGAGAGAGAGAGGATGTGAGAGAGTGGAGAGAGGCAGGTAAAAAAGGTGGAGTTGGAGGGGGAGAGAGGGAGGTAAGAAGAAATAATTATAGAGCTAAAGGTGGATAAAGAGAGAGGGAGTGATAAGGAAGATGGAGAGAGGGAGAGAGGAAAACAAGAGGGAAGAGAGATAGAAGCAGGGGAGAGGGAGAGAAGGGGAAGGGAGAGAGAGAGAGGGAGAGGAGGAGGGAGGGATATATATATATATATATATATATATATATATATATATATATATATATATATATTGAATAAAGAGAGTGTATGTTTTGGGGGTGATATAGAGGGACAAAGAGAGATAGAGATATAGATGGAAAGTGAAGAGAGGGAAGAAGAGAGAGATGGAGAGAGAGGGAGGGACAAAGAGATTGATAGATATGGAGTGATAAAGTGTGTGTGTTTGGGGGGTTGAGATAGAGAGACAAATAAGGAGAGATGGATGGAGATATAGATATAGATGGAAGGGGGAGAGAGGGAAGAAGATTTATTGGACTAGATGTATTGATTTCAGTTTAAATATTGATTTCTAATCCTATTTCATTGCTTGCACTACATGCATTGATTTTAGTGTAGTTGTTGATTTCTAATGATATTTGATTGCTTGCACTATATGCATTGATTTCAATGTAGATGATTTCTAATCCTATTTGATTTCTTTCACTAAATGCATTGATTTCAGTGTAGATGATGATTTCTAATCCTATTTGATTGCTTCCACTAGATGCATTGATTTCAAAGTAAATGTTGATTTCTAATAATATTTGATTGCTTGCACTAAATGTGTTGATTTCAATGTAAATGGTGATTTCTAATCCTATATGATTGCTTGCACTAGATGCATTGACTTCAGTGTAGATGTTGGTTTATAATCCTATTTTCTTACTTGCACTAGATGCGTTGATTTCAGTGTAGATGTTGGCTTATAAACCTATTTTCTTACTTGCACTAGATGCATTTATTTTAGTGTAAATGTTGATTAATAAACATATTTGATTGCTTGCATTAGATGCATTGATTTCAGTGTAAATGTTGTTTCTAATATTATTTGATTTCTTGCATTAGATGCACTGATTTCAGTGTAGATAAAGAGACAATGAAGGACAGAATGGGAGAGGGAAGGAGAGAGGAGAGAGGGAAGGATATAGCAACAGAGTTGGAGAGAGAGAGAGAGAGAGAGAGAGAGAGAGAGAGAGATGGAGTTGGAGGCGGAGAGAGGGAGGCAAGAAGAAATAATTATAGAGCTAAAGGTGGAGATAGAGAGAGAGGGAGTGATAAGGAAGATGGAGAGAGAGGGAGAGAGGAGAACAAGAGGGAAGAGAGATAGAAGCAAGGGAGAGGGAGAGAAGGGGAAGAGAGAGAGAGAGGGAGAGGAGGAGGGAGGGATAGATATATATTGAAGAAAGAGAGTGTATGTTTTGGGGGTGATATAGAGAGACAAAGGGAGATAGAGATATAGATGGAAAGTGAAGAGAGGGAAGAAGAGAGAGATGGAGAGAGAGAGGGAGGGACAGAGAGATTGATAGATATGGAGTGAGAGAGCGTGTGTGTTTGGGGGGTTGAGATAGAGAGACAAAGAATGAGATATAGATATGTATGGAGGGGGGAGAGAGGGAAGAAGATTTATTGGACTAGATGTATTGATTTCAGTTTAAATGGTGATTTCTAATCCTATTTGATTTCTTGCACTACATGAATTGATTTTAGTGTAGATGTTGATTTCTAATGATATTTGATTGCTTGCACTAGATGCATTTCTTTCAATGTAGATGATTTCTAATCCTATTTGATTTCTTTCACTAAATGCATCGGTGTATATGGTGATTTCTAATCCTATTTGATTTCTTTCACTAAATGCATTGATTTCAATGTAGATGGTGATTTCTAATCCTATTTGATTACTTCCACTAGATGCATTGGTTTCAATGTAAATGTTGACCTCTAATATTATTTGATTGCTTGCACTAAATGCACTGATTTTAGTGTAGATGGTGATTTCTATTCCTATATGATTTCTTGCACTAGATGCATTGATTTCAGTGTAGATGTTAGTTTATAATCTTATTTTCTTGCCTGCACTAGATGCATTGATTTTAGTATAAATGTTGGTTTATAAACCTATTTGCTTACTTGCACTAGATGCATTTATTTGAGTGTAAACGTTGATTTCTAATCATATTTGATTGCTTGAATTACATGCATTTATTTCAGTGTAAATGTTGTTTTCTAATCTTATTTGATTTCTTGCATTAGATGCATTGATTTCAGTGTAGATGTTGATTTCTGATTTGATGTAATTGGATGTATGATGGTGCATTAATTTTAAAGTGATCGAATTAATATTGTTCATTGATTTTAGTGTAAGAATAAAAAATTATTGAAAATATACATTGATTTTTGTGTTATAGTAATTCAACCTATTAATATTGGAGAGAGAGAGAGAGAGAGACAAGGTATGATGTTTACTACAATAACTCGAGCTAAAGATTTAAATGGTTTATGGTTTAACCTGTCATTTTCATATAATTGATATGAAAAGACCACAAAAGTAACAAGGGTGACAATAAGAATAGTAGAAGAAAATAGTTTGAGATTAATCACAATGAAGACTATTTGTAATTTATGATATTCTTATTATTCAAATTTTCTATCATTCAACACTATTACATTGTCACTTTACATTCAAAATTTGTATTTCATCATTTTTCATAATTAAAGTTATTCACAATATTTATCACTCAACAAACTGAGGTAACTAAGAAAATTTAAAATTAAAATGACCAGATTAATCTAAGACATATTTAGCATATTTAAAATGATTATATTAATATCTGATGATTTTACATATTTTTGATCAAATTAATCATATGTTCGTTAAATTTTCTTTGGCCGCACATGACTGAAACCAGCATAGATCCATCTTAACTCTGGATCTATCAAGCACCGAGAGAGATCAAATCTCTCAAGGTGCAAACCTTTCCTCAAGTTTTGTACTCAAAAAAAGAGATTTCCACCTAGAGAATTTGATCCCTCTCGGCACTTGATAGATCCAGAGTTAAGATGGATCTAGGATGGTCCATATTGCAATGAAATTTTACCTTGGTCCACACCTAATACCAATGCTCTCATTACATCACTCAATTTGATCACGAATCTCTATTTTCTCTTTCACAACCTTACATCATCCTATATTTATAGACACAAAAAACCCTAATTTATAGCACCTAAATCAATTACAAAAGGTTGAATCTCGTTGGACAAGATCTTAGGAATCTTGAGATTCCTAACCATTTCTAGCATAGTTACACAATAGTTTATTTCCATTCAATCACAAATCAATCACTAGTCTTAGTCAACAATGTGCACCCCCAACTATGATTCCTTTTGATTGCTCCATTACTAGTGACTTGTTTTGGCTACTTCGTCAACTTCAACTATAGTTTCTATCTTCAAATTAAACATCAACTTGATCATTGACCACTAACTCAACTTGACTATCTCGTCGATCCTTCACCTAGTTGATATTCCTTGACTAGACCATTTATGTTCATCCAAATCAATCCACCTTGACTAGCCAATTGACCAAATCCATTCCTATCCACTGAGCTTCCTTTGCAAATGATAATTTTTAGGCTTAGGTTGTTCTTTACTAAAGATAATTGCTTTTTCAAACTTTTTCATCATTTACATATTATATTCACCCCATGACATCATAACATAATAACATCATTAGAAAATATGTAGAGATAACAATAAACATCAACAATGAAACAGGAAAATAAGGAACAACAAAAGAAAATCATACACAATGAAGAAACCAGGAGTTAGGTCAAAGATCAAGGGAAAATCCCTCAAGGGGGAAAACCCAACTAGATTCTTCTTCTATTAGATATTCATAAAATGTTTAGCTGAGACACAAAGTATAATGAGAATGAGATACAACAATCATACCAAGCCTCCTAGGGCCAACTCAAGTCAGTTCACAACTTCATTTGTGAATTGAACTAAAAAATTTCCAAGAGAGCCGCTATCATATCACTGTCATATACTCCCACCAATCATTGTTATGAATACATTGATACCAAAGTCCATTGCCATGTCAAGGTTGTTGCAATAAGGTTACTGACAAGGTCATTTTCATATGGGCTTACTGTCAAAATCATCAAGTACACAATGAAGTTAATGCCATCTCTCTAAGACACTGTCACTATCAAACATTGTCATTCTTATATTAGATCACTATCTCTAGATAATTTTCTTACAACCATCAATGTTTCATTGTTCCTTAGGACATTGTATAACTAATACTTAAATTACTACCATATTTTACATTCATAAAATGTCACTCTGCTATATAAGGTTATAGTCATATCAAAAGGGTCATTGTAATATCTTCATCCTACTGTCTTGACAAAGATTCATTGTCTCATGTTCAGATCACTGTCCATATATTATAATGCGACCACATAGAATAACAAGCCAAAAATGAGCGAGCCATTGTATAAAAGTGAACCTCATAGTTATGTGATGCCATATATATACATACGTTGTTGTTTATACAAATACGATGCCACATAAATGGTGTGATGCCACACAAGCAACTACAATGCCACATAACTGGTGCAATGCCACAAGTATAAATATGATGCCACTTATATAGATATGGCCACAGGTATATATACGATGCCATATATATAGATACGATACCACACAACTGGTGTGATCCCACAAGTATAAATACAGTGCCACATATACAGATATGATACCACATAACTGGTGCGATGCCACACTTATAAATATGATCTCATATATAACTGGTATGATGCCACACAATCATTGATCCACTATAGAGAATTATCGAGCCAATGAAAATTGTGTTCGACAGAGAATTAATCGAGCCACTGAGAAAAAAATTTCATAGATAAACAAGGGAGGCTGCATAGCAGCTAGTCCCTGCCTTGTGTAGGCATGCACGTAGAGATTTCAAATCAGAACTTCTAATACTGGAGATTTGATTTCAGGTTGCAATTTAGTAGATAGGCCATCGTAGAAATAGCCAGCCTTTCTCGTCCATCTTTCTTGGCTGTCTCAATGCATCCACTGTTACCCTCTTAAGCCAGTATACAATCAAAGCATTGTTGCCAATGGTTTGAGACAATATACAGTCCAATAAATCTTGTTGTTAGAAACAGTTGCCGGTTTAGATGAACTAGCTTCAGGCCTAGATGGAACTGTAACGCCTTTCATTCGATCATGGTCTAATGCACCAAGGATTGGGTCTCGATTCGTCGGTGGTGAATTAAATGGATCTAGAATGGGCATGAGTAGAGACAACATCTTAGCCAGTTCAAGTATCAGAGCTAGTTTACCTACAAGCACCTGAAGTTAACTCAGTAAAGGGTTAAGTCCGGCCTCGGGCTTGAATCCGGTGAAGAACCTGCTTCTTGTAAGTTTGACCGTGCACTCTCCATATATAGAATTTCTATCCCACTGCCATCTACTTGCCCAAAGAAAAATCCAGCCAAGCTAGCAAGTTGAAAATGGCACTATGAATAGATTCTGAAACTGTATTTCACATAATCTTGATAACAAATCATTCCTGAATTAAATCTAAATCTAAAAAAATAAGCCAAGGCTATAGATTGAGGGTGAGAAAAGACAATTAAAGTCTTGTAAACAACACAAGCAGTCAGATAATCCGAAGCATCTAAGCAATCAGAGCTGTAGAATAAGTCCCCAAGCATCAGAATTAATGTAAAAGCTTAGAACAGAGAAAGTGTATAGAGAAGGAACGCCAAGAAATCAAACCATACCCCATCTGCAAAAGCTCAAACGTCATTATCTTAAACAACGGTCTCCAACAATTAATGTGGAACAATTACGAGCCGACTATGACAAAGCCCCCAAAATTCAATAAACTAGAAATGTTTAGTTCATAAAAGTTAATACAGTTTATTAAATTTCAGGGAACATGACATTGATTGACACGTTTCTGGTGGAAAAACATTGCATTGAAATGGGAAGATCAAACCAAAAACATCGGTAAGAAAACAACTCTAGATAATAAGTAGGCCTGACACATCGGTCCTTAACACATTGGAGAATGGTTTAATTTTATCATCTCAACCTTGTAAACTAATATTATATATATTTAATGAAATAATGTCATGTACAGTAACCTTTCTTTGTAAGGTAGAATAAAAATCTTTCCTCGTTTGCTATTGACCTAATTAAACAAGTCGCTGCGTTGCGGACGGTATACCTGCCCAATAAGGATTAACATCTGCTATCTGTTGCAAGGATTAATGCACATCCACAGATGGTGACACAGTTCTAAAGATATCATGCAAATAAAAGGTATCGGCAATATAAGTTTTCAGCAATAGTGGTTTGTTTTGTATTTCCTAGATTGGATTGCAATATATTGCTGAGTGGGTTGTGTTCTACGTGCAGCAAATGAGCTAACATGTACTTCGGAAATTATGGACGACACTACCAGACTGCATTTAAATGAAGTAATTGGAAATTGTATATATCTGGGAACTACACGTGGTTTGTTTTGTATTTCCTAGATTGGATTGCAATATATTGCTGGGTGGGTTGTGTTCTACATGCAGTAAATGAGCTAACATGTACTTTGGAAATTATGGACGACACTACCAGACTGCATTTAAATGAAGTAATTGGAAATTGTATATATCTGGGAATTACACGGAAATTTTATGAGGTTTCCTACCTTGCCTATGCAAGGTTATTGTGTTGTTACCATTTATTTGTATGTGAAAAATAAATGAAATATGTATTTCTGAAAATATTAATTAATTTAATATATATACCGCTTATTATGAATCAGGAAAGATGTATTTGTAAAAATATTGATTAATTTGTTATGAATCAGGAAAGATGTATTTATAAAAATATTAATTAATTTCACATGATTGTTATGAATCAGGAAAGATGTATTTGTAAAAATATTAATTAATTTCACATGATGATGTATCTGTAAAAATATTAATATTAATTAATTTCACATGATGATGTATCTGTAAAAATATTAATATTAATTAATTTCACATGATATACAACGCTGGTTATGAATCTCATTCATGTAAATTGTCATGCAAAGCTGGTTATGAATCTCATTCATGTAAATTGTCATATTAGATTGTAAATTGTCATGTAAATTGTTGTATTAGAGTAATATTGTCATGTAAATTGTTGTATTTGCATATAAATATTGTATATGCAAATTGTTGTATTACAGTAATATTGTCATGTACATTGTTGTATTTTCATATAAATCTTTATTTTTTTAAATTCATTTAAATCATTTTATTTATTATAAAATTCACATATTGTTAAATAATAAATAAAATTCACATATTGTTAAATTTTAAATCAATCCAAAACTTTTATATTCAAATAAAATTTATTTATGGTAAAGGATGATTAATCATCGACTCTTTTAACCAAAATTTCAATCATGAATTTACCTATATAATTATATAGCTATTTCTCAATTGTCATGGTACAATTTCCCAATATTAATTTGGTGAAGTTGCTTAATCAATGAATGAATGAAGTAAAAAAACGCAAAGGTGAAGTTGCTCAATCAATGAATGAAGGAAGTAAAAAAACACAAAGAACATGTGAAAATGTAAAAATATTTTGCTAAGATTGATTGCTATCATCTTACAATCATCCAATATTAATTTATTCTAAATTAAATTAAATAATAGTTGAGTTGATGAATCAATGAATGAATGAAGCAAAAAAACACAAAGACTATATCCTCCCTGGTTGTGGCCACATTCGGTCATTGAAAATATAAATGATGTGTCCTAAATTGGCCACGCAACCCACACATTGAGGTGTAACTTAATTATGCACGTTAATTGGTAAAGCAATAGCGCACTCCCTGTTTTGAATCAATGAATACTCACGAATGTATTGCAAGCTTCGGCAGACAATCAGAAACCGGGCATAGCGCACTTCCTGTTTTAAATCAATGAATACTCACGAATGTATTGCAAGCTTCGGCAGACAATCAGAAACCCGGCATAGTCCTAGGTAACATATTCCCGTTCCGAGTAACAGGTTTCCATAAGTCCCTGAAGACGACTTACTCCTCTTGTCATACCTCATTTTGGTAAGTCCATGTGAATTAAGTAATTAAGAAATTGCGAGATCATTAAGAAATTACAATTTAAATGAATTTCAAAATTCAAAATTGTTTTTTGAAGAAGCATAACAGAAACAAGCTACTGTAATTATTTTTATAATGAAAAGTTGATGGTTTTTTAGGCTGACAAAAAAAATTAATTGAATTTCGAAATTGTACCTCCAGGTGCAGATTAACCAGATAAGATAAGCATTGGGTGAAACGGCGGATCGATGAAGAGCCAATTAAGTAAGGAAGTGTTTGGTGAAACAGTGGATCAACGAAGATTGTACCTCTGGGTGCACATTAACCACATAAGATAAGCATTGGGTGAAACGGCGGATCGATGAAGAAGAGCCAATTAACTAAGGAAGTGTTTGGTGAAACAGTGGATCAACGAAGAAGTGCAATTAGGCTCCTGTCTTTCTCTGCTTCGCTTCTGGTTCTGATGTGAATTGAACCGGCTGGCTCTGGTGCGAATTGAACCGGCTATATACAGTCTGTTGAAAGCCACACTACGACCCCTCTATCAATGTGAGTACATGCAAAGACACTCACAAACGGTCACCTCCTACCTAGTCATGCAAAAACACTCACAGACCGTCACCACCTACCTCGTTCCGTTGGTGTAGTTCATGATATTATATACAATTTGTTGCAACCCACAGGTGGATGCCTCTATGAATGTGACTACATGCAAAAACACAAATGGCCTCAAAATAAGTGTGTGCCTTGAAAAAACTGTTGGCTTCAAAATAAGTTTGGTCACCTACCTAGTCATGCAAAAACATTCACAGACCGTCACCACCTACCTCGTTTCGTTGGTGTAATTGATGATATTATATACAATTTGTTGCAACCCACAGGTGGATGCCTCTATGAATGTGACTACATGCAAAAACACAGATGGCCTCAAAATAAGTGTGTGCCTCGAAAAAACTGTTGGCTTCAGAATAAAACTTAGGATATGATCTTTCAAAATTTATATAATAAATTTAAAGCTAGAACTTTGGTTAAAGTGGTAAAGTTAATGCAAAGTTGTAGAGAAACTTTGGTTAAATCTACGATATAAAAAACGAGTCAACACCATTAATATGCGGTCAACGGCATACCGATCGCTATATACCTGCTTGGGCAGGTATAATAAGATAAACATTAATATTATATTAAATAAAATATACTATAAAATAGAGAGGGGATAATGTACAATGAAGTTTGGACGTTACATATTTACATTTTTTGATTTTTAATTTCTCAAAATGATCGATAGTGATGAATTATAAATGTTTTCAGGTTCCCATGCATTCTGTGTAATAATAAACGCATGCAAAGCCCTGAGAATGTGTAATAATAAACGCCTACAAATCCCTTATCAGGAAAGGTGATAATGGATATCAATGAATATGTGTTCGGATTCCTATGCATTCAATATTACAGATTGTGTAATGATAAATGTATGCACTTTTATCGGTTCTCTTGGTGTCTCAGCTCGGTGTTTGGATTGATATCAGTGCCTTTCTCTAACTGGTTCCTCGGATCGGTACCGTTTTTTTTAAGTGCAGACAACTCTCAAGTGATAAGAAGGAATAATCTGGAAGCATCAAGAGGCCCGCTCCACTACCTCTAGGCAGAGGCTACACATGCTGCCCACAGGCAGCATCAGGTTGTCATTTTTGTTTGGATTTTCGTCCTAGTGTGTGCGATCGTCCAGTAGTATCAGCAGCGCCGGATTGGCGTCCCAGACCAGATAAACCTTTTGACATTGCAAACACCTTGACTTAATAGAAAGAAAGCATATTAAGATGAGGCGCCCCGCTTCCTGAAGTCTGATTCCACTCAGGCATGGAGAGTCTGGCTCTCCCCCTTCCAGCTCCACCCGCGGAAGACTTGACTTGTCATGGGAAGCTTGCATGTGTTTCACGTGTACATCTACCTTTCTGAAATACATCATAGCTTGCTTAAAGTGTTCGAAAGATTCCTTAATGTTTTACCACAAGGATGGAAGGACAGATGGATTTATTGCTTAGTTGAGATAGAAGGATTTCACGGAAGGAAGGGTTTGCGAAGATAGAAGGAGAACACCGGGGCAGAGGAAAAAGCCTCAGCAGCTCCCCCTGGTTCAATCGTGGATTTATTGCTTAGTCCGGACAGAAGGATTTCACGGAAGGAAGGGTTTGTGAAAACAGAAGGACAACTGTAGGGGCAGAGGAAAAAGCCTCAACATCTCCCCTTGGTTTAATCGCAAATTTATTGCTTAGTCCAGAAAGAAGGATTTCACTGAAGGAAGGACTTTTGAAGATAGAAGGAGAATTGCAGGGTGGAGGAAAAAGCCTCAGCAGCTCCCCCTGGTTCAATCACATCTCATAACGTTTTTCGAATTGACCAGAACAACCGGCATGGCACGAACTGAGTTGCTACTTCTTGCATTCAAGAGCATAGGCAGTATCACTCCAGGCAGGTGGGTGAAAGGCATAGGCATGCAGTGCCATCGATACAATAATAGGCAGATGTACATGTACCATCAGATGGGATAGACATATGGTTGTGAAAGATGCAATCGAGGCGGGCGGAGGCATCTGGATCGGTATACGTTTGCTAGTTGAAGGTGCGAGGCTTTATCTCACCTCTCAGTTTGTCTTTGAGGAGTAGTTTTTCCATTAAATGCAGTAGATTCATAGATTCATAACTACCAGGGGAAAGGGTAACATGAGACAGAGGTGGGAGCTGAAGCATATAATAGCTTCAGTAGTGGGAGTTGGACCTTCAATCTTGATTTCCAACCTTTCAGTACACCTAAGCTGATGCAGCCCTGAAGTTCAGTAAGTATCGATAACCAAAAAAATTTAAAATTAAAATGTGTAAATTTAATTTATTGTTCTGAAATTATAATTGATAATTCTGCAAACTCATAAATGAAATTTTTTCATAATTCTGTAGGGAAAAAAATAATTAAGGAAAAAAATAATTAATGAAAATTGATAATTTTGCAGGAAAAGAAAAGTTGTTGATTTCACAAGTAGGAGTTGACCAAAAGCAAAAAAATACCTCTATAGAATCAAGAAAGAGTAGAGTGCATGAACATGCATGAAAAGAATAGAAAGTGGATAAGAAGGCCCTCTAGAGAATCAGGGCAGAGTAGAGTGCATGAAAAGGCATGGCAAGAACAAGAAAGCAGATAAGAAGGAAGGAGCAAAAGAATAGAAAGTGGATAAGAAGGCCCTCTAGAGAATTAGGGCAGAGTAGAGTGCATGAAAAGGCATGGCAAGAACAAGAAAGCAGATAAGAAGGAAGGATCAAGAGAGCAGTTAGCAGCCGAGAACCAAATCGGATTTATCAAATCTCAAATTATAGATTCATAAATTATAGATTCAGAGTGTAACCCAGCTGGCCACCACTTGCATCGTTTCTAGATGCGGAGCTCCTTCAAAAACCAGTCGTTGATCCTAAGCTCCTTCAAAACCCAGTTGATCCAAT
This sequence comes from Pinus tabuliformis, assembly GCA_031772625.1. Classification (NCBI taxonomy): domain Eukaryota; kingdom Viridiplantae; phylum Streptophyta; class Pinopsida; order Pinales; family Pinaceae; genus Pinus; species Pinus tabuliformis. The sequence continues at coordinate 999,749,800 of CM062816.1, forward strand.
CCGCTGGCCACCACTTGCATCGTTTCTAGATGCGGAGCTCCTTCAAAAACCAGTCGTTGATCCTAAGCTCCTTCAAAACCCAGTTGATCCAATCCGTTGACAACATAAAAGTTCTTCAACATAACAAGAAGTTGCATGAAGGAGGAACAACTGTTGCATGCTCATCACTGTTTCCACAACAATCTGGCTAGCATTTTCATGCAGTCTCGCCACGCACTTTTTCATGCAGGAATTGATATCTCATATCAGTGAACATTATCCCAAACATTAAAGGTCTTAATGTTAGCATTAAGCTAACATTGTGTTTGTTGCACTGGTTTAACTGTGATAACACTCGTTTAACTGTGATAACTTTGATGAGAAATAAATAAACGTAATGTTTTTGCCTCTATTTCTCGCAAAGAGGCTAAGAATAAGACGGTAAGAATAAGACGGTAAATGATTATATGCCTAAAAACTTTAAATATATTAGATTAACCAACCCTAATAAACAACTTAATTAACAACTTAACTAATAGTAAACACTCCGTTTCCGATTACTATCATGCCATTTCCAGATGGTAGGGACTAATAAGTTGAGTCATTGAAAATTGCACAACTTAATTAACAACTTAACTAATAGTAAACACTCCGTTTCCGATTACTATCATGCCATTTCCAGATGGTAGGGACTAATAAGTTGAGTCATTGAAAATTGCATTCCACAAAGAATTAATTGAGCCATTGAAAAATGTGTTCCACAAAGAATATCATGCCATTTCCAGATGGTAGGGACTAATAAGTTGAGTCACTCAAAATTGCATTCCACAAAGAAGAATTAATTGACCCATTGAGAAATGTGTTCCACACAGAATTAATTAAGCCATTAATTATTACTTTCCCTACTTTCCGTAGATAAATATCGAGCCACACAATTAAAGAATGTGAGTCACAAATAAAAATGACCCATCATATATATAATAGTGAGTCGCGGTTGATTTAATATGAGCTGCATAAGATACTAGTCATTGTTTGAATGATCCACTACAGAAAACATGAACTGTAAAAGAAAGCAAACCTCAAATAAATGCCAATGATCGAATAGACAGTATGGTCTTTAGAAGAAACATGAGTTACATGAAATTAACGCACAAATTTGTGCACACGTTTTTTTATCTTTGCTAGATCATGTATAATCGATTTTCTCATATCACATATTTAAATATATTCACAATATTGAATTGGTGACTTAAATGAACCAAGCCGACTTATATAATTTGGAGGGAACTTCTTAATTCATTTTTTCTCAAATTTCATTCCACATTAATAATAATGAGAGGAGTACTCAATAATATTTCTTTTATCAAATTGAATTCTAATTTTCGGCGAGATGGGCTCCGCTTGAGGTCTTAAAATTTATGTGGGGAAATTTGTCCCATAGCCACCCCAATTTTGAACACTCCCTCTTAGCTAGGGAGGAATTTCCATATACACAAAAAATATCATCTCGGGTGTACATGCTAGTTGCATCATGTCTCATTTCGTCTCATCTCATATCATCCTATCTCATAGAAAAAGAATAATACATAGCTGATGGTAGGGGAGATCAATTAGATCCTCCAAACCCTACTAGTCTCGAGGTCAAGTTCTATGACTTTCATCTCAGTTGCATCCATCTCATCACATCTTGTTTCAACTTATTTCCCGTGATCATCAACTAAAAAATGATGCATAAATCTAAAGAAGAAGAAGAATAATAGGGGAGATTAATCTACCATATCTAATTGATAATAGGAATAATATCACTTACCATGAGAGGTAAGGATTACCGTCTATCCTATTTTCAAATGATCTTCCCACCTTGACCCTCAAGAGTCAAGTGTTAGAACACCTACATCCCATCACTTGAGAAAGATACCACTTACCTAAAATGGTAAGGATCACAATCTATCTAAATTCTCCTCACCCATTGGCCAGATGGATGGCAATCCTAACAAGCCCAACTTGTGGGTAGGATGCATACTGGGGTATACTCTATCAAGTCCCAAACTTGATGGCAGGTGGAGATACCCACTTGTCACATGTGACAAGGATCACACACACACCCTACAGTTCCAATAGACAAGATACTACTTACCATAGAAGGAAAGGAAAATATACTATCCTATTGTCCAGAGTTCTCTCAACCCCACGAGCTCTCTGAATCATTTCCTCTCCCTGTGAGTTCAAACAGGGAGGAATATCATAGCTTAGTGTCCTCGAACAACAATGACCCCCTTCCTCTCATCAGTGCCTTTACTAGGCTCTTGGCCATAGTGCATGACACCTAGAGAAAATTGGGTCAACCACAAGCTTACATGTTGAAACACAAGGATCCAATTGTTTGCCTGCTCATCAATCAAAATTTGATGGAGTCTCATTACTCCTTTTTGCAACATATTTTGGATATAGTGATATAATATCTCAATATGCTTGGATTGATCATAGAACGTGAGATTCTTTGAATGACATATCCCATTCATATCATCACAGTATATCATAATCATGTCTAACACATGCTCAACCAACTCTCCAAGGAGATTTCTTAATCGCACTACCTTGCAACTATTCAAGCCAACAATGATTTGTTGCCTTGTGTACTCAAAGAAACAAATTTTCGTTTTCGGCTCATCCAAGAAATCATGGAAAACCCTAAGCTACAGATGTACCCAAATGTGCTTTTCCTGTCAAACACATTCTTAGTCTAAGTCGACATCGGTATATCCATCAAGTTTATGGTAGTGTGTCCCAATGCATGATTAATAGTTTCATGTAGATATATCAACACATATTTAGTAGCATCCCAATATACATGTCTAGGCTCTATCTAGCTCAGAGTACATAATGCATCCATTTGTTTTTCTTCTCTTCATGGGATCCATCAAATCTAAATTTGAAGAGGAGTCTCTCTCAACTGCTTTAGTTTAAAACATGATGCCAAATATATGTTAACATACTTCTCTTAACAAGGAAGTCCTCATCATCTCTTCTAATCTCAATATGTTGATCATTTGGGCTCAAAGGTCAACTTCCTTTGGCACTGAACACAAAGATGATATGATCTTGTTAGAAATAAATTGTTAGCATATATAACCAAATATCTGAGACATACCTACGACCTTGAAGAGAGGTTGGTGTCCACATCAGATGAAAATTAATCCAAGTATTCCAAGACCATAGGGATTTCTTGAGTCTAACTAACTTCACATACATTTGATCAATGCATCTAAAAAGAAGAGCTACAGTCCTCTCCCTTTGAGTGCATATTTATTATCACTTATGAATTTAATATCACAGAAGCATCTAACACTATTGTATTTTGTCATCTAGAATGGTCCTTGCATGAAGGAAATATAGCTCTTATTATCTTATTAGACTGTTGCATTCAACCTAACAATCTACACCCTTTGAATAAGAAGCTTCACCAATCATAGTTATCAGTTTGAGGGACAAGATCCTTCCTTGAAGCTATGAGCTCTTGTCCAATTTCCAAGTTCCTATTCCCATCTTGGGATGGCTCTTCATCCTTCTCAATATTGATATTGAGGACTAGATCCTTCCATCCATCTAATGTACATGTTGATCCCAAAACAAGAGAAAAAACAATAATAACAAAGTAAACAAACATAATGAAAGTATATTTGGTGATGAGGCAGGACTATCTTTCTTTTTTAGACATGAGAGAAGCTCCTTCATTTTCCTACACCAACTCCCTCTTATAGCTAACCTATCCTATACCAACTCCCTCTTGGAGCTTACTCTTCTTGCACTATTATGCATCTTTATGATCCTCAAGATCCGCTTTCCTTGATCACATCCTTATCCAAGAAGTTAGCAAAAGAAGAATTCAAATATTCATGTAGGAAGAATAAATAATAGTCAAAAAATGATAAATCTAGACAAGACCAGTATCATAAACAAAATAACATAAGTCTTGACAGTGCTTATCTTTTCATGAGGTTTGTATGAAGATAACTGCTCCCTCTTGATCTTTCATTGTTCTTTAGCCAAGATATACCACTGTTCATCAACCTTATGTCATTTTCGTCTTCAAAATAAATTCATCCTTATGAATACCACCTGCATCTGTTATCTACTTCATCGGTATCAGGTCCAACCATTAATGATGACCACTAAATTTGCAGCATACTCTTCTCCTATGGTTTCTCTGAATTTATCATAAGAACTTGAATACTTGAGTAACTTTTCACTAGTCATACCATATCATGAAAAATTATGAATCATGCCAAACCCTTTCCATATCATTCCTAGTGTTTCTCTCAAACCCTAACTTCTAAAGGTTTCCTAGGGTTTCCTTCAAACCCTAGCGTTATTTTAGGTCTCTTCCACGTTCATCCCTTTCACTTGGCTTGCTCCATCATAGATGTTTATGGGTGTGATATTAATAACTTTTCTTTAGCCCAACTCTGATACCATGTTAATTTTTAGGGATAGGTTGTTCTTGCTAAAGATATTTTCATTTTCAAACTTTTTCATCATTAACATATTACATTCACCCCATAACATCATAACATGATTAGAAATTATGTAGGGAGAACAATAAATATCAATAATGCAATGGAATAGTAAGGAACAACAAAAAAACATACAAAATGAAGACACCGAGAGTTAGATCAAAGTCTAGGGAAAAGCCCCACAAGGGGGAAAACCCAACCAAATTCTTCTTCTATTAGATATTCATCAAATTTTTAGCTGATATACAAAGTACAATGAGGATGAGATACAACAATCATATCAGGCCTCCAAGGCTAATTCAAGTCAGTTCACAACTTTGTTTGTGAACTAAAATAAACAAGTCCATGAAATAAGCTATCATATCACTACCATATAATCCCACCAATCATTGTTATGAATGCACTGATACCAAAGTCCATTTCCATGTTAAGGTTGTTGCGATAAGGTCACTGACAATATCATTATCATATAGGGTTACTGTTAAAGTCATAAAATACATGATGAAGTCAATGCCATCTCTCTATGACATTGTCACTTTCAAACACTGTTGTTCTTGTATTAGATCACTATCTCTAGATCATCGTCTTACAACCATCACTATCTCATTGTTCCTTAGGACATTGTATAACTAATACTTAAATTACTACCATATCTAGGGTTACAATCATAAAATGTCACTCTGCGATATAAGGTTATAGTCATATCAAAAGGGTGATTGCAATATCTTCATCCTAGTGTCATGAAAAAGATTCATTATCTCATGTTCGGGTCACTATCCATATATTATAATGCGACCACAGAGAATAACAAGCCACAAATGAGCAAGCCACTGAATAAAAATGAACCTCATAGTTATGTGATGCCACATATACAAATATGATGCCACATATACAAATACGATGCCACATATGTAGATATGGTACCACTTAACTAGTGAAATGCCACAAGTATAAATGTGATTCCACGTATAAATATATGCTACCACATAACTGGTGTGATGCCACAGATACAAATATGATGCCATATATAACTAGTGTGATGCCACAAAATCATCTAGCCACTATAGAGAATTATCGAGCCAATGAAAAATGTGTTCCATATAGAATTAATTGAGCCACTGGGTATTCGTGGACAAATATTATTTGAGGATTAGCTATCCAAGATAAGAGTAGTCCAAGGAAGGTCATACTCTGTGAACACTCAGGTGGGGTATGTACCTTGAGAGACAATGATGATGTTGTCTATAAGTCATTGGTATCGCCAGCATTGTGCTCTGATCTTGTGGAGAGACAATGTTGTTATTCAAGGCCTTGAAATATGGCAATGTTGGTTGATATGATGCTAACCAAATGGGTTACCAATCTAACTCTTCTTATGATATCTCTTCAGTTTGAGAATGTCCATGTACCATTTAAGAGTACCTCCCTAGTCGAAAATGTGTAACTAGGTTCAGTTTTCATAAATATGAAATGTACTTTTGATTCTTATATATTGTAAAATGAAAGAAAATTATTATTAATATTATTGGAGCACAGGTTTCATGCTCAAGGTCTTTTATTTTATAGGTCAAGCACCCATTGAGTTCTTCTAAGGTTTTTCCTAGGTCAAGAAGTCAAAAGAGTCATTGTCATAAGTTGAAGACCCCATTGGGCACATTGTAACTTGTAAACAAAATTATTCTTGTCATTAAAAGTGTTAAAATACCCTTCAAGACCAAGTCGACCTATTTTGAGAATCCTATATAAAGGAGGGAACTCAACCTCCTTGAGACACATTCATCACTAACTCGTTCAAGCAAGGGATAACATCAAGAAGGCAAGCAAAGAAGGAAGAGGGAAAATAAAGATTATTTTTGGGCTAATTCTCTCTCACATGTGCGAAGAAGAGAAGCTAGGGTTTGCTGCTTCAAAGTCAAATTTCTCTATCTGCTAGAAGAGGATCAAATTTGCTGGAAGAAGGGTCTACTAGGTCACCTACTAGCCCTAAACAAGGAAGAAAGTCAAGCAATGTTGTTGGGAAGCCTTGGAATGCTAATTTCACTCACACGTGTGGATGCAGTAGCAGTGGCAATAGGCCAAAAATTTCTGACCTACATTAGAGGCTGAAATTCTGAAGCTAGGGGTCGAAGTTGTGTTGTTGGAAGAGATTTGACTATGTTTTACTTGGATAAGGGAAGCACATCATTCAAAAAGGTTGGAATTGGTCTTGGAGGGTATTGGTCTTGTTCTAGAGGTCTTGGAATTTTTCAATTGAAGATTCTATAAGAAGAGAGGAGATTTTGTTTAAAGTGGAGAGGTTTTGGCCCTAGCTTGTAGCTTACATTATGTGTTCTTTTGTACTATTTTTCTTCTTGTTTTGGTAGTTGTTTGATAATATTCAAATATAATAATAAGTGAAGATGCTAATAAAGTAAGAAAATATAAAAAGACATCACAAGCAGTTATCATAGAAAGAGAAATCATCTTAACTATTTCCCTATAGACTTATCATGATAATTACTTGTGAATCTGTCATTATTATTATTATTATTTATTTCTTCATCAAATAATTACCATAAAACATGAATATCACAGAAGACAATAGAACACAAGATATATGCTCCAGGCCTAGGCAAAACCCCTTGTTACACTAAAAAATGTCACCATGGCTATTCACAGTTGGTATGGCTCTATCAACAGTCATACTACCCTCTTGAGCAAGTCTTATGCCTCTGCTATTCATGTCAAACTCCAAGAAAGAGAGAAAGTCCTTATTAAAATGTTTATCTCTGGGTACGCAGGTTCTCTCAAGCCTTGCCTGCGGGTACGCACCTTTTGTTCATAAGGTCTGCGTCCAAGGACGCTCTGTATCTAAAGGGGCAGGTGCGTCCCTCTGAAAAGGTTAAAATGCGCAAGTTTTATCTTCAAAAACTTACTTGTGGTCATTTCTAGAGCATTCTAGAAGGTTGTTTGATGTGTATTGAGCGCCTCCAGATGGTTCATGCACTCCTATCAAAGAGGAACTTATCCCATCAATAAGGGAGTGATCCCATCCAAAGAGGGGACTATCCCATTGATGGTGGACCTGATTAACTTCCTCTTGAGCACTATAAAAAGAGGCATTGAGCCAGAAGGTTAAAGGTTGAAAGCTATAGATTTCTAAGGGTAAATGCTGCAGGAATTAGGACTCCCATTTAGAAGCTTGTGAGGAGAGATTGTCATCTTTACTTGTTCTATTTGGAAGTGGGTGAGCTTTGTCAAAGTAGAGGACGACTCTTGTGGACCCTGGAAGGAGCTTGCACAACACCAAGGCTCAGGTTGTAATGGTTCCTTTTGATTACCTTTAATGCAAATTGGTCCATTCTTCTCAATAACTTGTTGTTAATGGGTTATTTCATGTACTCCTTGGTCTATGTGTTGAATATGCTTTGTTTTATGTTATAATCAGGTGCTATTTAATTGTTTGACTGTTGGTGATTGCAGGTTTTGGAGAAAAGGAGGAGCTCATCCAGATTAACAAAGCTTGGACTTCTACAACAGCGTTTGGACAAAGGTAAGAACGAAACACTTGATTTCTCATATCATAATGTATGTTTAGAGAAGGATAGCTCCAGTTTGTTTTGTTTGTCATTAGAATGTCTTAGACTTCTAGGAAGGTCGGATGTGTCCGCACTCTTGACTGATTCCGTGTGACAAATTGGCGACTCCGCTGGGGATTCCATTGATGAGAAAAGTCTTTTCCTTTGTGTGAACTTTGCTTTGAGAAAATTGGTTTATTTTTCTGGTTTTGGCTCTGTGATTCTGTCTCTAGGTGGGTTAGCTTAGGATTAGTTTTATTTTGGTTTTTCTTGAGTTTTTCAGTAGGACGCACCCTCTGAGTGCTGCACAGTGCGTCCCTGGACGCACTTTTGCTGTGTGCACAGAGCGGGCCCGCACCTGTGCTAACGGGTTGCCTGCGTCCCCTGCCAAAATTTGAGAAAATTCCATTTTTTACACTTTTTGCTCTTAGATTTTGTTTTTTCTTAGTTTTTTTCTGCCCAGATTCATTAGTCCCTTGCCAAAAATCTTCACCTAAGCTTGTTTCATTAGCATTCCTGCTCTAAGCTTTCATCAATTGGGTGTTTTGAGTCTCTTTTTTGAGAAATTATTAATTTGATTTCCTTTGGTCATTACTTGGAGGTTTGTCTCAGTCCTTTCACAATTTTGCATCTTTTTGCTTCTGTTTTTGCAAAATTGGGGCTAAATTGTGTATGAGTGTTAATCGCCTTTGAGTGTTTTTATTTTTGATCTTTGGAACTCTCGCCCAATTTTCTCGACTTGCACTTGATTGGTTCTTAGATTACATTAGAATCGTCTTGTGTTTGAGAATTCTCTTGCATAGATTACATTTGTATAATTAGAATTCTCATTTTCAGAATATGAATGAAAAATGTGCATAGATTACATTTGCATACTTTTCAAGTGAATTGTGCTTAGATTACAATTGCATAGTTTACATTCTGAAAAATCAATCGTAGATTTAGATCAGCTTTCTTTGATTTGAATTTACACAAAAATATAAAAATAAAAATGGTTTGGAATTGATTTGCATTAGTTTTTCTTGATGAAATTAGTGCATTAGAGAATTTGTTATATTTTCTCTTAGTGATCAATTTTTTGCATTGTTGGACGTGAATGGAAACTCTCTCCTTACTTTAGTTAGGATTCATCGAATTGAAAAGATTACATTATCATATTCGATTGCATTCAGTTGAGTCGGGTCATAACACCATTGGTTTCATCTCCATTTACCCATTTGAGTAATAACAGCCTTAATAACACAACGCTTAATTAAAATTCATCTAGTAATTTTTACGTTTCTAGGGCTCTGAAACACCAATATAGCTTAGGCTAGTGTCTTGGAGTAGGAGAGTAATTAACTCTCCAAGACAGCAAAACCAAACAAGTAGCTCATCTTGTGGTAGGATAAATCCAATTGTTTCATTTGTACTCTGGGAAAGCTCCTCTTAAAGGAGAAGCACGAGCTCGTGTCTGAACCAGTGAGGGGATCAATCCTCCCTCGTTGGGAACGACGCCAGACACGCACGTATTACAAACGGTAAACCTCGGATTAACCATTGTCGAGGAGCCAGGGGTCACTTGTCGGTAAACCTTGGATTATTATCAAGGAGCCAGCAAGGGGATTGAGCTTGATACTCTGCCCTTGCGTGCTGTCGGAGTGTAGACTGTTCCCCCAGGTGCATTTGTTGTTGTTGGTAACCTTAGTGACCATTATCTTTAGGATTCTACCCAAGGTGACGGTGGAGGGAAGATCCCACTGTACCTGGAGCAGACGTCGGTTATACTCACTTGGATTTTCTGGGGGGTTCACTTCACTCGAGACGGTTAAAGTGGAGGAACTTGGTCCAGTCTATTCATTAAGCAGGTTGCCGGGGTAACTGTTCCACCCACTATTTCTGTACTGGATTCTGCGAGTTTGGGCTTCATCACCAACTAGTGTTTTCGGTCCGGAGAGCTTACTGTTTGTGTGTGGTTTGACTCCTAGATTTGATAGCGCGTGTTAATTTGTTTGTTTTTACTTTTAGAGACCATAGGTGTGAATTGTGAATTTTAATTGTTAGGTGTGCATTGTGAATTGTTAATTTTAGTTTTAAATTGTTAATAAAATTCACTGAAGTTGAATATAATGGCAAATGTTCCGGAATTTATCAACCTAGGAACCCCTCCCAATGAGAATCCTAGTACTTTTCCTTACTTTGGAAATGTTGGTCCTCCTTATATGGCTACTTTTTCATTACCTGGATTTACAATAGGATTACCGATATGGTTATTTTCAACTTCGTTGGCCCAAAGTACTCCAATTGTTCCATCTCAACCGGATGCTTCACTTCAACAGAGTTCACCATCTCAACATCACCAACCTTCTATTGACCCTTTACCTTCTTCGCCTAATTTTTCTTCCTCCATTTCTTCCTCTTCGCCTGGTAAAAGCCTTGATGCTAGTAACCAGGAGGCTAAGAAGAAGAAGAAAGGGAAGAAGAAGAAGCAAGATAAGAAAGAAGTCAACCAACCAACCATGGCTGTAAGTGTTAGTTGTGTTGAGGAAAATTCCGACATGCATCGTATACCCAAATACCCTTGCAGGCTTTGTAAGGGTGACCACTTCCTTGTCAATTGCCCTGGTATTCCAAAGGTCTTGGAAGTATGGTCAGAAAAATCTCATCAACTTTCCGTTGATCCATCAACCAGTGATAGTCAGGTTCCTGGGAAAAAGGGTAAAGTTAGGTTTCCTTGTAAGTTATGCAAAGGGAGTCATCAAACTCACATTTGCCCTCACATGGATGAAGCCTCAACATTGTTGGAAAAACTTACTGTTCCACAGCAAGAATTTCCAACTGGTTACCGTAAACTTTCTCCCAACCTACCGTCAACTGACGGAGTGATTGATCTAAATTCAAGTACAGTCAATCACACTCTTCCATTGGAGAGTGAAACTCATGTCACTCAGGTTGATGATCCATTAGTTGATCAAGTGGTCGATTCAATTTCACATTCGGTCGATCCCACTTTCCATTTAGAGAGTGAACTTCATACCGCTCAGGTTCTTCTTGTTACATCAGATTCTTTTATGCCGGGGGGCATTTCACCTGTTTCTACAGAACCCCCTCCAAGTACTGAGGTCTTTTCCTTTGATTGGAATAGACTGACAGAACCTCGTCTTCCTTCCTCCATCCCTTTCCAAATCATTGTCAAGGCTGGTGGTAGGGACATACATCGTACTCAGGTAGATGAAGGTGCTTCTGTTAGTATCTTATCCTCAACTGTTTGGAAAGCTTTGGGTTCCCCTCAGCTTGCACCTATTACGCAGAATCTGAAAGCTTTTAACAGAACCATTAGTGAACCTTTAGGGATCCTTCCTAATTTTTCCATTACCTTGGAAGGTAAAACTGTCTGTATTGATCTTATGGTAGTTCGAGGTCCCTTGGATTTCAATTTACTCCTTGGGCGAGACTATGTTTATGCAATGAAAGTTGTCGTATCGACACTCTTTCGCGTGATGTCTTTCCCTCACAATGGCATTATTGTGACTGTAGACCAGCTTTCGTTCCCTAGTCTTGTCTCGACTACCAATAATATGACACCCCTAAATGTTCCTGATTCTAAAGTGGTATCTACCCCGCCACGGGTTAATTATGTGGCAACTGGTCCCATGTTTTCAGTTACCGATGTAAGTGAGCCTCTCACTGTTTGCTCATCTTCATTTGATTTAGATCCGGTAATTGACATGGAAAACTCTATGGGATTACTTGAACACGATGTTCTTATCCCTTTTGAGTCCCTTGACATGTGTTCCTTCCAGAGAACTATTCTTCCTTCTGATGAAGACCTTTTGGAAGCCATGATCAAGGTGTGTCCACTGACATGTCTTCCTTCCAGTTGGAAGCCATGATCAGTGTTATGAGGACAGTTCTTTTCCTGTGTCAACCTCGTTAAAAAATGAACTAGGTACGAGGATAGTTTTTTCCTGTATCAATCTCGTTAAAAAATGAAACAGGCTAGCATGAGGACAGTTCCTGTTACTGAGTCAACCTCGTTAAAAAATGAATCAGGTTTGAGGACAGTTCCTGTTACTGAGTCAACCTCATTAAAAAATGAATCAGGTTTGAGGATAGTTCCTGTTACTGAGTCAACCTCGTTAAAAAATGAATCAGATATGAGGATAGTTCTTTTCTTGTGTCAACCTCCTTAAAAATGAAACAACTCCCTTTTCAAGTTAAAATATTGAAAGTAAACCTTCATTCCATCCATCTGGGTGAATGCAATGAAGCTTGGGGGGCATGTACCTCATTTTGCATCATTAAACTGGGGGCATGCGAACTTTTTGAGCATAGTTCCTTGTCTTGTGTCAAGCTCGTTAAAAAATGAAACAAGGGTAGGTTAAGTAGGTAGATTGTAGATAGTAGTCATGAGCATAGTTCCTTGTCTTGTGTCAAGCTCATTAAAAAATGAATCAAGGATTTAAGAGCATAGTTCCTTGTCTTGTGTCAAGCTCGTTAAAAAAATGAATCAAGGTTTTTAGAGTAGAGTTTTTGTTAGGTAGATTGTAGAGAGTAGTTATGAGCATAGTTCCTTATCTTGTGTCAAGCTCGTTTAAAAAATGAAACAAGGGTTTTGAGGATAGTTCTTTTCCTGTGTCAACCTCACTAAAAAATGAAACAACTCCCTCGAGTCTTTCCAAGATCTTGAAAGTAAAGCTTCATTCCATCCACCTCATTGAATGCAATGAAGCTTGGGGGGCATGTACCTCGTTTTGCGTCATTATGCTGGGGGCATGTGAACTTATGCGTCATTATGCTGGGGGCATGTGAACTTATAACAAGCATAGTTTTTCGTTTCAAGCTTGTGTAAACATGAAACTGAATCCGAGCATAGTTCTTTTCCTGTGTCAAGCTCGTTAAAAAATGAAACAAATCCTCCTCTACTTGAGTCGAGAGATTGACTGGATCTCATAAATGTTAAGTGTTTAGGTTAGTTATTTCAGTTTTTTGCATAATTTTCTTAGTTTTAGGTCGAGTCTTTCAAATGATCTCGTAACTCAACCTTCATTTCATCCAACTGGTTGAATGAAATGAAGCTGGGGGGCATGCGCTCTAGCAATTACGCTTAGGGGGCATCAAGCACAATTTTCTCTCTGTTTCAAGCTTGTGTAAAAATGAAACTACTTTGAAGCATAGTTTTTCCCTGTTTCAAGCTTTTGTAAAAATGAAACCTATTTCGAGTCAATTTCAGTTATTTTCAAAACTCGTTAAACTCATGAAAATGCCGAGTTCTTTCCGTCTTTTCCTACTCGTAAATCAAATTGAAAGTCGGCCATATGAGTACATTTTTATCCCTTTTTCAAACTCACTAAAACTTACGAAAAAGTGAAACCTCAGAGTCATCTTTTAAGCTCTTTTCTGACTCCTAAAACATGAAAAGATTGCCGAGCGTTTCTTTTACACTCGTTAAAACGGAATTAAAAGACGGTCCCCTTATAGCCCTTTTCTGACCGTAAAATCAGGAAAAGATTGCCGGGTTTTTGTCGTTTCAAACTCGATACTAGAAATAAAACGACGTGTCCTTGATCGCTTTTTACTTTTCAGGTCATTGGCACTAATAATGAAAGTACTCCTTTCCAGCTAGTTTATGGCTTAGAAGCCCCCAATCTTTTTTTTCTAACCCAGTGGAGTCGCCAATTTGTCACACGGAATCAGTCAAGAGTGCGGACACATCTGACCTTCCTAGAAGTCTAAGACATTCTAATGACAAACAAAACAAACTGGAGCTATCCTTCTCTAAACATACATTATGATATGAGAAATCAAGTGTTTCGTTCTTACCTTTGTCCAAACGTTGTTGTAGAAGTCCAAGCTTTGTTAATCTGGATGAGCTCCTCCTTTTCTCCAAAACCTGTAATCACCAACAGTCAAACAATTAAATAGCACCTGATTATAACATAAAACAAAGCATATTCAACACATAGACCAAGGAGTACATGAAATAACCCATTAACAACAAGTTATTGAGAAGAATGGACCAATTTGCATTAAAGGTAATCAAAAGGAACCATTACAACCTGAGCCTTGGTGTTGTGCAAGCTCCTTCCAGGGTCCACAAGAGTCGTCCTCTACTTTGACAAAGCTCACCCACTTCCAAATAGAACAAGTAAAGATGACAATCTCTCCTCACAAGCTTCTAAATGGGAGTCCTAATTCCTGCAGCATTTACCCTTAGAAATCTATAGCTTTCAACCTTTAACCTTCTGGCTCAATGCCTCTTTTTATAGTGCTCAAGAGGAAGTTAATCAGGTCCACCATCAATGGGATAGTCCCCTCTTTGGATGGGATCACTCCCTTATTGATGGGATAAGTTCCTCTTTGATAGGAGTGCATGAACCATCTGGAGGCACTCAATACACATCAAAAAACCTTCTAGAATGCTCTAGAAATGACCACAAGTAAGTTTTTGAAGATAAAACTTGCGCATTTTAACCTTTTCAGAGGGACGCACCTGCCCCTTTAGATACAGAGCGTCCTTGGACGCAGACCTTATGAACAAAAGGTGTGTACCCGCAGGCAAGGCTTGAGAGAACCTGCGTACCCAGAGATAAACATTTTAATAAGGACTTTCTCTCTTTCTTGGAGTTTGACATGAATAGCAGAGGCATAAGACTTGCTCAAGAGGGTAGTATGACTGTTGATAGAGCCATACCAACTGTGAATAGCCATGGTGACATTTTTTAGTGTAACAGATTGCCCCCTAAAGTGCGAAGCCTGGAATAGATTAGGGTTTTGTATTATCTAGGAAGGGTGAAGCGCTTTATCATTTCGAGGATTATCTCGTGGAGAACCTGGTTGGAACCTGCAATTTTCAACACAAAATACATGGATAAGATTATATCATCACTGAGGTAGGCATTCCCATACTCAGATAAAAACTTTAACTAACAGACTAACTACTCTGATACAGAAATGATTTTGCAGTACATCATAATCATAGACTTTTGTAGACACAGTATGGGCGCAGCCATCTGTTTATGGTTAGTCTACTTAGATAATGAATACAAAACTCCTCGCAGCCTGGATGGTAAAGATTCGATCCAGGGTCTTCATTCCTACTTCTCGAATTGGTACGATTCTAGCCATGCGAATAAATGAGTCGATGTCGAACATGGTAGAAACCACTTGATTACCAGTCGATGATGTAAACTGTTAACAAGCGTGAGAGAGACCACCAGTAATGTCAATGGTTCTCAAAGTACCCAGTACAATCCATGAGATGTGAATGAATAAGTTGATGTCGAACATTTCACGGAATCCTTTGATCGAAAGTCAATGATGTAAACTGACGTCAAAGGCGAGAAACCTGCCATTGATGCATGCAGACTTCAAGGCACTGACGATTTCTAAGTCATATCTCTAGATAATGTGCTGATGTCGATAGAAAGTGACCCGTTGCAGGCAAGCCCACAACACGAAATCATTGTTTAAGTTGGAGAAATGTTGCTGTAAGGACTGACTCAGGGTTGGTCAAATGGATGACAAGTATTTTGCAGATGAAAGTTTTGCTTGCAGACCTCTTGAACACATAACGACATAACAGATGGCTTGGTGATAAACGACTCAAAGTTAATCCCCGGAACCCGGCTGAAGACTTTCAAAGTGGTTTGATCAACTGTGAGGTAAAGGATTTCCCAACCCAGGTGAATGAAAAGTGTCGTGTCCAAGAGTGGTAATAAAGTTTCTTCTGAGACAAAAGATAACAAACAGGCTCACTCTTCTCTCTTTTCCCCCACCATTTCTGGCAAGTACCTCTTTATTTTTTAACAAGCTTGAGGAGGATAACATATGCTTGATTATAAGCTCATCCTTCGGATGAGTCCAACCTAGTTTTGATTCGAACCCTAGGAAGGAGTGGTTCGTTCCTATTTGTAATTGAACAGGTTCTTTACTGTGAAATGTTTAACGAGCCCAGTATAGGAGAAACTCGGTGTTTTTCAATTTTAGAGAGTCTGAAAAACTTAAGAAGACTCCAAGTTGAACTTTTTCGTAAATTTGTGTCCCTCAAGCCCGAAAAAGTATAAAATAATACCTGGGGGAACCGCTTGATCTTGCGACCAAGGAGTACTTTCATTATTAGTGCCAATGACCTGAAAAGTAAAAAGCGATCAAGGACACGTCGTTTTATTTCCAGTATCGAGTTTGAAACGACAAAAACCCGGCAATCTTTTCCTGATTTTACGGTCAGAAAAGGGCTATAAGGGGACCGTCTTTTAATTCTGTTTTAATGAGTGTAAAAGAAACGCTCGGCAATCTTTTCATGTTTTAGGAGTCAGAAAAGAGCTTAAAAGATGACTCTGAGGTTTCACTTTTTCGTAAATTTTAGTGAGTTTGAAAAAGGGATAAAAATGTACTCATATGGCTGACTTTCAATTTGATTTACGAGTAGGAAAAGACGGAAAGAACTCGGCATTTTCATGAGTTTAACGAGTTTTGAAAATAACTGAAATTGACTCGAAATAGGTTTCATTTTTACAAAAGCTTGAAACAGGGAAAAACTATGCTTCAAAGTAGTTTCATTTTTACACAAGCTTGAAACAGAGAGAAAATTGTGCTTGATGCCCCCTAAGCATAATTGCTAGAGCGCAAATTTGTCGTGGCGGAAAAAGTCGTTTGTGTGGACACAACTGACCTCCCTAGGAGTCTAAACTCTCTAGCGACAAACAAGACAAAATGGAGTGATCTTTCTCTAAATATACCTTTTAAAACATGAAAAATACAAGTGTTTAGGCTTACCTTATTCCAAAACGCTGTTGTCGTAGTCCAAGCTTTGTTAATCTGGATGAGCTCCTCCTTTTCTCCAAAACCTGTAATCACCAACAGTCAAACAATTAAATAGCACCTGATTATAACATAAAACAAAGCATATTCAACACATAGACCAAGGAGTACATGAAATAACCCATTAACAACAAGTTATTGAGAAGAATGGACCAATTTGCATCAAAGGTAATCAAAAGGAACCATTACAACCTGAGCCTTGGTGTTGTGCAAGCTCCTTCCAGGGTCCACAAGAGTCGTCCTCTACTTTGACAAAGCTCACCCACTTCCAAATAGAACAAGTAAAGATGACAATCTCTCCTCACAAGCTTCTAAATGGGAGTCCTAATTCCTGCAGCATTTACCCTTAGAAATCTATAGCTTTCAACCTTTAACCTTCTGGCTCAATGCCTCTTTTTATAGTGCTCAAGAGGAAGTTAATCAGGTCCACCATCAATGGGATAGTCCCCTCTTTGGATGGGATCACTCCCTTATTGATGGGATAAGTTCCTCTTTGATAGGAGTGCATGAACCATCTGGAGGCGCTCAATACACATCAAACAACCTTCTAGAATGCTCTAGAAATGACCACAAGTAAGTTTTTGAAGATAAAACTTGCGCATTTTAACCTTTTCAGAGGGACGCACCTGCCCCTTTAGATACAGAGCGTCCTTGGACGCAGACCTTATGAACAAAAGGTGCGTACCCGCAGGCAAGGCTTGAGAGAACCTGCGTACCCAGAGATAAACATTTTTATAAGGACTTTCTCTCTTTCTTGGAGTTTGACATGAATAGCAGAGGCATAAGACTTGCTCAAGAGGGTAGTATGACTGTTGATAGAGCCATACCAACTGTAAATAGCCATGGTGACATTTTTTAGTGTAACAGATTGCCCCCTAAAGTGCGAAGCCTGGAATAGATTAGGGTTTTGTATTATCTAGGAAGGGTGAAGCGCTTTATCATTTCGAGGATTATCTCGTGGAGAACCTGGTTGGAACCTACAATTTTCAACACAAAATACATGGATAAGATTATATCATCACTGAGGTAGGCATTCCCATACTCAGATAAAAACTTTAACTAACAGACTAACTACTCTGATACAGAAATGATTTTGCAGTACATCATAATCATAGACTTTTGTAGACACAGTATGGGCGCAGCCATCTGTTTATGGTTAGTCTACTTAGATAATGAATACAAAACTCCTCGCAGCCTGGATGGTAAAGATTCGATCCAGGGTCTTCATTCCTACTTCTCGAATTGGTACGATTCTAGCCATGCGAATAAATGAGTCGATGTCGAACATGGTAGAAACCACTTGATTACCAGTCGATGATGTAAACTGTTAACAAGCGTGAGAGAGACCACCAGTAATGTCAATGGTTCTCAAAGTACCCAGTACAATCCATGAGATGTGAATGAATAAGTTGATGTCGAACATTTCACGGAATCCTTTGATCGAAAGTCAATGATGTAAACTGACGTCAAAGGCGAGAAACCTGCCATTGATGCATGCAGACTTCAAGGCACTGACGATTTCTAAGTCATCTCTCTAGATAATGTGCTGATGTCGATAGAAAGTGACCCGTTGCAGGCAAGCCCACAACACGAAATCATTGTTTAAGTTGGAGAAATGTTGCTGTAAGGACTGACTCAGGGATGGTCAAATGGATGACAAGTATTTTGCAGATGAAAGTTTTGCTTGCAGACCTCTTGAACACATAACGACATAACAGATGGCTTGGTGATAAACGACTCAAAGTTAATCCCCGGAACCCGGCTGAAGACTTTCAAAGTGGTTTGATCAACTGTGAGGTAAAGGATTTCCCAACCCAGGTGAATGAAAAGTGTCGTGTCCAAGAGTGGTAATAAAGTTTCTTCTGAGACAAAAGATAACAAACAGGCTCATTCTTCTCTCTTTTCCCCCACCATTTCTGGCAAGTACCTCTTTATTTTTTAACAAGCTTGAGGAGGATAACATATGCTTGATTATAAGCTCATCCTTCGGATGAGTCCAACCTAGTTTTGATTCGAACCCTAGGAAGGAGTGGTTCGTTCCTGTTTGTAATTGAACAGGTCCTTTACTGTGAAATGTTTAACGAGCCCAGTATAGGAGAAACTCGGTGTTTTTCAATTTTAGAGAGTCTGAAAAACTTAAGAAGACTCCAAGTTGAACTTTTTCGTAAATTTGTGTCCCTCAAGCCCGAAAAAGTATAAAATAATACCTGGGGGAACCGCTTGATCTTGCGACCAAGGAGTACTTTCATTATTAGTGCCAATGACCTGAAAAGTAAAAAGCGATCAAGGACACGTCGTTTTATTTCCAGTATCGAGTTTGAAACTACAAAAACCCGGCAATCTTTTCCTGATTTTACGGTCAGAAAAGGGCTATAAGGGGACCGTCTTTTAATTCTGTTTTAATGAGTGTAAAAGAAACGCTCGGCAATCTTTTCATGTTTTAGGAGTCAGAAAAGAGCTTAAAAGATGACTCTGAGGTTTCACTTTTTCGTAAGTTTTAGTGAGTTTGAAAAAGGGATAAAAATGTACTCATATGGCCGACTTTCAATTTGATTTACGAGTAGGAAAAGACGGAAAGAACTCGGCATTTTCATGAGTTTAACGAGTTTTGAAAATAACTGAAATTGACTCGAAATAGGTTTCATTTTTACAAAAGCTTGAAACAGGGAAAAACTATGCTTCAAAGTAGTTTCATTTTTACACAAGCTTGAAACAGAGAGAAAATTGTGCTTGATGCCCCCTAAGCGTAATTGCTAGAGCGCAAATTTGTCGTGGCGGAAAAAGTTGTTTGTGCGGACACAACTGACCTCCCTAGGAGTCTAAACTCTCTAGCGACAAACAAGACAAAATGGAGTGATCTTTCTCTAAATATACCTTTTAAAACATGAAAAATACAAGTGTTTAGGCTTACCTTATTCCAAAACGCTGTTGTCGTAGTCCAAGCTTTGTTAATCTGGATGAGCTCCTCCTTTTCTCCAAAACCTGTAATCACCAACAGTCAAACAATTAAATAGCACCTGATTATAACATAAAACAAAGCATATTCAACACATAGACCAAGGAGTACATGAAATAACCCATTAACAACAAGTTATTGAGAAGAATGGACCAATTTGCATCAAAGGTAATCAAAAGGAACCATTACAACCTGAGCCTTGGTGTTGTGCAAGCTCCTTCCAGGGTCCACAAGAGTCGTCCTCTACTTTGACAAAGCTCACCCACTTCCAAATAGAACAAGTAAAGATGACAATCTCTCCTCACAAGCTTCTAAATGGGAGTCCTAATTCCTGCAGCATTTACCCTTAGAAATCTATAGCTTTCAACCTTTAACCTTCTGGCTCAATGCCTCTTTTTATAGTGCTCAAGAGGAAGTTAATCAGGTCCACCATCAATGGGATAGTCCCCTCTTTGGATGGGATCACTCCCTTATTGATGGGATAAGTTCCTCTTTGATAGGAGTGCATGAACCATCTGGAGGCGCTCAATACACATCAAACAACCTTCTAGAATGCTCTAGAAATGACCACAAGTAAGTTTTTGAAGATAAAACTTGCGCATTTTAACCTTTTCAGAGGGACGCACCTGCCCCTTTAGATACAGAGCGTCCTTGGACGCAGACCTTATGAACAAAAGGTGCGTACCCGCAGGCAAGGCTTGAGAGAACCTGCGTACCCAGAGATAAACATTTTAATAAGGACTTTCTCTCTTTCTTGGAGTTTGACATGAATAGCAGAGGCATAAGACTTGCTCAAGAGGGTAGTATGACTGTTGATAGAGCCATACCAACTGTGAATAGCCATGGTGACATTTTTTAGTGTAACAGATTGCCCCCTAAAGTGCGAAGCCTGGAATAGATTAGGGTTTTGTATTATCTAGGAAGGGTGAAGCGCTTTATCATTTCGAGGATTATCTCGTGGAGAACCTGGTTGGAACCTACAATTTTCAACACAAAATACATGGATAAGATTATATCATCACTGAGGTAGGCATTCCCATACTCAGATAAAAACTTTAACTAACAGACTAACTACTCTGATACAGAAATGATTTTGCAGTACATCATAATCATAGACTTTTGTAGACACAGTATGGGCGCAGCCATCTGTTTATGGTTAGTCTACTTAGATAATGAATACAAAACTCCTCGCAGCCTGGATGGTAAAGATTCGATCCAGGGTCTTCATTCCTACTTCTCGAATTGGTACGATTCTAGCCATGCGAATAAATGAGTCGATGTCGAACATGGTAGAAACCACTTGATTACCAGTCGATGATGTAAACTGTTAACAAGCGTGAGAGAGACCACCAGTAATGTCAATGGTTCTCAAAGTACCCAGTACAATCCATGAGATGTGAATGAATAAGTTGATGTCGAACATTTCACGGAATCCTTTGATCGAAAGTCAATGATGTAAACTGACGTCAAAGGCGAGAAACCTGCCATTGATGCATGCAGACTTCAAGGCACTGACGATTTCTAAGTCATCTCTCTAGATAATGTGCTGATGTCGATAGAAAGTGACCCGTTGCAGGCAAGCCCACAACACGAAATCATTGTTTAAGTTGGAGAAATGTTGCTGTAAGGACTGACTCAGGGATGGTCAAATGGATGACAAGTATTTTGCAGATGAAAGTTTTGCTTGCAGACCTCTTGAACACATAACGACATAACAGATGGCTTGGTGATAAACGACTCAAAGTTAATCCCCGGAACCCGGCTGAAGACTTTCAAAGTGGTTTGATCAACTGTGAGGTAAAGGATTTCCCAACCCAGGTGAATGAAAAGTGTCGTGTCCAAGAGTGGTAATAAAGTTTCTTCTGAGACAAAAGATAACAAACAGGCTCATTCTTCTCTCTTTTCCCCCACCATTTCTGGCAAGTACCTCTTTATTTTTTAACAAGCTTGAGGAGGATAACATATGCTTGATTATAAGCTCATCCTTCGGATGAGTCCAACCTAGTTTTGATTCGAACCCTAGGAAGGAGTGGTTCGTTCCTGTTTGTAATTGAACAGGTCCTTTACTGTGAAATGTTTAACGAGCCCAGTATAGGAGAAACTCGGTGTTTTTCAATTTTAGAGAGTCTGAAAAACTTAAGAAGACTCCAAGTTGAACTTTTTCGTAAATTTGTGTCCCTCAAGCCCGAAAAAGTATAAAATAATACCTGGGGGAACCGCTTGATCTTGTGACCAAGGAGTACTTTCATTATTAGTGCCAATGACCTGAAAAGTAAAAAGCGATCAAGGACACGTCGTTTTATTTCCAGTATCGAGTTTGAAACGACAAAAACCCGGCAATCTTTTCCTGATTTTACGGTCAGAAAAGGGCTATAAGGGGACCGTCTTTTAATTCTGTTTTAATGAGTGTAAAAGAAACGCTCGGCAATCTTTTCATGTTTTAGGAGTCAGAAAAGAGCTTAAAAGATGACTCTGAGGTTTCACTTTTTCGTAAGTTTTAGTGAGTTTGAAAAAGGGATAAAAATGTACTCATATGGCCGACTTTCAATTTGATTTACGAGTAGGAAAAGACGGAAAGAACTCGGCATTTTCATGAGTTTAACGAGTTTTGAAAATAACTGAAATTGACTCGAAATAGGTTTCATTTTTACAAAAGCTTGAAACAGGGAAAAACTATGCTTCAAAGTAGTTTCATTTTTACACAAGCTTGAAACAGAGAGAAAATTGTGCTTGATGCCCCCTAAGCGTAATTGCTAGAGCGCAAATTTGTCGTGGCGGAAAAAGTCGTTTGTGTGGACACAACTGACCTCCCTAGGAGTCTAAACTCTCTAGCGACAAACAAGACAAAATGGAGTGATCTTTCTCTAAATATACCTTTTAAAACATGAAAAATACAAGTGTTTAGGCTTACCTTATTCCAAAACGTTGTTGTCGTAGTCCAAGCTTTGTTAATCTGGATGAGCTCCTCCTTTTCTCCAAAACCTGTAATCACCAACAGTCAAACAATTAAATAGCACCTGATTATAACATAAAACAAAGCATATTCAACACATAGACCAAGGAGTACATGAAATAACCCATTAACAACAAGTTATTGAGAAGAATGGACCAATTTGCATCAAAGGTAATCAAAAGGAACCATTACAACCTGAGCCTTGGTGTTGTGCAAGCTCCTTCCAGGGTCCACAAGAGTCGTCCTCTACTTTGACAAAGCTCACCCACTTCCAAATAGAACAAGTAAAGATGACAATCTCTCCTCACAAGCTTCTAAATGGGAGTCCTAATTCCTGCAGCATTTACCCTTAGAAATCTATAGCTTTCAACCTTTAACCTTCTGGCTCAATGCCTCTTTTTATAGTGCTCAAGAGGAAGTTAATCAGGTCCACCATCAATGGGATAGTCCCCTCTTTGGATGGGATCACTCCCTTATTGATGGGATAAGTTCCTCTTTGATAGGAGTGCATGAACCATCTGGAGGCGCTCAATACACATCAAACAACCTTCTAGAATGCTCTAGAAATGACCACAAGTAAGTTTTTGAAGATAAAACTTGCGCATTTTAACCTTTTCAGAGGGACGCACCTGCCCCTTTAGATACAGAGCGTCCTTGGACGCAGACCTTATGAACAAAAGGTGCGTACCCGCAGGCAAGGCTTGAGAGAACCTGCGTACCCAGAGATAAACATTTTAATAAGGACTTTCTCTCTTTCTTGGAGTTTGACATGAATAGCAGAGGCATAAGACTTGCTCAAGAGGGTAGTATGACTGTTGATAGAGCCATACCAACTGTGAATAGCCATGGTGACATTTTTTAGTGTAACAGATTGCCCCCTAAAGTGCGAAGCCTGGAATAGATTAGGGTTTTGTATTATCTAGGAAGGGTGAAGCGCTTTATCATTTCGAGGATTATCTCGTGGAGAACCTGGTTGGAACCTACAATTTTCAACACAAAATACATGGATAAGATTATATCATCACTGAGGTAGGCATTCCCATACTCAGATAAAAACTTTAACTAACAGACTAACTACTCTGATACAGAAATGATTTTGCAGTACATCATAATCATAGACTTTTGTAGACACAGTATGGGCGCAGCCATCTGTTTATGGTTAGTCTACTTAGATAATGAATACAAAACTCCTCGCAGCCTGGATGGTAAAGATTCGATCCAGGGTCTTCATTCCTACTTCTCGAATTGGTACGATTCTAGCCATGCGAATAAATGAGTCGATGTCGAACATGGTAGAAACCACTTGATTACCAGTCGATGATGTAAACTGTTAACAAGCGTGAGAGAGACCACCAGTAATGTCAATGGTTCTCAAAGTACCCAGTACAATCCATGAGATGTGAATGAATAAGTTGATGTCGAACATTTCACGGAATCCTTTGATCGAAAGTCAATGATGTAAATTGACGTCAAAGGCGAGAAACCTGCCATTGATGCATGCAGACTTCAAGGCACTGACGATTTCTAAGTCATCTCTCTAGATAATGTGCTGATGTCGATAGAAAGTGACCCGTTGCAGGCAAGCCCACAACACGAAATCATTGTTTAAGTTGGAGAAATGTTGTTGTAAGGACTGACTCAGGGATGGTCAAATGGATGACAAGTATTTTGCAGATGAAAGTTTTGCTTGCAGACCTCTTGAACACATAACGACATAACAGATGGCTTGGTGATAAACGACTCAAAGTTAATCCCCGGAACCCGGCTGAAGACTTTCAAAGTGGTTTGATCAACTGTGAGGTAAAGGATTTCCCAACCCAGGTGAATGAAAAGTGTCGTGTCCAAGAGTGGTAATAAAGTTTCTTCTGAGACAAAAGATAACAAACAGGCTCATTCTTCTCTCTTTTCCCCCACCATTTCTGGCAAGTACCTCTTTATTTTTTAACAAGCTTGAGGAGGATAACATATGCTTGATTATAAGCTCATCCTTCGGATGAGTCCAACCTAGTTTTGATTCGAACCCTAGGAAGGAGTGGTTCGTTCCTGTTTGTAATTGAACAGGTCCTTTACTGTGAAATGTTTAACGAGCCCAGTATAGGAGAAACTCGGTGTTTGTCAATTTTAGAGAGTCTGAAAAACTTAAGAAGACTCCAAGTTGAACTTTTTCGTAAATTTGTGTCCCTCAAGCCCGAAAAAGTATAAAATAATACCTGGGGGAACCGCTTGATCTTGCGACCAAGGAGTACTTTCATTATTAGTGCCAATGACCTGAAAAGTAAAAAGCGATCAAGGACACGTCGTTTTATTTCCAGTATCGAGTTTGAAACGACAAAAACCCGGCAATCTTTTCCTGATTTTACGGTCAGAAAAGGGCTATAAGGGGACCGTCTTTTAATTCTGTTTTAATGAGTGTAAAAGAAACGCTCGGCAATCTTTTCATGTTTTAGGAGTCAGAAAAGAGCTTAAAAGATGACTCTGAGGTTTCACTTTTTCGTAAGTTTTAGTGAGTTTGAAAAAGGGATAAAAATGTACTCATATGGCCGACTTTCAATTTGATTTACGAGTAGGAAAAGACGGAAAGAACTCGGCATTTTCATGAGTTTAACGAGTTTTGAAAATAACTGAAATTGACTCGAAATAGGTTTCATTTTTACAAAAGCTTGAAACAGGGAAAAACTATGCTTCAAAGTAGTTTCATTTTTACACAAGCTTGAAACAGAGAGAAAATTGTGCTTGATGCCCCCTAAGCGTAATTGCTAGAGCGCAAATTTGTCGTGGCGGAAAAAGTCGTTTGTGCGGACACAACTGACCTCCCTAGGAGTCTAAACTCTCTAGCGACAAACAAGACAAAATGGAGTGATCTTTCTCTAAATATACCTTTTAAAACATGAAAAATACAAGTGTTTAGGCTTACCTTATTCCAAAACGCTGTTGTCGTAGTCCAAGCTTTGTTAATCTGGATGAGCTCCTCCTTTTCTCCAAAACCTGTAATCACCAACAGTCAAACAATTAAATAGCACCTGATTATAACATAAAACAAAGCATATTCAACACATAGACCAAGGAGTACATGAAATAACCCATTAACAACAAGTTATTGAGAAGAATGGACCAATTTGCATCAAAGGTAATCAAAAGGAACCATTACAACCTGAGCCTTGGTGTTGTGCAAGCTCCTTCCAGGGTCCACAAGAGTCGTCCTCTACTTTGACAAAGCTCACCCACTTCCAAATAGAACAAGTAAAGATGACAATCTCTCCTCACAAGCTTCTAAATGGGAGTCCTAATTCCTGCAGCATTTACCCTTAGAAATCTATAGCTTTCAACCTTTAACCTTCTGGCTCAATGCCTCTTTTTATAGTGCTCAAGAGGAAGTTAATCAGGTCCACCATCAATGGGATAGTCCCCTCTTTGGATGGGATCACTCCCTTATTGATGGGATAAGTTCCTCTTTGATAGGAGTGCATGAACCATCTGGAGGCGCTCAATACACATCAAACAACCTTCTAGAATGCTCTAGAAATGACCACAAGTAAGTTTTTGAAGATAAAACTTGCGCATTTTAACCTTTTCAGAGGGACGCACCTGCCCCTTTAGATACAGAGCGTCCTTGGACGCAGACCTTATGAACAAAAGGTGCGTACCCGCACGCAAGGCTTGAGAGAACCTGCGTACCCAGAGATAAACATTTTAATAAGGACTTTCTCTCTTTCTTGGAGTTTGACATGAATAGCAGAGGCATAAGACTTGCTCAAGAGGGTAGTATGACTGTTGATAGAGCCATACCAATTGTGAATAGCCATGGTGACATTTTTTAGTGTAACAGATTGCCCCCTAAAGTGCGAAGCCTGGAATAGATTAGGGTTTTGTATTATCTAGGAAGGGTGAAGCGCTTTATCATTTCGAGGATTATCTCGTGGAGAACCTGGTTGGAACCTACAATTTTCAACACAAAATACATGGATAAGATTATATCATCACTGAGGTAGGCATTCCCATACTCAGATAAAAACTTTAACTAACAGACTAACTACTCTGATACAGAAATGATTTTGCAGTACATCATAATCATAGACTTTTGTAGACACAGTATGGGCGCAGCCATCTGTTTATGGTTAGTCTACTTAGATAATGAATACAAAACTCCTCGCAGCCTGGATGGTAAAGATTCGATCCAGGGTCTTCATTCCTACTTCTCGAATTGGTACGATTCTAGCCATGCGAATAAATGAGTCGATGTCGAACATGGTAGAAACCACTTGATTACCAGTCGATGATGTAAATTGTTAACAAGCGTGAGAGAGACCACCAGTAATGTCAATGGTTCTCAAAGTACCCAGTACAATCCATGAGATGTGAATGAATAAGTTGATGTCGAACATTTCACGGAATCCTTTGATCGAAAGTCAATGATGTAAACTGACGTCAAAGGCGAGAAACCTACCATTGATGCATGCAGACTTCAAGGCACTGACGATTTCTAAGTCATCTCTCTAGATAATGTGCTGATGTCGATAGAAAGTGACCCGTTGCAGGCAAGCCCACAACACGAAATCATTGTTTAAGTTGGAGAAATGTTGCTGTAAGGACTGACTCAGGGATGGTCAAATGGATGACAAGTATTTTGCAGATGAAAGTTTTGCTTGCAGACCTCTTGAACACATAACGACATAACAGATGGCTTGGTGATAAACGACTCAAAGTTAATCCCCGGAACCCGGCTAAAGACTTTCAAAGTGGTTTGATCAACTGTGAGGTAAAGGATTTCCCAACCCAGGTGAATGAAAAGTGTCGTGTCCAAGAGTGGTAATAAAGTTTCTTCTGAGACAAAAGATAACAAACAGGCTCATTCTTCTCTCTTTTCCCCCACCATTTCTGGCAAGTACCTCTTTATTTTTTAACAAGCTTGAGGAGGATAACATATGCTTGATTATAAGCTCATCCTTCGGATGAGTCCAACCTAGTTTTGATTCGAACCCTAGGAAGGAGTGGTTCGTTCCTGTTTGTAATTGAACAGGTCCTTTACTGTGAAATGTTTAACGAGCCCAGTATAGGAGAAACTCGGTGTTTTTCAATTTTAGAGAGTCTGAAAAACTTAAGAAGACTCCAAGTTGAACTTTTTCGTAAATTTGTGTCCCTCAAGCCCGAAAAAGTATAAAATAATACCTGGGGGAACCGCTTGATCTTGCGACCAAGGAGTACTTTCATTATTAGTGCCAATGACTTGAAATGTAAAAAGCGATCAAGGACACGTCGTTTTATTTCCAGTATCGAGTTTGAAACGACAAAAACCCGGCAATCTTTTCCTGATTTTACGGTCAGAAAAGGGCTATAAGGGGACCGTCTTTTAATTCCGTTTTAACGAGTGTAAAAGAAACGCTCGGCAATCTTTTCATGTTTTAGGAGTCAGAAAAGAGCTTAAAAGATGACTCTGAGGTTTCACTTTTTCGTAAGTTTTAGTGAGTTTGAAAAAGGGATAAAAATGTACTCATATGGCCGACTTTCAGTTTGATTTACGAGTATCTGTCACGCCCCCAATATTTTTTTTGTTAATTGGGCGGCGCGCGGCACCACCGAGCGCTCACTTTTCCCAAGTGCGCGCCTATGGACTACGCCTTACAACCATTAATACATTTACTTACAACACTTCTATTACGTAATCACATTAATCTTTGTCAACATATATAATCTTTCACTATCGATTATAATAACCATACCATGTTATTCATAATCATCACATATAAATAAACCGCATCAACAAAGATAACACATGAAATGCACGGGAGGGGCAACTCCCCAAGAGTTCGCCCGACCTTTCATTTATAAACTGTTTTAATTAATATACAATCAACCGTGTGTTGTCGGGCAAGATCCACGACCAACACAAATTGTATTACAACAGATATCTTAACATACACAATTCCGTCCTGAACGCATGTCCAACCGGTTACTCATGCGTTCATACAGTTCGGCTCCAACTGTGTGTAATCTGCCTAGCTGCATAAGATCCCGTCCCTTTTCAGATGTCTGGCCACATACCCCTGTGCACGTCCACGATCTTCGATAATCTACTTAGTCAAGTCAACAAAACCCGACAGTCCACTGCCGCATACAATTCTCTGCACTTCAGCCGAGATTGGTACCCACGCGGGTCTCCCCAACCGCTCTTCGCTTCTGCACAGTTATATGGCTGAGCTACCGCCCGGATATTGAGACCATACCACGTATCAACCAAGATCACAAATCCTGCAATCCCTAGCGTCTTACTAGCTCATAAGCCCCTTTTGCTAGCTTTCGCTTTACAATGTAGGGCCCATGCCACATGGGAGCGAATTTTCCAGCACCTAGCTTATCGTTAGCTTGATCGTATAATAGTACTAGGTATCCTTCCGAAAAACTTCGAGGGGTTACATTTCTATCATACTGAGCTTTCATTCATTTCGCGTGAGTCTCGATTGCCAATGTAGCGTCACGTCGAGTCTCATCTAATTTAGCCAAGTACAATAAACGTTTCTCCTCTTCGGAAGTAGCTGGAAGTAATTCGACAGCCATTTGAAGTGATGGGATTTCGCATTCAATGGGTAACACAGCTTCTAAGCCATAAACTAGCTGGAAAGGAGTGAACCCAATTACTTGTGATGAGGTACTCCTGTCACGCCCCCAATATTTTTTTTCTCTAATTGGGCGGTGCGCGGCACCACCGAACGCCCAATCTACCGACCGTACGTTTATGGACTACGCCTCACACATAAACTTAACTTATAATTATTATCACGTGCATTTAAACATTAACATAAATATTCAACATAACACAATGCCACAATAATAAAATCTACACAACCAAATTATGGGAGGGGCAACTCCCCAAGAGTCTGCCCAACCAACTTTGTATTATAACCAATTCACAAGAATACAATCCGTGCGCCGGTCTAAAGTCTCGGCCGCACCCTTTGACAAAATTACAATGGACGTCGGGCAAAGTCCCGACCGTCGTTTCTCCAAATTACAACTCGGGCAAACGCCCGTTTGCTGCTACACTATCGTTTGCCGCTGCACGGCCGTTCGCCGCTGCACGCTTGTTCACCGCCGCACAACCGGTTACTACCGCACGACCAGTTACTGCTGCCCAGCCGTTCACTGCTGCCCGACCGGTTACTGCCACACGACGCGGCCGAGTTGGTCCGCCCGACCACAGACTCGCCGGTCCGTTTAGCCTTACCCACTGCGCCCGCAACCACACTCGAGTTGGCTTCACCGCCCAACTCGTTGCTAGTTCGGTCCTGCACGAAACTTCACCCGGTTCCGCCCGTTCTGCCCACGGCAGACCTCACCCGAACCACCGTTTCGCTGTACCAATGTATAACAGGTCGCCCGCCTGTTGTGTTTGACCTGCGGCCGAGTTGGCTCACCCGAGCTCGCAACTCGCCGCCTGGCTGTATTATGGTGTCCGCCTCTGCACGCCGAATTCACCCGAGTCCCACCTCTTACCCGATCTGCACACATCAACGTGCCACCCGAACCAAGAAGCTGTTACCAAGTTCCGCCTCCCTGTTTACTCAGCTCGGACGTTTGCTCTGGTGGCTAAAACAGTCCTCACGTTTCAATACTGCTCGGCCTCCCTTGACAACCCAACCTGCGTTCCACTTAGATCTCGCACTACAAGAGAGTGCGCATAACTCTTTCTGTCTTTGCGTATAGAGAGAACGCTCAGACTTCTTCGTTGCCTTCCATCGTCACAATGAGCTCGCCTTTATAGTCTCCCCTTGCTCCTCTAGGGGCTTCCATAACTTCGGCCGACGCCCATGCTTTCGTTTTACGAAACCCCGAATTTTCTTGATGGGCGGGTCGGCCCTTGCTTTAAGGCAAGGCCGACCACGCCTTATAAAACTTCGGTCCATTTACTTCTTAACTTTCGTGCCTTTGTCTTGCTGCCCGCGCCCTTGTGCCGACCTCCGCCCAGCTCGCCCGTTTCTACTTCGTCAGCTCGTGTTCGTCCACCCGCGTTCACCTGCCAACTTGTATCTACTCGCCCGCGGTCGTCTCGTCACTTGCGCCTGGGGCCGGGTTCGCCCTTGGGTCGCCCGCCCGTTTGGTGCAGGGCGCCC
The DNA here is from genome assembly GCA_031772625.1 of Pinus tabuliformis. Taxonomy (NCBI): domain Eukaryota; kingdom Viridiplantae; phylum Streptophyta; class Pinopsida; order Pinales; family Pinaceae; genus Pinus; species Pinus tabuliformis. The sequence goes on from CM062816.1 coordinate 999,780,666, forward strand.
TCGGGTCGACCCGCCGATTCTCCAACCGGCTCGTCGTTTACCTCCGCACGTCGCGCCCAGCTCGTGCCTGTGTCAGTTCGCCCGGCGGGTGGGCGCTCCCTTGTCCAACTCGTCGTCTTACTTCCGTTTGTGTCTGCCCGGCGGGCGGGCGCACCTTCGCCCGGCTCGCCGCCCAACCATCGCAGCGCGCTTCTGCCCAGCTCGCCTCTTAACCCGTGTGCGTTCGCCCGGCGGGTGGGCGCGCTCCTGCCCAGCTCGCCCGCCACCCGACTCCCGTGTGCGTCCGCCCGAAGGGTGGGCGCGCCTCTGCCCGGCTCGCCACCCGATTACGTTATGTTTGTCCATCCGCCCGGTCACCGTGCACGGTTACCCGCCCGGTTCACCCGCGCGCCATTCCACCTCCGTGTCAACCGTCGTGCACGCCCTGCCCAAGACGCTAGGGCGTCACATTCTCCTCCACCCGAAGACGTTGTCGACCCGACAACTCATCCGCGGCCAAGTTTTGTTCACCCCGATGTAGGCTTCCTCCTACCCAGAGTCTGCTTCCACTATGTCGTTCAGTCTCATGCCCAGATCTATGGGAACCCTTCCCATTTCCTGCTGCACGTTCTTCCTCCTGCTCAATCTCCAAGTGAGGGCTCATTGCCTTGAACAGTCAACAATGAGCCCACCTCCTCTTATCCATTAAGAGGATGCATGGGGAGAACCTGGAGGTTCTCCTTTATCAACCAGTTCCATCTCAATGTCCGGTTCCTCACTTCTCGTTTGGTCTTTTCGTGACTCCCGATCTCCTTCTTGGATCTTCGGCACTTCCAGTACTTCCCCGCTATTGTCTTTCACTTCCTCCAGCTCTCTGAGTGTGTTTGAACAATTCTCGGAGAGTACTTCAACAGCCAAGGGCTGTTCCCCAAGCTTTGCCTTCTTAATAAGCAACCGCTTGTCTTCCTTAGAGTCGTCCTTCATCATGTCAATAGTTGGAACACCAATAGGTGTGTCTCCCTGACCATCGTAGATGAAGAGTTTCTTCAGGTGTGGTGCAACTACGACCTCGTATTGCTTTAGGAACTCCATCCCCAATACGGCCTCATAGTCGTCGATCTTTACTATGGTGAAGTCTACTTTTCCTGTCCACTCACCAAGAGTGATTATCACTCCTTCGGCCATACCGAAAACATCTGCCGGAGGGGAATTGACTGTCTTTACTTGCGCCTTCATGGGCACAACCTGCAGTCCCAGTTTCCTCGCCGTCCTTCGACTCATGAAATTGTGCGAAGCTCCGCTATCAATCATAGCGGAAATGTCTGTCATACCGAGCCTTGCCTGCGCGTATAACAGCCCCCGTTTTGCTGTATCTGTCTCCTTGCTGTCTACTTCGATCTCTACCTTGGAGGTGGCGTCCAAATCCACTTCGTTTGCAGCTTCATCATGAAGTTCTTCTGCAGAGGAGACTTCTATAATCAGATTTTCTTTAACTCTCGAAACCCCTTCTTCGAGCTTTTCTTTACGTTTTTCCTCGAGCCTTACTTCCTCCTTTAAGGTCTCGAGTCGTTTTTCGAGGATTAAGCAATCCTTTCTCCTCTTGTTCATTTCGTGCCTCAGCCTTAGCTCTTTAAGCTCTGTTTCTATCAAGAGCCCTTCTTTTGTAAGTCTGTTGGCCTCGTCCACATTCAAGTCCGAAGCCCCCTTTTTCACTAACGTCCGGAGAGCGCGCTTTGTTGCTGCCAGCTTCCTGCCGCAGTCCATGTACTCCCGTCGCAGCTCGTCATTCTCTTCAAGAATTCTTTTTTCAAGTTCTTCCAAGGTTTCGCAACCCAGTAATTCCAGGATAGACATCTTCCCGAGTTACTTGCCTTTAGAACATGCAGATTCACCTTCAATTTCTTTTAACCAAGACAACCCTGTCTAAGTTAAAATCTCGAACCAGCTCGCTGACCGAGCTCTGATACCACCTGTCACGCCCCCAATCTTTTTTTTCTCTAATTGGGCGGTGCGCGGCACCACCGAACGCCCAATCTACCGACCGTACGTTTATGGACTACGCCTCACACATAAACTTAACTTATAATTATTATCACGTGCATTTAAACATTAACATAAATATTCAACATAACACAATGCCACAATAATAAAATCTACACAACCAAATTGTGGGAGGGGCAACTCCCCAAGAGTCTACCCAACCAACTTTGTATTATAACCAATTCACAAGAATACAATCCGTGCGCCGGTCTAAAGTCTCGGCCGCACCCTTTGACAGAATTACAATGGACGTCGGGCAAAGTCCCGACTGTCGTTCCAAATTACAACTCGGGCAAACGCCCGTTTGCTGCTACACTATCATTTGTCGCTGCACGGCCGTTCGCCGCTGCACGCTTGTTCACTGCCGCACAACCGGTTACTACCGCACGACCAGTTACTGCTGCCCAGCCGTTCACTGCTGCCCGACCGGTTACTGCCACACGACGCGGCCGAGTTGGTCCGCCCGACCACAGACTCGCCGGTCCATTTAGCCTTACCCACTGCGCCCGCAACCACACTCGAGTTGGCTTCACCGCCCAACTCGTTGCTAGTTCGGTCCTGCACGAAACTTCACCCGGTTCCGCCCGTTCTGCCCACGGCAGACCTCACCCGAACCACCGTTTCGCTGTACCAATGTATAACAGGCCGCCCGCCTGTTGTGTTTGGCCTGCGGCCGAGTTGGCTCACCCGAGCTCGCAACTCGCCGCCTGGCTGTATTATGGTGTCCGCCTCTGCACGCCGAATTCACCCGAGGTGACTCGCCCGAGTCCCACCTCTTACCCGATCTGCGCACATCAACGTGCCACCCGAACCAAGAAGCTGTTACCAAGTTCCGCCTCCCTGTTTACTCAGCTCGGACGTTTGCTCTGGTGGCTAAAACAGTCCTCACGTTTCAATACTGCTCGGCCTCCCTTGACAACCCAACCTGCGTTCCACTTAGATCTCGCACTACAAGAGAGTGCGCATAACTCTTTCTGTCTTTGCGTATAGAGAGAACGCTCAGACTTCTTCGTTGCCTTCCATCGTCACAATGAGCTCGCCTTTATAGTCTCCCCTTGCTCCTCTAGGGGCTTCCATAACTTCGGCCGACGCCCATGCTTTCGTTTTACGAAACCCCGAATTTTCTTGATGGGCGGGTCGGCCCTTGCTTTAAGGCAAGGCCGACCACGCCTTATAAAACTTCGGTCCATTTACTTCTTAACTTTCGTGCCTTTGTCTTGCTGCCCGCGCCCTTGTGCCGACCTCCGCCCAGCTCGCCCGTTTCTACTTCGTCAGCTCGTGTTCATCCACCCGCGTTCACCTGCCAACTTGTATCTACTCGCCCGCGGTCGTCTCGTCACTTGCGCCTGGGGCCGGGTTCGCCCTTGGGTCGCCCGCCCGTTTGGTGCGGGGCGCCCTCGGGTCGACCCGCCGATTCTCCAACCGGCTCGTCGTTTACCTCCGCACGTCGCGCCCAGCTCGTGCCTGTGTCAGTTCGCCCGGCGGGTGGGCGCTCCCTTGCCCAACTCGTCGTCTTACTTCCGTTTGTGTCTGCCCGGCGGGCGGGCGCGCCTTCGCCCGGCTCGCCGCCCGACCTCCACGCGTTTCGTTCACCCGGTGGGCGCGCCTTTGCCCGGCTCGCCGCCCAACCATCACGGCGCGCTTCTGCCCAGCTCGCCTCTTAACCCGTGTGCGTTCGCCCGGCGGGTGGGCGCGCTCCTGCCCAGCTCGCCCGCCACCCGACTCCCGTGTGCGTCCGCCCGAAGGGTGGGCGCGCCTCTGCCCGGCTCGCCACCCGATTACGTTATGTTTGTCCATCCGCCCGGTCACCGTGCATGGTTACCTGCCCGGTTCACCCGCACGCCATTCCACCTCTGTGTCGTCCATCGTACGCCCTCGGGGCTCGGGCAGGCGTGCACGATGGGCGGGCGCCCTCGTGCACGACGGAGAGCGCGTTTTGACACGAGCGGGCGGACAAATTGGACGACGGTCGGGTGGCGAGCTGGGTAAAGGCGCGCCCACCCACCGGGCAGACGCACACGGGAGTCGGGTGGAAGGCGAGCTGGGCAGAAGCGCGCCCACCCACCGGGCGAATGCACACGAACAAAATGGCGAGCTGGGCAGGAGCGCGCCGGGCAAACACACACGACGGTTGGGCGGCGAGCCGGGCGAAGGCGCGCCCACCCGCCGGGCAGCAGTAAACGGAGCAGAGGTATGGTTACCAAAGCTGCGGGCAAGCAGCGTGGTTCGTCACCAAGGCGGACAGACACGAAGATTGAACGCAGGTTGGGTTGTCAAGTGAGGCCGAGCAGATTGAACCGTGAGAACTGTTGACCATCAGCTAGTGAACGTTCGAACGTAGTAAACAGGGAGGCGGATCTTGGTTGCAGCAACTTGGTTCGGGTGGCACGTCAAAAGTGCACAGGTTGAGGGAGAGCTCGGGCAAGCTACCTCGGGTGATAACTGTGCACGAAGACGGAACCAGCAGTACGACATTGGAGACACATTGGCCGGATGTGGCCAAGTGTCGAACGAAATGAAGAAAGCATCATACGAGGCTTATGCACATGTAATGGAACAGCCATTAAAATGTGAAGAAGAACGTATGTAAATGCATATGTGGAGCTTATGCGAATAAGCGGAACATATGAATAATAACCATTTATATACGGGGCTGATATTTGTGATGGGATGGCCATTAAAATAAGGAAGACGTATATAATGGAGAAAAAGGTGAAATGGGTGAAAAGGAATAAAATATATTATATACGGGGCTTATATGATATAATGGGGCAGCCGTTATATTATGGAAGGAAGTGCGTATATAGTTGAAGGATAAAACAAAATAGTCACTTTACACCCAAGTGCATGACACATGGCAGCAAGGGTGGGCGTAAATGATAAAGCATGGGATAACCGACATACTTTATGGAGATAACGTATGGAGGTTTACTTAAAATAATGGAAATTAAAATGATATGTGAAGCTTTATGGTAAAAAGGGAGGTCGGCTTAAGGCGGTGAAGCCCTTTTCACGCATAAGGGGAAAGTATATATATGAGCGGATGAGAGCTCATTTGAGGACATCGAACATTCGCTCAATATCTCTCCTTCGTCTGAGAACAGGAGTGCGAATAAGGTTCGAAAATGCGCATGTCTCATGCGTATTGAATCAAAGGAGTTTCGCATAATCGGAGGTCTGTTATACGAAGTGGAGGCACGGTTGAGGTTTCGGTGGAGGACAGCGGTTTGGGTATGAGATTTCGCAGGTCGGGTGAATGTTTGGGCATGCTCGGACCGCAGTGGAATAGACATACATAACAGGTTGGAATTATTGACAAGTGGAGTTCGAATGGTGGCTGCAGAAGTATGATCGCGTGGATTGTATGAACGTTTGGTGTTCTCGGCCAATCACGCAGAAATATACGCATGCAGAGAATTGTTCTGACTGGTTGACTTGCGCAGATCTGTTGGTGGTCTGTCACGTGGCAGGACGTGGACTACGTCGTCACGGGAGCAGTAATCTACAGAATAGCGCAAACGTTGTGGTCTCGGTTGACAAACAGAACTCGGGCAGTGACTGTACATACGTTGGTTTATGAAAGCGTGGAACGCTTGGATTAAACAACGTAGAATTTGCAGACGGTTGTCGGGTTCCGGTTATTGGTTGGGCGCATGGCTTGTTCTGACAGGTGGACGAAGATCTGCAATAGTATGCAGATTCATTTGTAGATCGTCACGTGGATAGCAGGCTACGGCGTAACACAGGTTTATAACTTCGGTTGTAAACTAGTTTTGGGACAGTCATATATACAGTCCGGTGCAGAATGTTGTAAGGGTCTCAGAGAGTACGCGCTTACATAAAAGACTGCGGATCTGTATTGTTATTCAGGCCTCTTGTGCCACGTTGTATGGATTATGAGTATGGCCGTATGTTAGCCGGCATACACATGTAATTGTATTACTGAAAGGAAGTTCTGTAATATAATAATTTAGGGTGAACTCGGTTGGAGTTACCCGCCCGACATATGTGTTCTTATTGCTGTTTAAAGTTTATGATAATGGTTTATGTATTCATGTTGAAACACATTGGGTTATGAGTATAAAGACTAAGATTTATATGGTTATGGTATAATCAGTAATGTCATGTTATCAGTTTGAAGGAAGAGTTAAATTGGTAAACATATGGTTGTTTCGGTTAAAGGCGTAGTCCATAGGCGCGCACTTGGTAAAAGTGAGCGCTCGGTGGTGCCGCGCGCCGTCCAAATTAACAAAAAAAATATAGGGGGCGTGACAGAAACAAATCCTCCTCTACTTGAGTCGAGAGATTGACTGGATCTCATAAATGTTAAGTGTTTAGGTTAGTTATTTCAGTTTTTTTCATTATTTTCTTAGTTTTAGGTCGAGTCTTTCAAATGATCTCGTAACTCAACCTTCATTTCATCCAACTGGTTGAATGAAATGAAGGTGGGGGGCATGCGCTCTAGCAATTACGCTTAGGGGGCATCAAGCACAATTTTCTCTCTGTTTCAAGCTTGTGTAAAAATGAAACTACTTTGAAGCATAGTTTTTCCCTGTTTCAAGCTTTTGTAAAAATGAAACCTATTTCGAGTCAATTTCAGTTATTTTCAAAACTCGTTAAACTCATGAAAATGCCGAGTTCTTTCCGTCTTTTCCTACTCGTAAATCAAATTGAAAGTCGGCCATATGAGTACATTTTTATCCCTTTTTCAAACTCACTAAAACTTACGAAAAAGTGAAACCTCAGAGTCATCTTTTAAGCTCTTTTCTGACTCCTAAAACATGAAAAGATTGCCGAGCGTTTCTTTTACACTCGTTAAAACGGAATTAAAAGACGGTCCCCTTATAGCCCTTTTCTGACCGTAAAATCAGGAAAAGATTGCCGGGTTTTTGTCGTTTCAAACTCGATACTGGAAATAAAACGACGTGTCCTTGATCGATTCCGACGGTCGGATTTTCCGCAGCGACCACGGGAAGTTTCTTGTCAAAAGCTCCTTTTTCAGCCTCAACAGTCAAACGGTAAAAATGACATGGTAAAAGGTCTTTTCATAGGTTTTTTGGATGAATTAGTTCATTTTTTACCATGAAAAGATATTTTTCGATGTATTTTTGCCTATTTTAAACAGGTATGAGTAATGTGTTGCTTTTGTGCAGGACAAAGGGATTTCGAGGGAAATTGTCATTTTTCACAAACAAAAATATCAGAGTCATCTTTTAAGCCCTTTTCTGACTCCTAAAACATGAAAAGATCGCCGAGCGTTTCTTTTACACTCGTTAAAACGGAATTAAAAGACGGTCCCCTTTTAGCTCTTTTCTGACCGCAAAATCAGGAAAAGATTGCCGGGTTTTTGTCGTTTCAAACTCGATAAGGAAATAAAACGACGTGTCCTTGATCACTTTTTACTTTTCAGGTCAACGACACTATTATGAAAGTACTCCTTGGTCGCAAGATCAAGCGGTTCCCCCAGGTATTATTTTATACTTTTTCGGGCTTGAGGGACACAAATATACGAAAAAGTTCAACGTGGAGTCTCCTTTTGTTTTTCAGACTCTCTAAAATTGAAAAACGCCGAGTTTCTCCTATACTGGGCTCGTTAAAACTTTTACAGTAGAGGACCTGTTCAATTACAAACAGGAACGAACCACTCCTTCCTAGGGTTCGAATTTAAACTAGGTTGGACTCGTCCGAAGGATGAGCTTATAATCAAGCATATGTTATCCTCCTCAAGCTTGTTAAAAATAAAGAGATACTTGCCAGAAATGGTTGGGGAAAAGAGAGAAGAATGAACCTGTTTGTTACCTTTTGTCTCAAAAGAAACTTTATTACCGCTCTTGAACACGACACTTTTTTCATTCACCTGGGTTGGGAAATCTTTTACCTCACAGTTGATCAAACCACTTTGAAAGTCTTTAACCGGGTTCCGGGGATTAACTTTGAGTTATTCGTCACCAAGCCATCTGTCGTGTCGTTATGTGTTCAAGAGGTCTGCGAGCAAAACTTTCATCTGCAAAATACTTGTCATCCATTTGACCATCCCTGAGTCAGTCCTTACAGCAACATTTCTTCAACTTGAACAATGATTTCGTGTTGCGGGCTTGCCTGCAACGGGTCACTTTCTATCGACATCGACACATTATCTAGAAAGATGACTTAGGAATCGACAGTACCTTGAAGTCTGCATGCATCAATGGCAGGTTTCTCGCCTTTGACGTCAGTTTGCATCATTGACTTTCGATCAAAGGATTCTGTGAAGTGTTCGACATCAAAACATCTATTCACATTTCACGGGTTGTGCTTGGTACTTTGAGAACCATTGACATTACTGGTGGTCTCTCTCACGCTTGTTAACAGTTTACATCATCGACTGGTAATCAAGTGGTTTCTAACATGTTCGACATCAAATCATTTAATCACATGGCTAGAATCGTACCAATTCGGGAAGTAGAAGTGAAGACCCTGGATCTAGTTTCTACCATCCAGCCTGCGAGGAGTTTTGTATTCATTATCTATGTAGACTAATCATAAACAGATGGCTGCGTCCATACTGTGTCTACAAAAGTCTATAAACATGATGTACTGCAAGATCATTCCTGTATCAGAGTAGTTAGTCCATTAGTTAAAGTTTTGAATCTGAGTATGGGAATGCCTACCTCAGTGATGATATAATCTTATACATGTATTTTGTGTTGAAAATTGCAGGTTCCAACCAGGTCATCCACAAGACAATCCTTGAAATGATAAAGCGCTTCACCCTTCCTAGAATTACAAAACCCTAATCTATTCCAGGCTTCGCACTTTAGGGGGCAATCTGTTACACTAAAAAATGTCACCATGACTACTTACAGTTAGTATGGCTCAATCAATAGTCATGCTACCCTCTTAGGCAAGTCTTATGCCTCTGCTATCCATCTCAAACTCAAAGAAGAGAGAAAGTCTTGTAAAAAATGTGTTTATCTCTGGGGTCGCAGGTTCTCTCTAGCCTTACCTGCGGGGACGCTCACAATGTTCACAAAGACTGCGTCCTTGGACGCTCTGTATGTTAAGGGATAGGTGCGTCCTTCTGTAAAAGGTAAAATGCGCAAGTTTCATCTTAAAAAAGTTACTTGTGGTTACTTCTAGAACTTTCTAGAGGTCGGTTTGATGAAATGGATGCGCCTCCAGTTGGTTCATGTATCCCTATTAAGGAGGAACTTATCCCATCAATAAGGGAGCTATCCCACCCAAAGAGGGGGATTATCCCATTGATGGTGGACCTGAATAACCTCTTTACAGCACTATAAATAAAGGCATTGAGCCAGAGGGAGGAGAGGTTGAAAGCTATACATTTCTAAGGGTAAATGCTGCAGGAATTAGGACTCCCATTTAGAAGCTTGTGAGGAGAGATTGCCATCTTTGCTTGTTCTATTTGGAAGTGGGTGAGCTTTGTCAAAGTAGAGGAAGACTCTTGTGGACCCTGGAAGGAGCTTGCACAACACCAAGGCTCAGGTTGTAATGGTTCCTTTTGATTACCTTTAATGCAAATTGGTCCATTCTTCTCAATAACTTGTTGTTTATGGGTTATTTCATGTACTCCTTGGTCTATATGTTGAATATGCTTTGTTTTATGTTATAATCAGGTGTTATTTAATTGTTTGACTGTTGGTGATTGCAGGTTTTGGAGAAAAGGAGGAGCTCATCCAGATCAACAAAGCTTGGACTTCTACAACAGCGTTTGGACAAAGGTAAGAACGAAACACTTGATTTCTCATATCATAATGCATGTTTAGAGAAGGATAGCTCCAGTTTGTTTTGATTGTCATTAGAATGTCTTAGACTTCTAGGAAGGTCGGTTGTGTCCGCACTCTTGACTGATTCCGTGTGACACTGTTGTGGGGAAAAGTATCCGACTCGGATGACCCTATCCCTACTCTAAGGGTGACAGTCCTTAGCAACAACTGAAAGTAAAGCTTTGATATTTTCCTTTATGAAAGTACAGAGAAGGAAGAAAAGATTGACCAACCGATATCCTTCGCTTTTGTCGATCCTATCCTCTCTCTTTGTCTCTTGTTCCCAGCTCCTTGCTCCCTTTGCTGGCCCAGCTACACAAAGATCCTGCACAAACAAGAGAAGGAAAACTACAAGAAACATGTACTCATAACTGATGCATGGATTAGAGTGAATCAGATATACAAGTAAATACAATACATCAATGCAATACAAGTATATAGGAGAACATTCAAAGCTTTATTGATAGAAGTAAAAGGGTTCTGAGAAGGTTACAACCATCAATGGCTCCAATCCAGCAGCACCTCCCCAGCAGCAAGAAACCTCCTCTTCACCTCTATAAAAGCAATCACCCAATAGCTCTAACTGTAAACCAACAGCACTTCCTTGCTTTGCACAAAATTCCAACCTCCTTAGACCTCATAGAAGAGTTCTATATATAGGATAGAAGAAGAAAGGATGAGTCAGCTTGAGACTGACATAAAGCTGCCTTGTGTCCTTTCCCTCTTCAGTTAATCTTCAGTTCTTAAGTCCACTTGGAGATCCTTGCTTACACATGGAGATCAAGTACCTCTTACTCATCACAGGGCGAATTCCTTGAACCAAGTGTCAGTTTGGAAGCTTCCTGGGCAGTTGACACCTTGCAGAATGACTGTGCCACTTGGCCAATCTCGCCCAGCGCAGGTAGCCTTCATTAGATTTGACTTTCAGCGCAGGTACAAGGAGGAGCAGTTGCATTCCAGCGCAGATGCTCAGTGGAGCAGCTGACATGATCCAAAAATAGCCTGTTTTTGAGTGTTTTCAGGTGGAGAACTGATGGGAAGTGCTGTGGTTTGCTGACCTTGTTCTTCTAGGGGTAAGAACAACATGTTTAGGGACTGAGGATCCCTGTAATTATCGACATTTCATGCTCCGTGCTGCAAGGCACAAAAATGTCTATAACAGTTGCCCCCTAAAGTATGAGGCCGTTTATCGGGTGAAATGCTTTATCCAGAGGGTCCGAAGTTCATTCAAGTGCTGAGAGGTGCCCTGTAATACAATACAATACAATACATTATTTTTCATTCTGTTTTCATGATCTAGCTGAGGCAGGCATTCCCATGCTCAGCTTTATAAATACATTTTGGTACATAGAACAGACGATCGTCTGATGGTAGACTGATAATTTTCTGCTGAAATTATCATCCTTTGAGTAGGATGATCATCTGCTGCAATGATGTACATGACAAATGCTTTTATATTTCCTGAATATGTATCGCAGCCCGGATGGATGAAACTAGATCCGGGGTCTTCAAACTCGTTCGATCTTCACTCTAAGTACAAGTCGATCCATGTGAGAATTTCGCTGAAATCGAACATGGAAAGACATCGCTTGATTACCGGTCAATGATGAAAACTGTTAACAAGCGCGAGAGGAATCACCGATAATGATAATGACCCTCAAGGTACTGCAGTACAATTCACGTGGCGTGAATAAAGGACTTGGCGTCGAACGCCACGCAAAATCTCCTGGTCGAAGGTCATTGATGTATACCTGTCGCCGAAAGTGAGAAACTTGCCATTGAGGCATGCAAGCTTCAAAGTACTGATGGGGGTGTTCCTAGATCAACTTCTTGGATAATGAGCTGAAGTCGACAAGAAGCGATCCGTCAAAGGAGGGCCTTAATGAATCCCACATCAATGACACGGAACGGAGCTAATGATTTTAGTGGAGGTGAAAACAAACTGTGACATATGATTCAGGGTGGCGATCATGAATGGATGAAGGATAATGTATGGTAGTGGATGGGACACGGTTGACACTTTCAGAATGACCTCTCTTGAACATATAACGACACTGATGCGATGGATCGGTAGCATTACCCCAAAAGTGGACGGTTTGGCGAAGACCATGGTGATGAGACCGGTGAATGAAACAACCCAACCCGATGTAGTACGGAGGAAAAGTGTCATGTTCAAGAGCGACTTGCTACCATTAAACTTTGATGTTCTCCCAATTTTTCCCCAGTCATTTCTGACCAGTACCTCTTTATTTTTGTCAAGCTTGAGGAGGATAACATATGCTTGTTCTATAACCTGCCCTTCGGGCAAGCCCATCGCTATGATTTAACGAGCTTAGCGATAGGGAAACTCGTTCTCGTCTAAAGACAAGTTTGTCGCTATTTAATCATTTTAACGAGTCTAACGACAAGGAAAACTCGGTCCTTTTCATTTTTAGAGAGTCTGAAAAGGTACATAAAGTCAACTCCAGAATTCCTTTTTCGTCATCTAATCCCTTAAGTCCGAAAAAGTATAAAACAATACAGAAGGGATGAATTTTCGATTGCTTTAACGAGCCGAACAAAACAAGCGCTCGATCTTTTTGTGCAATAGTCCCTCAGGTCCAAAAAGATTAAAATCTAGAGGAGGGATAGCGTTCCGGTTGTTTAACGAGCTGGAAGGCCAAAACTCGGCAAACTTTTCATATTTTACGAGCCAGTGAAAAGAGCTCAAAGAAGACTCGTCTTTTGAGGAACGAGTGATAAACAGGGATAGCAACTGATTCCAGGTACAGGTTGGAATTTTCCAATCACGGCAGTGTCACAAGGATGGCTAGGTGAAATCACTCTTCGCAGATGTTTCTCAAAAGAGGTAAACACACAAATGGAGGTGAATGATCGGCCAAATGAACAGTGGAGGTGACGGTGCACAAACACGACCAAGGCTTTTATGGCTGATGGATTTACGATCTCAAAAGGTTATTTACCGGGATAGGTTCTTTTTTTAGATAAAAATGAGCTTAAACTCTGGAGGGAACATTGATCACTGCTTTTCTATTTTTTAACGAGCATAAATTCCGCGGTAAAACTGCTCGAATCTTGCGTTTATTTTTTAACGAGCATGAACTATGTGCTAAAACTGCTCGATGATAAGTTTGCATGCCCCCAGCATAATAATGAAAATCGAGGTGCATGCCCCCCAAGCTTCATTGCATTCAACTCGGTGGTTGGAATGAAGGTTTACCTTTGAGATTTGGAAAGGGGATTTGTTTCATTTTTTAACGAGGTTGACATGAGATAGGAACTATCCTCGAAGCCCACTGTATTTACAGTATTTCTATTAGGGCGATGATCCATGCTGACAAAATGTTTAGGAATCTTCCGAATCCATTAGATATAGAAGATTTCATATTGTAGGTTTCCACTGTGGCCACCTCCGCCAGATTACTTGCAGGCGGTAGGGAAAAAGTACCCATTAAGGCAGGGTCTTTTAGGAGACCTACTCCAATATTTTGAAGCGAATGATCGCTTCCATGTGTCATTGGAATGCTTCCCGTAACTTGTGAACTGTCGGGGAGGAAAGTTTGTTGGTCGACGACTGTAATCCCTCCTTGAAAGGGAAATGCAATCTTCCTGAAGTAGGTCGACACAACTGCGGCCATGGCATATATCCAGGGCCTTCCTAGTAGGATGTTGTAATCGAGGTTTCCATCAATTACTTCAACATCGACTTCTACTGTTTTGCCCCCCAGTTCAACTTGCAAGTTACCTAAAATCCCGTAGGGAGTGTATGATCGTCCATCAAATGCTTTTAAGGTCGTTGACGATTTCGACAAGGGTGGTGAGCCTAAATTTTTCCAGCAACTCATCGACATAAGACATGTAGATGCCCCCTCATCAATAATTGTTCGATGAACAGTTTTGTTGAGGGCTTTCACTTGAATAAGGAAAGCTAGTTGAGCTGGTAACTTAGGGTCATATCCTTTATGATCAAAGGCCACAAGATTGGAATCCATTGGGCCAATCCCACCTATTGCTGATAATAAAGTTTGCTCTTGGGAGGGGCAATTTTGCGGTACCTCAAGTGTCGACATAGCGGACGGCGATTGGGCCAGGTCCTCTATTATATTATAATTCTGTGCTATTTTGGCACGAGGATTAAATGTCGATTTGTGTACTACTCCCTTTGGCAACTTTACCATTGGTTCAGGAATGATGGGTGGCACAACTTTGGTCAAAGCTGTCGTCGAACTACTAGGTTGTTCATTAGCCTTGTTATTTGACAGCCATGGATTCCCGTAATCTTTATTCCTTGTCAAAGCATTATTCTGCTACTTTGAGGTAGACAACATAAGCACTTGGGATCGGGAAGCATTTTGATTAGCAACCAGATTTTGACCAGGATTAGGAAACGGATCAGTCAACACAGCTGAGGTTTTCGGACTCTTAAAGAATCTTTTAAGCTCAGCTTTACATGGACAATCTACTGTCCAATGATCCTCATCGCATATATGACACCCCGAAGGGGGTTTCCCTTTTCTCCCTTTCTTTTTCTTCTTGTCTCCTGGTTGCTTCAGTTGTTTGCCCTTGTCGTCCGACACGGCACTTACTTCCGAGGCAAGAAGTTCTTCATTTGCATTTTGATTCGAAGTCTTACGGGTTTTCTTAGACGAATCCCGTGTTGACTTTGCATTTGCAGTGCCAATCACACCATCGCCGGCATGAGAGTCACTATTTGATCCAGGAGGGGGAGGAATTGAAAATTCCGGTCTAGGGGCGTCAGGTATCTTGTCATAGAGCGTGCCAGACTGAGTATATACTAAGTCTAAATACTGGGCACGAGCAATAACTTGCTCCTCTGTTACGACGCCTCCCTTGGCCACATCTTCTGTTATAGCAGGAAGAAGCGACTTTATAAACCACTCAGCTAAAAGCTGATCTGGAACATAAGTCTTTACCATTCTGCGACGACGACGCCACTCATGTATATGATCTGATATATGTGTGGCCGTTGTCTGTTTGAAATTGGTTAAGATCTCAGTTCCAGTTTCGTACCTTATAGGTAACTGAAAGTGTGTTAAGAAAGTCGTGGCTAGGGAACTAAAATTGTCGAAAGAGGCTCTAGGTAATTCAATATACCATTTAGCCGCCGGACCAGTCAATGTCCTCTGGAAAAGGCGAAGCCTTATCGAATCATCATTCAAGGTATTCGACGAACACCACAGATGGAAAGTCATCACATGATTCGACGAGTCTTCGCCAGGATTTCCATTGAATTTAGGAATGTCCGAAGGAAGTTTGTGAGGAATCGCTGGCCACCAATGGGCATAGGCGATTGGATCATTCGTCAATCGATGTAAATCTGGTAATTCTAGAGTCGCCACGAATGGCAACTGCTGATTTAGGTTTGGCGAGGCGTACCCAGGATACGATGGAATCGCCTGAGCAGTAGGCCTTTGCATACCAGCATAATGCAACTGATGTTGATAGGACTGATATGGCTGGTGGGCTTGGCCACTGTAAAGTGGTTGATTTAACCCGTTCTGAATATAGGGTTGCCCACTATTTGCAAAGATCTGTCGCTCAGATCCCTGGTACCCCTGTTGAAACTGAGGTTGTTGGTATTGCATCATCCATGGCTGCGAAGCCATGTTTTGCTGTGCGATACTAACCGACGGACCAAGATGCGGGGTTATGGTTCCCGTTTGTATCTGTGTCGTCCCGGCAGTTGGCGATTGTGGTTGTGTTGCAGGGTCAAGGGGCTGTTGCATTACAACTTGGGGTTGACATACAACAGGCATCGATTGAACTTGCGACACGGTTACAATTGCTGGCGTCGTCGGGATGCTAGACATAGGTACACATTGTTGCATGGAATATACAACTCTCGGTTGTTGGGGCAACATAGGCACCCAACCACTCGTCGTAACTTCAGTCAAACCTGAATGCGGTTGAAAACTGCCGTATGGGTATCCTCCCGGAGGGGGAAGTGAAAGGGCATATTGCCCCCCATACGGTAACAATCCGGAGCTCAAGGGTATAGATTGCCTTTGAGGACTGGATGGTCCAAACTGATTTCCAAAGGGATCAATTTGTCTAGTTTCAACATAAGAATTACCGGATATTATACCGGAAGAACAAACTGGAACAGACCAAGTTGTCATAATAGTCCCTGGGTGGACTCCTTCTAGCTGTTGAGAGCTAGTCGGGACAGCTGGTATGCCGGCAAACATCGTCGGAGTGACAGCAGGAGCTTCTGCTGTCGCTGTGTCATTTGGCATAGTCCTAGATGTCGACGGTTGCTCAGACATTTTAAGTCTATCCAATAAACTGCCTAACGATTCTACAGGAACTTCCACTGGCGATGGACAAACTTCTGATGCAGAAGGAAAAAGAGTGATGCCTACTCCAAAATGAGTTGGAGTATTTGCTTGCTGGTCCTCTACGATTTCCTCTATTGCAATCAGACCAGGAGGAAGAGGAAGACCGTCAGGTCCGTAAAAGATTTCTGGTGCCGAAGAAGGGGTTGCTTCGACAGCGACAGTTGTTTGAGCAGCAAGACTCTGTGGACCGGTTTCAGATGGAACTGGTTCAGTTATGCAAGTACTTGTTCTCAGACTAGGATCAGTACAACTGTCCCTCTGTCGCTGTTGAACTTCTTCAATAGAGGCAGGGATTCCAGAAATATTAGGAGTGACCAGAATCTCAGATGTAGTTGGAACTGTTGTTCTAACTTTAATGGGAGATTTTGACCCGGTCAAGCGAGTTTGCTTCGTCCGTACTACTCTCGATTCCGGAGACAAAGACGGTTGACTCGCGAGTCTCCTCGAACGACGGAGTTCTAATTGACTTTCCTCCACGGTTGCGGATTACTCGATCAACTAAAATACAAAAAGGGGAATTATGTTTCCGTATTGAATGAATTTTATTAGACGCTTTTAGACACAACTTTGCTTTTTCATGTTTTAAGAGTCGAGAAAAAGCTAAAGATGACTCTAGTCGCCTTCGATGTATTAACGAGCCCGAAGTGACAAATGCTCGGTTGGACTTTTTCAGTTATAGAGTTTGAAAAAGGCCAAAAGAAACTGCTCTGGAGATCTAGGCAGAGGGTGTGCCAAACCTTTCGCGAAACCACAGAATACGTTTTACGGTACGGGTGGTCGATCTTCGTGAATGCTGTGTTCACTGCATCGCGATCAGTAGGGCGGCCGACACGGCTTCCTAAGGATAAAGGATAAATGCCTATAGGGGTCTCCCAATATACGCGACGGTACGCGGGAGCACAAGTCCGTATTAGTGCTATCGTCCCTCAGGAGGAATCACCCACCTTCGTAGAGATCGACAGTCACTACGTTTAACGACGCCGGAACACGTCTCTACCTAGACCTCTATTGTGAGCGTTATGTTACAAAGCGTTTTTAGATTCATTCAATATATTTTAAGTTGATCTTGTTTAGCAGTTTGTCTTTCAGGATCACCACGAGATGTATTGGTACAAATTCCTAAATGCAGCTAAAATGATAAGCAAGCTTTTCAATCTTTTTAGCTTTGAAAATCCTAACTACTGAGGGGAGAGAAAAACATTATCTTTCCACACAGAGCACAAAGCACAAACTAATGCACTTTCTCCTAGATCAATCACGCAAACTTATCAAAAAATGCAAATGCAAGATGCATGTATTTCTTTTCTTTTCCCTTAATGTTGATGTAGACAAAAAGGAAATTGTCGTATAATTTTCGAATTCGATTTGAAGCGTAAACAAACAAGTTTTGTCTAAAATGAAAAGATGCCTTACAGGTACTTGTTTCGACACTAACAATGTATGAATTCAAACCATAAGATGAAAAACAAACAAACTCGAACAGTTATGAACAGTAATAAAACTAGCTCTTAAGATCATAAAGACACTTTTACAGTTCAGGATCTAAGAGGCCACAGCTATACTGGTTCGCTTTTCACAATGGGAAACTGTAACTGAAACAAGAAATACTGAAAGAACAATCACAGTTTCATCACACAACTGAGGTGGAATAATGTCAAGGAAAGTTGGTTTACAGCAAGTACAATGACAAGCAATCAGCAGCAAAATAACAGTGAAAACAGGGCTCAGACACAATGGGAAACCTCAGGAAGACATAGCCTAACTGGATCAGCGCAGGCTCTGGTCTGTCAAATTGACTCTCAGCGCAGTTCCCGAAAGGAGTACCTGCGCTGGAATGCAGACTGCCTGTGGACAGCCTGCACTGAGACACGAGAGTTGCGTTTACAAGGATTTCCGGGTCATAAAAAGCTCAAAAATTCACTGTTTTTGCTGAAATAAAAAGCTATAGGTCAAGTACAAGCTAAGGGATGATCAAGAGGATGAAAAGCTATCACAAAGAGTACAAGAGTCTTTTGTAGATCAGCTCTTCAAATCATGAATCTGCTCAGAAAATGAGCAAGAGTAGCAGCCCCTCTACTTCGCTTTTGATATAGTCAAAAGCTTTTCGATTTGGTACTCTTTTGTTCAGGAAATGAATAGCAAAGATACTACAAACACCAACAAGATACTAGGCTCCCCAGTGGAGTCGCCAGTTTGTTGTGGGGAAAAGTATCCGACTCGGATGACCCTATCCCTACTCTAAGGGTGACAGTCCTTAGCAACAATTGAAAGTAAAGCTTTGATATTTTCCTTTATGAAAGTACAGAGAAGGAAGAAAAGATTGACCAACCGATATCCTTCGCTTTTGTCGATCCTATCCTCTCTCTTTGTGTCTTGTTCCCAGCTCCTTGCTCCCTTTGCCGGCCCAGCTACACAAAGATCCTGCACAAACAAGAGAAGGAAAACTACAAGAAACATGTACTCATAACTGATGCATGGATTAGAGTGAATCAGATATACAAGTAAATACAATACATCAATGCAATACAAGTATATAGGAGAACATTCAAAGCTTTATTGATAGAAGTAAAAGGGTTCTGAGAAGGTTACAACCATCAATGGCTCCAATCCAGCAGCACCTCCCCAGCAGCAAGAAACCTCCTCTTCACCTCTATAAAAGCAATCACCCAATAGCTCTAACTGTAAACCAACAGCACTTCCTTGCTTTGCACAAAATTCCAGCCTCCTTAGACCTCATAGAAGAGTTCTATATATAGGATAGAAGAAGAAAGGATGAGTCATCTTGAGACTGACATAAAGCTGCCTTGTGTCCTTTCCCTCTTCAGTTAATCTTCAGTTCTTAAGTCCACTTGGAGATCCTTGCTTACACATGGAGATCAAGTACCTCTTACTCATCACAGGGCGAATTCCTTGAACCAAGTGTCAGTTTGGAAGCTTCCTGGGCAGTTGACACCTTGCAGAATGACTGTGCCACTTGGCCAATCTCGCCCAGCGCAGGTAGCCTTCATTAGATTTGACTTTCAGCGCAGGTACAAGGAGGAGCAGTTGCATTCCAGCGCAGATGCTCAGTGGAGCAGTTGACATGATCCAAAAATAGCATGTTTTTGAGTGTTTTCAGGTGGAGAACTGATGGGAAGTGCTGTGGTTTGCTGACCTTGTTCTTCTAGGGGTAAGAACAACATGTTTAGGGACTGAGGATCCCTGTAATTATCGACATTTCATGCTCCGTGCTGCGAGGCACAAAAATGTCTATAACAGAAACCCCTCCAAGGGGGAAAACCTAGAAAGAACTTCTCTTCTTATAGAATCAATTCAAAAGAGACTTCCAAGACTCAAGATTGAAATCAAGACTATCACCAAGCACCAAGCCAACCCAACCAGAGGATCTTCTTCTCTAAGGAATAACAAACTAAAGTATCTTCAAAAACAAAGATAGACAATTTTTTCATTTTCCAAAATGGGTCTGAAATTCTTTCTTTATAACTTCATACTTGTAATATGTTCAAAAACCCTAGAAGAATCATGCACAAGAATGATAGAATAGAAGAAACATAGCATATGCTTTTGTTAGGTTTCTCCTTCCTTTGCTAGAACTTCTTCGCTTATCTTTTTATTTCTCTTATTGCAGATCGAATGCATGATGATGACATCAAATGCTCAAAGATCACTTCCTTGTATATCCTTCCAAGGGGCTCCATTAGCCCTCTCTAGGACGACTTCACATAGGCTAGCCGACTTGGTCTTGGGTTCTAAACATTTTGAAAATACAAAATATTTTTTCTCCTTTTGATACAAGTTCTCGACAAGTTCTCTTACAATAAGACAGTGACTCTTTAAATCATGTAAATCCTAGAAGCATTAAATGAATGCTTGGCCTAGTAACAAATGAATTGAGCATGAAACCCATGTTTTTGATCTTTACATCAGTTTCTTTCTTATATTGATAAGAACATAAAAATTACATCATGATATGAGTCAAGTGACAATTATGAAGACTGAAACTAGTTACATTCTCCAACGCTCCCTCTTAACTAGGGAGGTATTCATAATTGTCCAACAGATACAAGGACATTAATCACTTTGAAAAGTTCTTATAATAAGAGTCAGATTGGTAAGCCATCTTTAAGAATCAACATTATATCATCATAACCAACATTGCCCACATAGCAAGGCCTTGACTAACAAGCTCTACCTCTCCATAAGATAAGAGCACAATGCTTGGGAGGATTTACATGGGACACCACACTACCTCTTAAGGAACATACCCCATCCAAATGTTCACAAGGTATGTCCTTCTATCTTGTCTTGGATTCCAAATCCTCAAATAATATCAGTCCTGACAACATTAAAGAAACTATCAGACATGACTGTTCCATCATCCTCAGAAAATCCCACCCTCCCAAAAGCAATATTTCCAAACAAGAACATCTAGCACTCAAAACCTTAAACCAAAACCCTGATATTGTGGTCCTAAAAGCTGACAAAGGTGGTGCAACTGTCATCATGAACACAAATGATTATAATGAAAAGATGATAGACCACCTCACCAACAGTGGTTGTTACATTAAATTAAAGAAGAATCCCATAAAAAAGATCTCTAGAAATGTACAAAATCTGATAAAAACAAGTAGAGAGCATAACATTAAAAATCTAATAGAAAACAACCCCTACACCCCTAGAATCTATGGAGCCTCGAAGATACACAAAGAAGGTATCCCCATAAGACCCATTGTCAATACCATAGGAGGTCCCACTTACCATCTGGAAAAATACCTCGCTAAGAAACTTAAACCTCTGGTTGGTAACACAAGTTCCTTTGTCAAAGACTCCACTCACTTCATCAATGAGATCAAACATTTAAACCTTGATTCAAATGACATATTAGTCAGTTTTGATGTTAAATATCTCTATACCAACATTCCCATAGATGAAGCCATGAAAGTGGTCCATAAAATCACAAACTCTGACACAACCAAATTAATTGAAGTTTGTCTCAAATCAACCTTCTTCAGTTTTAAAGATGAAATTTATGAACAAACTTGTGGTGTAGCCACGGGATCTCCTCTATCTCCTATCATTGCCAATCTCTTTATGGAGGATTTTGAAACTAGAGCCATTGAATCTTCCCCATTAAAACCCAAACTTTGGAAAAGATTTGTCGATGACACTTTCATTATTTGGCCTCATGGAAAAGAAAAATTAAACATTTTCTTACAACACCTAAACAGTCAATCTAATTCTATCAAGTTTACCATGGAAATGGAGGAGAATGATAGCTTTCCCTTTCTTGGCATCCTAATCAATAGAATCCAAGATGGTTCCATATCTCACCAGGTCTATCGGAAGAAAACTCACATGAAACATTACCTACATGCCAACTTTCACCACCATCCTTCCCAAAAAATTAGTGTTCTTAACACTCTAGCAACAGGGCTGTACGTATTTCAGATCAATATCACCTTGAAAAAGAGAAGAACCATTTTATGGATTTATTAAAAAAGAATGGATACAATAAACACCAAGTGATCAAAGCCTTTAAGAATGCTGAGAATCCCAAAAACAAACAACCTCTAGATGATCATATGGGCAAGCTTTACCTCCCCTACATATTAGGCACAACAGAAAAAATTGCGCATATCTTGAAAAAGAACAATATTAGAACCACTTTCAAACCCATGAATACCATCAGCAGATGCCTAAAATCGGTCAAAGATCTCATTGATCCCAAATGCCAGAAAGGAGTTTACATGGTTCCTTGTTCATGCGGCAAAACCTACATTGGGGAAACCAGTCGATCTATCCTTACTAGGATTCAAGAACATGCCGCCGACATAAAACACAACCGCTCTAAAACCTCAGCTCTGGTTGAACATTCCATTAAAACCAATCATCATGTATGTATTGAAAACTCTAGTGTGGTGGCCAAAATCGATCATTATCTCCATATAAAATTTAGAGAAGCCATATAAATAGATAAACACCCTAACAACGTCAATTGAGATGAAGGATGGAAAATAAGTGACAATTGGATTCCTACTTTAACCTCCTAAATCGCCCTCTCCTATCATCTCCCTCCCCCACTTTTCGCTTGACCTTTCATCCCATTTCTAACCTTACTTCTCTCTCCCTACACCTCACATTCTAATTAATCACTAACCCTAATTTTAATTTTAATTTTAGTTTTTATTTTAGATTTTAACTAAAAAGTAATTTTGAATTAAAATTAATTAAATTATTTTGAATAAAAAAACAAAAAATAAAATAAAATTTGGATTAATACTAATATTAATTTTAATTCTTAGTAATTTATTCTAAATTAGAATTAAAATTAATTCAAATCATTTATTCTAAAGTAAAATTAATTCTAAATTGAAATTAATTATAAATTAAAATTAATTAAAATGATTTTTACTTTAATATTTAAAAAAAATAAAAAAATGGATTAATATTAATATTAGCATTACTATTTTTTTTTAAATAACATTCTTAACAAAATTCTAAATTAAAAGTAAATATAATTAATTAAAATTATTTTAGTTCAACCTTAATCTAAAATTAAATTAATTCCAATTAAATTAAAATTATTAATTGTAATAATTATTAAGTATTATAATAATTATCATTAATTATTAATTAAGACATGGTCGGCTACCATCACTCCTGTTTCATCTATCTCGTTCCTCTATTTATTCATTCCAACGAGATTTATCCTACACACTTATTGATCTATCGTGATGATGAGCCACAGTAGATGGCTCGAAACATCGATTCAAACAATTATGGATGCAATGATTTCGGAAGAAAAACCTACACAATATCAATCCTCTTCGACCATTTTTGTCTTGGATACCCTGTCCAATCCTCAAAGAGTGTTAGTCCATGAGACCACTTCCCTATCTTAGGTTCCAAATCCTCAAGGAGTATCATTCTCATATGCTTTCTCAATCCTTTGGACCCCTTTCTCTCTCCATTTCCTTCACTAGACGTACGGTTGTTAGTCCTGGCCTAGTGCATGACAGATGAAGTAGGGAACTATCGGTCCATCATCACTCCCTCTTAGCCAAGGAGGATATATTCATTCCCCTACAGACAAAGGAAATATGTCCAGCCTCCCTCTCAATAGGGAGATGTGTCCAACACCATCTACTTATTCTTCCGTGGAGATCATGGTAGTAAACATAGGGGCTCCTCCTTTATCATCACATCATGTGTGAACTTTGATCTTTATGAACATCATAGAACCATCCTCTTTCATAACTTATCATTAAGACAGGGTACATACCATCACTTTCCATATCATCAATCATCAGTTGTATCTTCTCACACTAGTCAGTGTAGAGCTTAGTCATAGCTCCCATGGAACATCGGGAAAGTGATATTCATTGCACGAACTTGAAAGTCAAGTTATTTCTTCACACTGCTACCTTTCAATCCAAGATGGTGATGAAAACATCTTTGACTACATGATTATTAAAATCATACATTCAATCCATATTTCTCAATTGTAATCATGTATTCCTGCAATATCTTTCTAAGTAGAAAAATAATATATTAACAGGATAACCAATAACAAAAATTTTAACATCAAACTTACTTTATTTTCCCTATAACTAAAAAAATTAGACAAAAAGAGGTTTTAGAATTGGTTTAGAATTGGTTTTGTTTTTTGTGCTTTGATTGGTTATACACATTGGTGTGTATTTAATTAGCATGCACCAATACATATGCAAAACTAAATCTAATAATACTCACATAATTAGTACACATCATTTTCATCTTTTTTCATTTTTTTTTGTTATATGAAACGTGCTCATATAAATATTACACATAATTTCATTATTTTTTATTTTATGGCACATTACTGCTCATTTAAGTTTTAAGCACCAACCCAATTTTTTTTTTAATGGTTGGTGCTCATACATCTAAAGAAGGCACTGGCGCGTATTGATCTAGTATTGAAAATATAAATATTTCAATGCCTATATTATAGGGACATGAAATTTTAAACATTTGATATAAGATGTCAATGTCATTTTTTGTTAATAAGTATTGTGTGTATATTATATTTAAAGAACTAATGCAAATTGCAATCATGTTCACTCCAATATTTTGAAATGACAAATATAATTGTATTCCATGTGATGAGGCTCATTATTGGGTAAAATATATGGACCTTAATACACCTCCAAGCTTACTAAAATCAACTCTTCTCATAATTCCTTAAATGTTTTAATTATATTTTGCTTAATGAGATGAGTAAAAGTAGGATGTTATGTCGAGTGGTCTAATGTGCATTGATTGCAAGTTTTTGGGAGAAAATTATGGCTAATTAAGGTGCAAGAACTCAAATGAGACAAGAAGGATAGATTATAGGAGATGGATCTCCCTCATTAAATCCTCACTCACTCGAAGATCCCTCAGTGAAATCACACCAACTTGGAGTTGCAGGGAGCTGAGTCATGACGATCATTGGCAGCCAAGCCAGTGATAGTTAAGAACCAGTTAATCTTAAGATTGGGAGCAAGCCTCCCTAGATTTAAGGGAGTTGTTGGCAACTTCAGTTGGATAAGTAAAGAGGCCTAGAGCCTCATTAGGATTCAGATTTTTTTATGCAAAATAGCTAAGTAGTTTTCGAGTGAAGGATTGTGACCAAGAACTATTATGTATTTTTTTGATATGTTAATGAAAATGAGCATTCCCTTGATCCAACATTGAGTTGACTCAGAGGGCTGAAGCTCTTGGGTTAGGGCCCAACCCTAGTAGCAGAGGTTCCTCTTACTGTACTTGTATGCTTAGGTTATTTCATAGATTACTTGTTAAATTGATTTTGGCATTGTTACATTACAAGTATTGATGAATTTGGTTAGTTTGCTTCCATTTGTGCATAACTTTAAAAGTAGCATTAGAGAGATAAGGAAATATCCAAAAAATTCTGATAACAGGTGGATCTTACCTCATTCCTCCCTTTAGGGACCATGGTTTGAGGAAATACTCCCATTCAGCCCAAAAAGACAGAATTTCGGTTTCTTATGGAACTTAGGGTTTTTCTGCTAATTAGGTCAACATCTTTCAGTTTTAGAAGATAGGTTGCAGTTGTCATTTTTTGATATCTTAAGTTTTTCATTAGATTTCATGGTGCTTTCATAATAGGCTTCAAGTATTTCCATGCATGAACTAAGCAAATAGATGATGCAAATTCTGTGTTGTTATGTTGTTGTAAACCCTTCTTGTTTTGAGATGATTTATGGATAAATGCCACAATGATGTGTATGTTGCAGGAGTTTCAATATTATAGGAATACCTCATATCATCAACCTTAGCCAAACCCTGCCCACCCATGATCACCAAAGGCCACTAAGTTCTCAATTCGACTTATCATTTTACAAGGACAATTTGCCATGCTTGTTGAGCAAATCCAACCATCATAGAGCTTCAGTTTGAGTTTTTAGTGAGTTCCAATGAATTCCTTGCCTTATTCCTTCCATCACTCACCTTCCCTAAGCTCCATACACTTTCTAAATCACTCCTTATGCTTTCGGCCTGTTCCTGTAGGAAAACATGGGATCCTGTAGGTGAACTAAAACATCTTGTAGGAAAACCTGTAGTGGCCTGTTTTGAGCATGATTTGTGAAAAATGCATCACGAAAGCTAGGAGAAGACCCATGCTTGCCTCCCAAGCCATTTGACCCATCACACTCATCTCCCTCCACACCTATCCCACCTACCATGCAACCAAGAAGGATTAGCATTCATGTTTTTACAAAAAGACAAAAAGAAAAAGGTTGTTGTGCTTATTCATGTGCACAGAAGTTAAGTTCTTGTTTAGATAAGATTTCATGCTTAGGTTAGTTAGGATTTCACATGTGTTAAATTATAATTCTTTTGAAGCAAGGTATCTTAACAAATAACTAGATGAGTTGTGTGTTTTAGGCATCTATTTCAGTCTTTCATTACTACAGCAGGTAGCATTTAAATCCTCTCAATTTAGTCTTTCATTGCTGCAGTAGGTAGCAATTCAACCCTCTCAATTAGGGTAAAGTTCTCCTTTCTCAATTGGTAATAAAACTTCTTCTAAATCAATAGAAGGGTGGTTCGATAAACCTTAGTGGTCTATCACCCCAGCTCAACAGTTACAAAGAGTGGACCCATTACATCTATTTGTGTATACAACATTGTCACCTCCAAGTTTGTACAAACCCCGAGTTGATGAAGTAAAGTTGGTAGCCCCAGGAGTTGCAGCATTCTTGCTGCAATACTGGTGCTCATCACTTTTTGGCATCGTTGCCGAGGAGGTGTCTAAGTATATGTGATTTCTTCTTTCTTTCTTCCATTTCTTATCTCTTTCATTCTGCTATTAATTTCATTTTTGCAAAGTAGTTGTAAGTTGGTTTGCTTTCCTTTCCATTCTGCAAGTGATTTCATTCAGTAATTAGTTTCAATTCAGTTTGTCTTTTCAATTCTACAATTAGTCTTAAAGCTTGAAAAACAAAACAAAAACACTTATTTCATGCCTCGTAGGAATAGGGATAACTTAGGAAAATTTCTACCAAATATCCCCACCACTTCAAACAACCAACCTTCCCTCTTCTTCGGTGGTTGTGAATTAGAGGACCCCTTAGGCAAACAACCAGAGATTTTTGAAGAGCCTATAGGGGAAGAAGAAGAACCCATTCCAACTGACATAATGGTTGAAAATAGAAATGAAAGAGAAGATAGAGAAATAATTGAGGGTGCTTTTCCCATCAGAGAAACCAATGGGGGTTCCAAGATGAAAAACATAAGCCCCTCTTCTCTTCCTTACTTCCATGGCATGACCTTAGAAGATCCAAATACTTTCCTATTTGAATTTTTTGTCATATGCAGAACTTATGATTACACCACTAATGATCAAATATTTAAATTATTCCCATCCACTCTCAAAAATGCAACTCTACACTAGTTCATGGGTTTACCTGGGGACAGTATCACCAGCTGGGCTCAGATATAGCAAGGTTTCAACAACAAGTATAGGGACTACTGCAGGTCCAAGGAAACCAAAGAGGAAATTTTTAGAATGACCTTGGGGCATGATGAGTCCTTAGAGGATTATGAGGAAAGATTCCGGCTCAGCTATAAAAGGGCTAGGTTCACGCTCGATCCTGAGTCACTTAAGCTAGTCCTACTCAGGGGGATCAGGGAAGATATCCTAGATACCCTAAACCTTCTATCTGGAGGGGACATCTACCAGCTACCCTATGAGCATATCAAGACCGTTTTTAAGAACCATTATAGGGAAGCTAGAAAAAGGGTAGGTCAATCAAATAGTGGCCAACTCATCCTCTTCCAACACATCTATAAAAAGTGAAATTGGAAACATGTTAGAAGATCTTAAGAGTGAAATGTTGCAAACCCTTGCCCTGTAGATGGACATTATTCAAATCAAGAGGAAGCGTGAAGGAGCAGAGAGAGCATTAGCTATATTTTTCCCTAGATGCACAAGGAGACACCCTAGGAATGAATGTCCATTAAACCTTATAGAAATCTGCTTGATTTATGAAGAAAACCACTCCACAGACACCCTTATCTGCCTAGACTAAAAGTTGTGTATTAGGGAACTGAACGGGTGACTGAATAGCTCTGCTACATAAATCAAATGAGGCCTCATGAGCCTCAACCATACCAATAGGGCATGCAAGGGTCATCCTATGCATATTACAACCCTAACCAAAACACATCCATTCCCTCTTTGGGCCCCCCTACTCATCCCTCCTGGTCTACACCTTCTCCCTGGTCTTTTGCACCTCAGTACCATTCCCAACCGACCAACTAGCCATTTCATCCATATACTCCTCCACAACCTCAGTGGAATACACCACCCCAGGGGTGGAGGCCCCCATACAATAATGCTCTAGCTTTATTTCCTTCACCTCCATCTCAACCACAACTTTTACACCCTGCTCCACCTAAACAACCTCATATGCCTGCCCAACCAAACCCGAACCCGAACAATAGACAGGCACAATAGGTCTATAGTGGAGAGACATCCTATCCTAGTTATGTTGTGGAAATTTAGGAAATCAACCTTAAGTCTGGGAGAGAGCTCCTGGAAAACTAACCTCCATCTCCACCTAGGGAGAGTGAGGAGGAAAGAGAGGGAAGTATGCCTAGAGTGAAGTGAATCCACCACCCTTTCCTGAAAGATTAACTCATCCAGTCCAGCATACCCCAAAAGAGAATGAACTTCTAAGTGAATTAAAAAATATATGTGTCAAAATCCCACTTCTCCAAGCTATTAAAGATATACCTATTTACAACAAGTTGATTAAAGAGAAGTGTTTCAAACATCCATGGAGGCGAAAAAGAGACACCCCTACCATTAATGTCATTAGACAGTTGTCCGACTTAATGTTGGGGCAGGTAATTTTCCCAAAGTATTTAGACCCTGGGAGCCCTGTAGTAGATTTACACATAAATGGCACCATTGTCCCCCATACCTTGATTTATCTTGGGGCTTCCATCTGAATCTTCAAGGATCATTAAGAAAGACCACAATAGTCTTGCAGCTTGCAGATCGATCCACAGTAGCCCCTGAGGGGATTATTGAGGATGTGATGGTCTCCATTGACTCCTGGGAGTACCCTGCAGACTTCTTAGTTCTCCAGCCTAAGACCAAATTTAATGGTTATCCTCTCATACTTGGGAGGCCTTGGTTAGCCACTGTCGATGCCTACATAAGTTGTAGGGCTGGAAACATGACTATCAAAAATGGGCATCTATCCAAGCAGTTGGTCTTGTACCCTCTTGCTCATCCATCTTTAGAACATGACTTACCTTTATGGCTAGAAGAGGAGGAAGAAGATGAATTCTACTCCTCCCAACTCTATACCCTAGAAACTACCATAGGAGGAGGACAGCCTGATGAAGATGATTTGATTGAACACATCCTCCAAAATCCAACTCCCAACACCATGTCTCTAGAGGAAGTAGTGAAGGAAACCAAGAACAACCATCAGATTGATCTATGCTTAGTTGACTCAAACCTTACTCGTGTCAAGAAAATAGAATTCGGCCCTAAAAGAACACTGAAAATAAACCCCTCTCTCTCTATACACCAAGAAGAAGAGTTATGTAATATGCTAAGAGAGAATTTGGATGCCTTTGCTTGGAATTACAAAGAAATGAAGGGAGTGCACCCCTCGATGTGTACTCACCACATTTACATCAAAGAAGGTTGAAAACTAGTCCGACAACCCCAAAGGAGAATGAATCCAGCTCTCAAGGATATAGTCAAAGAAGAGTTGCAAAAGTTGTTGGATGCAAGATTCATTTACCCTATCTCAGACAGTGAGTGGGTGTCTCCTTTGGTGTTGGTTCCAAAGAAAAATGGAAAGTGGAGGATTTGTGTTGATTACAGAGAGTTAAACAAAGCAAAAAAGAAGGACCATTTTCCTCTACCTTTCATTGACCAAGTGTTAGATGGCCTGGCAGGAAAAAAGTTTTTCTCTTTCTTAGATGGGTTCGACGGGTACAATTAAGTCCAAATTAGCCCAAAATACTAGGATAAAACCACCTTCACCTGTCCTTGGGGCACTTTCGCTTCTAGGTTCCATCCTTTTGGTCTATGCAATGCCCCTGCTACTTTCCAAAGGGCAATCCTGAGTATCTTTACAGAGCTAGTCCATGATGCAGTAGAAATTTATATGGATGACTTCACACCTTATGGATGTGATTTCCAAGAGGCTCTCTCTAACCTGGGTATGGTGCTAAATAAATGCATTGAAATGAAATTATCCCTTAGTCCCGAAAAATGTGAGTTCTTGATGACTGCAAGGATTGTTCTCAGTCACTCAATCTCCCAGGAAGGACTGCAGGTAGACCCAAATAAGATAGCCATAATCAAAAGGGTCTCGACTCCACAGAAACATAGGGATGTCAGAAGTTTTTTAGGTTTAGCCAGATACTATAGGATATTTATAAAATATTTTAGCAAGTTAACTTCTCCTTTATTTGGGTTATTGGCCAAAGACTCCGAATTTTTATGGTCAGAAAGTTGTGAAGAAGCCTTGGACACCCTCAAGGACAAGTTGACTACTGCACCTATCCTCTGAGGCCCAAATTGGGCTCTTCATTTTCATATCCATACCAATGCCTCTCACAAAGTTGTAGGAGCATCTATCGGCCAAATAGATGACAAGCTACCTTATGTCATTTACTTCATCAGTAAGAATCTGTCGAAAGCTGAGTTGAACTACACATTGACTAAAAAACAACTCCTATCTTTGTGCATTCATTGAATAAATTTAGGAATTACATTACTCGTTACCAAACATTTGTACATACCGACATGTTACAATTAAATACTTGATGAATAAACCTGATGTAAATGTCCGGATTATATGATGGTTACTTTTATTGCAACAATTTGATTTAACTATTATTGATTAGCCTGGCAAGGAGAATGTCGTTGCAGATTTTGTATCTATATTGACTTTTGTTGTAGGGGAGGAAGGAATGGTTGATGATTAGTTACGCGATGAACATTTATTTTCCATTTCAATTCTCTCTCCATGGTTTGCTGACATAGAAAACTACTTGGTGTCTGCACAATTTCCACCAAATTTGTCCTCCAAGGAAAAGAGCAGGATCATAAGAAAGAGCGCCCCATTCACTTGGATTGGGGGCAATCTCTTCAAGCTAGGTCCGGATCAAATTCTAAGAAGATGTGTCAGGGAGGAGGAAGTCTTCGACATCCTTCTAGCCTGTCATGATGGGCCTTGTGGAGGTCACTTTGCAGCGAAAATAACAACATTCAAGGTACTACAAGCTGGTTATTACTGGCCCACTCTTCACCAAGATGTGAGGAGGTATACTAGCCAATGTGATCAGTGCCAAAGGATGGGGAAACCTACCCCAAGGGATGAGATGCCTCTGCAACCTCAAGTGACTTTCGAGCCATTTGACAAGTGGGGCATGGATTTCATTGGGCCCATTGACCCTCCATCCAAACAGAAGTAGTACATCATTGTGTGCACCGACTACTTAACAAAATGGGTTGAAGCCAAAGCCATCAAAGTAGCAATAGAAGAAAAAGTGGTTGAATTCTTAAGGGAGAATGTGTTTTATAAATTTGGGTACCCTAGAGAATTGGTCACTGATCAAGGCAGTGAATTTACATCTCACATGATTGAAAATTTGTTAAGCCAGCACAAGATCAAGCACATAAAATATACCCCTTACCACCCACAGGCTAATGGGCAAGTGGAAGTAACCAATAGAGCATTGGAAGGCATTCTAACCAAGGTGATTAGCAGCAATAGAAAGGATTTGACAGACAGATTAGTTGAGTTGGTCTATGGGAAAAAAGCCCTATTGTCCATTGAATTTGAATACAACACCTTAAGGATGGTAGCACAACTGGATCTGGATATCACCAAGGCACAACAAGAAAGATTGCTCCAGCTGAATGGGTTAGATGAATTTAGGATGTAGGCCCTCCTGCACATAGAGGTGACTCAAGTTCAAAGGAAAATTTGGCATGACAAGAATATAAAAGACAAATAGTTTCAAGAAGGTGATTGGGCTTTGTTGTATGATTCCCGGTACAAGGATTTTAAAGGCAAGTTAAGGACTAGATGGTTAGGGCCTTATGTAATAGAAAAGTGTCATGATAATGGTGTTGTGCAGATAAGAACCATTGATGCAGAGGCTATCCCTTTTCTTGTCAATGGGTATAGATTAAAAATCTACAAGAAGCCCTTATCAAGGCAAGAATTCATCAATAGCATCAGCAAGACAATGATGGTGGTAGAGAAAGTCTCAGCTTCCACCCCACCAAGTCCCTGAAGAAAAAGAAAAGAAAAAAGAAAAATAAAAATAAAGAGACTCAGGTGAAAACCTCCATGAGGCACCTGAGTCCCACTGTTGGGTTGAAAACCTCTTGAGGCGGCCCAAGGGTGTTAAAAAAAAGGGGAGAAAAATAAAAAGATCTTTGGGTGAAAACCTCTTTTGAGGCACCTAGGGCAGGCAACTAGGATGAAAACCTCCTTGGGGGCAGACTAGTTGTTTTTCAAAAAAAAAAAGAGAGAAAAAAAGAGAAAAGATACAAAAGATGACAATTTTGTTTTGCAAGTCTACAAGAGGAGGATAAGCACAGCATGAGGAGGACAAAAGGACCTAAAAAAGCCATGTTTAATTCAACCCTATCATATCCTCCATTTTTCACCTAGTCTTCCATCTATAAATGACTCCATCTCATTTCACAAAAACTCTATGTTTTCTATAGGATTCCCTGTAATCCTACAGGAGTTTCATGTAGAAATGATAGTAGATCTTGAAAACTGCAAGAAGAGTAGTCCAAGAGAAAAATGATGACACAAACTTGTGTCTGAATGAAGAAAAAAAACCATTCACCTCACCACACCATAGCCAATACCTTTCATCACCATGTTGCCCCTACATCCATCAGAGAAATCAGTTAAAAAAAATTAGATTATAAAAAAAAACAGAAAAGAAAGAAAAGAAGGAAAGAGGAACCATACCCAAAGGAAACATCCCTCACCTACCATTCCATACCACCTTTCTATACTCATTTCAACACCCCTTCTACTTCAAAGCTGAGAAAAATGTGAAAGTTTAAGGGCAAGGCAGCTACAGGACATCCTGTAGACATCCTATAGGAAATCTTGCAACAGCCTATCCCACAAAAAAAACCACAAACACTGCATCCATATTTAACACAGAGACTACAAGGATAAGGAATCTCCTCCAAAGCTTAATAGCAGCTGGAAGATCACCAGCAACAAGGGTCCAACACCTGCACATCAAAAGGAACAAAGAATCGAAAGAGGAAATACACAGTGAGAGAATGTAGATTGAAAAGCACAACAAAGAGGCGCCACTCTCTAGAAGGCATCATCAACGAAGAAAAATACCCATAGGTATGTCATCTTACTCATGCTCTCTCATAAGTACGATATGATCAAAACTGTAGGAATAATGCGAGAGTTGATTTTATAAGTAAAGGTGGCTAGTTAACTTGGCCACCTTCGACCAATCAACGAGAAGAAAAGAGTTAGACCACTCCACACATGGCAAAGGTCAAATCAAAGGAAAAAGGGAATGAATAAAAAAATTGTTAAGTTACGGAGGATAGGAGTGGGAGATGATTACGAGGTAAGGTGAAATGATGGACTGATAGTGGGACCAATGGTCCAAAAGGAGGTGCTCGTACTTGTCTAGCCAACACACCACCCCACACGATCATCCATAAATGGAAATAAAACATTGATTCCCATATGAAGAAAGCAAAGGAAACTTCGAGGATTCATTGAACAAAGAGGTTTCTCTCGGCATTCCTGAAATAGCACCTACAAGAAACAGTCAACATCTACAACAAGCAGGAAACCTACAGGAATCCTACAAGATACAAAGAAATCAACCTACAAAGCTATCAATGGGCACTAAGGGAAGTAAAATCAAGGGTTATCCCGACCATAATGTAGCAAAGTGAGGTAGGAGCCATACCTTCCGTATTTTCCATTAAAAAAAATAAAAAATCCTCAATTTGGTTAGGAATTTGCAGTGCATCTCAGGATAGAAAATTGTATTGCATGTCACTAAAAGTTAAATTCCAAAACTTCCTCACCTGCTAGAAGTCTTGAACTGTATCCACACAAGCCTCTAGAATTACTAGGAAAAGATGATAGGAGGTTTCAACAAGAGAGAACCCACCAACACAGCAAGGATCCACCAGCAT
Organism: Pinus tabuliformis; assembly: GCA_031772625.1. Classification (NCBI taxonomy): domain Eukaryota; kingdom Viridiplantae; phylum Streptophyta; class Pinopsida; order Pinales; family Pinaceae; genus Pinus; species Pinus tabuliformis. The sequence goes on from CM062816.1 coordinate 999,814,544, forward strand.
CCTCCTGTGGTGGAAATTTTTACAAGGCATCAATGGATGGGGTTCTTTGAGAGGATGAGAGGATATGATGATGATGTGGCCAGAGAATTTTCCCTGTCACTCATACCCCTCACCAAGACCATTGCCACTTTTGAGGTGAAGGGTTTATCAGTAGCAATTACCCCTGAGGTTATAAGCAAAATCACTACACTCCCCCTAGGGTTACCATGGAGAAAATAAGGCAAGAGTAACAACACCCTTGCAAAGAAAATCTTCTTTTTGGAAGGAGAAGAGCCAATAGAGGACAAAAATGGGGTTAGAAGGGACAACATTCCATACCCTTGAATTGAAGTTAGTTACCACCTCATCAAATACATTTCATGTGAAGGGAGATACAGTGTAGTGTATGGATACCACTTCAAACTCCTCCAAGAACTAAGATTTGGAGAGAACACACCTCCTCATAATAGATTGAGTACACCCTATTTTTCTTCTACAATCCATGATAGACATGAGCATCAAGGTGAAAGAGGGAAAACATCAGCAACTAGCCCATCATGGGTTGATCAAACTCATCCTTGAAGATGCTCTACAAAACTTAAGATTCCCTATTGCATGGACAACATTTGCAGACATGCAGGCAGAAGGAGCAATTCAAGCTATTGAGTATGACAGAATCCCTACTGCTAGTGAGGGAGAAGAAGAAATAGAGGAGGAAAATGAAGAAGAAACAGAGGAGGAAAATGAAGAAGAGACAGAGGAGGAAAAAAAATAAGAAATAGATGAGCAGAGTGAAGAAATAGAGGAAGAAAAAGAAGAGGAAGGAGGAGACAAAGAAGAGGATGAAAAAGAAAATGGAAAAGAGCAAAAAGGACATAAGGATGAATAGAAGTCTGCAGCTCAAGGAAAAGAAGAAGAAGAATCTCCAAGGGTGTCTCCAAAGCCTACAGAGAAAGAGGTAGTGACTGCTTTAACTGCCCTAAGTACGCCTGCCAAATCAAAGGGAAAGAGTCAAAGACAAACCCCACTATACTTCAAGACAAGAAAGAGCACTAGGATTAGACAAGGGAGACCTCAAACCACTATCAAAAATCCAATTGTCATTGAGGATTCACCAAAACAACAAGAGAAGGCCGTCCCTCTAAAGAAAAATTAAGGAGAAGGAGCATCAAAACAATCTTCTCCTAAGTCTCTAATCACCTATGTTAGGAGGCCTGTCACAAGGTCAGCCTCATCAAAGGGAAAAGGTCTCCTACAGGAGACACAATCAGACCTATAGGAAGCAGAGACCATCCTACAGGAAACTCTATCAAACCTACAGGAAACATAGAAAAGAGACCAGGAAGGAATTACTCAATAAGAAACAAAGGAAGAGGGCAAAGAAATGAAATAACCTAGCCCACAACCAAACCTCAACTCCTACTATAGGTTCATTGAAGGAGGTAGGGTGATACCACAGAAGTTTGTCATTCCCCTATTCTTTGAACTTGAAAAAGAGAGGGCAAGGAAACATAGGTGGATGCAAATAGATAAATCAAAAGGGGTAGAGGATGTAGGCCACATGGAGGAGAAATTGTAGGAGATGGGCAGAGAACTGAGCAACATAAGAGACAGAGAAGCAATGATGAAATATCAATTAGAGGCTGAGAACACATGGCTAAGGAAGCAGCTACAAGAAAGGGAAAGCCAATTGGAAACTATGGCCAGTTTGTCCATGGAGGCAATCTAGTGCAGGATGCCAGCAAAGTCTTATGCCTTGTACCTCAAGGAACAATGGCTACAATTCTAGATAAAGACCCTAGCACAAAGAGGAACTATGCCCTTCCAAGACTATAGAAAATTCATTGATCTCTGTGATCAAAGCACCTTGGAAGATAGAGCAAAGATATTTGAGTTTTACCTACACAATTTGGCCTTGACAGATTTAAATGTGTGGGACCCAAATCCAAAGCTAGGGGACTTGCAATTGATGGCCTTAACATCTTGGATGAATCATGAGGAGGCAAGAGCTATAGATATGAAAAAGGCATTGGAAAAATAAGAGGCAGAACCCCTCATGATCAGAGCAGAACAATATAACCCAATGGCTGTCATCAACACCCGCAACCTCATTGAAAATGATCCCAAACTTGCACCAAGGTACCTTGTTGTAAAAGAATAGGAAGTCACACACTTTGAAGACATGCTAATATTGCTAGGAGATTACAACCAGCAAGCCTACCAAGGGAGATGGAACACCTTACCTTACAACCTAAAAATCAGAGAATATCATTCTCTTGACAAAATGAGAGAGGCACTGAATAGAACCCCAATTTATAAGTAGGCACTACAAAGACTCAAAGTCAATTGGATTGGATTGAGGCTCAGTCCATCATTTCTTTTGGGAATGTTGGAAGGAAGAAAAGAAGAAGAAGAAAGAAAGTAGTGGGAAGAGATAGAGAATAATGCAGGGTTTTATTCACAAGAGGAAGAGGCTACAACAGAAGCATGGGATGTCATGGAAGCCACCAAAGCAATGAAGGACATGGACATAGATTTAGTTTCTCATATGATGAAAAACGCTTTCATTAGGGGTGATTATGAGGCTCATCATTGGGTAAAATATATGGACCTTAATACACCTCCAAGCTTACTAAAATCAACTCTTCTCATAATTCTTTACATGTTTTAATTATATTTTTCTTAATGAGATGAGTAAAAGTAAGATGTTATGTCTATTAGTCTAATGTGCATTGATTGCAAGTTTTTGGGAGAAAATTGTGGCTAATTAAGGTGTAGGAACTCGAATGAGACAAGAAGGAGAGATTATAGGAGATGGATCTCCCTCATTAAATCCTCACTCACTCAAAGATCCCTCAATCAAATCACACCAGCTCAGAGTTGCAGGCAGCCGAGTCATGAGGATCATTGGCAGCCAAGCCAGTGATAGTTAAGAACCAGTTAATCTTAAGATTGGGAGCCAAGCCTCCTTATATTTAAGTAAGTTGTTGGAAAATTCAGTTGGATAAGTAAAGAGGCCCAGAGCCTCATTAGGATTCAGATATTTATGCAAAATAGCTAAGCAGTTTTTGAGTGAAGGATTGTGACCAAACACTGTTATGTGTTTTTTTGATATGTTAATGAAAATGAGCATTCCCTTGATCCAGCATTAAGTTGACTCAGAGGGCTGAAGCTCTTGGGTTAGGGCCCAACCCTAGCAGCATAAGTTCCTCCTATTGTACTTGTATGCTTAGGTTATTTCATATATTACTTGTTAAATTGATTTTGGCATTGTTACATTACAAGTATTGGTGAATTTGATTAGTTTGCTTCCATTTGTGCATAGCTTTAACGGTAGCATTAGAGAGATAAGGAAATATCTAAAAAAGGGTGATAACAGGTGGATTTTACCTCATTCCTCCCTTTAGGGACCATGGTTTGAGGAAAAACTCTCATTCAACCCAAAAGGACAGAATTCTGGTTTCTTATGGAACTTAGGGTTTTCCTGCTAATTAGGTTAACATCTTTCAGTTTTAGAAGATAGGTTGCAGTTGTCATTTCTGATATCTTAAGTTTTGCATTAGATTTCATGGTGCTTTCATAATATGCTTCAATCATTTCCATGCATGAACTAGGCAAATAGATGATGCAAATACTATTTTCTTATGTTGTCGTAAACCCTTCTTGTTTTGAGATGTTTTATGGATAAATGCCACAATGATGTGTATGTTGCAGGAGTTTCAATATTTCAAGAAGACCTCATATCATCAGACTCAACCAAACCATACCCACCCATGATTTCCAAAGGCCACTAAGTTCTCAATTCGAGATATTATTTTATAAGGAAAACTTGTCATGCTTGTTGAGCAAATCCAACCATCATAGAGCTTCGGTTTGAGTTCTGAGTGAGTTCCAACCACTTCCTTGCCTTATTCCTTCCATCACTCACCTTCCCTAAGCTCCATACCACTGTCCAAATCACTCCTTATGCTTTCAGCATGTTCCTATAGGAAAACAGGGGATCCTGTAGGTGAACTAGGACATCTTGTAGGAAAACCTGTAGTGGCCTGTTTTGAGCCTGATTTGTGAAAAATGCATCACGAAAGCTAGGAGAAGACCCTTGCTTGCCTCCCAAGCCATTTGACCCATCACACTCATCTCCCTCCACACCTATCCCACCTGCCATGCAACCAAGAAGGATTAGCATTCATGTTTTTACAAAAAGACAAAAAGAAAAAGGTTGTTATGCTTATTCATGTGCACAACAGTTAAGTGCTTGTTTAGATTAGATTTCATGCTTAGGTTAGTTAGGATTTCACATGTGTTAAATTAGAATTCTTTTGAATCTGAACAAATAGCTAGATGAGTTGTATGTTTTAGGCATCTATTTTAGTCTTTCATTACTGCAGTAGGTAGCATTTCAATCCTCTCAATTCAGTCTTTCATTACTGCAACAAGTAGCATTTCAATCCTCTCAATTAGGGTAAAATTCTCCTTTCTCAATTGGTAATCAAACTTCTTCTAAATCAATAGAAGGATGGTTTGAGAAACCCTAGTGTTCTATCGCCCCATCTCAGCAGTGACAAAGAGTGGACCCATTACATCTATTTGTGTATACATCATTGTCACCTCCAAGTTTATACAAACCTCGGGTTGATGAAGTAAAGTTGGTAGCCCCCAGGAGTTGCAACATTCTTGTTGCAACACTGGTGCTCATCACCATGGCGTTTAAAGTATAGTGTTTTTTCATAACTTTTAGCACTCGTGCAATAATGTAATAAATAGGCACCAATGTGTATGACTAGTAAAAATGCACTAATGTCTATTTTTATGGCCAACATTGATTAGTGAGTTCCAAAGAATATAATATACACATTCCCATATACATATATAGTTGCTTTTTTACAAAATTTCCAATAATTTTCTAAAAATCAAATAGAGTTGTTTATTTACAAAATTTCAAATCATCGCTTGAAAATCAAATATTTTTTAATATTGTTTTTAATATTTTAATTATTATGTTGGAAATACTCATAAGAAGGCGAATCATTATTTCGTCAATTAACCATTTTTTACCATCAACATATCACAACATTAACCGTTCAAGATTGAACATATAAACAAAACCATTTTTAATTGAGAATTATTTTTCTTACAATCAAATATATAAGTTCCAATTGAAATATTTTAGGCATTAGCCTGTAGAGACACCAATCCCCACTTGAGAAACAACTCAGTGAATTTGTAAGCACCAACTCACAAGAGACATCAATCCCCTAGCTGAACACCAATTAAGCGGAATTCGTGCGCACCAACTCACAGGAACTCCAATCTCCAGTTAATCATCGAATCAGCTCCAAATTGTACTTCATATCTATCCTTAATCTTCTTGTCTTCAACAATTCCTTCTATCTCACCTTGTGATTTGTTCGAATAAATACATAACACTTTACCTCTTGAAGAGTTATCCTTTTTCAATGTAAATTAATGAGAATGCGTACATACCCACTATTTCTATCGATCGTGATGAGGAGCAAAACACATTGGGAAACTAAAAAGTAGAGGCTTTCTTTTTCATAACAAATTAGTGTAATAAAATAATAGTGAAATAATAAAGCATATTATAACAAATTGTTTTCTAGAGCATCACTATATCAGAATCTCTACTTCCTAGAGGAAGTTGTTTATAAACTAAGCAGAATCTTCATGTCAGCTTTATAAATCACAAAAATGTAATGAATTTATTTCTTATTTTAACCTGTTGGCATGGTTAATATGTTTATGTGTTGCACCTGACAAGACACGATGTCAAAATGTTCCCTAGTCGCTTAGAAGACTTGTGTCGCCTTCACTTTGTTTCCTAAGTCATAACGATAATCAGAACATGAACCTTTGACCTTGTAGACATATTTCATTCGTTGATATTCCACCTATTCAAACAAGTGCTTCAAGCAAACATATATATGCTCAATCGGTGGTCCCATGGTTATGGCAGGTCGACCATAGGGCTGTAAAAATATTAGTCTTATAACCCAGTGGAGCCAACGACTACAGTATCATGGAAGACTACGTTTGAACAATATCGTTGCTTAACATGGTTGCACAATTTCACTTTCATTTCACTTTTATAAAAGTCACTGTTATTATGTGGTTTCTCATGGTTTTCATTGTCTAAGGTTTTCTCCTTCTTATTATACCTGCCGAAAATAGCAGGTATATAGCGATCAATATCGCTTGACCGTGTATTAATTGATTTGACCTTTTTTTTCATATTAGTCGTTTAACCAAAGTTTGTAAAAAACATTACACTTAAAATTATTTATTTATTATTTTGATATTGTTTGATTGGCGAGAGAAATAAACCTCTTATTACTAGCTTCATTCTTCCCAATGTATATATTTCGAGAATACCTTGTATTAAATTCACAACTCATTTTGGTTTAGGTCTTGTGACATGAATTAATTAAGTTAGCATTAATTACCAAGCACTAAATGTTTGTGCTGATAGTTTTTCATTGTTACATCATAGTTTAATAGTGTCAACATATGCTACCGTGAGATTGCCTTGCCTTTTGGTTGGTATTGTTATTTGGTTATTACGTGTCAGTTATGTAGAATTATAGACTTCTAGCCTAATGTGTTGGTTGGCTTAGGTAAAATTAATCCATAACCAGATGAGAATTTCTTACGAGCATCGGAACCAGCAAGTCCATAACCAAATGACAGTTTCTTATGAGCATCCAAACCAGCAAGAAAATGCAACAAACCAGCCAGCAAATGCACCAGTAGCAAGGGAAGTTAGGGTGACGGAGCTAAAGGCATATCCTTCACCAACTGAAACTGGGGCCATCTTCCATAGATCTACAATGTCATGTGTTCGGTCTATGTATCCCTCCTAAAAGTCCTCTGTACAAGGAGTGTTTATCCAACAAAAATAAATACTACTACAACAATGCTACTTTCTAGTCTTTCTAGGCTTTCCAACTTCTTCTAGCATTTTTGTTCATACATATGACTAACATTGCGATTCATTTCTTATGACTAACGTTGAAGCTCATTTTCAGTACTAGTTACAACTCTAGATATATATTCATTCCCATATAAAGATACAAAAAAAGAAACCTATCCATTTTCCAAGGTGGTCGCGATCGAGACTCACAAGTAACAATAGAAAAGATAGGAGCAAGCAACAATACCAAAGATAAGAGCAGGAGCATGAGCATAGGCTAGGGCAGAGGTTGTATATCATTTTCTTGTACATCATTCAGTGGCACACACATCAAAAGAATTATGACACAGAGACATGGAGAATAATTATGAGCTAGATACATGGACAAGAACTAATTATAAATTGAGATAATCTCTAGGTTGGTAAGTGACTATCATTGCAATTCAATTTTCCATTTGTAAGCATGAAAGATTTATGTTTATCTATTTCCTAGTGAAGTTCTATTTCCTGGTGAAGTCAGGAAAAGCTTCTAATTTTTTGGTGGAGTGAGGAAGCTAGCAGTGGGAAAATTGCACTACCTCGGAGCAAGATTTTCCATGTTAGATCCCGAAAGCCCATTTCATTTTGTAAAATTTCTTTGAAACATGAGTAAATAAATTTTTTCCTAGCATGAAGGATTGAGTTTGGCTTGAGTTTGGCTGGTATGGAGGATTGAGGTTTCCTCCCAGGGTGTTGGTGTTAGAAGGAGCGGTTTCTCCTAAATGGGATTCAAACCCAATAGCTATTATCATTTCATCAATAGAATAATATCGCAATCATTGAGATATTTCAATAGTAAGCAAAGCTTGTATTCCTAGCATCATAACCAACGGTTTCATTTGCCGGGAACCCTGGTCTATCTATTCTACATGCTTTATTGATTAATATTTACACATGTTTTAGGTGAGATTGTGGGGAGTGGACCGTTTTTCTTTGATGGTTGGTCTTCTAGCCTGAGCTCGATCCCATCTAGACCATTTCCTTAGGTAGGACTCACTTTGCTACTTTGTAGGATTCTCATTTTCTAGTACTCATTGTCTTTGGGCGTGTTCCACTCTAGGCAACCCCCTTTCGCACAATGATTGCTTCATTCTAAAGACTTACTTGTGGGGAGCACATGCCTTTGATTCTTGCTTCCACCTTAACTTACCGGGACTGTAATGGATAACTAGGATACTAAGTAACTAGTCTGGAAAGATTTTAAAAAACATGGAAAGACTAGTAACATGAAATATGATATATATATCCCAAGATAATTCCTTATCGAAACCCTGTTTCAATGCCTTTAATCATTTGTAAATCACATCATAGTTATTCGATGCAAAATCCATTTAAGTTTACCAAAGTGCCAGTTAATGATTAAGACTAGTAGCTTACCCTCTTGTAGATAATCTAGTAGCATATTCTCCAATCGCAATCTGAGGTGCAAAAGGAGTAGGGAAAGGTGTTGCTTCCTGTAATTTGCATGAGATAAGTTTTGGATGTGGATGGGATTGCTACATGGGTTGGATGTTGGACGAATAAATTATGTTTTCTAGCTTTTGCATATTCTATTTTCAAATTGTTTTGAAAATTGAAGTCACACATTTAGTAAGAAGTCTATAAAAGCATGAAGTTTACCACACATCTTGAAAATGAGTCTTAATTGCGTTATTCCAAAATGGGTTAAAAGTTATGCATTAATTTTACTATTTCTGTGTTTTTATGTCAAGCTAGCCCAATGTTAATAACTTGTAAGTTCCAAAATGGACTTAAAATTTATGCATTAATTTTACTATTTCTGTGTTTTTTATGATGATGATGGTGGTGGTGGTTAACGTCCACTAAGACCAAACATTGGTCTATCGGACCTAAAGAAATAAATTATTTATTTTGATTTAAGATTTTATTCCTATGCTCAAAAAGTTTGGAGAGAAGCCTCCCGAGGTCACTAGAATTTTGACATTGTAAAAAGCTAGGAAGGTCAATGTTGTAACAAAGATTGTGAAATTGAGATATAATGTGGTTGTATGCGGGACACTCTAAGAGGAAGTCGTTTTCATCATCGATGTTCCTATTCTCACATATATGGTAGATCCTTTCTATTTAGGAACTGTGCAATGACATGTTTCACTATGGAGCTCATGAGAATTCGTTCTAATCTTTGCTATATTAATTTTCTTCTTAATCTTTGCTATATTAATTTTCTGCAATATTGGTTGGTTCATTCTTTGGGACAAAACTCGACCAGGATGGGGGTATTCTTGATCATTTGTCACTTCGTAGCCTATAACTCAAGCATTGACTGGCATTTGGAAACGTTGCGTGGCAGTTATCATATTATTTGGGTTTCCCTGAAATTGAAATATGTCTTTCGTAACCAAGTTCGTGTACACGTTTTCACAAGATGACTTTAGCATTTAATAAATTATTGTCTTTGGTGGCGAAGCTCGGGTACACGTTTTCACCACATGACGTTAGCATTTGATACATTATTAAGTATAAGCTAAACGATTAAAAATTGATAAATTCAATGAATCGTTCATGTATTTTATTGTATTTTTATTACATTTTGTATGTTATGAAAATGATACCTCTATATATTTATATACATTTTTTTCTTGCAGTTTTATTTACTGTTTCTCATGTTATAAGTAGGCCTTCCCAGCATTACTCAATATATTTATTTAATATCTTCCAACTTAATGCAATAGATCTACCTCTTTTATATGTTCGTAAATCAATGAATTTTTCAGCTCACAACTTTTATCTATGGAGATCGAGTTTATTTATCAAACGATTCAAAGCTAATCGACAGGTATTCCGTTGCATCGCAGCCTTGTTATTCTACAAATTGGTTTTCATTGACAAATATTTCTACTTGTTGTTTCCTCTGTATATCATTTGTAACCCCTGGCATTTTGGTCTCATATTTTGTAAGTAGATTCATACAAGAACCCCATGTGTTGGATATTTTGGTATTTTTTGCAGCGATCGAAGGATAGGTTTATTCTCAAACTAGCTTTAGTAATTAAAAAACTTGGGTCGCCCCATAAGACCGACCAGGGAAAATTTTAAGAACCCCCCCTAAATTTATAAATATAATAAATGGGCGAATCTCCATGGTATATAGGAAAAATGGAAGGCGATTTTATCAATAATATAATATGTATATATAATTTTTTGGCGAATCTCTCACCAGGCATGGCGAATATTTTACTCAATTATAAAATCTTGTAAGATCTTGGCGAGTCTTTCACTAAATAATAAAATAGAATTTCCCCTTTAAATAGTCTATGCTCACATGAATACCATGGTATTACCATGGGTCAATACCATGGGTTATCATAAACCTGGAGCTTAAAAATTACTATTAGTAACTTATAAAAATTAATAAAATTAATAGTTGATTTTTATTTTATTTTTTATTTTAACCAAGCTAAAATGTTTAACCTACATTAAATTACAACATCCATTTTTACTCTTGACCAAGCCCCAAGAGGATCAAATATTTTTTCACTCTATGCTAGTTTGCATATCACGATATTTGATACCTCTCGGGGGTTAGTAGATCCAGAGTAAAGATGGATCTATGCTAGTTTAATTCCCCCATTTAAATAGGCTACATTCCAGGTGAATACCATGGGTCAATACCATATGCCATTTTGGTGAATACCATGGGTCAATACCATGTGCCATTTTTATTTTTATTAATTCTAATATTAGGGTTAATAATGGTTTTTTGCATGGTATTAATAAAAATCTAGTCCATGGTATTTGTCCCATAGTATTTTGCCCATAGGTTTCACCTAAATATAACCCATTTTTTGAGTGTCCTTAAATATAAGCTGACTTATGGAGTAAATATAAAAAAATGTTTTATTTGTTTACAATACCTCTCGTTTATATATATTTTTATTACAAATATGGTATTTGGCCCATAGGATTCACTTAAATAAAACCTCTTTCTTGAGCCTTCATAAATAGAATGAGGGTTATGGACTAAATATAAAAAGAGGTTTTATTTATTTACCATACGTCTAGTTTATTTATATTTTTATTTATTTACCATACTTTTGAGTAAGTATAAAAAGATGTTTTATTTATTTACCATACCTCCACTTTACTTATATTTTTATTTGTTTACACCACGTGACTTATGGAGTAAATATAAAAAGTGTTTTATTTATTTACCATACCTCTCATTTATTTATATTTTTATTAATTTACCATACCTCTTTTATAAATATGGTATTTGGCCCATAGGATTCACTTAAACAAAACCTATTCTTGAAAATGGGCGAATGGATTCACTTAAGTAAAACCTATTCTTGAAAATGGGCGAATGGAAGGTTGTAACTCCTAATTTCAAGGGCTAAATTTACCTTTTTTACCCTCTCCCTTAAAATAAGGTGGGCTATTTGAGGTGATTTGTAAAAATGTACTATGATACAAAATATTCGCCCACTAAAAATTTAAAACCCCTTAATTTCGCCAAAGGGCGAACATTCGCCCCTAAAATTATCCTTGAGACCGACCATGATCTTCTAAATTTGAAATGTCAAAAAATTCTGCACGACAATGATTTCTTTTCGTACACAAATTCCTTTAATTTGGAAATCCTGAGGTACAGTTGGACAAAGGAACCATTGAAAACCATTTAGAAACCCTGAAGTCCCACTTGGCTCACTTTATGACATCAATCAACAATTTCCCCTTTATCATTGATGACAATAATCTTGTCTTTTCCCCTTTTCGGTATTCTATCAATCTTGCCTTTTCTCCCTTTTGGTATTCTATCACCTTTTGACATCAATTAAAAAAAAATGTGCTCCCCCAACACTGTCTCTCTTTGACTGGATCTTTACCATACTTCTTGACATGTGCTTCCCATGTCTGTATTATCTCCTTTATTTCTATCCCTGTAACCTTCTCAAGCTTCCCCTGGGCTTATGCTTTGAATAAATAACCTTAAAGTACTTACCTTTGAATAAAACTATGGTCATATAGTCTCAACAAAATTCATTTACTGTAGGGACATTAGAATCTAAAGATAACAAATGATGGCAAAATTTCACAGCAAAATGCAAAGCCTTCCAATGAGGCAAATCGTCTCAGAGATTCTGATGTGTGTCGGTACACCTTGAATAAAAATTCAGTTGCCAAAAAAAATACATTTAACTTTGCAAAATCATCATTAACAATATCAATCAAGATAACTCTTGTCCTTGTGCCACTTGGTCTCTCCACTTACTTATTCATATAACTTGAATCTATCAAATTAATGTTTGCTTGAACCAATTTCAAAAGGAACTACTTCCAGCGATATTTTGTTGCATAATTTCGACAATGGTTGAAGACATAAATGAATGTAAAACTTATATTTTTTTATTGCCATGAAAATTCTATTTATGCTACACCAAATCAACCTTATTGTGATTGGTTCACATATCTCCGTAACCCTTTGCTATCCAATATCATAAAAAATGCGGTTTGAAATACCTTGTTTATGCCTCATGAGATGGCCTCCAATGTTTATTGGAAGTGGAGTGTGCCAAATTATTTTCCCCTTCATTATGTTTTCATTATCCATGTAATAGATGGGATCTCCATGAAGAAACTAGTGACCAACCATTTATGTCTTCCAATAAAAAAAGAGAGTGCCCGAATCTTCATCCTCTTGCCAAGGTTGGTGTGTACCATTGTAAGCTTGCTCTATCCAATTTTGAATGGGGTTGGACTAATCCTCATATTTACTATACAAATAGGGAAACCCATCAAAATCACTCATCACATCATGCAGAAAGAGATCTTTTGAAGGAAGCTCCAAAAATATGCATGAATATTTCTGCCCCTCTCCATTACCCTCAATAAAAAAAATGCACATGAAGGATGAGAATAAAATTTAGAATTGAAATATTACATAAGCTCATAAGGTATGCTTGATACTTTCTTTTAGGGGGCTAAGAATTCAAGTTGGATTATTTTATGCTTGGACTTATCTTTGTAGTGGCTTCAATCGAGACTTTAGTGATCTTCACAATAATTTTGCTTGCCCTTTTTCTCCCTGCAAATTCACATAGCGTAATCATATTTTCCTTGGAGCACTCAACTTTGAAGATGCAAGATCAAGTCATGTTCTTCTATCTTTGGCTTTTCTTGTTTTCTTTTCCAAAAATTGGTGGAATTTTATCTGTTCTTAGTAGGAATATTTTCTCCTTTGACTCTCTTAGGAGATCATATCATGTTGCTTTAGTAATCACATGCTACATGTCCAAGATTGTGACATTTATAACATTATATATTGTACATGACTAATGGAGTAGATGGAACATAAATTCTGTTGTAGCCAATAGGTCCTCTGATTTTGTAGCTTGCAAACGGATTTTTGGAAGACTGATAAGGGCATCATTTTCTATAATCACTCTTGGTATAGGCCCTACAATCTCTTGCCTTATGCCTGAAATTAGTACATGAAAAATAATGTCCAAATAATATGGTTTGATACCTAGATGAGAAGACTTCCCTTGATGGTTTCCTGAAATTGTTTTTCCTTGGAGGAGGTTCAATCCTTGGTTGATTCTCACTGTTACTTGCATAGAGAGAAGATTCCTTGAGGACATCAACATAACTTCTTGAAGAGGTAGCACTTGCAACATTCTTTTGGATTTTGTTGTGATTTGGCCTTTGAAGGACAATGACTTTGCTTTCAGGATTTTCTTCAAATTTAACCTTTGGGGATTTGGAGCTTGTATCTTTTTTGCATGGAGATTCACCTATATAACCAAGTCCCATTTTATCAAATGGTGATCTCTGATAGCTGAGAATGTCATCCAATGATTGAGAACTCTTCAGATTCTTGCATAGCTTGTCAACTTCATTTCTCAATGAGACAATCTCTTCTTCAAGCTTCTCACAATCTTCTTTTTTCTTCATCAATTGGATCTTCATTACTTCTTTTGTTTTCTTTTCTTCTTCTAGCTGAGTTTTCAGGGAGATGACTTCTTCTTCATGTCTCCTTTCTTGTTGACCAAATTTTGCTTCAAGCTTGTTAAAATCCTTAGATCTTTCCTTAAGATTGCTTGTCAGAATTTCTTCTCTCTTTTCTACTTCCTCAACTTGGAGTCTTAGGAGCACAACTTCTTCCTTTTTACTATCAAGGTCTGTTAATTTTCCACTATTCTATGCCGAACACAATCACTTATTCCAATTCTTCTATTAGCAATCAATTTATCCAATATAATTCAGTCTTCTAGTAATAATAAGAAGTTGTAGACAGAAAAGTAAATCCAATGCACAATAGAAGACAACCAAGAATATGAGAGACATAATATTTGGTCAAAGAAAAGGGAAAAACCCCATAAGCAGGAAAACCCTTTTAAAATTCTTCTTCTATTAAATTTTCATAAAATGTTTAACAGAGAGATACAATGTTCCAATTCATCAACAATGAGTCAAAGTCAAGCCTTTGACTATCACAAAAGTAAAAGAACCAACTAATATCTAATGAAAAATTATCCTAATAGTCAAATCTAGTCAATAAGTAAAATTTACAATTCTAGTCAAAGTCAACATCAACAACAATAGCCCTAACTAGTGCAAAATTTTTTGGTCAAACCTCCTCCAAATCTTCTTGGTCAACAGTCAAAAGATGTAGCCTTCCTTGTTGGTCAAAGTCTAGTCAAAGCAGTCAACATTCTACCCATACAATTCGATCAAAGTTGACCTTTGACTTGTGGAAACCCTAGCCACATGTCTTCGGTCAATGCTGGTCAAACAAACCAGCAAATTTTGGTTAAAATTCCTTTGACCTTAGCCTCTCAAAACAGATCCAAATCTAGTCAAACCAAGTCAACATTGATCAAAGCTGCCAAATAGAAGATGAATTTCGGCCAATAGAAAATACTCTCTCTCTCCTTCACACGTGTGAAAAGAACCTGCAATTTCAGAAGTATTTGAACCAATCCAAGAGAAGATTTGATGTGTTGGTGATGCTCCAAAGTGATGTGACATGTGCTCTATTTATATGTGTCGCAAGGGGTCAATTTAGCTTGCCCAAGTCGACTTGTACTTTTATACACATGTGGGATTCTCATCAAAAATAACATTTTTCCTTGACCAAATTAAATTCTTCCAAGGGCTAGTAGGGGCTTCTCTGGATGAAAAAAAACTTCCCAATGGAGGGAATTTCTCCCTGAGCTGCCAAATTTTAACACTCTCTCTTAGCTAGAGAGGAATTACCAACAACATCATAATAAATCCCATTCTCAAATGTCTCACAGTCATCATCGCTAAATCAAGTAAACTCATACCGTTGCTCATCTCTACTCATTTTCTAAACACTCTCAGATCTAAATAAGAAGAATCATCATATGGGAACTTCATCTAGCACCCTATATCCAAGGACAATAGGAAGGATACTACTTACTGTGATAGGTAAGCATCACATTTTATCCTATTTTCCACTGATCTTCCCAACTTGATCCTCAAGAGTCAGTGGTAGAACACTTGCATCCCATCACTTGAGTAGGATACCACTCACCATAAATGGTAAGGATCACAATCTATCTCAAGTCTCCTCACCCATTGGCCAAATAGATGGAAATATTGACAAGCCCATCTTATGGGTAGGATACCAAATGGGGTATACTTTGTCAAGCCCTATAAGTGACAATAGGCAGGATACGACTTTCCATGGAAGGAAATGATCATTGTCTATCCTAGTGTCTGAAAATAGGCAAGATACAACTTACCATGGAAGGTTAGGATCACAAAATATCCTATTTTCCAGGGTGCCCTCAACCCCAGGAGATCTTTGGCTCAATTCCTCTCCCTATGAGCTCAAACAGGGGAGAAGAGCATAGCTCAGTGTTCTCTATCAGCCATGACCCTTACTCGAGAGGGTCACATCCATCAGTCCAAGTTTCTCTTTGAAGACCAAGAACTTCTCTTTCGGTGAAGCCTTAGTAAGAATATCTATTATCTACTTGTCAATCAAAATGCAATGGAGTCTCACTTCTCTTCTCTGCACCATATCTTAGATGTAGTTGTACCTGATCTCAATATGCTTAGAATTGTCATGGAACATAGGATTCCCTGCTAAATAGATCCCACTCTTGTTATCGCAAATCACCATTTTCATATCTAGAACCCTCTCAAACAACTCTCCAAAGAGCCCCCTCAACCATACAACCTCAAAAATATCCATGCTAGCAACAACACGTTCTCCTTTAGTCATGCTTAAAGCAACATAATTTGGCTTCTTCCTCAACCAAGATATCATGGCAGAATCCAAACTACAGAAACACCCTGATGTGCTCTTCTTGTTAATAACATTTTCGACCCAGTCAACATCAGTGTAACCATGTAGACTCACATCTCTGACAGTATATCGCATAGCAAGATCAATTTTCCCATGCAAATATATCACCACGTGCTTAGCAGTGACCTAGTGTGCATGTAGAGGCTTCGTCATGAATTGACTTAGAGTATTAATTGCAAAACATATATCCTATCACGTGTTCACAAGGAACATCAATGCCCCAATCAACTACAGATACTTAGAGGGATTCATCAAGTGAGGTCATGCAACATCTCCACATAGCTTCTTGAAGTTCATCTCAATCGATGTGGCCACAAATTTACATTCCACCATTCCAAACATTTCTAACAACTTCACAACATATTTTCCTTATGAAAGGAAAATCTCACCGGGCCTTTGACACACCTATAAACCCAAGAAATAGTGCATTAAGCCAAGATCTTTCATTTCAAATTCAAAGGCCAACTCCCTCTTTCATTCAAGGATCACAGGATCACTACCTATCAAGAATAAGTCATTAACACACAACCAAAATAAGGGGCATACCTTAGACCATTATGAAGTAGAGGTTTGGGTCGGCATTTCTTCTCATGAACCGAAGCTTCACTGGGTATCTATCAATAAGGGAACACCAGGCTCTAGGTGCTTGCTTCCATCCATAAAGTGCCTTCTTCAGCCTGCAAACGTGATTCTTCATGTCATGTATTTCAAAACCCTATGGTTGATCAACATATACTTCTTCCTAGACTATGCCATGAAGAAATGTAGCCTTCACATCCATCTTGTGAAGATTCCATCCTCGACTAGTAGTAATGGAAACAATAGATCAAATAATAGTATAGAGAGAAACAGGTGAAAATATATCATCATGATATTCTCCCTCTTTTTGGGAGAAACCTCTAGCCATAAACCTCACCTTATATTTCTCAATATTTCCATTAGCTAAATGCTTGATATTTTACAACCATTTAGAAGTCACAGTAGACTTCCCTTTGGGTCTTGGAACCACTTCCCACCGATCATTCTTCATAATAGATTCACATTCCTAGGCCATATCATCTTTCCAAAGTTGGTCTTTTATTGCTTCTTCAAAAGTGGGAGGATTAGCTTGAATGATGGTGCTCATAGATACAACATATCCCTAGTATTGACAAGGCTTCTTACTTTCTCTAAAGGTTACTCTCGTAACAACATGTCTTTCAACATCTTGTAATGTATCATGAAGCCAAATTGGTCTCTTCCTGGTAGGAGGATCACATAGAGGAGGATCCAAGGGGTCCAATGGTTCCATGGAATCATCAACAACATCTTTCTCAGGTTCAGGCACAAATGGACCTTCTATTAGGTTCATGTCTCATCCTTCTTTTCAATAGGAGGAGGTAGAGTGTCCCTTGCTTTTCCAAGGGCATCATATTCATTGAAGTTCATTTCCTTGTTAAAATTTATAGTCCTTTGACCAGGAACGTATATTCTAAAATCTTTAGAATATCACAATATCCAACAAACATACCTTTATTTTCAGTGGCTTCCAACTTGTTCCTTTTTTCCTTTGACACATGAAAATGCACGAGGAAATCAAATATCCTGAGATGTTCAAAATTGGGATTGATGCCTATGAATACTTCTTCGAGAGTCTTGCCACCTAGGGCTTGATGAGGAGTCCTTTTGGACATAAACAATTGTATTAGTGGCTTCTCCCGAAAGGAGCTTCAACAAATTTTAATCATGCAACATGTCTTGGGAAGGCTCCATGATGGTCTTATTTTTTGTTTCAGCCACACCATTCTTCTCAGGATTACGAGGTACAATGATTTCCTTCTTGAATCCAACCTTCTTGAAAAATTCAACGAACACATTTGATGTGTATTCTCCACCATTATCTTACCTGAAGACCTTGATCCTCTTCCCTGTATGATTCTCTATTAGAGCCCTAAATTCCTTGAACATCTCAAATGCTTTGTCCTTGTGCTTCAAGAATAATACCCATGTCTTCTGGGAGAAGTCATCTACAAAGGTTATATAGTATAGGTGGCCACCAAGAGATTTAACTAGCATGGGTCCACATAAATCAGAATGTATGAGTTGTAGAATGTCACTAATCCTACTCTTGCTAGAAGGGAATGGTCCCTTCGGTTTCTTTCCACTTTCACATCCTTGATAGACCCCATAATTATTTTATTGAACCTAGAGCATTCCAAAAACCATCCTCCTTGCTTTAGGCAAGGCTTCATAATGGATATGGGAAAACCTATACTATCATAACTCACTTTGATGATTTCTATCATGTACTATTGCTTGTAGCAGTCTTCCATTGACTCTATAGAGTCCTTCAATTCTTGATCCCAAGGTGAATGCATCACTCATACAAGATTCCATGGACATGGTGAGGGATTTTACTCTTATGAAATAAACTCGCATCCCTTAGTCTTCCAAGGTGGATATAGATACAATATTGTTCTTCAATCTTGGTACATACATAACATCATGAATATGTACGATTTCCCCATAATTCAAATGAAATGTAACATAAAAAAATACCCTTCATCAGATACATAAAATTGTCCGCAAGAATGATCTTCAAATTTGTCTCCTTCTCAAACAGATTTGAGAGGACTTCACAATACTCAGTGAAGTGTCTATAGGCCCCACTATCTACTAGCCAACTATCAAATGAATCCAAGGGCGAGGAACTAGAAAGAACATAAATAAGAAAGTATTCATATTGAGTAGTAGCTACATTATTTCCATACCTTGTGTTCCTTGATCTCTTTTAAGGACGATGGCCTTCTTCACAATCATAAGGAACATATTTTATTCTTCTATCATTGAAATTGTTATTGTTGTAGCCACGATTGTTTTTGTAGTTGAACCTTCAAGCATCTCAATTTTCCAGATAGTCTTGGACATAGTGACCATGCTTGTGGAAATTGTAGCATTCAATTTCCCTTAATCTTCTATTGGAATCCTAGAATATGGAGCATGCTTTCTTATTCTTTTCTTGTGTAGTAAATGTAAATATCTCTCCTTCTTCATGATTTTGAATCCTTCCCCTAGACATCATCCTAGTCTCTTCTTGTGTGTACTTTCCAACGAGCTCATCAAATGATGGGGTAACGACTACCAACTCTCTATCAGACATATATTCTCCAAATATAAACAATTGATCCTTGAGTTGTGATAAACTCAGTATCTCCCTTGTTCATCCTGATCTTCTTGATTTGATTTTTCAAGGAGAGAACATGATTCAAATTACTGACATAATACATCTCGAGCAACTTATCATAGATGTCCTTGAACTTTTTCAACTTAGAAATGTAAGTAAGTAAATGATCTCTCAAGGAATCAATAATTATTTTCTTGGATTTGATCTCACCTTTCTTGTACTTGGCTTGGAAATAACAAGAGCATTTTCAGGAGGCTAGGGTACCTTTCCTTCCACATATCCTAAAACACCATTCTCATATAAGGCCCCTTCTAACTTGATCTTCCAAGAAACAAAATTTGATGAGTCATTCAACTTCTCTGCCTCCTCGAAGTATGAGGTAGACATCTTGACCAAGTAGCTTTTTCCAAATAGATTCCTTCAAAGGTGATTGCTTTCGTCTCTTGTCTCATTGGGCTTTTCTTCACCTCAACTTTGATACCATGTTAATTTTCCACTGTTCTATGGTTAACACAATCACTTATTACAATTCTTCTTCAATTACAAATCAATTTATCCAATATAGTTCAATATTCCAATAACAATAAGAAATTGTAGAAATAACAGTGAATCCAATTCATAATAGAAGACAACCAAGAACAAGAGAGATATAGTATTTGGTCAAAGACCAGGGGAA
The DNA here is from genome assembly GCA_031772625.1 of Pinus tabuliformis. NCBI lineage: Eukaryota > Viridiplantae > Streptophyta > Pinopsida > Pinales > Pinaceae > Pinus > Pinus tabuliformis. The sequence goes on from CM062816.1 coordinate 999,834,630, forward strand.
AACCCCACAAGGGGGGAACCATTTTGAAATTCTTCTTCTATTAGATTTTCATCGAATGTTCAGTAGAGAGATAGAAAGTTACAATTCATCAACAATGATTCAAAGTCAAACCTTTGACTATCCCAAAAGTAAACCAACCTATATACAATGAATGATGAGCCCAATAGTCAATCTACAATTCTGGTCAAAGTCAATGACAAGTCTCCAAATTAGCTACAATTTAAGGCCCATCTGACCATCCTTCAACACGTTAAACCTCTATTTTTGCATTGGATGACATATTTGAAGCTTTAATATGTTCATTAGGAAGATTTAGAGATAAAAGAATATTATGTTCCTAATATTATTTATTTTTGTAAAATATTATGAGAATATTGTGCAGATTATGAAGATTTGGAGGCTGAGATAATCTAGGGACTTGCTCCCTGGTATAGGATGGACTAAGATTGGATAATAAATGAATAGGATATAATTAAATTATTGAATAGATTATGGAGCTCCATTGATTGATAAAATCTAGGAATGTGCTCCCTATCATTTAATGAAGATTTCAAGTGTTGGGAACTAGATCCACTTTTTGAGGGATTTTAGAGGGGAAAGTTGCCTTCTTTCAAGGAGGATGCATCCCCATCTATTTTTATAAGTACCAATTCTAATTTTCCTCTAGGGGCATGTATTTCTTAGTCTTATTGTGGAGAAAATTTGTTACTGAGCAGCTCTACTTTCATTCATAGCAAGGATGTACTTGGATTGATTCAAATAATGAAGTTTGCTGTCATTTTTAGCTTCGAAATCTTGGTTTCCTTCATAGGACTTTGATTATTCTTGGGCGGACATCCTAGGAGCCTTAGATCCATGAAATACAATTTTTTTTATCTTCTTTGAATGTTTTCACTTGCATCTTCTATTCTTGTTTTTCCTATTTCTCTAGTTAGTATCAATGTTTCATTTGTTGTAGTTTATATTGGTTAAATGATTGAAGTTAGTTTTTTTCAAGGTTATTTATGAATTGACAAGCATGATTAATATTTATATTGACCTTGCAAATTCATATTCATGATTGATCTACTTGGATTGGTTTACTAATTCACAATTTTGGAATTTATGGAAGTATCATGTAGCAAAATAGTAGTAATTTTCTGCTAATTTTTAGCACATGTTAATAAGATTATTTCATGTTGATTCCAATTCAATTGGAGCTTAAAAAAATCCAAATTAATAACAAAATTTACCCCACAATATTTTCACTTTATTAGCCTATGTATTTGGGCACTTAGTTCAACTTACTAGTTCATTGCTCTAAAATTTTTAGTTTCTAGTAGTAATTTTCTGTTATTTTTTAGCACATGTTAACGAGGCTATTTTGAGTTTATTCCACTTTGATCAAGTCATAAAAAAATTCTACTTAATCACAAAATTTTACCCATATCATTTTCACTTTATTAGGTTAGGCATTTGATAGGGTTACTAGCTCACTATTTCTTGAATTTCCAGTTTTTAGAGTAATAATTTTTCTGCTATTTTTAACACATGTTAATAGGGGTATTTTTGAGTGATTCCTCTTGGATTAGAGTCCTAGGAAATAATACTTAATAAAAAAAAATTGTCCCATCTCAATTTACTTTTATTTTCTCAGGAATTCGACAAGTTAACTCGAGAAATAAGAATCCTATAGCAATCATGTAGCAATGTGTTTTCAAGATCTTCGTTGCCAAAATTCACTCCAAATTCATGGTAGAAGTAGATTTATAGCCTATGAATGCTCTAAGACTACTTTGCTTGATTTTAGGCTTTCTTAGGTCGCCATTTAGCTCTTACATTATTTGCTTCTTGAACTTTGATTTCTCCAATTAGTCTAGGTTTCCTTTAAGAAATTTACTTTAAGCAAAGTGTGCTTTCCTTCTTCCAAAAGTAATCTATGTCCTTTATTTCCTGGAAAATAGAATATATTTCCTTTAATGCCATTTATTTTATAAAAATATATATTATGTTGTCTTGGTTGTCGTTGTGCTATACATTTTTTCAAATTTCCTTTTTGTCTTTACTTTCCAATAAAAGTAGAATAGGTTTTCTTATTGATATTTACCTTTTGCAACTTAGGATTGGTGGCTTACCTAAGTCTTTGCTCATTTGAAGTAGTTTCATTGTCTTCTTTCACTTGCATCAAAGGGAGTCAAACTAGGAAGAGGAAGGTGTTTGTTGTAGATACAATGTCGAACCCTCTTATGTTTGTACGAACCCCGGGTTGATAATTTAAGTTGATAGCCTCAGGAGTTGCAATATTCTTGTTGCAGCATTGGGGCTCATCACTCCTTGTCACCGTTTTCGAGGAGGATGTCAAAGAAAGCACTCTCTTGTTATTGGAATGATTACTTATTTCTTTTCTACATTCATATTTTCTGCAAAAACAAAAGAATTGCATTAGGCATTTTTCATTGCATTGCATTAGTATTTTCATTCAAAACATTTTTCTTTCATAAAAACAAAAAAAATATTTCCTCAATACCATGAACCCCCCCAACTTGATCATGTGTAGGTAGAATAAGAAGATGTGGCATATAAGTTAGAAGGAGGCATGGAGAAACTCTAATTTGTCAACCCATATCAACAAGGGTCTTATCTTCCCCAACTTTTTCAACCATATAAGGGGTCTTTTCATCCATATCATCACCCATGGAGTGATCCATATTTTCCTCCATATTCATTGTCTTATCCTCCCCACTATTCCATTCCTCCTTTTCATCCATATCAACACCAACCTCCTCAATAAGGTGATCCATATTTCCCTCAACATATTCAATATCCTCCATACTAAACTCAATGTTATCCATCCCATCCACGTCTACCACAACCACATCCTCGACCACAACCATTTTAGAGAACCACTCCCACTCAACTACATATGAAACCATTTCCAAACCCCAACAATAAAATGCCTCAGCCCCCCTACAATGCTGAGATGAAAAATCTCCAAAAAGATCCTCTTGATCTAAATTATATTCATCTTAAATCAAGAAGAGTATTCCAAAAACAAGATTCCTCTATTGTCATTAAAGAACAATATTAAGAAGAAGAATATACAGAGGATAATAAAGAGTCATGGACCACCTTTTGATTCTTGACAATCACTAAGAAGGAGCACCACTCTATTCAACAGTGTTTGACATCATTAGATTCAAAGTGTTATCACCTAAATCTGCCTTAGGCTGAAGGAAGGCAAAAATTAGGGTAACCACAAACCACGCTCAGTCTGGTAGCTAGCCCTACCAGAGCAGGAGGGGGCTCTCTCCGAGTCACGCTCAGTGAATATATGATCGAAAACGGTCTGAGGTGACTTACAATACACTGTTTACCTTAGGCTAGTAACTGGATAGGGATTTTGGAAAAGATTTTGTGAAGTGACCGAGCCTCTGGGATGTATATGGGACTGGCGCTCAGTAAAGAACAGAGAATTGAAAATGAAGGCACAGATTATTTCGTGAGGCGAGGTAGGCGGAAAGAGCAGCAATTTTGGTTTAAGGTAACACGGAATGGAAAGATTGATGAAGAAAGTGAAAAGGACATAGTCGCGTGAATCCTTTTCAACAGAAGAGCGACACTGCACATGAAATTTTCCCACAGGCCGAGAAATATAAATTGAATTCTACCTAATCTCACTTAGAAAATTTCACTGAAATGAAACGTGAATGAAATTATGAAACATAATAAGATACTATGGAACATAAGAACACATTTGCTACACTCACAACCACAAGAATCTCATGAAACAGAGCCGCTGCCTTTCATTAATTCTCCGTCAAAAATACACAGTGAAGAAACAAATTTTCTTTCCCACAATCTCCCAAAAGTTACAAGCCAGCCAACCCTTTGCAAATAACTTGCATACAATATATAGAAAATGTAGAGAAGAGATGGAACACCCAGGGGTTGGGAAGTTACTCAAATAATTTCGAAAATGATATGGAGAGCCAACCATCAGCTACAAGTGCAGCGCTCTCCAGCATGACATTTGGCTGGGGTGACCCTTTGCATTCTTTTGCCACTTGGATAGATGCCCACCTGGAGAGAAAACTCTTTAAAAGCTGCCTTTGGTGCCAAAAAACCGAAGAGTAGATGAGCGGGCCCACTTGGAGAAGTCGCGACCCAAAATTTCACGAAACGGGAGCAATTTGGCAATTTTTTCCTCTGTGTGTCGCGCCACTTTAGATCCTATTTTGGGGCACTTGCAGGTGTCCAAAATGTGTCCAAGTGGGCTTGTTGGAAATCTTGTCCTGTCTACTTTCCAACCCAACTAGAATTTCTGAATTTGAAGCTCATTTGCCCCTCCAAATCTTCATTCTCCCAAGACTGCTTTCTGTGTGTCCAAAAAGTGGCAGAGAGGCCATTTTTGGGTGTTTCTTGACCTTTAGGAGACCCAAAACTTGTCAAAATTTCCAGCCCAGACACCAGTAGACGTATTTTTTGATGCTGAATCGAAATATGCAAGCCGTTCCTCGATTGGAGTGCTATAATTTTAGCGTTGCGCTAGTGGCGCGGCGCACAGGGAGAAATTTCCTGTTTTGTGCCCAAAAAATTTCCATGTGACCAAAAATTCCCCAAATTTCTTCAAATTTGGGCTGGAGGTTCTCTATGGGGTGCCATGCTGAACCAAGGAAGCCTCAGCCAAGATTCTAAGCCTATCTTTCTCTTTTGCCTCTTTTGCCCTCCTTGTTGCTTTCCTCAATTTTGCTTTTAAACTCTTTATTCGGGCCTTGGCGCTCATGTTTCGTGCCCTGTAATGAAATGCCATGTGTCTCAACAGAGCAAGGTCTTTGTCAGCCTTGTCTAGCAGCCTCTCCAAATGCATGTTGACCCTCTCAAGGTTGGCCTCCCTATCCTCATTGATTTCTTGCTCCAAAGATGTGAGCTCAACCCTTCTTCTTTGAGCAGCTTGGTGATGCTCTCGAATGTTTTGCAGCTCCATGATCGCCTTCTGGTCCTCAAGATGCTTGTTTCTCTGCTCCAGGTACTTCATGTTCCACTTGGCCCTCTCCAAGTCAAGGGACAAGGCCTCAATCTCTGATTGTTGTTCCTGAATGACCTCTCTAGGCTCTGGATTTGTTGGCTCTGTATCGGTCTCATCATCGTGAAGGAGAACGAACTCGGTCTCTCGTTCACCTGATGGCTTCTCCTGAAGGCATCATGCGCTGGCTCCTTACCTCTGTTTTAGGAGAAAACACAATCCTTCTGCCTCTTTGATATGTATTGGTCACCTCAGTCCTAGGTGCCTTGGAACCTCATCATTCTTTCTTGATGACCCAACCTCCATTGACTGTGCTGACATAGTTTGGTGTTGGCTTGGTGAAGTAGTTATATGCATGTGCAAAGCTGCCTCAATGAAAGTGTCCCATGTCATGTTATTTTTTGTTAACTGATGGAGAACCATAACCTTTATCAAGCTATGATTAAAGAGACTGGGATAATGCACTTTTCCTTTCAATTTCACCTTTTTAAACATCTTGGTTAAGCTCCTATACAAGTAACTACTCAAATTGAGCGAATTGGTTGCTGTAAAGTGCATGAGCAGCCTTATGTGATATTGATGCAACCTGGAAAATTTTCCCTCACATGTGAAGAATTTCATGACAGCCTTCATTAATGGTGCATATATCTCCAAAAAATATCTGAATGGGAAAACATGTGAGTGAGTTTCTTTATATTATGATTTCAGTTAGGGTTTGCACTCTTCTAGGTCTAGGTTCATGTCTTTGAACCAATTTTCACCATGGTTTGGTATGCCTATAGCTTGAGAGATGGAATCTACTGAAAACATGAAATCATTCCCTGCGATGGTGATTTTGTCTTCCATCAAGGTGAGGGAAATATACATCTGAGATGCTCATGGTGAAAAAAAATTTCTTAGGCTTTTTCTTGCCGCATGTTCTTCATGGTGCTCAATGTTATCATGGTCCACCAATTCCTTTCCCTTCATCTCTTGTTTCTTGACTTTGAATTGTTCTTTCTCCATAGGTAGATGTTGTGCTTTAAGCTGACTGTTTTCTTGATCAAGGCATGAAATGATAAATTTGGCCCTTATCAAATTGTCCTTGACCTACATGATCTGAGAATACTTCTCTTTGATGACTTGTTGTATGGATTTATGCTCATCTTGTGCCTCCAAGTCAACTAGGTCAAAATCATGCTCAATGAGCTCCTCATCATGCAAAGAAGCCTCATGATGTGATGGTGATCCCTGTTCTTGTTTGCTTTCGCCAACAACTTCTCTAAGTGGATGTGGATCCTCTCGAGCCAAATCTCTCAATCAGCCTCTATCTCCTGTTGAATAGGTGTCTTCTTGTGGTTGTCTTTATGAAATTTGTTGCATTCAATCATAGGCATATAACCACCATATCACTCATAAAATTTGATAAACAAGTGATGTTATAGAGCCTACCTTGCAATTTGATGGGCTTCACAAGAAATTTGAGGCAAAATGGCACAATTTCAAGCCTTTTTTTCCCTGTGCGCCGCGCTCTCTATGTGTGCCACGCCAGTGTAAATTTACATTGGAAATTTCCTCCCAGTGCGCCGTGCTCCCTCTGTGCACCGTGCTCTTTTCCGGGCGACTTTTTGAGGCCTTCCAGGTGTCCAAATTGGGTGAAAGATAGCTCGTTGGAAATTTCCTTGAGTCTACTTTCCAACCCAACCGGAATTTTTCAATTTGGAGTTCATTTGCCCTATCAAAAGTCAAATCTCCCAAGACTGGTCAAAATGTGCCCAGTGAGGCTGCCTCAAGGCAGAGTGCTGTTATAGTCAACTTTTGAATGCCTTCCTCAACTCCAAATTGAGCTCATGATAGCTCATTAGAAATCTCTTTGTGTCTAGTTATCATTTGACTCATCAAGAAAGTCATTTGGCCAACTTAGCTAGGAGAAAACTTGATTTTCCCAAGGTCACTTCAGAGGTGCATCAATTCTCCCGAGGCAATTGTATTTTTGACATTTCTCTAAAACCATGACACCTGTGTAAAAAGTGAAGGAGTTTTTTCTTCCTTGGACTGTTTTGGACAAAAACCTCTCTCAAGTTTCCTAAATTCATCTTTGATTGCTCAGAAACATCATTTGAGTGAAACCTACCCCGATGTGTGGAACAAGGGATTTGTCGAAATGAAGCGAAATGAAGGGGATAGGGAGCTTCTAAATTCTTGAGGAAATTTTGGGAAGTAGGGAGGGATGTTAGGAAGTAGGGGAAAGTGGAATCTCAGAAATTGAGTGAGGGGAAGGGGTCCAAAAAGGCAAAACACAGGTCCAACCTAGAAAATTGCTAGGTTGTAGCAAGAAACTAGGGTTTGTGCGAAAATGAGGAATTTTGAGGATCTCAGTGATGGGAAGTGTTTGATAGGGTACTTTAAGGATAGGGGAAGGTGTATGAACATTAGGATACAAGTTTTTCCAATGATTTGGCCGTCCAAGAGAAATTGCCTTCAAAACCCTAGGAGAGGGAAATGACCTTACCTAGGCGCAACTACAGCATGAACAAGGTGTAAAATGACCCAGTGGGACTTGACATGATAATGTTAACTCTCTGAGTGATGGTACACTCAGCTGAATAGTGACATAGACTGACATTTGGGCGATTTTGGAAGGAGTGAAAGCAAACCCTAGACCTAATGCCTAGTGATCAGATTTTACTTGAAGACTCACTGAAATGACAAAATTTGACCTTGACACCTTAAAACCACTTTGTAAGAGCATGTTTGATCATTGGAGGAAGGCTACAAAGACTGACACTAACACAAAGCAGTTAGTCTCTCATGTTTAGGTACATTTCAAAGCATATGTTTCAAGCCTACATATGATTTTATCTATCATCTTGTTATGCACATGACTCCATTGGAAGTATTCCTATACTTGAAAGAGATTTTATTTTTTTCAAGTAGAGTAGGATAGAGGAATAAAAGGGAAAAAAAGGAAAAGAATAAAATAAAATAAAAAATAAAATCTCAAATGAAACGAATGGAAAGAGGCATCCACCCATGGTATTCATCCACCCATGGAATTTACCCATGGTATTGTAACAATGATTCGAATGGAAAGTGGCATTCACCCATGGTATTCATTCATCCATGGTATTTACCCACCCATGGAATTTACCCATGGTGTTGTAACTAAACAAGACTATAAGTAATAAGCTGCATTTTGTAAAAGGACAGGTTTTCCACCACAATTTAGCTTTTATAATTATTATTTATTTTAATAAAAAGTTTCTTTATGGTTTTGTTTACAGTGTGTTCTCCTCCTCTTCTGGAATTTCAAATTTTTAGGTCTTGGGGGCCTCCCCAGATCTAGATCAATGGTATTAGAGAAATTTATGACTCCATGGCAATCAAAGTTTCAAAATATGGTCATGTGCATTGAGAGGGTTTCTTCATAAAGGGTTTCTTGAAAGAAAGACTAGTTGTGAAGGGATTCCATGTCCTAATATTAGAATTCCACTGAATCACAAAAAAAACATTAGTGCATTTTGGGTGATTTACTTCTCAACTTCTAGTTTTGATAGTGTCTCGATCAAATTGCATCAATACATGATACTCAATAATTACTACTCAATCATAGGTCAATGGACTGCAAATGACAATTTATCTTGAAATATATATTCTAAATAATCTGATCTACATAATGGATATCATGATTTTAAAATGAACTACTAATGGGTGGCCACACATGTGGGAGAGAGAGAAGAATTTGAAGACGAACCATGGCTCGAGTGCCACGCGGAATTTTCTACAGTTTATTTGATGGGAGACAATGGTATGGCAAATATCACACATCACATTGTGGCGTTGCGTGGTGGTGTGGAAACTTGGAGCCCAATTACATTGAGAGGGTTGATATTGGTGCAACCCTTCTTCGGCAACCGACAACGCACACGGTCGGAGAGCGAGTTCCCGTGTAACGCGGTTCTCAATCTGGAGTTGAATGATTCCTTTTGGCAGTTGTCTCTCCTGGTGGGTAGTGACAAAGATCATCCATTCAACAACCCTTGAAGCCCCGAAGCACCAAATCGCGAAGAGATATCGTTGCTTTCCTTGGAGGTTTCCATCATTGAGAGAGATATGTTGAGAGATTGGGACCACGATAATGTGTGCCATTGAAGTAGTGAGAGAGAGAGGCGCTAATGGTTAAATTTTATATCCCTATGTGCTTTAATGGAATCAACTCACTTTGCGTAGAATTTCCTTTCACTTTTCCACTTTGTATCACATCCTTCAATTGAAATTTCCTTGTCTGGTTATCTTTAAATTTGCACCAATTTTAAAACTAGATATTTTCATCAAAGTAAAATAACTTGTATCGATCACAAAGATAAAATTAGGGTTGGATATCTCTCTCTTACATTTTGAATTCTCACGGAGTATAATAATTGTCTGCCAAAGTGAAATCTGGATCAGTTTTCGGTTGGTGGTGCATATGAATATGAAATCGTTAATAATCTATTTTAATTGAGAGATTCTCTAATGTCTCCGGAAGGATGGCGTCTCCATTCATTCTATAATACACAATATTTTTCAAAGTCCATTATGTACTTTCAAGAATTTCTAGGATTTCAAGCAATGCGAGTAGGATTGGTGGTTGATATATATCTTGACGCAATGGTGATTACTCTTTTCAAGAAAAGATGTGAAGAGTATGTTTTACAAGGGGATGAATAAGAATAAATAGAGTGGCTTGGTGAATATGGGGACATTGTAACAAGCTTGTTTTTTCTTTAACTCTAGACATATTTGGACACGAGGATCTAAAAAATATATAATAAATATATGCCCTACTTCTGCTTCTTGTTGGTGACCCAACCAAATTTTTTTATTATTATTATGGATGGAATGAAGAGTCAAAGTTACATCCTAGAGTTGCAAAGATTCCGCTGTTGAAACACATGATCAAGTGTGACACCTCGAGGAGCTTAAACCATAGGGCGAAGAAGAAGTGGTGTTGGTTTGACATATGTTATTCAAATGGATCCGGTCACTAGAAAAATGGTTCTTGAAAGTGGAGCCCTTGTGCTTGCCAACATGGGTATATGTTTTCTTGATGAATTTGAAAATTTGGATGAGATAGACCATACCGCTATTCATGAAATGAAGAAACCGACTCTGAGCATTGCAAATGAGTGGATAAAAACCTCTCTAAATGTATGCATTCATATTTTGGCTGCAACAAATCCTTCCTAGGGTCGGTATGATCTACAAAGAACACCTACGAAGAATATCAATCTTCCTTTATAATTTCTTTCTCATTTTGAATTGTTGTGGCTGATACTTGATAAGGCCAGTATGGAAAGTGATTTGGAAATGGAAAGACACATGTTATACATGCATCAACAGTGTGACCCACCATATTTATGCTCTACTACTCTTGAGTCTTCCATCCTCAAGGTTTATATAGTAACGATAGAAAGGGTATCACCTCCTGTACCTAAATACCTTACCAAATATATTTCCAATGCTTATTCTTCCATAGGATAAGAGGAAGCATAAAGTGATGCACCACTTCCAAAACACTTATAATCATTCTTCGCGTATCAATGGACCTAAGTTAGTTTAGAATTTTAGAAACAATATCCCAAAGTGATGAATCCATCAAGCTTATCCAAATGCCAAAGTTTTCATTATAAGCAGGGAAAACAAAAACAAAAAAAACCTAAAAAACTGGTTTGGATGCCATATATGACATGTATTCAATCATAAGGGACGAAGGTTCAAGAATAAAGAATATGGATGCAGTTATGCTAATGCCTTGAATTGGATTTCTCGGAAGGCTTACATTAAAGCTCAACCAAAGGAGTGTTTGAAAGAGTATGCAACATTGAAAGTGTGGCAAATCGATCCCAATACATTCAACATTCATTTTATTTATACTTGAAACATTGAACAAGCTAATTATCCATTTGCTACGCCATGCACCCTTAGTCTCCCAGTTGGCCCACAAGAATTACAGGATATCTCTATCCTTGGACCCTCATTCATCATGGTTATGGGTCACCCACAAACCCAAGGATATGGTTCAACCACACAAAACCCTTGTCATCGAAGTCCATTTTCTAGGTCCCACATTGTTAGTATCACAGTTGGTCACAAGCATTACAAGGTATCTATATTCTCATATCTTCGTTTTTCATGGTAATGGGTCATCCACAAACCCACGCTTCATCAAAGTCTATTTTCTAGGTTGAACACTATCAATATCATACTTGGTCACAATCATTACAGGGTATCTCTATCCTCGAATCTTCGTTCATCACGATTATGGGTTAACCACACAAACCCTTCTCTTAAGTGGCTCTTCGTATTCAATAAAGGCTTCTCAAGAGAACTTAACTCAATGGGGACCATTGCTTCTTAAGGGGGGAGGAATGATCCAAATGGAAAGAGGCATCCCCCCATGGTATTCATCCACCCATGGGATTTACCCATGGTATTGTAAGAATGATACAAATGGAAAGTGGCATCCACCCATGGTATTCATTCGTCCATGGTATTTACCCACCCATGGAATTGGCCCATGGTATTGTAACTAAACAAGGATATAAGTAACAAGTTGCATTTTGTAAAAGGACAGGTTGTCCACCACAATGTAGTTTTTACAATTATTCTTTATTTTAATAAAAAGTTTATTTATGGCTTTGTTATGGTGTGTTCCCCTCCTCTTCTGGAATTTCAGATTTTTAGGTCTTAGGGGCCTCCCCCAATATCCGAATCAATATTGAATTTTGGTTCCTGACAATCACTAAGCAAGAGCACCACTCTCTTCAATAGTGTTTGGAATCATCAAAGTCGAAGTAGTTGGTCTCTCATATTCAGGTACATGTCAAAGCATATGTTTCAAGCCTACACATGATTTTATCTCTCATCTTGTTATGCACATGGTTCCATTGGAAGTATTCCTATACTCAAAAGAGATTTTTTTTTCAAGTAGAGTAGGATAGAGGAATAAAAGACAAAAAAAAAGGAAAATAAAATAAAAAGTAAAATCTCAGATGAAAACCTCCTTTGAGGCACATGAGATTGGCTCATTGATTGAAAACCTCTATGAGGCAGTCATTGGGTCAGGAAAAAGAGGAAAAAGAAAAAAGAGAAAAAATGAAAAAATGAAAAAGATCTTAGGGGAAAGCATCCTTTGAGACACCTATTCAGACCTACTGGTTGAAAACCTCATTGAGGCAACTAGTAGGCCTAAAAAAAAGAAAAAAAATGAAAAAAAGGAAAAATAATTCTTTTCTCTAGGTATATCTCTATGATGAATGTAGGTCTTGTCCAACCTCTGCATGCAACAGGAATGAGTTAGCACAATAAGAAAAGTTGATAAAAAATATAGTCAAGGGAAGTCAAACTTAAGCTCTCACCTCCTTTTCCCAGATGCTCCAACAAGACCAAGGCCATGTCAATACATCACCCTCATCCATTTCCAATATCTGCTCATCATTGCCAAGCCTTTCTTATTCATTTTCCTCATTGTCCTAAAGTGCTATAAGAGAGTTTTGTTTTGCTACAGGATTGCCAAAATACACAAGGTAGAATTTTTTTTTTACCATATCTCAAAAACTAGCAATATTTTTGCCAATATTTTTCATGGGAATATGCATAAATAGGATGGTAACATGTTCAATAAATTTCAACAAATTACAGTGCATAATTTTCGAGAAAACGACTTCCATCACCTACATCCATTTTCCATTTTTATCGAGATTCGTGTATACATTGGCCAAGATGTCTTTTGAGGAGATGCATAAGGATGATGGAAACATGCTCAAAAAATTTCAACTCAATCCAATCTACCATTTGAGAGATATGGATTAAACAAGTTTTCTACATGATTGTCTAGATTTGCTACATGATTGAGATAAACCTAGGGAAAGGGGTCAAAACTCATGTTTTCCTTGGGTAAATGACAAGAGAGGTTCACCACACCTTATTAACCTCTCACTCACACCATTTAACCACTTTCCCTTCAAAAAATCCACCTACTTTCATAAAAACACCCTATTTTCACCCCTTCTTCACAAGTTTTCACCATCATCAGAGCTTCCAATCCCTATCCATAGCCTCACCATGAATTATCTAAGTCACTGAGTGCATTTCATGAAGGTAGTTGTGGTTTTGGAAGGTGTCTTCTGACTGCTACATAAAAGAAACCAATCATGTAGCAGCCTTCACAAACCCTACAGAACCAGAAGCAAAGAACTTTTACAGCTCCAGAATGAAGATTTTGCCATCCTTAAGTATCAAGAGGTCATCCTTGATATATGAGGAAGAAAAATAATCCCTGAGAGGCAACTGTAAGGTCACTTACCCACTCCGACAACAACAGATCGAACACTGGAAGAACCCGCATAAAAAATACTTCATTAGTCAAACTACTTTTAGAGAATATCTACAAAAATATTTTTCTCAGAGGAAGGACCAATGCATGAAACAACTAACATGAAATCTAACACCTCCAGAGACCAGCAGATCACCCACCATTTCTAAAACAACATGTAGAAATAAAGGCAATTAAAGTCCATCAGGTATGCATTGTTTGGCACCTCTCCTCTTGAGTGTGTTAGTGTCAGTCTTGTCTGCCTATCCCCATTGATCAAATATGTTTTTACCAAGTCTGGTAGGGGTCTCAAGGTCAAATTTTATCATGTCACTAGGTTTTCAGAGTAAAATTTGGTAACTAACTAGTTTTTCTAGGAGTGTCTCCATTCTTATGAAAATCCTCACATGTTGGTTGCCTTCCTCACTCAGATGAAGAAATCATAATAAAGAGGATGTTTTCATCATATCAGCCATCATCATTACCATTTCACTCAGTCTGATATCTTCATTAGGTCATTGGGGTTTCAAGGCCCGTCCTCATTCCATGCATAAATCCAACATTAGATGAGTTGTGATGAGAAACTCTTTACACAAGTTTTTATGAATTTTCATAAGTTCTTCATGGTTGAAATCTCAAGTTTCCAAAAGAACAAGTCTCACTATTCAAAAAAAGACAAAAAGAATCTCAGGTTTCAACTCTTCAAAGTGGCCCAGTTTAAAAGGTGAAAATCATGTTTTGGAAAGGTATGTTGGGCTCAGTTTTATTCAAAAGAGAATCATTGTTTTCCTATAAAAGCCCAAAATGTACCAAACTTGTTTTATTTGCCTCCTAACCTCCTTTCTTCATTGAGCTCTCCCCTCCATTGGTAAAAAAATATGGGTTTCCTAGGAAAAATTGGACAAAATATCTTGGTGCTGCGCTTTTAGGGATTGCACTGCGCTTTTGAAGGTGGCGTTGCGCTTCTGGACAGTGCGTTGCGCTTTGGTGCTACGCTTTCATGAACTACGCTACGCTTGTGCCAGAGCAGCCCAAAACTCATCCAAACTCACCCAAATTTCGATTTTGAGCTTGCATTCCTACTTCTTGCTATTCTAAGCTTGTTCACAAGTAAGTATCATCCTTTTTCTCACCTTTTTCCTTTGGCAAGATGAATGCAAATGCAAGTTCTCTTCATCTAGGGTTTAGGTGAAATTTTCATGCTGCAAGCACTAGTGTAACTGATGGATTTGATTAGTTTTGACATTAAAACATGTAAAATTTCCACCTCATACCTCTGTACATGTTTAAAGCACCCTTTGATTCACTAAATAACTTATCAACCCTCAAATTACCTCACCCTTACATAAACCCTATCTCATACCTAGCATTTTGGGCAAATTTCCTAACAACACTATTCCTAAATTTCTCCTAATCATTTCTTCCCCTCATTTCACTCCATTTAAACTTCATAAGTTTCTTGCAGTCCCTATTCATCCCCCAAAATTCCCCTACCATCATTTCCTTTCCCCAATCCCCTCATTTCATCATTTCACTCATTCCTCACTGTTTTTCCATTTTCTTGTTATCTAGGGTTTCTATCATAATGGAGGGAGATTCTTCACCATCGGAAAGGATAAAACACCATAAAGGAGGCAAAATTCTCAGACATGAGCCTACCAATTGCAATGAAATCAACTCATCACCATTCATCAAGCAGTGTTTTGAAGATGTCAATTGCCTAGGGTTTTGCAAAAGGGTGTGTGAAGTGGGTTTCCATGAATAGTTAACTGATTGGATTGCCACCCATATGAAAGGGGAAAGAGCCATCATAACAGGGGTTGAGTTTAAATTTTCAGTGGTTTCCATTTCACTTAATACAGGGATACCTGATCATGGAGAGTACTGGTTTAAAGGTATGAGCTTGGACCTTGAACATTATAGGTCTTTCTTGAAATCACCCTACAGAGAGACCCATACACACATCATCCCATTCAGGTACCTATTGGAGAAGTATGCGCCATTGATGAAGGTTGTAATAAAATTTTTCACCTATGAGAAGTAGATTTTCTAGATTATATGCATATCACATCAGGCTTCTAATGCACTTCACAGCTCAAAAACCTCTCAACATGTGTAATTATCTATGTAGAAGCCTTGTTAAAATGTTTGAGAAGGTACAAGTGAAAGACAAAGAACACTACCCTAGTCTTTTTCATCACAGCTTGATAAAGATTATAGTTCTCCATAAGCTAGCAGAGAAGAACATGACATGGGATTCATTCATAGAAACAACTTTGCAATGGCATGAAATTACTTTTTCAGTTCATCATCAAAACATATCAACACAATAGGTAGGATCGTCAAGCAAGTCATTGGAGGTTCCCAAGGCACCTAGACCTGAGGTGACTAGAATGTATCAAAGAGGAAAAAGGCTTGTGTTTACTTCTCAGGTTGAGAAAAGGGCCAAGCCTTCTACATCAGCAAAACAAGGATCACATGTATAGGATGAAGACCTAATTGAGCATGATTTTGAATTGGTGGACTTGGAAGCAGCAAATGAACCTTCAAACATGCAACAGATTATCAAAGAGAAATATTCTCAAATCAGAGAACTCATGGACAATATGGCAAGGGCAAGGTTTTTTATCTCATTCCTTGAAAAGGAGAACTGCCAGCTTAAGGCTAGACAACTCATCATAGAGAAATAGAAAACTAAGTTGTTGTAGAAAGGAGGCAAAGAAAAAGTAGTGTTGGAGCCTGGTGAACATGAGAAAACTGAAAAAAAAAAAGTTAGGAAAAAAGAGGCCAAGGACCAAGGGACTCAAAAAGGCATTGAAGGAGGAGAAAGGGCATAATCTGCTAGATGAAGACCTAGACATGGAGGATAGAATTTCCTTGGAGATAAACGAGGACCGAGAGTATTGGCTAAATAAAGTCAATGACCACTCAGAAAAGCTTCTTGACAAAGTCAACATGGATAATCAACTATTGAGACACATGGCCCATCATTATCAGACCAGAAACATGATATCCAATATCAAGCTCAAGCAGTTGAAAAATAAGCTAAAGGAAACCCTAAAGGACAAAAACGAGAGGGATAACTTGGAGATGCTTGCTGAAGCATCCATGAGGACTTGAAATACCTCATTTTTCACCTCATGATCAATTTTGAATGTTTTCTAGGCATTTTTGGTTTTTTATTTTGGTGCCAAATTCAAAAATTCAACTAGTCACAGAAGCGCACTGTGCTTTTTCCTCAAACCTAAAAATGTCAAATGGATTTCATTTTTGGAAATATCATGGCCTCCTCTCAAAACCAATTTCATCAATTTTCTCAGAGAGGGCTCAAATTTTGAGAAAAAGGAGAAAAAGTGGTAAAAAAATCATCATTTTGTCACTCTTTTTGACAGGGACTGTGCTTTTGGAGATATATTGGGAGAATGTGTTTTTGAAGGACTTCCCATGGGTAATTTTAAAAAATTCAAGGTGTTCTATAAACTAGACAGGCAAGGCTAGTTGACCATTCTCTCAGACCTCAATTTGGACTTTAGGAAGGCACCTTAACGTGGGCTCAAAGTTTGCGTTGCGCTTCTGCAAATTTCTGAGTTTTTATTTTAAATTTTACTATGTAATTTCCTAGTTTTCATTTTGACTTGGTCAAAGTCAAAACTCATGATGTCATTGAAGTAGTTCAAGGTTAGATGATGTAATCATGAATAAATAGACATGATAGGTTGTTTTTATGGTTAATTAGGCCTCATTAAGGAAGCAAAATTCAAAACAAATTCTGAGAGAAGAGTTTGTATTTGACTTTCTCACTCTTACCTATTGGTTGAGAGGCAGTTCCACCACCTAGGAATTCGACTCTTGAAGGTGGGGAAGCTATTTGATTGATTTTATATGTATCATTTCTCATTCAAAGAGAGGGTTTTGACTTTTGTGGAGAAGCTTGTACCTTATGTTCTTTTACAGCTAATACAGGAGCAGTTCCAATTATATTTCAGGAATTTTTGTTCAGTGAGTTTATGGTGTTGTTTTATTTTCCTATTAGTTTCTAATGGATAAATCATCTCCCTTTTCATGCTTTATATTCTTCCTATGAATTTCCTTGCAGTTATATAGACATAAATCTTAGATTTAAGCTCTGTTTATCTGGAAATCATGCTTGTGTTTCTTTTCTTCTAAAACTAATGAATTCATGCTTTTACATGCTCATTATGTTTTCTTAAACTCTCAGACCTATACTACATTGACAACACTTTAATTTCACCATAGCACACTGATATCTAGCTCCTTTTTATACTTGTCACTACATACTTGAAGCCTTGACCTAATTACCTGCTCTAATCCCTAGTCCAGCAAACCAAAAACCCTAAATTCACAAATACTCAAACAAGACTTGTATATCTAGCCTAAAACCTATTTATTTTTAGTTATTCATTGACAAATCCTTAGAGAGATCCCTCTCTGGTTCAGTAGGGCTAGCTACTAAACTGAAAGTGGTTCGAGGTTACCTTTTTTGATCTCCTCCTCAGCCTAGGAAATTGTAGGGGATAACATTTTGGCACCATTGTTGGGGAAACGACTGATAAATCATTCTTGGGAGTTATTTTAGAGCTTTCAAGAAAACTGGTTTTGTATTTGACAATTTCCAGTACCTAAAGATAGGCTTATTTTAAAAATTTCAACAAGTTTAAGGTGTAAAAGAAAAATTGGCTCCTAAAAGACATACCAGGTCAAATCCTGATATAAATCCACCTTTTATTGTTGAAGAACCAGAAAAAATACTCAGAAAACTCAAGTTACCCATGTTTAAAAGTGTAGTTCAAAATATAAAAAGGACAACATCTTTGCCTAAAAATCTATTTGCTTTTGAGCAACTTCCTTCTGATATTCAGAATTGTCTCTTTCAAGGTCAAAATCTGAGTCTTGCATTTTTGAAGTGATATTTGAACCTCTTCAATTTAAATCTTATTCCCATTCTTCAGAATCTCTATCTGCTAGAGTTGATCATGAGTTGTGGTTGAATTTTGACAAGCTTCAAAGTCTTGTTGACCAGCTCCAAATCACTACTGAAAAAGCCTATATCCAATATCAACTTGAATACTTAACTGTTGTTTCATCCTCTACTACACCTCCAAATACATCTACTACATCTCCAAATACCTCAGCTACCTCATCTCTTCTTCCACCACCTCCATTAGTGTCATCATCTTTACCTACACAACCCATTGTAGTACCTCCACCACCTCCAGCAATCATGGCATGATTTGCACCTCTTATGCTTTGCACCTCTTATGATGCCTGCTCAACTTGCTGCTCTACCTCAGAACTATGGTCAAAGACTCCCTCTATTTGATGGAAGCTCATAAATCATAGCCCAAAATCATGTTGATAAATTGATAGATTTTATTGATCTGGAAGAAATTGATGAAGATGATGCTAAGATGAGAATAATAGCTTAGAGTTTTTCCGGAGATGTGAAGAAATGGTTTCACAATTTGGCTGCTAATTCTATCAATAATTCTTAGAGACCAACAGAATTTTTCTTAGTACATTGGCAAGAAAATAAAAATCCACTACAAATTTTGGCTAAGTACAATTCTATGAAAAGGAATCAAAATGAGACAGTCCAAGAGTTCACAACAAGGTTCAATATGGTGTATAATTCCATCCCTGATGATATGAAACCTCCTCCTGGTTTGGCACTTCTCCACTATCCTGATGCTTTCGACCCAGACATGGCATATCAACTTAGGGAGAGGGACCCTGCAACTCTTGAAGAAATGCAGCGAAATGCAATAAGTGTCGAAGCTAATCTTCTCATCAAGAAATCTAAATCAAAGCCTGAGAGGTCTAAGAAGAAATTTGTTTTTAAAGAAGAGCCCTCATCATCTTCATATTTAAAGCTTGACACTCTAATCAAAACCATGGAAAGAATGATGGACAAAATTTCCATAATAGATCAACAAGCGGAGCCTTCAGTAAGGAATCCAAACTTTCGTGGCCAGCAACAACAACAATTTAGAAATAGACAGAAAGAGCAGCAAAATCAAGATCCTCAAGGACAAGTCAGAGCTCCATTTCAGAAAAATTATACCGAAGGGCAGGAAGAAGATGAAGAAGAGATTGTAGAAGCAAATCATTTCTTTGAAGAAGATGAGCTACCCACCTTTCTAACAGAAGAAGATCAATTTTCTGAAGAATCTTTTATACCAAGTGATCAACAGCTTGTACTTGCAAGTGATGATCTATGGGTTGTGCAAACTGAAGAATACCAAAGAGGATATCAGAATGCTCTTAGTCATTTGCAAAAACAGTACAACTTAAGGAACAAAAATGTACCTGTTACATTGAACTAGAAGAGGAAAAATGCACAAAAAGACACACAAAGCAAAGAAGCAACTCCTGCAAATCAGAATAAAGAAAAGGAGATTGTTATACTGAGCCAGGATAAAACCAATGAAGCCTCTACCAACAATGTGAGAAAAGATAAGGAGGTTCAAAATGAAAGTCATAAGAAGGAATCTCAAGCTAAAGGGCAGATTGAAAAGAAGGACATCGCTACAAAAGAGGTAGAAAAGCAATCCAATCTATTTAGTTTAGAGAATGAAATTTCTAAGTTGAAAGTTTCAATTCCTCTAACTGAATTAGTGAAGAATGATAAGTATAAGTTTCAGATTGCTAAAATGCTGAAGGTAGACCAGATGTCAGACACAGTTAATGTGGCCAATGATGAGCCTGCAATTCTGTTTGGTCCAGCCTTAGAAGGAAGTCCTGAAGATAGTGAAATCCCACCTTTTTATCTTAGTCTCAAACTTCATGACTTTATCCTCCATAATTCCATGTTGGACTCTGGTGCCTCACATAATCTTATGCCAAAAGTCATCATGGACAAACTAGGACTGAGTATAACCCGACCCTATCATGAACTTTACTCTTTTGATTCGAGTAGAGTGAAATGTCTTGGCCTTATCAAATATTTAGTAGTTTCCTTAGACCAAATTCCGGCCAAGAATGTTCTGATGGATGTTGTGGTCACTGATATCCCTCCTCAGTTTGGTATGTTTCTTTCGTGGTCTTGGGGAGAAAAACTAAAAGGAACTTTACAGCTTGACTTTTCATATGCTACTATTCCAGTATTTGGGCAACTCAAAAAACTCTATCGGGAGAAGAAGATGAAATTCATGATTAGTAGCAAGGAGAAACCCATAAATCACCCTATACATGTTGTACATACTGATCTTGATTCTTTCATTTTGTATAGTGATATGAATTCAGTCGATGATGAAAGTCAGCTTGTAGAAATTTCAGAAGTTTCAGATGTTATAAGCAGTGTGCAGAAAGTTGTGATTGCTGAAGGAAAAGAGATGAATGAAGAATGTTTGCAGCCAATAAATCCTCTTGAAAAGATTGTTGAGTTAGTGCAGAAAACAGAGTGTCTTGAGACAGCGAGCCATCCTCCAAAAGATCAAATAGTTCAGCCTTCAGAAGTTCTTTTTCGGATGAAGAAAATGGTCTTTGGACCATGGAGTTTGATGGTGCATTGGGAAAAGAAGGAGCTAGGATTAGTGTTTGGATTCATGGTCCATTACATCATTCATGTAAAATTCCACGCAATGTGAGAATGAGTTCTTACAAGTTAGCTTTTGATTGCTCAAACAATGAGGTGGAGTATGAGGCATTGATTGCTAGCCTCAAAATTTTGAAAAAGTTGGGAGCAAAGAAAATTTATGTTTATGGCGACTCTGAGTTGGTAATCAAACAAGTAAAATGGGAATACCAGGCCAAGAATCCAAGAATGAGAGCTTATTGCAATGTTGTACTTGACATCCTCAAAACTTTTGCAGAATATACTTTGTCTCTTATTCCTAGAACTCAGAATGTTATAGTTGATTCTCTTGCTACTACAGCTAGTATGGTGAAGATTCCCATTCACTCCAATCAGAAGTATTCTATCCATGTTAAACACCACCCAACTATTCCTAATAATATGAGATTTTGGTAGGTGTTTTGGGATGATAAACAAATCAATAATTTTCTGCAAATGGAAGGTGAATTCCAAAATTCCCGCATTGATGATACATCCAATATGAATGATCCTAGATTCAATCAGCTGAGATTGAAATATTGCAGTTGAAGGACAAAAACATTCCAAGAGGTCTTGTACCTTTGGAAGAGTTGTTTGATCGTGACGATGTTGCCAAAAAGCCCACCATGGTCCCCACAAAGAAAGGTGTTGAAGATGTGAACATTGGTGCAGTTGACAAGCCTAAGATGGTCAAATTGTCAAAGTCCTTATCTCCTGAGATGAAAATTAAGTAAATAACTATAATGACATAATTTTCTAATGTATTTTCTTGGTACTATTTAGATCTGAAGGTTTATGACAAGAATATGATTCAACACACTATTTCGGTCAAGCCTGATCAAAATCCATTTTGCCAGAAACTGAGAAGGATTAATCCTAAGCTGCTACCATCAATTGAAAAAGAGGTAAATGGGCTTTATAGTCTGGTATCATAGTTCCTATTCAATTTTCTAAATGAATGTCAAATCTAGTGTCGGTAAGAAAGAAGACCGATGAGATTTGTATTTGTATTGATTTTAGAAACTTAAACAAAGTGTCCTTGAAAGACAATTATCCCATGCCAAATATGGATCATATACTTTAGAGGGTAGTTGGGTCTTCCAAGATGTCATTGCTAGATGGATATTCCGGGTACAATCAGATTTTGGTGCATAAAGATGATCAACTGAAAATAGCCTTCACAACACCATGGGGTACATTCATGTACGCCAAGATGCCATTTGGATTAAAGAATGCAAGAGAGACTTTTCAATGGGCTATGGATATAGCTTTCGCTAATGAAAAGGATGTATTTATGGTTATATATTTAGATGATCTCACAGTTTTTTCCAAGTCTGATGAAGATCATTTACATCATTTGAGAATTGTTTTTCAGAAATGCAGAAAATTTGGTATTTCACTCAATCCAAAGAAGAGCTTATTCGCCATGGAAGAAGGTAAGCTGCTGGGACACATTATCTCCAAAGATGGTATTCACATTGATCCTGCAAGAGTTCAAGCCATTCAACAATTAGATTTCCCAAGGAACAAGAAAGAAATTCAGTCTTTTAATGGGAAAATCAATTTTTTGAGAAGATTCATCCCCAACCTCGCTGAACATTTGAAAGAGATGACAGACATGTTGAAAAAGGACAGCGAGGTAAAATGGTCTTTAGAGGCTAAGAAATCTTTCCATGTAGTCAAATTTTCATTATCTACTGCTCCTATTCTGATTAGCCCAGATTATACTTCAGATTTTATCATTTTTTCATTTGCCTTTGAGCATACATTAGCAGCAATCCTAATGCAAAAGAAAGATCAGAAAAATGAGCAGCCTATAGCATTCTTCAGTCACACAATAAGAGATGCAACACTGAAATACAACATAATTGAGAAGTAGGCTTTGGCATTGGTGAAAGCTCTCAAAGATTTTCAAGTTTATATTTTGCATTCTCACACCATTGCTTATGTTCCCATAGTAGCTGTAAAGGAAATTCTTGTGCAAACAGATCCTGAAGGTAGACGAGGAAAATGGATCGCAGCCATGCTAGAGTATGATTTGGAGATAAAGCCCACAAATCTCATCAAGGGACAAGGTTTGGCTAAGCTCATGGCTGAATCTAATTTGCATGCACTAGATATCAATTTGATTGTTGCACTTTCTGAAGAAGAAGAAGAATATTTACACTTGCAAGTGTCTGATATGTTCATTTCATCTCCATGGTATTCCGACATTGTTTATGTGTTGCAGCATTTAAATCCTCCACCAGAAGTTCCCAAAGGTAAAACTAGATCTTTAAAGTTGAAAGCTTCAAAGTATTGTATTCTTGATGGTGTTTTATACTGGAAAGACCCTGGTGGTGTGTTGCTGAACTGTTTGGTAGAAAATGAAGCAAAGGATGTGATGAAAGATTTTCACAAAGGAGATTGTGGTGGCCATCACTTCTAGAAGACTACAACAAATAAGATTTTGAGAGTTGGTTTCTATTGGCCCACTCTCTTTTTTGATGTATATAAAACAGTGATGAGTTGTCATGAATGTCAATTTTTTCAAGGAAAAAGAAAATTTTTTCCATTACCTTTGCAACCCATTTCAATCACAGCTCCTTTCCAGCAATGGGGTCTTGACTTCATTGGCAAGATTCATCCTTCATCATCAGCACAACACAAATGGATTTTGACAGCCATGGACTACTTTACAAAATGGATTGAGGCGATCCCAACTAGGCAAGCTACTGATTATGTCATCATTCAGTTTATTGAATCTAATATCTTGTCTAGATTTGGCTACTCATAGAAATTAATCACTGATAATGCCGCTGCTTTCAAATAAAAAAGGATGGTGGAGTTTTGTGCTAAGTACCATATTTTATTGGGACATTCCACTGCTTATCATCCACAAGGGAATGGTCTGGCTAAATCTTCCAACAAATCTTTAATCAACATCATCAAGAAAGTTTTAGAAGTCAATAAGAAGAACTGGCACAAAAAACTCATTAATTCTTTATGGGCAGACAGAGTTAGTACCAAGAAATCAATAGGTATGTCTCCTTTTCAGTTGGTGTACGGGGTTGACATAGTTTTTCCTTCATCTCTTGCTATCCCGGTCATGAAAATTCTGCAGGAATTGGACAACGAAACCAATGATATGCAGCGAAGGATAAACTAGATGATCCATCTACAACAAACTAGAGAGGAGGTTTTTCAAAACACTTCTAAACTTCAGGAAAGAATAAAAAAGATCTATGATCACAAGACAAAGGAAGACAATTTCAATTTGGGAGATGTGGTTCTTCATTGGGATGCGAGAAATGAAGAAAAAGGCAAACATGGGAAATTTGAAAATTTATGGAAGGGACCATATAGAATTTCAGCTTTCAGAGGAAATAATGCTTTTCTATTGGAGGAAATGAATGGAGAAGATTATTCAGGAGGAGCGATCAATGGTAGGCTTCTCAAGCACTACCATGTTTGAAGCAATTTCTGCAAATTCTCACCACCATTGTACATATCGATTTGTTTTTATGTTCCAGTATCTAAGTATCATAGGAGTTTGAAGGCTGAGGAGAAGGCCATAAGGCTTCTTTGACCAGTTGTAGTTTTATTTTACTTTTACAATCTTATCATGTCAAATAGTCAGTCAATTTTCAGTTACAGTTTAGTTTTCTACATTTTGACTCCATTTCCCAATGAATAAGGCCACTTGTTCTACGGTGTTCTTGACACCTCCAAGGAGCTACCATCCCCAACTAGAGCCAATGTTAGTGTAATTCTTGTCTTCCCGTCACCAGTGATCAAATATGCTTTTACCAAGTCTGTTAGGGGTCTTAAGGTCAAATTTTGTCATGTCAGTAGGTTTTTAGAGTAAAATTTGGTCACTGGCTAGTTTTTCTAGGAATGTCTCCATTCTTGTGAAAAATATCACATGTTGGTCGCCTACTTCACTCAGATGAAGAAATCATAATAAAGAGGATGTTTTCATCATATTAGTCATCATCATTACCATTTCACTCAGTCTGATATATTCATTAGGTCATTAGGGTTTCAAGGTCCATCCTCATTCCATGCATAAATCCAGCATTAGATGAGTTGTGATAAGCAGCTCTTTAAACAAGTTTTTAGGAATTTTCATAATTTCTTCATGGTTGAAATCTAAAGGTTCCAAAATAACAATTCTCACTCTTAAAAAAAAAGACAAAAAGAGGCTCAGGTTTCAACTCTTCAAAGTGGCTGAGTTTAAAAGGTGAAAATCATGTTTTGGAAAGGTATGTGAGGACCATTTTTATTCAAAAGAGAATCATTTTTTGCCTATAAAAGCCAAAAAATTCCCAAACTTGTTTTATTTACCTCCTAACCTCCTTTGTTCATCAAGCTCTCCTCTCCATTGGTAAAAAAACATGGGTTTCCTAGGAAAAATTGGACAAAATCTCTTGGGGATGTGCTTTTGGAGACTGCGCTGTGCTTCTAAAAGTGGCACTACGCTTTTGGAAACTGTGCTGCGCTTGTGCCAAAGCAGCCCGAAATTCATCCAAACTCACCTAAATTTCGATTTTGAGCTTGCATTCTTACTTCTTTCTATTCTAAGCTTGTTCACAAGTAAGTATCATCCTTTTGCTCACCTTTTTCCTTTGGCAAGATGAATGCAAATGCAAGTTCTCTTCATCTAGGGTTTAGGTGAAATTTTCATGCTGCAAGCACTAGTGTAACTGATGGATTTGGTTATTTTTGACATTAAAACATGTAAATTTTCCACCTCATACCTCTATACATGTTTAAATCACCCTTTGATTCACTAAATAACTTATCAACCCTCAGATTACCTCACCATTACATAAACCCTAGCTCATACCTAGCATTTTGGGCAGATTTCCTAACAGCATTGTTCCTAAATTTCTCCTAATCATTTCTTCCCCTCATTTCACTCCATTTAAACTTCATAAGTTTCTTGCAGTTCCTATTCATCCCCCAAAATTCCCCTATCATCATTTCCTTTCCCCAATCCCCTCA
This sequence comes from Pinus tabuliformis, assembly GCA_031772625.1. Lineage (NCBI taxonomy): Eukaryota > Viridiplantae > Streptophyta > Pinopsida > Pinales > Pinaceae > Pinus > Pinus tabuliformis. Next base: position 999,860,526 of record CM062816.1, read on the forward strand.
TTTCATCATTTCACTCATTCCTCACTATTTTTCCATTTTCCTGTTATCTAGGGTTTCTATCATAATGGAGGGAGATTCTTCACCATCAAAAAGGAGAAAACACCATAAAGGAGGAAAAATTCTCAGATATGAGCCTACCAACTGCAATGAAATCAACTCATCACCATTCATCAAGCAGTGTTTTGAAGATGTCAATTGCCTAGGGTTTTGCAAAAGGGTGTGTGAAGTGGGTTTCCATGAACAGTTAACTGATTGGATTGCCACCCATCTGAAAGGGGAAAGAGCCATCATAGCAGGGGTTGAGTTTACATTTTCACTGGCTTCCATTTCACTTGCTACAGGGATACCTGATCATGGAGAGTACCGGTTTAAAGGTATGAGCTTGGACCTTGAACATTACAAATCTTTCTTGAAATCACCCTACAGAGATACCCATACACATATCATCCCATTCAGGTACCTGTTGTAGAAGTATGCACCATTGATGAAGGCTATAATGAATTTTTTCACCTGTGAGGGAAGATTTTCTAGATTATATGCATATCACATCAGGTTCTAATGCACTTCACAACTAAAAAACCTCTCAACATGTGTAATTATCTATGTAGAAGCCTTGTTAAAATGTCTGAGAAGGTACAAGTGAAAGAAAAAGAACACTACCCTAGTCTTTTTCATCACAACTTGATAAATATTGTAGTTCTCCATCAGCTAGAAAAGAAGAACATGACATGGGATTCATTCATAGAAACAACTTTGCAATGGCATGAAACTACTTTTTCAGTTCATCATCAAAACATATCAACAGAGCAGGTGGAGGTAGGATCATTAAGAAAGTTAGTGGAGGTTCCCAAGGCACCTAGAACTAAGGTGACTAGAATGTATCAAAGAGGAAAAAGGCTTGTGTTTACTTCTCAGGTTGAGAAAAGGGCCAAGCCTTCTACATCAACAAAACAAGGATCACATGTACAAGATGAAGACCTAATTGAGCATGATTTTGAATTGGTGGACTTGGAAGCAGCAAATGAACCTTAAAACATGCAACAGATTATCAAAGAGAAAGATTCTCAGATCAGAGAACTCATGGAAAATATGGCAAGAGCAAGGTTTGTTATCTCCTTCCTTGAACAAGAAAACAGTCAGCTTAAGGCTAGACAACTCATCATGGAGAAAGAGAAAACTAAGTTGTTGCAACAAGGAGGCAAAGGCAAAGTAGTGTTGGAGCCTAGTGAACATGAGGAAACTAAAAAACAAGTCAGAAAAAAGAGGCCAAGGACCAAGGGACTCAAAAAGGCATTGAAGGAGGAGAAAGGACATAATCTGCTAGATGAAGACCTAGACATGGAGGACATAATTGCCTTGGAGATAAATGAGGATAGAGAGTATTGGCTAAATAAGGTCAATGAACACTTAGAAAATCTTCTTGACAAAGCCAATAGGGATAATCAGCTATTGAGACACATGGCCCATCATTATCAGACCAGAAACATGATATCCAATATCAAGCTCAAGCAGTTGAAAAATAAGCTAAAGGAAACCATAAAGGAAAAAAATGAGAGGGCTAAATTGGAGATTCTTGCTAAAGCATCCATGAGGGCTTGGCATACCTCGTTTTGCACCTCAAGACCAATTTTGAAGGTTTTTTGAGCATTTTTGGTTTTTGGACTATTTTGGTGCCAAATTCAAAAATTTAGTTGCTGCGCTTTTTCCTCGAACCTCCAAATGACAAATGTCTTGCATTTTTGTAAAGCTCATGGCCTCCTCTCAAAACCCATTTCATCATTTTTCTTAGAGAGCGCTCAAATTTTGAGAAAAAGGATAAAAAGTGGTAAAAAATCATCATTCTGCAACTTTTTTTGACAAGCGATGCGCTTCTGGAGACATCTTGGGCGAATGAGTTTTTGAAGGCCTTCCCATGGGTAATTTTCAAAAATTCAAGGTGTTATGGAAACTAGATAGGCAAGGCTAGTTGACCGTTCTCTCATATATCAATTTGGACTTCAGGAAGGAACCTTAAAGTGGGCTCAAATTTGGCACTGCGCTTTTGCAAATTTCTGAGTTTTTATTTTAAATTTCACTGTGTAATTTCCTAGTTTTTATTTCGACTTGTTCAAAGTCAAAACCCATGATGTAATTAGAGTAGTTCGAGGTTAGATGATGTACTCATGAATAAATAGACATGATAGTTTTTTTTTTTTATGGTTAATTAGGCCTCATTAAGGAAGAAAAATTCAAAACAAAGTCTAAGAGGAGTTTGTATTTGACCTTCTCACTCTTACATGTTGGTTGAGAGACAGTTCCACCACCTAGGAATTCAACTCCTGAAGGTGGGGAAGCTATTTGATTGAGTCTATATGTATCATTTCTCATTCAGAGATAGGGGTTGGAGTTGTGTGGAGAATCGTGTACCTTATGTTCTTTTACAGCTAATAAAGGAGCAGTTGCAACTATATTTAAGGAATTCTTGTTCATTGAGTCTATGGTGTTGTTTCCTTTTCCTATCAGTTTCTAATTGATAAATCCTCTCTCTTTTCATACTTTATCTTCTTCCTATGAATTTCCTTGCAGTTATATAGACATAAATCTTATATTTAAGCTTTGTTTATCTGGAAATCATGCTTGTGTTTCTTTTCATTTAAAACTAATGAATTCATGCTTTTACATGCTCATTATGTTTTCTTAAACTCTCAGACCTATAATATATTGACAAAACTTTAAGTTCATCACAACACATTGATATCTAGCTCCTTTTTATACTTGTCACTACATACTTGAAGCCTTGACCTAATTATCTGCTCTAATCCCTAGTCCAGTAAACCAAAAACCCTAAATTCACAAATACTCAAACAAGACTTGTATATCTAGCCTAAAACATATTTCTTTTTAGTTATTCGTTGACAAATCCTTAAAGAGATCCCTATCTGGTTCAGTAGGGCTAGCTACTAAACTGAAAGTGGTTAGAGGTTACCTTTTTTGATCTCCTCCTCAGCCTAGGAAATTGTAGGGGATAACAGAGTGTAGTATGGTTAAAAAGTTGTTTTCAATAGAGAAGGTTTTATAGGATAAAAGTGGTCAGAAGGCTTGGCCACCCTTGAATAGTTAAAGTGCAGTTAACTCACTCATCCATGCAATGTGGGAAAAATAGAAAAATGAGAGGGTTATAATTACAAGGAGTGGGGCCAACGGTCTATAACAGGAAATACATAGGTGGTAGGTGGCGGCCAACTCACACAACGCATTGAGTCCACTACCATAACAGGAATAAAAGGACAAACCCAAATCTCATTTATAACAAGAATTCATTCCTAAAATGATTAGAGAGGACCACTAAGGCATCAAGAGGGGGGCTAGATATGATCAAGTGTTCCCTAGGGTGCTACAAGGAAGCTACAGGTATGAATAATAGGTGTTATAATATCGGAGGTAGCTGCTACATGATTGCAAACAGTGTTGCAAGATTTTCCCGAGAGGTGAAAAGGATCCCAATTTGAGCATTATTGGACACAAAACCCTAGAATTTTGAATGGGAAGGGGTAAGTACTTGATCCTCCTCACCTATTGGAAACTAAAAGGTCTGTGAATTCTTGCAAAAATCCTTCACTGCATATCCTATAACAGAACCTTGAAAATAAAAGAAATTGAAGTGTGAAGTTTTTCTCTTATGAAGATGAGCATTATAATAGGAAGATGAACTTGTCTTGATATTGGCATGCAATTTTTTTTCTCTCCCACCAAACCACCAATAACTTAAGTGGGCTAGAGCCTCATGTGGCACATAAAAAATTTGTATTTTAAGCTAAGGAGGCTTGCCACTAGTGTTGGAGGAAAAACTACCCGAGCTATTGCTTTCATATACCATTGTAGAGGGGCTACATGACCTAGAAATCATTGCTACAATATTAAAACTGACTACTACATGATCAAAACTGACTACTACAAGATAAGACAATGTGCTACAAGATCATTTCAAGGTGCTACAAGAAAGTCTAGAGAGAAGAAAAAATCATGATTTGAGAAAATTTGTCACCAAAACCCTAGATCCACAAAGGAGCCTACAAGAGAAGGGTAAGTAACCAATTTTCCTCACCTCCTATGCAAAAAAAAAAAAACATGTTGAATTTTTCATATTTTTTCCTTAAAATCATCTTGTAACAAACTCTTAAAAGTGAAAAGAAATTGAAGATTTGTGTTTTTCTTGTAAGATAAGCATGATAGTAGGAGAATGAGCTTGTTCAAAGTTAGGAATGCAAATTTTCTTACCCTGATCAGTGAAAGAGAATTATTCCTCTTATCTCTGCTCTGAAACTATAAATTGCATTGAAGATTGATAACTGATAGCAAAATTCTCTTGTAACAACTTTGAAAAACTACAATATGGATCATGGGGAGTGGTTTTAATACAAGAGAGCCCATAGACTCATCAAGGATCCACCAACACCCTCTTTTCAAAGGCATCTTTTCAAGCCACTAGTGGTCAGAGATCTTTGATAAATCCAAGGGTTTTGATGATGAAATTACTCATGAGTTTGTAGTAGGCCTCCAACTTGAAGGTAAGGACAGTACTACCACTATTGTGAGGGAGCTAATTATCCATCTAAATGAAGAAGTTGTTAGTAGAATGGCCACATTACCCTTGGGAGTGAGATGGAACAAGGAGAAAATTATGTGTTCAATATGGATAGGGAAGCTTTTCTAGACTTGAAAAGACAACCAGGGATGGAGTTGTAGAAGAAGAAGAGGGTAGAAAATAAAAAGAAGAGGTTGAAAGAAAAGCAAAAGTGTCTGAAAAAAGTAGAACAAAACACAAAATGAGAATAAGAAGAAAAATAAATAAATAACCTCCCTCCAGTCCAGAATAAGGTAACCCCAAGCCTCTTAGAAGAAGACAGGCACTAGGGAAGCCATGACCAAACAACTGAAAAAAGAATTTGCCCTACTATAGGAAGGAAGAAAGTTGCTACAGGAAAACAAAACATTGTTAGAAGAAAGTGTTTGGCAACTACATAACAAGTTGAGGATGCCACCAGGGCCATGAATAAGGCACAATTAGGTCACTAAGTTTCTCAGAGGATGAGAAACACTTTCAGTAGGCCAGTATGATGGGCCTCCAAATTAGTTACAATTTAAGGCCCAAATGACCATCTTTAAGCACATTAAACCTCTCTTTTGCATTGGATGACATATTTTTATATATAATATGTTCATTAGGAAGGTTTAGAGATAATTGTATATTATGTGCCTAATATTATTTATTTTTGTACAATATTGTGAGAATATTGGGCAGATTATGAAGATTTGGAGGTTGAGATACTCTAGGTTCTTGTTCCCTACTATAGGATGAACCAATATTGGATAACAAATTAATATGATATGATAAAATCATTGAAAAAATTATGGATCTCTAATGATTGAGAAAATCTAGGAATGCGCTCCTTGCCATTTAATGAAGATTCCTAGTGTTGGGAACCACATCCAATTTTTGAGGGATTTTGGAGGGGAAAGACTCCTCCTTTCATGGATGATGCTTCCCCATCTATTTGTATAAATAACAATTCGAATTTTCCTCTAGGGACGTGTATTTCTTAGTCTTATTGTGGAGAAAAATTGTTATTTAGCAACTCTACTTTCATTTCTAGCAAGGATGTACTTAGATTGATTCAAATAATGAAGTTTGGTGTCATTTTTAGCTTCTAAAGCTTGGTTTCTTTCATAGGAATCTGAGTATCCTTGGGCTTTGCCATCTCAGGAGCCTCAGAGCCCTGCTATACAATTTTTTTATCTTCTTTGAATGTTTTCACTTGCATCTTCTATTCTTGTTTTTCCTATTTTTGCATTTAGTATTCATGTTTCATTTGTTGTAGGTTATATTGGTTAAATGATTTAAGTGAGTTGTTTTTCAATTTATTTATGAATTCAAAATCATGATGCATATTTAGAACAATCTTGCAAAGTTATATCCATGATTGATCTACTTGGATTGGTTTACTAGTTCACAATTTTGGAATTTCTGGAAGTATCATGTAGCAAAATAGTAATTTTCTGCTAATTTTTAGCACATGTTAATGAGATTCTTTCAAGTTTATTCCACTTGTATTGGAGCTTAAAAACATCCAAATTAATAAAAAAAATTACCCCACAACATTTGCACTTGATTAGCCTAGGCATTTGGGCACTTAGATCAGCTTACTAGTTCATTGCTCTAAAATTTCTGGTTTCTAGTAGTAATTTTTTGTTATTTTTTAGCACATGTTAACAAGGATATTTTGATTTTATTCCACTTGGATTGAGTCCTAAAAGCCTTATAATTAATAACAAAATTTTCCTCATATAATTTTCACTTGATTAAGTTAGGCATTTGATAGGCTAACTAGATCACTAATTCTTGAATTTCTGGCTTTTAGAGTAGTAATTTTCTGTTATTTTGAGCACATGTTAACAGAGGTATTTTTGGGTGATTCCATTTGGATTAGAGTCCTATGAAATCCTAAATAATAATAAAAATTGTCCCATCTCAATTGAATTTTATTTTCTTGGTCATTCAACAAGTTTGTTGGGTTGTGTTATATTCTTTCTACGACTAGCTCACATAGTTAACTGGGGGGATAGAGGGGGGGCGAAGCCCCCCCTTCGTTGCGCCGATTGCGCAACGGGGGGGTCAGAGGGGGGCGGGTAGCTTCCCTCTATGGGGTTCGGGGTAGTGCCCCGGGAAAATTCTTTTTGGACCCTATATTAGGTTGGGTGTACCTACCTATGGTTTTGTGCATGGTTTTCGCACATGGTTTCAGATGCGATGGTTTTCGATCCATGGTATTGGATGCTTTGACATGTATAAATATGTATTGTAACATTGAAGGGAACATAATGAAAGATCAATATGGTAACTTCTCGGTTTTGGGATCCAGGGGAATATCTTTGTGTATATGTGTTTTATGTGTTATGCTCTCGCATTGTTTATTTTCTGTGTTTTAGAATTCATATGGAGGTAATTTCTATATGGGGTTAAAACCTACATTTGGTATCAGAGCTATTTTGGCTTCAAGGGGACACCTTTGTTGTTGGGGGGTTTTGCTTGGGCCTGTGGTAGACCCTGTTCAGTGGGAGATCTGCGAGATCGATTCTGGTGGTGAAAGAAGATGGTGAGTAATGGAAATATAGAGATCGAGAAATTTAATGGTCAAAGTTTTGAGTTATGGAAGCTCAAGATGGAGGATATATTGGTGGATAAAGATCAGTAGATCATGGTAGATCCGAGTACTAAACCAATGGGAGTGTCCGATGAAGAATGGAAGAAGTTGGATCGGAAGGTAAAGAGCACAATACGATTGTGTGTCTCAGATTCAGTATTGTTGAATGTATCAGGGGAAGCTACGACTAAGGATTTGTGGGACAAGTTAGGGACTTTGTAATAATATAAGTCTCTGGTGAATAAACTGTTCCTGTGGAAAAAGTTGTATAAACTGAGGATGAAATATGGAGACTCGGCGACAGAGCATCTGAATGCATTTAATACTGTGGTAAGTCAGTTATTGTCTGTTGATACTAAAATTTCAGATGAAGATAAGTGTATTAGTTTGTTGTGTTTTCTATCAAATTTGTGGGATAGTCTGGTTATTGCAATAGGTAGCAATGCAACTGCCTTGCATTTTGATGAAATAGTCTCATCCTTGCTAACAGAGGAGATGAGACGGAAAAATATGGAGAGCCAGAATGGTGATGCCTTGTCTGTACAAGGACAGTCCCAGAACAAAAACAAAAATAAGTCATTGAGTGGGAGATCTAAATCTAGAGGGAGATCTAAATCTCCAGGAAAACCTGTAAAAGTGGTGTGCTAGAAATGCGGAAATGAAGGGCACTACAAAAGGGACTGTAAATCTAAAGCTCCTGACAAAGGAAAGGGATCTGATGATGCTCCTTTTGCAAAGGAGAAAACCACCTCAGATGAAGGTGGGGATGTGTACTTGGCTTCTTCAAGTACACATGTAGATCATGAGGCATGGTTGATTAACTCAGGTGCATCCTTTCACTTCACTCCCCATAGAGAGTGGTTCTGCGAGTATGAGAAATATGATGGTGGTGATGTCTTCTTAGGGGATGACAAGAAGTCTAGAATCATTGGTCACAGAAAATTAAAGTTGAAGTTGCAAGGTGGAAGGGTTAGAAAACTTCCATGTGTTTTGCATATTCTTGCATTAGCCAGAAATATGATTTCTGTAAGCAAGTTGGATGATGCAGGTGTAAAAATAGTGTTCAAGAAGGACACCTGCAAGATGATTCGGGGAGAACTCGTATTGATGCGGCGAGTTTGGATTGGAAATCTGTACAAGCTGCAAGGTAGCACTGTTGTTGATGGGTGAAATAGTTCCGTGGTTCTTGAGAGTGGAGCAGAAAATCTTGTGGTCTCTGGAGAGAAGACCATGTTGTGGCATGGCATTAAAGGCTTGGACATATTGGAGAGAAGGGCCTTCGAATACTTCATGGTAAAGGTATGGTAGAAGGTATGAGTAATGGCTCTCTGGATTTTGATTATTGTGAAAATTGTGTATATGGGAAGCAGAATTGGGTGAGTTTCCCCTCTGGTGGTACGAGGGCGAAATAGATATTAGAGCTTGTGCACAGTGATGTGTTTGGACCTGTGAAGGTTCCATCACTGGGTAAATATGTGTACTATGTATCATTTATAGATGACTTCTCAAGGAATGCATGGATATATTTCCTCAAGAATAAATCTGAAGTCTTTGACAGGTTTAAAGAATTTAAGGCTCTGGTGGAAAACCAAATAGAGAAGAAGATAAAGGTGTTGAGGTCAGATAACGGTGGCGAGTTTTGCAACAAGGAATTTGAATAATTTTGTAAGAAGTGTTGTATAGCACAACAGAAGACTACTCCATACACGCCTGAGAAAAATGGAGTTGTAGAAAGAATGAACAAGACGTTGGTGGAAAGGGAAAGAAGCATGCTCGGTGGTGCTGGGTTAGGACAGGAATTCAGGGCAGAGGCGGTGGAGACAACATGTTACCTGGTCAACAGATCACCTTCATCAGCGTTGGAGGATAAGACTCCACAAGAGTTATGGACTGGTAAGAAACCCTCGCTTTCACATCTGAGGGTATTTGGATGCGATGCATATGTACATGTTCCAAAGGAGAAAAGAACCAAGTTGGATAGTAAATCTGAAAAGTGCATCTTTATTGGGTATAAGGATGGTTTAAAGGGTTATAAGCTTTGGAACCCAGTAACAAGAAAGGTTGTGTACAATAGGGATGTGGTGTTCAGAGAGTTGAAAGATGTTATTAAACATGAAGTCCAACCAAAGGAACCTGAGAAGATAGAGTTTGAGCTTAAGGAGGAAGAATCAGACTCTACAGCAGAAGAGGAATCAGAAGATGAAGAGCCATAAACTCCGGGTGTGAGAAGATCAGTTTGAGAAAGAAGGCATCCAGAAAGGTATAGTCCATTTGCTTTCTACTCAAATTTTGCTTTATCTATTATTGATGATGATCCCATAATTGTGAAGGAAGTAGTAGATTCAGAGGATGGAAAAATCTAGAAAGAGGCCATGGTTGATGAAATGGCATCTTTGCACAAAATTGAGGCTTGGGATCTAGTGGAGTTGTCAGCTGGAAGGAAACCCATTGGTAGCAAATGGATGTTCAAGAAGAAGACAAATGCAAAAGGAAAGGTGGAGAAATACAAAGCTCATTTGGTAGCAAAAGGTTATTCCCAGGTGTCGGGAATTGATTTTGGTGATATTTTTTTCTCCTGTTGCCAAGGTAACTTTTATTAGATTACTTTTATCTGTTGTTGCTGCTTTTTATTTTGAGGTAGAAAAGATGGATGTGAAGACATCATTTCTTCATGGGGATTTGGAAGAGGAGATCTACATGAAGCAACCTGAAGGCTTTGCGGTGAAGGGTAAGAAAGAACTAGTATGCAAGTTAAAGAAGTCTTTGTACGGGCTAAAACAGTCACCAAGGATGTGGTATCAGAAATTTGATACATTTATACAAGGACTTGGATTCACCAGAAGCAAAGAAGATCACTGTGTGTATTTTAAATTAATTGGTGATCGTGTTATTTATCTGGTCTTGTATGTGGATGATATGTTGCTGGTTGGAAATGACAAAGAAATTGTCCAGGATTTGAAAACCCAATTGTCCTCCAAATTCGACATGAAAGATATTGGTGCTGCAAACTATATTTTGGGCATGGAAATTAAAAGAGATCAAGCAAAGAGGAAGCTCTGGTTAAACCAAATGAAGTATGTCGAGACAATACTACAAAGGTTTAATATGCAGGATAGTAAACCAGTGAAGGTTCCTATAACTGTAGGTGTGAAGTTATCTGTTGAACAGTGTCCCAAGACACAAGAAGAGGAAGAGGACATGTCCCATGTTCCATATGCAAGTGCAGTTGGTAGCCTGATGTATGCAATGGTCTGTACTAGACCATACATTGCACATGCAATGGGAGTATTGAACAGGTTTATGTCAAAACCAGGAAAGGAGCATTGGACAACAGTGAAGCGAGTTTTTAGGTATTTGTGTGGCACCAGTGATTATGGTTTGTGCTACCAAGGAAGACCAGGATTGGACAGAGCGTTGGATATTCGTGGCTTTGTTGATGCAGACTGGGCTGGAGATCTGGATCAGAGAAGATCTACAAGTGGGTATGTGTTTAACCTGTTTGGAGGTGCAGTCAGTTGGATGAGTAAGAAATTTTTTTTTGGACCCTATATTAGGTTGGGCGGACCTACCTATGGTTTTGTGCATCGTTTTCACACATGGTTTTGGATGCCATAGTTTTCAGTCCATGGTTTTCGACGCGATGGTTTTCGGTCCATGGTATTGGATGCTTCGGCATGTATAAATATCTATTGTAACATTGAAAGGAACATAATGAAAAATCAATCTGGTAGTCCCAGTTTTGGGATCCAAGGGAATGTCTCTGTGTATATGTATTTTATGTGTTATGCTCTCGCATTGTTTATTTTTTGTGTTTTAGAATTCGTATGCAAGTAATTTCTGTATAGGGTTAAAACATACAAAGTTAACTCGAGAAATAACAATCTTGTAGCAATCTCATAACATTTTTTTTTCGAGATATTCCTTACCCAAATTCAATCCAAATTCATGGTAGAAGTAAATTTATAGCCTTGAATTATCTGAGACCACTTTGGTTGCAATGAGGCTTGGGTAGGTCTCCATTTATCTCTTACATTGCTTGCTTCATGAATGTTGAGTTCTGCAATTGGTATAGATTTTCTTTCCACAATTTACTTTAAGCAAAGTGTGATTTCCTTCATGCAAAAGTTATCTAGGACCTTTCTTTCCTACAAAATAGAGTAGATTTACTTTAATTCCATTTATTTTCTCGCAATATATATTATATTTTCTTAGTTTTCATTGTGCTTTACATTTTTGCAAATTTCCTTTCTGTCATTTATTTTCCAACAAAAGTATAATTGGTTTTCTTATGGATATTTACCTTTTGCAACTTAGGATTGGTGGCTTACATAGGTGTTTTCTCATTTGAATTTGTTCCATTTACTTCTTTCGCTTGCATCAAAGAGAGTCAAACTAGGAAGAGAATGGTCTTTGCATCACATACAATGTCGACCCCTCTTATGTTTGTATGAACCCTGGGTTGATAATTTAAGTCGATAGCTTTAGGAGTTGCAACATTCTTGTTGCAATACTGGGGCTCATCAATAAAAAACAACAAAATAAACCCTAAACAATCCAAAATTCAATGGTCAAAACTCCTCCAAATATGTTTGGTCAATAGTCAAAATATGTTTCCTTCCTTGCTAGTCAAAGTCCAGTAAAAAAAGTCAAAATTATGCCCATACACTTTGGTGAAAGTCAATCTTTGACCTACGAAAACATTATTTGTAGATCTATGGTCGACACTAGTCAAATATGTTGGAAAAGTTTAGTCAAACTACCTTTGGCATCAGCCTCTCAAAACATATCCAAATCTATTCAAACCAAGTCAAAGTGTGCCATGTCAATGCTGGTCAAAGGTGCCAAACAAAAGATTAATTTCAACCAAGATAAAAGACTCTCTCTCTCCTTCACATATGTGAAAAGTGATGAGACTAAGTATTGCAACAAGAATGCTGCCACTCCCAGGGCTACCAGCTTTACTTATCAACCCAGGGTTCGTACAAACTTGGAGGTGACAGTGCTATATGCACAAGTAGAAGTGAAGGTCCTTCCTGTTGTCACTATTCATCTAGCAAGAGACCCCAGGGGTTCCAAGCCAGACTTCTATAGGGTCAGAAGAAGCTTGATTCTTTGATGGAAGAAGAGAAAATCTATTCTAAGAAGGAGCTACTCTATTGCAGTAATGAAGAAAACAACATGTAATGCTAACTCACACCATAACCTAATTAACCAATTAAACAGCTTTGCTAAGAAGAATTGCTAAGACAATCACTAACCTAATGTTGCTATCTAAGTTGCAGAAGTAAAGAGCATCAAACTATACTAAGGTGCAAGAAAAGAAACTAAACTAAATCTTTTTTGAAGTGGAAGAGCGGTTGGAGTTCGAAATTGGAGAAAGGAGGACGTAAGGACATAGTAGTGCATAGGGGCTGTTGGATCAATCAACGAGTAGAGGATGGATGGCGGGGATCTTATCGTGGGGGCTTAAGTGAATAGATGGATGAACAAAGTAACGAAGCAGATGAATGGTGGAGATCTTATCACGAGGAATGGAGTGAATGGATGGACGAATAGGGTAACGAAGCAAATGAACGACAAAGATCGTATTGCGGGAAGAAAAGGTGTTGAAATGATGGAGCAGGTTTCGAAAGCGGTAAGCAGTTTCTCGCGCGTCCTTAAAGTTTTAAGTTGTATTTATGAATTTCACGCAATTAGCCTAACTGAGAAACACGTAGCACAAGAAAACCACTTTTCTCGCGTGCTCTCGGGCGGATAACAGTCGTGCAATAATCTAGGTGAGATTGCTCTATAGCCGTCGGATCAGGCTAGAAAGATCAACGGTGGAGATCGGCTAAGCTACTTGGTGATCAGGTGACGTAACAGCCATTAGATCAAGCGAGGCAGATCAATGGTGGGGGCTTAAAGCGCATATAGTGTTGAGGTGACGTGATAGCTATCGGATTAGGCGAGGCAGATGGACGGTGGGGATTTAAAGCACATAAAGTAGGTGGAAGACACATGAGGTGGAAGTTGGATAAACTAATGAATCAGACAGTGATTGGGCAGGTTTGTTGTGGATCAGACGGTAAGGGGATTATGCATGAAGAACATGTTGAAGGAGGTTTCAATGAAAATGACAGAAAAACTAGTGAGGGTGAACAAGTAGCTACATCAAACAACAAACTCCATAGCTCATGCAAGAATAAAAAACCTGTGTTTTTGGGGTTGTTGAAGGGTCTCTTCCTCAAGTCATGGTCCCAGAGGGAGGAGATGAGGCCGAGACACCTGCGGACAACCTTATGGTGATCTTTTTCTCCTAGCTAACATGCTAATTGAAAGAAGTCACAAATGGGATTAAACTGAAGCACAACCGATCTACTCTACACTACTGTAAGTGGAATGCATCTACTTAATAAAATGAATAGTTAAACCATAAACCTACACTATACTGTTGTAATGAAAATGCAACTACTTAAGCGAATGAATAGGAAAACCAAGAAGCTACTTAAGAAAATAAACAGAACCAGAAATCTATGCTAGCATACATGTACAATAAAGAGGAGCTTTGGCTACTCGTGTTGGGTCCTAACCCAAGAGCTTCAGCCCTCTGAGTTAACTCAGTGCTGGCTCAAAATGGAACTCATCTTTATTATAAAAACAATGGATTACATAACAAACTACCACAAGTCTTGCAACTCAAAAATAAAGTAGAGTTTTACAATATGAATCCAAATCCTACTAAGGTCCTATGCCTCTCTACTTATACATCTGAAGTCTCCAACAAATTCCTTCCCATTAGGGAGGTTTGGCTCCCCACTCATGATAAATTGGTTTCTGTCACTTTCACTTACTCAACTATCTTTTAGTCCTCATGATTTGGTTGTTTGCACTCTGAGCTGATGGAGGAATATTCAAATGGAGGGGTAGTAAATGAGGAGGATTTACCTCCTATAATTCCTCTCCCTTGTCCCATTTGAGTTGTTACCAAGGACTTTGCCATAGTTCCTTCCTTTTATCCTTTATTCCTGCATTTTTCCTTGCTTTTATCCTTTATTCCTGCATTACATGCACATTAGACCATAAAGAAAAATATCCAACTCTAACTCATCTCATAAACAAAATATAATCAAAAGTATGGAATAAGTTGTGAGAATAGATGGTTTGACTAAGCTAGGAGGTGAATTAAGGCCAATTAAGGCCCATATAATTACCCAATGATGAGGCTCATCATCACCCCTCTACTGAAAGTGTTGCTCATCCTCTTAGCAACTTAGTCAATGTCCATGTCCTTCATGGTTGTGGTAGGCTCTCTGACATCCCATGCTTCTATTGTGGTCTCTTCTTGTTGTTTAAAGAAGCTTGCTTTCCTTTCTACTTCTTCCCACTGCCTCTTTTCCTCTTCTTCTTTTCTCCCTTCTAGCATCCCTAGGAGTAGTGGTGGACTGAGTTTTATGCCTATCCAATTGACGTTCAACCTTTGCATTGATTTCTTATACATAAGTGTCTTGTTGAGTGCCTCTCTCAACCTTTGAAGGGAGTGATATTCTCTGATCTTCAAGCTGTGTGGCAGTGTTTTCCATCTCCTTTAGCATGCATGTATATCATCATCTCTTAGAAGCCGAAACATATCCTCAAAATGTGAAATTGCTTGCTCCTGGGTAGCAAGATATCTAGGTGCCAGCTGAGGATCATTTGCAATTAGATTATGGGTGCTGATTAGGGCTATGGGATTTTATTGTTCATCTCTAATGAAAATAGGTTCATTTTGCTCTCTGGCCAATATTATTTTCATCTTTGCAGCCCTTGAATTCTCATGGTTCATCGATGATGCCAAAGCCATTAATTGTAGATCTCTTAGCTCTGCATTAGGATCCCAAATATTCATGTCTATGAGGGCCATGTTGTGCAAGTAAAACTCAGACATTTTGGCCCTATCCCCTAGTGCACTTTGATCACAAAGATCAATAAGCTGTCTACAGTCCTGAAATGGCATGGTGCCCCTTTGTGATAGTGTATTAATCTAAAATTGCAGCCATTGTTCACTAAGGTAAAGAGCATAGGATTTAGCTGACATCCTACACTGGATGGTCTCCAAGGAGAGGCTGGCCATACATGCTAGTTGGTTTTCTTTTTCCTGCAGCTATCCTCTCAGGGACCTCTAGAGACACCCTAGGTGACTCCTCCTTGTGTTCTTCCCCTTCTATTTCAATGCCTTCTTCCTCTCTAACAGAAGGACTAACATCATAGAAGAGGGTTTTGATGTCATCTTCTGCTGGTAAGTCTCTGAAGACTAACCATTTTATAGGGATACCGAGGTTTTGGAGGGCATCTAATGAGGATTATGATCAAAACATGGTGAGCCAACTGTCGGGAATTCCCTTCCTTTACTTTGTTGCTAGATTCTATGAGTGATTGCATCAAGAAATAGGGTATGTCGAGTCTTTGGTGAATTGGTGTTTCTACCCCAAGTCTTAGTTCTTCAAGCATCTTAAAATGGTAGCCATAAACAACATTGTATCTACCCTCATATGAGATATATTTGATGAGTTGGTAACCTACCTCACTCCATGGGTGTGGTATATTGTCCCTCCTTACTCCTTTTTTATCCTCTATGGGTTCTTCACCTTCTAAAAAGAATTTCCCTTTTGCCACCTGACTGTCTGCTTTGTCTTCTTTTATCCATGCAATTCCTAAGGGAAGTGTGGTGACCCTATTGATGAACTCTGGGGTGAGATCTATAGTGAGCCCTCTAACTATAACAGTGGCATGGATTCCATTGTGTTGAGTGAGGGAATGAGAAAATTCTTGAGAAAATAGAGTTTCCTGTGTATGTAATCCACTAGATTTTTAGAGGACTTCTAGTTCATTTTCTTGTAAATGGGGATGGATTTTTAGATCCTACCTCTTTAGAATGGCGGTAGTGCAAAATTCTATTGATATTCCCTCTTGAACCTTTCTATGCCTATCCTGTAGACTGCCTTTGTGTGTAGACTATTCTTGTAGGAATTCTCTTGCAGAACAATGGATCCTTGCTTCCAGTGGGTGGCTAGAGTTATGAGAGCTACTTGAGTGAGGGAGTTTCAAGGAGGTGGAATGCATGAATGCATGAAAACGATGTTTTGTTTCCCTTTATACCACTTCATCATTCCCACTCCTTGTAATCAGCTCCCACAGTTGTTAAATCCATAGTTAACCACTTCTTATCCTACTCCTCCTCTCTTCTTTGAGTTGACTGCAACCATGTGTGAGAGGACACCTTACTTGGTATGTGATGACTGAACGAAGGTGGCCAAGTTAACTGGCCACCTTTTTACTTACAAACCAACTACCTTGTAACCTTTACAACTTTTGATCAAATGATGCATATGAGTGAGTGAGTGGGATACTTGTGGTCTCGATGCCATGTTGTAGTTTGTCGAGGATCAGAGGTGTTGCGTTATTTATTTACTACATGGTCATTATTCTTCCTCCTCTACTGTCTATTGATGGTGTCTATGACTACAGATCTGATGTTGTTGCTATTGTGTAGCTCTTGGACTACCACTTGGCAATGTTTGGTGTCTCCCTTAGAATTTCTTGATAATGTTGCTGGATGGTGTTGTGAGGATGTTGTAATGAATGGACAGAGGGAGTAGGAGTGTGTGAGAGTGCAGGGATGATGGTAATGGATGAAGTGAGGGGTTCGATCATGTATAGAATGAATTTTTGGGATCTAACCAACCTACCATTCAGGGGATCCTGTAGAAAACACAATCTTCGCCTTAAATTGAAGCAATGAAGTAAAAAAACAATGGAATTCATGGTAAGGAGTGGAGGAGATGAATATATGTGAGGCAGGGTTCCTTTTGGATCTTCTCTTTGCTCCTTGATTTTCTTTCTCACCCACCTGCAAATAACAATTATGTCTTTTCTCTTTTTCTTTTTTTCTTTTATTATTATATTTTTGTTTTTTGAAAAAACCTAGGTTACCTCAGAGAGGTTTTCACCCTAGATATATGCCCTTGGTGCCTCAAGGAAGGTTTTCACCCAGGGATCTTCTTACTCTTTTTCATTTTTTCTCATCCTTGGGCCGCCTTACGAGGTTTTCAACCCAAAGATGGGACTCAGGTGCCTCATGAAGGCTTTCACCTAAATTCTTATTCTTTTTTCTCTTTTTTAGTGCCCTGATTAGGGAGGAGCTGGAACTTTCTCCACCATCATCACTGTCTTATTGATATTGTCAATGAACTCTTGTTTTGATAAAGGCCACTTGTACATTTTCAATCGGTGTCCATTAACAAGCAATGGAATGGCTTCTTCATCTATAGTTATGATTTGCACTGAATCATTATCATGGCATCTTTCCACCACATAAGGTCCGAGCCATCTTGTCCTTAGCTTTCCCTTGAAGTCTTTATACCTAGAATCATATAACAATTCTCAGTCTCCCTCTTGAAATTGCTTCTCCTTAATATGTTTATCATGCCAGATCTTCCTCTGAAGCTGAACTATCTCTGTATGTAGGAGGGCCTGCATTCTGAATTCATCCAAGCCATTCAAATGGAATAATCTTTGTTTCTATGCATGACTAAGATCCAAATCTAGTTGGGCTGCCATCCTAAATGTGTTATATTCAAACTCAATGGACAACAAAGCCTTTTTCCCGTAGAATAGCTCATAGGGTGTAAATACAGTGGTGGCCTTCCATGTTGTATTATAAGCCCATGTGGCCTCAACTAGTTTCTCTGCCTAATCCTTCCTGCTACTACTCACTACCTTGGTTAAGATGATCTCCAATGCCCTGTTGGTCAACTCCACTTTCCCATTAGCTTATGGATGATAAGGAGTGGAGGCCCTATGCTTGATTTTGTGATGGCTGAGCAGTTCTTCAATCATGTTGGAGGTAAACTAGCTGCCTTGGTCTGTGACTAGCTCTCTAGGGTACCTAAATTTGTAGAATATATTCTCCCTTAGGAACTCAGCCACCTTCTCTTCTGTTGTTGCCTTAATCACCTTGGTTTCAACCCACTTAGTCAAATAATCAGTGCACACAATATTGTACTGCTTTTTTTTTGAAGGAGGGTTGATAGCCCCAATGAAGTCCATGCCCCATTTGTTAAATGGCTCGAAAGTCACTTGAGGTTGTAGGGGAATTTCATCTCTTGGAGTAGGCTTTCCCATCCTCTGGCACCGCTCACACTGACTAATGTACTTTTTCACATCTTGATGAAGAGTAAGCCAATAATAGATTTATTGTAACACTTTGAATGATGTCCTCTTTGCTGCAAAGTGACCTCCACAAGGCCCATCATGATAGGTCAGAATGATGTCAAAAACGTCCTCTTCCTCTTCCATTACACACCTTCTCAAGATTTGATCTGGGCCAAGTTTGAAAAGATTACCCCCAATCCAGGTGAAGGGGGTGCTCTCCATGACTATCTTGCTCTTTTCTTAGGAGGGCAAGTTTGGCGGGAACTATGATGATACCAAATAGTTTTCTATATTAGCAAACCATGGGGAGAGAACTGAAATAGCAAACAAATTCTCATCTAGTAACTGGTCGTCCACCATTCCTTCTTGATCTGTAGGCATATTCATCCTAGATAGAAAGTTTGCAACAACATTTTCCTTAGCAGGCTTATCAACAATAGTTAGATTAAGCTGTTGTAATAAAAGAAACCATCTTATAATTCTAGCATTCACATTTGGTTTGTTCATTAAATATTTGATTGCACCATGATCCATATGCACAAATGTTTGATAGTGTGTAATGTAATGCCTAAATTTTTTTAATGAATGCACAACAACCAGGAACTCCTTTTCGGTCACGGTATAGTTTAGCTTATCCTTTGACAAGTTCTTACTGATAAAATAGATGGCATATGGAAATTTCTCCTCTTCCTGGCCTAAGGCTACTCCTATGGCTTTGTGTGAGGCATCATCATGAATATGAAAAGGGAGGGCCCAGTTTGGGCCTCTAAGGATTGGTGTAGTTGTTAACTTACCCTTTAGAATGTCTAAGGCCTCTTAACAGCTCTTTGACCATATAAACTCAGAATCTTTGGCCAACAACCCAAACGACAGAGAGGCCAACTTGTTGAAGTCCTTTATGAACCTTCGATAGTATCTAGCTAACCCGAAGAAATTCCTGACATCTCTCTGCTTTTATGGAGGTGGGACCCTTTGGATGATTGCTATTTTGTTTGGGTCCACTTGCAGTACTTGCTAAGATATTGAATGACCTAGCACGGTCCCTTCAGTCATTAAGAATTCACATTCTTCTGGACTGAGAGATAGGTTCATTTCAATGCATTTGTGCAATACTTTGCCTAGGTTGGTCAGGGCTTCTTAAAAATTACAACCATAACGTGTAAAGTCATTCATATAGATTTCCACAACATCATGTACTAGTTCAGCAAAAATACTCAAGACTGCTCTTTGGAAAGTGGTAGGAGCATTACATAGGCCAAAAGGAAGGACCCTATAGGCAAAAGTACCCCAAGGACAAGTGAATGTGGTCTTATCCTGTTCTTCTAGGTAGATTTGGATTTCGTTGTACCCACTATATCCATCTAGGAAGGAAAAAAACTTTTTCCTTGCCAGGCCATCTAGCACTTGGTCAATGAAGGGTAGGGGAAAATGATCCTTCTTTGTGGCTTTGTTCAACTCCCTATAATCAACACAAATCCTCCACTTACCATTTTTCTTGGGAACTAACACTAAAGGAGAGACCCACTCATTGTCAGAGATAGGGTAAATGAATCCCGCATCTAGCAGTTTTTGTAGTTCCGCTTTGACTATGTCTTTAAGGGTTGGATTCATCCACCTTTGTGGTTTCCTGACTGGCTTGAAACCTTCTTTGATGTATATGTGGTGAGTACACATTGAGTGGTGTACTCCCTTCATTTCCTTGTAACTCCAAGTGAAGGCTTCTAGGTTTTCTCTCAACATGTTGCATAACTCATCCTCTTCAAGAGAAGATAGAGATGGATTAATTTTCAAAGTTTTCTCTGGGCATAATTCTATGGTTTGACATAAAGTGGGTTGGAATTGGCCAAGCATAAGTCAATTGGATTATTGTTCTGGGTTTCCCTTACTTCTTCTTCTAATGGTAATGAACTAGGAGTTGGACTTTGGAGCAGGTGTCCAATTAAGTCATCCGCATCTTGCTGACCTCCTCCTATGGTTGCTTCCAAAGCATAAAGTTGAGTAGAATAAACCTCATCTTCTTCCTCCTCTTCCAACCATAAAGGTAAATAATGCTCTAGGGACGGTTGAGTAGGAGGGTATAGGACTAACTGTTTGGAAATGTGCCCATTCTTGATGGTCATATTCCTATCTCTGCAGCTAATGCAAGCATCAATTGTGGCCAACCATGGCCTCCCAAGGATGAGAGGGTAACTAGTAAGCTTAGCCCTTGGCTGGAGAACTATAAAATCTGCAAGGTACTCCTAGGAGTCAATGGAGACCATCACATCCTCCACAATTCCCTCAGGGGTGACTATGGAACGGTCTGCAAGTTGCAGAATTGTTGTGGTCTTCCTCAATGACCCTTGGAGGTTGAGCTTGAGCATGGTGTCCTTGGTCATCACATTAATGGCAACCCCAAGATCAATCAGAGTGTGTGGGACAATGGTGCCATTGATGTGCACATCTACTACAGGGCTTCCAGGGTCCAAATATTTTGGACATATTACCTACCCCAGCATTAAGTCAAACAACTGCCCAATGACATTAATGGTAGGGGCATCCATTTTTCTTCTTCCTAGATGCTTGAAGCACTTCTCCTTAATCAACTTATTGTAAATGGGAACATCTTTGATTTCCTGGAGAAGGGGGATCTTTACACATAGATTTTTCAATTCTCCCAAAAGTTCAGTTTCTTTTGGGGTAGGCTAGAGTGGTTGGGTTAATCTCTTAGGAAAGGGTGGATTTACTTTAAGGTTTCTTTCCTCTCTTTCTTCTTCAACCTCCCTATGTGGAGAGGGAGGTTCGTTATCAGGGATAATTCTCCCAGATCTTAGGTTGATCTCCTGGATTTCTACAGCATAAGCTGGGTATGATCTCTCTCCACTGTATACTTATTGAGCCTGCTTATTGTTTGGGTTCAGATTTAGTTGGGCAGGCATCTGGGTTTGCTTGGGTGGAGTAGAATGCAGGAGTTGTGGTTGGGTAGGTGGTGGAGGCAATAGGGCTGGAACATTGTTGAATTGGGGCCTCCACCCCTAGAGTGGGGTATTCCACTAATGTTGTGGATGAACATAAGGTTGAAATGATTGGTTGGCTGGCTGGGAATGATACTGAGATGCATAGGACCAAGGAGGGGGTGTAGACCAGGAAGGATGAGCAAGGGGTCCCCAAGAAGGTATAGTTGTGGTTTGGTTTGGGTTGTAATATGCATGGGATGACCCTTGCATACCCTACTGGTATGGTCTAGGCCCAAGAGGTCTCCTTTGGTTGATGTAGAAAAGCTGCTCAGTGACCCCTTCAGCTCCTTGATATACAACTTTGAGTCTAGGTAAAGAAGGGCACTTGTCTATGGAGTGTTTTTCTTCACAGACTGAGCAAATCTTAATACAGTTCAATGGACATTCGTTCCTAGGATGCCTCCTGGTGCATCTAGGACAAAATATGGCCAAGGCTCTCTCTGCTTCCTCTTGCTTCCTTTTGATGTTCATGGTGTCCAATTGCAAGGCAAGGGTTTGCAGCATATCACTTTTGAAATCTTCCAACATATTTCCAATTTCACCCTTGATGGATGAGTTGGAGGATGATGTACTGGCCATAGGTTGACTACCCCTACCCTTTTTCCTGGTTGCCCTAGAATGGTTTCTAAAGACAGTATTAATATCCTCATAGGGTAATTGGTAGATATCTCCTCTTGCTATCATATGTAAGGTATCTAGAAGATCCTCCCTTACTCCTCTAAGCAGGACTAACTTTAGTGACTCAGGGTCAAGTGTGCACCTGGTCCTTTTGTAACTGAGCTAGAATCTTTCTTCATAGTCTTCTAAGGATTCATCCTAGCCTATGGTCATCTTGAAAATCTATTCTTTAGTGTCCTTTGACCTACGTTAGTCCCTATATTTGTTGTTAAAAGCCTGTTGCATCTAAGCCCAATTTGTGATGCTATCTCCAGGTAAACCCATGAACCAACACAACATTTCATCCTTGAGGATAGATGGAAATAGTTTAACATTTTCTCATCATATGTATAGTCATAGGTTCAGCATATAACAACAAAGTCAAATAGGAAAGTGTCAAGGTCCTCTGTGGTCAGGCCATGGAAATGAGGTATATTAGAGGGGCTTATATTCTTCATTTTAGTGTCCCCATTGGTGTCCTTGATGGGGAAGGCACCCTCAGTTCTCTCTCTATTCCTCTTTCATTTCGGTTTTCAGCCATTGGTTCAGTAGGAATGGGTTCTTACTCTTCTTCTTGCCCTATAGGTTCCTCAAATATGTAAGGTTTCTCACCTAAAGGGTCTTCCAATTCACCGTCACTAAAGAAGAAAGAAGGTTGATTGTTGGATGCAGTGGGGGTATTTGACAAGAATTTCCATGAATTGTCCCTATTCCTACGAGGCATGAAAGGAAATGTTTTTGGGTTGGTTTTTGTAAGATTTTTTTTTTAAGCTAGAAAGTACTCTGTAGAAAGGAAATTGTTAATTGAATGAAAAACCACTAACAAGAAAAACTACTTGCTGAATTGAAATTCTACTTGTAGAATGAAATTGTTGATTGAAGGAAGACTATTGACACACAAAGACTACTTGCTGAATTGAAATTCTACCTACAGAATGAAAAGGAAAGCAGATAATGACAAATGAAAGAAAGGAAGCGACTAACAAAGAAAATACTTGCTGAATTGAAATTCTACTTGCAGAATGGAAAGGAAAGCAAATAATGACAATTGAAAGAAAGGAAGAAACTAGATTACTTTTGCAGAAATAAACTAATGGAAGAAAATTGGAGACTAGAAATAGAAGAAAGCAGTAATCACATTCTACTTAGACACCTCGCTGCCAATGGCACCAAAAAGTGATGAGCCTAGGTATTGCAACAAGAACGTTGCCAGTCCCAGGGCTACCATCTTTACTTATCAACCCGTGGTTCATACAAACTTGGAGGTGACAGTGCTATATGCATAAGTAGAACTGAAGGTCCTGCCTGTTGTCACTGTTCATCTGGAAAGAGACCCCGGGGGTTGCAAGCCAGACTTCTAAAGGGTCAGAAGAAGCTTGTTTCTTTAATGGGAGAAGAGAAAATATATTCTAAGAAGGAGTTACTCTACTACAGTAATGAAGAAAACAACATGTAATGCTAACTCACACCATAACCTAATTAACCAATTAAACAACTATGCTAAGCAGAATTTATAAAACAATCACTAACCTAATGCTGCTATCTAAGTTGCAGAAGTAAAGAGCATCAAAATATACTAAGGTGCAAGCAAAGAAACTAAACTAAATCTGTTTTCAAGTAGAAGAGCGGTTGGAGATTGAAATTGGTGAAAGGAGGACGTAAGGACGCAGTAGTGCATAGGAACCATTGGATCGATCAACGAATAGAAGATGGACGATGAAGATCTTATCACGGGGGCTTAAGTGAATAGATGGATGAACAGGGTAACGAAGCAAATGAACAACAAAGATCTTATCATGACGAATTGAGTGAATGGATGGATGAACAGGGTAACGAAGCAAATGAATGACGAAGGTCGTATCTTAGGAAGAAAATGCATAGAAATGATGGAGCGGGTTTTGAAAGCGGTAGGCAGTTTCACGCGCGCCCTCAAAGTTGTAAGCTGTATTTTTGAATTCCACGCGATTAGCCTAACTGAGTGACACATATCACGAGAAAACCACTTTTCTCACGTGGTCTCGGGCGGATAATGGTCGTGTAAGAATTTGCACGAGATTGCGTGATATCCGTCAAATCAGGGTAGATAGATCAACAGAGGAGCTCGGCCAAGCTAGTTGGCGATCGGGTGACACGATAGCCATTGGATCAAGTGAGGGAGATCGATGGTGGGTGTTTAAAGCACATAAAATGTTGAGGTGACACAATAGTCATCGAATCAGGCAAGGCAGATCGACAGTGGGGATTTAAAGCACATAAAGTAGGTGGAAGACTTCATGCGAGGTGGAAGTTGGATACACTAATGAATCGGATGGCGATTGGGTAGGTTTGTTGTGGATCAGACGGTAAGGGGATTATGCATGAAGAACGTGCTGAAGGAGGTTTCAATCAAAATGACAAAAAAGACCAGTGAGGGTGAACAAGTAATTGCATCAAGCAACAAACTCCATAGCTCATGCGAGAACCAGAAACCTGTGTTTTTGGGATTGCTGAAGGGTCTCTTCCTCAAGTCATGGTCCTAGAGGGAGGAGATGAGGCCGAGACACCTGCAGACAACCTTATGGTGATCGTTTTCTCCTAGCTAACCTGCTAATTGAAAGAAGGAACAAATGGGAGTAAATTGAAGCACAACCGATCTACTCTACACTACTGTAAGCGGAATGCAGCTACTTAAGAAAATAAACAGTTAAACCATAAACATACGTTATACTTCTGTAATGAAAATGTAGCTACTTAAGCGAATGAATAGAAAAACCAGGAAGCTTCTTAAGAAAATGAACAAAACCAGAAATATATGATAGCATACATGTACAATAAACAGGATCTTTGGTTGCTCGGGTTGGGCCCTAACCCAAGAGCTTCAGCCCTCTGAGTTAACTCAATGTTGGCTCAAAACAGAACTCATCTTTATTATAAAAACCATGGATTACATAACAAACTATCACAAGTCTTGCAACTCAGAAATAAAGTAAGGTTTTACAATAAGAATTTGAATCCTACTGAGGTCCTAATCCTCTCGACTTATACATCTAAAGTCTCCAACGACTTCCTTCCCATTAGGGAGGTTTGGCTCCTCACTCAAGATAAGCTTGTTTCTGTCACTTTCACTTGCTCAACCGTCTTTTAGTCCTCATGATTTGGCTGTTTGCACTCCGAGGTGATGGAGAAATATTCTAATGGAGGGGTAGTAAATGAGAAGGATTTACCTCCTATAATTCCTCTCCCTTGTCCCATTCGATTTTTGACCAAGGTCTTTACCACAGTTCCTTGCTTTTATGCTTTATTCCTGCATTTTTCCTTGCTTTTATCCTTTATTCATGTATTACATGCACATTAGACCACAAAGCAAAATATCCAACTCTAACTCATCTCATAAACAAAATATAACCAAAATTATGCAATAAGTTGTGAGAATAGTTGGCTTGACTAAGCTAGGAGGTGAATTAAGGCCAATTAATGCCCATATATTTACCCAATGATGAGGCTCATAAAAAAGAACATACAATTTCATAAGTATCTGAACCAATCCAAGAGAAGATGTGATGTTTTTTGAATCTTTGACCGGAGAATCCACAGTAAGAGAATTTTTACACCAACGTTTCAAATCCCAAATGGGATCCATCATCAGGGTTAAGAGAAAGATGATAAAAGAAGAGCAAAATGGAAGAAATAAATACTCATGAGGGAATGAATATTAAAGGAACAGCACAGGTCGGCAAGAAAGATTTATAATGAAACTTAAATTTAATTTTAATTTTTATAAATTAATATCATTTATTTAATATCTATAAAACATAAACTTTATATAACCTAAAAACTATATTAATATTAATATCTATAAAAACCTAATATATATATTAATATTAATATCATAAATCCTAATATCTATATAACATTAATATTTATATAACCTAATGTCTATATAACTTAATATTTATAAAACTTAATCTCTATATCACTTAATATTTATATAACCTAAAATCTATATTAATATTAATATCTATAAAACTTAATATATATAATAGTATTAATATCTATAAAACCTAATCTCTTTTCTAATATCTATATCAATATCTATATAAATTAATATTAATATAACCTAAATTCTATATTAAAATCTATATTAAAATCTAAACTATATTAAAACCTACATTAATGTCTAAATTATATTAAAATCCATGTTTGTAATTATATTAATAACTAGAGCTTTAATAGAATATATATAACCTAATAACAAGATTAATATTAAAATCAAAACTATGCTAAAATCTATAATAATATTTATATTAATATGTAAACTTATATTAATATCTATATTAATAACTATCTTAATGTCTAAGCTAAATAATATCTAAAATAATTTCTATATAAATTAGTGTAGTATAGTTTAATATAAAGCCTTATTATATTATAAATAATTAATATTTATAAATAATTAATCTAATAATTTATATATTAATTGATCAATATGAAGAAAATTAATATACTAAAGGGTTCTGATGGAAATAATACTACTAATGAAAAAAGAACTGACTAATCATAATAGAAAAGGGAAAGGAAGGAAAAAACTGACCTGCTCGACAACTTACCTGGGGTTGGGTTGACGTTTCTTGATTTCACTGATTAGGGGAAGCCAGCTTCCGCTAATCTCCAAACCGCTGTCTCTGTTCAGATTACAAGGATGCTTCAAGATTTCGAGGGCTTCTCTGATTTTCCGTCTCTGATGCTGCTCTTCTCTTGCGATAATTGATGCGTTTTCTAAGCAGATGTGGTGTTTAGTCTTCGAGGAGTGCTCTGCCAAGGCTGAGGTACGAGATCTTCCATTCCTGATGTCAGCGCCATGTTCTTTCAGTCTTGTCTGGAGGGAGCGACCAGTTTCACCTATGTAGCTTTTTCCACACGAACAGTCTATTTTATAGACTCATTTAAGTTGTTGCTTGTCAATATCATCCTTAACAGATTTTAAACTTTGTCTGATGGTACCGGGAGCTGAGAATTGAGTTATAATATTTTTCTTTCTTAGGATTTTTGCCGTGACTCCATGGATATAAGGTAGAAAAACCTTACCACCTTGAGGTTGATCCTGCTCTTTAGGTTTGGGAGATGACAACCTCCTTTCAGCTTTCTTTATGGCTTTTTTAATCTCATGATCCTTGTAGCCTATATTTTTGAAAGTTGAAACTAAATGCCTCTTCTCTTCGTTTATATGTTCTGAGTCAGAAATTCGGAGGGCTCTGATGGCAAGAGTGTTCAGAACGCCAAGCTTTTGGGCTAGGTGATGGTGGGAATCCGCATGAAGGTAACTCTCCGTGTGAGTTGACTTCCTGAAAACCTTATGGCCCAAAGAGCCATCCTCTTTTCTGATGATAAGAATGTCCAAGAAAGGGATGCTCATATTTTCTTCAAGCTCCATAGTGAATTTTATATCAGGGGAGATGGAGTTAAGGTGATTGAAAAACCTGTCGAGTTCTGCTTTACCATGGGTCCATTTTATATTGGTGTCATCGACAAAACGCTTCCACCAAGCTGGTTTTAAAGGATAAGATTCCAAGGCCTTCTTCTCAAAATATTCCATGTATAAGTTGGCCTCAATTGGCGAAAGGGGTGATCCCATCGCTACACCAGATGTCTGTTCATAGAATGTTCCTTGGAATGTGAATACAGTTGACCTTAAGCAGACTTCAGCTAGTTTTGCGGTCTCTCGATCAGTGACACCTCTTATAACCTGAATGGCTTCATCAAGAGGAATCTTCGTGAATAAGGAAACCACGTCAAAGCTCACAAGGATGTCATCCTTTTCCATTCTTTCATTTTTAATAAGATTCACAAAGTCGTGTGAGTCTTTAATGAAGGAATCAGTATTTCCAACCAGGGGCTTTAGAATCTTGGCGACATATTTAGCAAGCTCATAGGTTGGGGAGCCAATAGTATTAACTATCGGTCTAAGGGGGACCCCCTCCTTATGGATCTTGGGTAATCCATAGATTCTAGGGATGGTTTCACAAGAGGGGGTTAATTTCTTCTTCAATTTTTCTTTTGATGTTGATCCATATGAGTTTTCGCCAACCTCCTTGTCACCCTTGCTCAGCACATTGCATTTTACCACATCTTTTTGGATAAAACTGTCATTTTTAGCGTTTAACTCTGGCCTTTTCACATCCTCATAGAATTTGTTGACTCTGCCATGCGCATCTTCTCTGGAGACCTGCACCCTCTCGATACTATCCATGTCAACTAGGCTCACATTGTTCTCATTCTTTTCATTTCCCGCCCTGCCCAGTGAGTTATCACTATCTATGTCGATCCTATTCATTGCTTCTGGTTTAGACTCATCACATATAAACACCTCTGCGCTTTTATTGTCACACTCACTATTTTTATTAGAATTTTCATTTAAATTTTTTGGATTTATTACCTCTGCGTTTTCACCGAAACAGCTGTTCGAATTATTACCATTTTCACCGGAGCTGTTGTTCGAACTGTTAACACCTATCTCCTCTGCGCTTTCAATATCACCACCTAAAATGTTGATCGAATTATTAAACCGGTCGTTTAACTTCTGGATCATCTGCGTTTGAACCAGTGCTGACCGACCTAATTTCAAAGGAATTTCTGTTATCTCCGTTTGATGTGATGTGTTGATGATGCTCCAAAGTGATGTGACATGTGCTCTATTTATGTGTGTCTCGAGGGGTCGAGTTAGTTTTCTCATGATGACTTGTACTTTTTTGTACATGTGGGTTTCTCATAAAAAATAACATTTTTTCTTAACCAAATTAAATTCTTCCAAGGGCTAGTAGGGGCTTCTCTGGATGAGGAAGACTTCCTAATGGAGGGAATTTCTCCTCAAGGTGCCAAGTTTTAACAAGATCATGATTATTCTCTTCAATGTCTTGTAGTTGCTTCTTAAGTTATTTATTTTATTTTCTCAATCTATTTATTTCTTTTAGAACAGCCACAATCTCTGCTTTAAGGTCTACTTCAACCTGTATTTCATGGTCTTCTTCATCTTCATAGTCTTCCATGCTTCAATGATTTCAAATATTATTTTATTCTTGATCATGTTTGTGTTCTTTTTCCACATACAATGGTTCAGGCTCAACAGGCATAAGAAAAAAATTCTACATAAAGTTTCGTAGTTTTCCTAAATATTTTTGGTTGAAGAAAGTTGACCCAACTTTACTTTTACAAAATATGATAGCCTATTCAATATTGCTTTCATCGCTTTTGTATTGTATTATTTTGATTCCTTTGTAGTCATGCTTCTGGTAACAACTAATTCCCATACCTAACAACCAAGACTCATAAAATAGTGCCTCATTTTGACTCTCCAAAAATCATACTTTGTTCCATCAAACGAAGGAGCTAGGAAAATTAAACTTTATTCAATATCTTTAAAATATTTTGACAGCATAACATTGGAAAGGACTTCCTTTGAATGCTTAGATGACTATTTTCTTGACCTTGCCATATGCTCTTCAAGGATCTTCCTTCTTGATTTTAAGTTGTGACTGAAGGAACCGACTTTGATACCAATTGTTGGAAATACTGAGTGGGGCAAACTAGTATTTCTTTAATTGACCAATTTTTTACCATTAATAAATCACAACATTAACCATTCAAGGTTGACTACATGAACACAAAATATTTATAATTGAGAGAAAACATTTTCTTAATATATAAAAATTATAGTCAAGTATATTAGCCCAACTGAAATTTTGTAGACATCAACCTATAGGAGACACCAATCCCCACTTGAGCACCAACTCATTTAATTCATTGGAACCAACCCACGGGAGACATCAATCCCCTAGCTAAGAACCAACTCATCATAATTCGTGGGAACCAACCCACAAGAGACTCCAATCTCTATCAAAGCACTGAATCGACTCCAAGTTGTACTTCGAATATGTCCTTCATATTTTGGTCTTCAATAATTCCTTCTATCTCAATTGATAGTCACTTCAGCATATGATTTTCAGATTTGCACTCTCAACCCTTATTACAACCACCTAGCCTGCACTTGAATTTTCTTCTTCTCCAGATGGTCTTAGCTCATCTTGGCCTATATTGTCACATTGATTCCCTCAACCTATTTGGTTTGATCCTTCTTTACAGAAAACAAGCTCGACCCTTAATCCTCAGATCAGTCTACTATTTTTGTTTGAATAAAAGTATAACACTCTACCCTTGTAAGAGCTATCCTTTTCAATGTAAAGTAATGAGGATGTGTGTAAACCCACTATTTATGTTGATCATAATGAGGATAAAAAGACACCGGGATACTAAAAACTGGAAGCTTTATTTTTCATAAACAATTACTATAATAAAATAACAGTAAAATAATAAAACATATTATAACAACCTATTTGCGAGAGTATCACTATATCAAAATTTGTACTTCGCAAAGGAAGTTGTTTATAAAGTAAGCATAATCTTCTTACCAAATCTATAAATCACAAAAACGTAATGAATTTATTTCTTATTTTAATCCACTGGCCTTATTAAATGTCTATATGTTGTGCCCAAGAAGAAACCATGCTCAGAATGTTCCCTAGATGCTCAGACGATTCATGTCTTCTTCGCTCTATTTCCTAAGTCATAGTGATAATCAAAACATGAACCTATGAATTTGCAGATAGATTTCATTCATTGTTATTCCACCTATTCAGCCAAGCACTTCAAGCAGATATATATGCTCCATTGGTGGTCCCATGTTTATGGTGGGCTGACCATAGGGACGTAAACATATTAATCTTATAACCAAGTGGTGTTGACGAGTACAATATCATGGAAGACTACTTTTAAACAATAGCATTGCTTAAAGTGCTCGTGCATTTTCACTCTCATACCACTTTATAAAAGTTTCCATTATTATGTGGTTTTTCATGGTTTTCATTGTCAAGGTTTTCTCCTTCTTGTTATTCTACAAAATGGTTTTAAGTAACAAAGATTTCTACATGTTGATTTTGTTTATCATTTGGAAATCCTTGCATTTCGATCTCAAATTTTGTAAATAGATTCATACAAGAACCCCCCATGATGGTTATTTCTGCATTTTATTTGTAGAGATCGAAGGATAGGTTAATTCTCAAACCAACTCCAGTCAAAGAAAAAATTGGGTCACCTCTGTTGGCATTATGGATCAGTTGGTCGGTTGGCATTAATGTCAACCTAGTAGTGTTCATGTTGCAGGTTGCATTGACAATTGTTAGCATTTATGTCAACCTGCTATTATGTGATTATGCACATGGTCCCTAGTGTGTCTATGTATGGATGGGTTTCAACATATATGGTTAGTTGCAGGTTCTATTATTGATGGTTCCAGAGGTTGGAGTAGTTGCAGTTAAGTTTGATGGCTTGAGCATTGAAGTAGTTGATGGACGACATACAATTCAACCTAGTTTGACTTGTGATGATGATGGAGTTGTTACAGTGGATTGTTAGAGTGTCGCAGAGGCTACAGTGGCTTCCTGATGATGATCAAGTAGTGGGACAATTCTAGTGCAAGTCTGAAGGTAGATACTTATGTTTCAAGCCATTTTCAACCCCAGTCACATGGAAGGAAGGTCATGAGAGAGATTGGAGCTTTCTAGTCGAATCCTTATAGTGCAGAGAGAGCGACTAAGGAAGAACAACCCCAGTCGCATGGATGGAGGCTCATCAGAGTGAGTGGAATAGTCCAGTCGCTTAGAGGACACGTTCATGAGAGCAACCGACCTTCCAGTCGATTTGGCTCAAGCTTGTGGGTGCAACCAGGACTTAGAGTGAAAATTCCTCCACATTCCTTGCGCTCATCGATTGCTTATTTTCATTTCTGGCTTAACTTGTTTAGCAAACATCATGTAAAGGTTGGAAAAATGTTTGTGTTCCTCTAGAAGTTGTTTAAAAGAGAATATTCACTAGTAAATGAAGTTAGTGGATTAATTAAGTCAAGAAGCATTGAACCGAGCCACTTCTAGCATATGAATAAAGCTCCACTACAAAATTGGAATTAATTGTTCATAGTATTACAAATAGATGGAGATCATGAGTCTATTTGGTTGGTTCAATTGAGAATGAAATGTGATGGTTTTGTGAGCTTGGAGAGTGTGAGTAAGAGAAGTGTGGTGTGCGTGAGTTGTGCAAAAATTTATGCATAATATTTTCAGCAAAGTATAGAGATAGAAGATGGCAATAGAACTTTGTTTCAACCAAGATCTTATGCAGTAGTACAGTAATAGAATAGGAAGGATTGTAGATCATTTCCTTCATGATTTCTTATCATGTTTTGATAAGATTATCTTTGCTACATGTATTGTTGTTGGGTTGTTGCAATGATTGAGTGGTTGAGTTATGAAGATCCGTTTTGGTGAGTTTATTATGATGTTTTGAGCTTATATCAAGATAGGATGTTGGGTTGCTCATGTTGAGCAAGTTGGAGAGCCCAGTTTGAAAATATATCAAACATAGTTCACATGGAGGTGTTGAAGGCATGAGGCTTCATTATAGACATTGTGTAGATAAGGTGGGAACCTTCTGGAAGATAGATTAGAATGGAAAGCATATTTCTCCAGAGTCCAATCGGAGTTGGGCAAGGCTCATTGGTGGTGGTTGCCTCCAGCGAATGGCGGTTCGTAGAGTCATCTGAGAAGATTCTTTATGTTTGATGTTGCTAGCATATTGTCTTATAATAGAGTCTTCTAGCTATTGGGTGGTAGCTCCTCTATGTAAAACTTGTTCAACATAATAGAATATTTGAGCAGCAAAGCAATAGGTGGTTTTTGGTGCTATAGAGGGTTTTCCACCATAAATATATTGTGTTCTCTTGTGCATGTTTTCCTTGATTATCTCTTATGGTTCTCATGTGTTGATATATGATTTAATCTACTAATGGGTTAATGAATATTGTGTTGGAGTAATCGAAAAGGAATTAAAAGTTAACAAACAAAGTCACTAATGATTCACCCCCCCCCCGGTAGTGAATACATTTCCAAGAATTGGTATCAAAGCGAGGTTCTCTTAGTGAAGCTTGATTTCTTGAGAGAAGATAGTGGGATTATGGTGAAGAATAAGAAGAATCAAACTCAGAAAAAGAAAAGGTGCAAACAATCCAAGAATGCCGCAAAACTCGGAGAAATTATTCTACTAGTAAAAGGTATGGAAAACATTATTTTCAGACATGGACATTTTCCTTGTGAATCTATTGATGATGATTTTTTATTTATTCAATAATTCGATGATAAAAGTTTTGAATTTGATTCCTCAAGAAGTGAGGAAGGTGTATTTCCATTGCAGTAATATGAAGGTGAAGAGATTAAAAGAATAGTGACTCTTGAAGTAAAAACAAAGCTTAAGCGAGGTTGATTGAGAATCTTAAAATGGAGAACAAAGATGTGAATAAACTTCTTTAGAATATTGAAGACAGAGAACATGCTTCCAAAAAAAAGATTTTTTATTTGAAAAATTAGTTGGAGAAATCAAAGAAAAATGAGGAGGAGATTAGTAGCCAGCTCAAGAATCAATTCTACCATGATGAGAAACTTGAATCAGAATTAGAAAAGAGCATCAAGAAAAAAAAATGAAGCAACAAATGAAGAGCCCAAATCAGCATGTTTAAGAAGCAATAAAGTAAATCACCAGCAAAATCGAATTCTGAGCCAAGAGCCCAAAAATGTGCCAAAGAAAGATATGAGAAATGTCAAGTGTTTTAGCTATAAAAAAATTGGGCACATTTAATCCAATTTCCATAACAAAAAGATAAAAAATGTCAAGAAAAATAAGAAGCCAAAGAAGGAGGATCCTTGAAGATTAGTCCCATCAATTTTTAGGTATAAAAAATTATTTTATGGGTATTGTTTCTTATGTAATGAATTTGGTTATAAAGGTGTTGATTGTAGGATTTTTGGAGCAAGGAGTAGAAATTAGATTAGCAATAGGTATGAACGTTTTCCCACATTTCTTGGGCATATCAGATGTTATGTTTGTGATAATGTCAGCCATAAGGCCAAAGATTGCAAGCTTCATATGTGTTTCGGGCAATCAAATCAAAGGAAGAAAGCCATGCAAAGCAATTCCGTCAAGAACTCAAATATGAATACGCATGCCAAAGATCAACCTCACAAAATTTG
The DNA here is from genome assembly GCA_031772625.1 of Pinus tabuliformis. Lineage (NCBI taxonomy): Eukaryota > Viridiplantae > Streptophyta > Pinopsida > Pinales > Pinaceae > Pinus > Pinus tabuliformis. The sequence goes on from CM062816.1 coordinate 999,894,639, forward strand.
GAGAAGGAAGGAGTAGAAAAGCACTCCCACTAAAAATTGAGTCTTGCATGGGCTCAGGGGGAGCATATGGTTGCATTAGGATTACATGTGAATCATTAAAAGTGCTTTCATATTGGAAAGTTGGTTGAGGATTATGATGCATGTTTTTATAGTCTGACAATTGTTGTTGCAGGAGATTATTTAGAGATGCCACATGTGCAGGGGGAGCATCTTACATGCTTTCATTTCCTAGTGGTTTATTGATGGAATCATGGTCCATGAGATTGTTTGGAGGAGGTTGCTATTCTTTTCATGATTTTATATTTGTCTAACATTGGCCATTGCGGGAGATATTAGAGGTTGAGGGGAACTTCCTTGAGTTTATATGCCATATATGAGTTGCATGCAGTTAATTATTTTTATATTGATGGTGTGTATGCTTCATATGCATGTCTATGGATTTTCTACTGTTGCTGGTTCTTGTTACATGTGATGTGACATTGTTACCATTAGATAGTATTTCCTTGGTCACCATGTATTCTTTACCACTATTGAGGAGATTGGTGGTTACTTGGTCTTTGCTGCATTTAGTAGATCTCCATATGGTTCATGTTGAAGATTATTAGTTGTTGCTTAATTGTTGGCATTATGCATATAGGGTTTGATTATTATTACTTATATGATATGTTAATACCAGTTAGAGGAGTTGCTAACCAGATTTATTATTTCATGGATCCATGGTGTGAGATGCGTTGATTTGATTACTGCTACTTTGAGTGGATGATTGCTGCTACAAATGATGCACATATCTTTGACATGTTTATTATTGCTATCATGTGCATAATGAGAGATGATAGTCATATGTTGCTATTGGAAATTCATGAGCTATATTTATGTTGTTGCTACATATTAGAGTTTTATGTTGCATAATTGATGTCATGGTTATATGCTATTATTGCTCAATATTTCATGTCTCATGATGATCGGTTGTTGCTGCTATCAATTCATTTGTTGCTAGATGGTAGCTCTATCTTATGCTCTTTGATGGTTGTATGCATCATGAGATCTATATAAATCTAATCATTCATCATCTTGTTGATTGGCCAAATGTTCATAGTGCTGGTCAAGGAGCACATTTGAGTATGTCTTGGGAGAGGCATAAGATTTGGTCATGTATAACCACATGCTTCATAATGTATTTTATTAGTTTCAGTCATGTATCTTTTCTATGAAGCCATGTAATCAAGTGTTCATGTCATTAGTTTATCATGTTGTCATGAGTTGGTGATAGAGGGTTATGAGTTAAGACAATTTGGTGTTGTTATGGTTTGTTACAACCATCTTTGGGATATTGTATATCATGTCATAGTGATTTTATAGTCTTGTATTTCATTATACATCCATGTACTACATTGTATTGTATATCATTGGTCATGGTCATGTTGGGGAGAGAGTCATGATGTCTAGTATTCATTGAGGGAATCCATTCACATGGGATGATGGGTGTTGTATCAGTCATATTGTATAGTCAATCCCTTATTCCTTGAGGTGTAGCCTTCAACTAGAAAGTGTTGGTTATAGGATGATGATGTTAAGGGGGAACCTATCTAGTATTATGTTGCTGATCAGATATGGTTTGTTGTTGCTTCCGGTTCACATTGTTGATGTTGGCTTGGAGGAGAGTGAGGTTGATGTAGTTGGTGTTGAGTAGAGAATTGTTGCTGCTATTGCTTCTTATGATGTGTTGCTTCTCATATCACATTATTGTTGTTGATGATTATGCTTTGCTACTGATGGAGAGAGTGCTGATACTCATGGTATTTTATTGTTGATGCTCATGTTGTCGTTGAGACTGAGTGTTGTTGCCGCTGGTTGATATTGGTGCTCATGGAGTGTTTGTTGATGTTTCTTTAGGAGAGAGAGAGAGAGAGTTTGTTGATGTTTCTTTAGGAGAGAGAGAGAGAGAGTTTGTTGCTGCTATTGCTATTATTTGATTTCATGTTGTCATGAGGAGTGTTGTTGTTTGTATATGCATCATGATTTTACTTTGTTGTTGTATATGATATGTTGTTATGTTTGCTAGTTATGGTATGTTGTTGCCCACACTATGTGGATGGTTATGGTTGTTGTTGCTTGTAGAGACACAACTAGTGTCCAGGGGGAGTAGTGTTTATTCAGCTATGGTTAGTTGGATGAAGCCCTTTGCCATTGATGTCAAAGGGGGAGTGAATGAGGATTTTTTCAGAGGCTAGTTGGTTGGTTTAGCTAGGGTTTCCATCAATTCCAAAAGGGGAGTTTGTTGGCATTATGGCTTAGTTGGTTGGTTGGCATTGATGTCAACCTAGTAGTGTTGGTGTTGGAGGTTGCATTGATGATTGTTGGCATTGATGTCAACCTGCTAGTATGTGATTATGCACATGGTCATTGATGTGTGTATGTATGGATGAGTTTCAGCATGTATGGTTAGTTATAGGGTCTATCATTGATGGTTACAAAGTTTGGAGTAGTTGTGGTGAAGTTTGATGGCTTGAGTGTTGAAGTAGTTGATGGCTGTCATACAAGTCAACCTAGTTTGACTTCTGATGATGAAGGAGTTTTTACAATTTATTTTTGGAGTGTTATAGACGCTACAATGGATTCCTGGTGATGATCAAGTAGTGGGATATGTCTGGTTCAAGTCTGAAGGCATATACTTATGTTTCAGACCAGTTTCAACCCCAGTCACATGGAAGGAAGGTCATGAGAGCAACTTGAGCTTGCGATCTGAATCCTTATAGTGCAGAGAGAATGACTTAGGAAGAACAACCCCAGTCACATGGTTGGAGGCACATCAGAGTGACTCGAATAGTCTAGTCATTTGGAGGACAAGTTCATGTGAGCAACCAACCTTCCAGTCGATTTGGCTCAGGTTTGTGGGAGCGACCAGGACTCAGAGCAGAAATTCCTTTGCATTCCTTATGCTCATCGATTTCTTATTTTATTTTTCGTCTTGGCTTGTTCGAGACTCATCATGTAAAGGTCAAAAAGTTTTGTGTGCTTCTAGAAGTCAGTTAAAAGAGAATATTCACTAGTAAATGAAGTTAGTGGATTTATTGAGTTAAGAAGAATTGAACCAAGCCACTTCCATCATATGAACATAGCTACACTACAGAATTGGAATTAATTGTTTAGAAGATTACAAATAGATGGATATCACAAGTCTATTTGATTAGTTTAATTGAGAAGGAAATGTGATGGTTATGTGAGCTTGGAGAGTGTGAGTAAGAGAAGTGTGGTGTGTGTCAGATTACAATGATAGAAGATGGTAGAAAAACTTTGTTTCATCCAAGATATTATGCAGTATTATGGTAATAGAGTAGGAAGGATTGTAGAAAATTTCCTTCATGCTTTATTATCATGTTTTGGTTAGATTACCTTTGTTTCATGTATTGTTGTTGGGTTGTTGCAGTGATTGAGTGGTTGAGTTATGAAAATATGTTTTGGTGAGTTTATTATGATGTTTTGAGCTTATATCATAGATAGGCTATTGGGTTGCTCATGTTGAGCAGGTTGGAGAGCCTAGTTTGAAAATGTATGAAACATGGTTCACATGGAGGTGTTGAAGGCATGAGGCTTCATTATAGACAGTGTGTAGACAAGGTGGGAGCCTTCTAGCAGATAGATCATAATGGAAAGCATATTTCTCCAGAGTCCAATCAGATTTGGGCAAGGCTCATTGGTGGTGGTGGCCTCCAGCGAATGGTGGTTAGTAGATTCATGTGTGAAGAGCATTTATATTTGATATTGCTAACATACTATCTTAGTAGGAGACTCTTCCAACTACTAGGTAGTAGCTCCTAAGAGGGTTTTCCACCACAAAGATATTTTGTTCTCTTTGCATGTTTTCGTTGATTATCTCTTATGGTTCTCATGTGTTGATATATTATTTAATCTATAATTTGTTAATGAATATTGTATTGCAATAATTGAAAATGAATTTAAAGTTAATAAGCACAGTCACTATGGATTCACCCCCCCGCCCCTCAAGTAGTGAATGCATTTCCAACAATTGGTATCAGAGAGAGGTTTTCTCAGTGAAGCTTGATTCCATGAGAGAATATCATGGGATTATGGCGAAGAATAAGAAGAGGAAAACTTAGAAAAAAGAAAATTTGCAAACAATCCAAGAATGTCGCAAAACCTGGACAACATATTCTGGTGGTAAAAGGTATAGAAAACAGGATTTTTAGTCATGGACATTTTCCTTGTGAATCTAGTGATGATGATTTTGGATTTATTAAATAAGTTGATGATCAAAGTTTTGAATTTGATTCCTCAAGAAGTGAGGAAGGTGTATTTCCATTGCAGGAATCTGAAGGTGAAGAGATTAAAAGAATAGTGACTTTTGAAGTCAAAAACGAAGCTAAAGCAAGGTTGATTGAAAATATTAATATGGAGAATAAAGATCTGAAGAAACTTCTTCAGATTCTTGAAGAGAGAGAACATGCTTTCAAAGAAGAGATTTCTGATTTGAAAAATAAGTTGGAGAAAGCAAAGAAAATTGAGGAGATTAGTAGCCAACTCAAGAATCAAATTTTCCATTGTGAGAAACTTGAATCAGAATTAGAAAAGAGCATCAAGAAGAAAAATGAAGCAGAAAATGAAGAGCCCAAAGCAGAATGTTCAAGCAGAAATAAAGTAAATCACCAGCAAAATCGAATTTCGAGCCAAGAGCCCAAAAATGTGCCAAGGAAAGATATGAGAAATGTCAAGTGTTTTAGCTGTCAAAAATTTGGGCACATTTCAGCTAATTTCCAGAACAAAAAGATAAATCATTTCAAGAAAAATAAGTAGCCAAAGAAGGAGGATCCTCAAAGATCAGTCCCATCAGTTTTCAGGTATAAAAATTTATTTTATGGGTATTGTTTCTTATGTAATGAATTTGGTCATAAAGGTGTTGATTGTAGGACCTTTGGAGAAAGGAGTAGAAATCAAATCAGAAATATATCTTAACATTTTCCCACATTTCTTGGGCATATCAGATGTTATGTTTGTGATAATGTGGGCCATAAGGCAAAAGACTGCAACCTTCCTATGTGTTTTAGGCAATCAAATGAAAGGAGGAAAGTCATGCAAAGCCATTTAGTAAAGAAGCCAAACATAAATATGCATGTCAATGATCAACCTCGCAAAATTTGGAGAAGGAAGGAGCAGAAAAACACCCCCACTAAAAATTGTGGCCTTCATGTGTTGAGAAATCTAGGGCATAGCAATTACGTGATTTCTCTTCTATTGATAATTGCATGCGAGTGTTTTTTAGTTCTTGGATTAGGATATTTTTTTACTGATGTTATTATAGTTTTATTCTTCATCAAACAACTAGCAATGCATAAGTCATAAAGAGACAAGAGACATAGCATATAGGCTATCAGTAAGGGCCAAAACCTCTCCCACTTGAGAGGAAAACCCAAAAAAATTATTCTTCTTATAGAGACTTCAATTGATGAATACCAAGACTAAGAACCTTGACCTATTTTCCACTCCAAGACCAAGACACAAAGATTCCTTGATGAGACCCTTAAATATAGTCAACCTTCTACTCCTTCTTCCTTCTCAGCTACCCTTCAACTTTGGCTTACTTCTACTTTAGACATGTACCTTATTTCGACCCTAATTGCAGCATGTGAGAAGTATGATGACCAACTTCTACACCTTGTCACCACTTCGCTTGGAGGGGAGACTCTCTCATATACTTTGGCTTGATGAATTCAGCTTCTCAAGTGACCTTACCAACCTTGGATCCTCCAGCAATATTCTCGGCTTCTTCTGCAACAAAAGTTACCTCCTTACTTCGCACGTGTGATAAGATAGAACCCAAAACATATATGAAATAGTTTGATCTTCTTCTTCTTTCATGCATTGGTTATTAGGCTTCTTTCCTTGGCCCTTTTCACATTCTTCCAATCATAGATCATGACCGAAAAATTATTTCTTTGAAATGAGGTTGAGTGGCCTATTTATAGTTGTTTCCCATGATAATAAGCCGAGTTAACAGTAATCTAGGTCGACGTGTCACTTGGAGAAGTATTGTTATTCTTCTTGAAGACAAATTAGAGGTCGCTTTGCATGGTCTTAGAGGGCCTTATTATAAATTTAATGACACTTACAAAAATGTAACATGCCCAAGAAGGGTCCTTTATACATGAAATTGACTCAATTTGACTTTTATGACTAGATGACAAAACATAAAGGTTCTCAATGGGAACCTTAACTAGAATAAAATTCCTTGATCATGAAACCCATGAATCAAGTACTACAAAAATAACATTATTTTCTTCTTTTCATCAATTACATAAAACCACAATTACACATGTCATTATGAAGACCAAACCTAGTTACACTTTTCAACAACATGGTCTTGGGGGGAGAATATGGTTGCATTAGTATTGCGTGCGAATCATTAAAAGTGTTGCCATAGTGGAAAGTTTGATGAGGATTATGATGCATGTTTTTATAGTCAGATAGTTGTTGTCATGGGAGATTATTTAGAGATGTCACATGTGTAGGGGGAGCATCTTACATGCTTTCATTTCCTAGCAGTTTATTGATGGCATCATGGTCCATGAGATTGTTTGGAGGAGGTCGCTATGCTTTTCATGATTATCTAATTATCTAGCATTGGCCATTGCAGGAGCTATTAGAGGTTGAGGAGAACTTCATTGATTTTATATGCCATATACGAGTTGCATGTAGTTTATTATTTTTATATTGATGGTGTTTATGCTTCATATGCATGTTTACATATTTTCTACTATTGTTGGTTCTTGTCACATGTGATGTGACATTATTACCATTAGATATTATTTCCTTGGTGACCATGTATTCTTTTCCACTATTGAGGATATTGGTGGTTATTTGGTCTATGTTGCATTTAGTAGATCTATGTATGGCTCAATTTGAAGATGATTAGTTTCTTCTTAATTGTTGGCATTATGCATATACGGTTTGATGATTATCAGTGATATGATAAGTTGATACTAGTTGGATGAGTTGTTGATTAGATTTATTATTTCATGGATTCATGGTGTGAGATGTGTTGATTTGATTCCTTCTACTTTGAGTCGATGATTGCTGCTACAAATGATGCACATATTTTTGATATGTTTATTACTACTGTCATGTGCATGATGAGAGATTGCGGTCATATGTTGTTGTTGGAAATTCATGAGCTATATTTATGCTGCTACTACATATTGGAATTTTATGTTGCATAGTTGATGTCATGGATATATTTTATTATTGCTCAATATTTCATATCTCATGATGATCAATCACTGTTGTTGTTAGTTCACTTGTTGCTAGATGACGACTCTATATTATGCTCTTGGATGGTTGTATGCATGATGAGATTTATATATTGTTAATCATTCATCATCTTGTTGATTGGCCAAATGTTGGTAGTGTTGTTCAAGGAGCACATTTGAGTATGTCTTGGGGAGTGGTATAAGATTTGGTCATGTATAACCACATGCTTCATATTGTATTTTATAAGTTTCAGTTATGTATCTTGTCTATGAATCCATGTAATCAAGTGTTCATGTTATTAGTTTATCATGTTGTCATGAGTTGTGATAGGAAGGTTATGAGTCAAGACAAGTTGGAGTTGTTATGGTTTTTTACAACCAATTTGGGCTATTGTATATCATGTCATGGTAATTTTATAGCCTTGTATCTCATTATACATCCATGTACTGCATTATATTGTATACCATTGGTCGTGTTCATGTTGGGAGAGAGTCATGATGTCTATTATTCATTGATGACGGAATCCACTCACATGGGTTGATGGGTGTTGTATCAGTCATATTGTACAGTGAGTTCCTTAGTCCTTGAGGTGTAGTCTTCAACTAGAAGGCGTTGGTTACAGGATGATGATGCTTAGGGGGAGCCTATCTAGTATTATGTTGTTGATCGTACATGGTTTGTTGTTACTGCTTGTTCACCTTGTTGATGTTGGCTTGAAGGAGAGTGAGTTTGATGTGGTTGGTGATGAGTAGAGAGTTGTTGCTACTATTATTTCTTAGGATGTGTGGTTGCTCATATCACATTGTTGTTGTTGATGATTATGATATGTTGTTGATGGAGAGAGTGTTGTTGATCATGTTATTTTCTTGTTGATGCTCATGTTGTTGTTGAGATTGAGTGTTGTTGCTGGTGGTTGAGATTGGTGCTCATGGAGTGGTTGTTGTTGCTGCTTCAGAAGAGAGAGAGAGAGTTTGTTGCTACTATTTCTATTGTTTGATGTCATGTAGGAGTGTTGTTGTGTTTAAATGCATCATGATTTGACCTTGTTGTTGTATATGATATGTTTCTCTGTTTTATAGTTATGGTATGTCTATGCCCACGCTACGTGGATGGTTATGATTGTTGTTGCTTGAAGAGACACAACTAGTGTCTAGGGGGAGTAGTGTCTATTTAGATATGGTTAGTTGGATGAATCCCTTTATCAATGATGTCAAAGGGGGAGTGAATGAGGATTTTTTCAGAGGCTAGTTGGTTGGTTTAGCAGGGGTTGCCATCAATGCCAAAAGGGGAGTTTTTTGGCATTATGACTCAGTTGTTTGGTTGGCATTGATGTCAAGTTGATAGTATGTGATTATGCACATGGTCTCTGGTGTGTGTATGTATGGATGGGTTTCAGCATGTATGGTCAGTTGTAGGGTATATCATTGATTGTTGCAAAGGTTCGAGTAGTTGTGACGAAGTTTGATGGCTTGAGTGTTAAAGTAACTGATGGATGGCATAAAAATAAACCTAGTTGGACTTGTGATTATGATGGAGTTGTTACAATGGATTATTGGAGTGTTGCAAAGGCTACAATGGATTACTAGTGATGATCAAGCAGTGGGACATGTCTAGTGCAAGTTTGAAGGAAGATACTTATGTTTCAGGCCAGTTTCAACCCCAGACACATGGAAGGAAGGTCATGAGAGCGATTGGAGCTTGCCAGTTGAATCCTTATAGTGCAGAGAGAGTGACTAAGGAAGAAAAACCCTAGTCACATGGATGGAGGCCCATCAAAGTGTCTAGAATAGTCCAGTCGCTTGGAGGACATGTTCATGTGAGCGATCAACCTTCTAGTCGATTTGACTCGGGCTTGTGGGTGAAACTGGGACTAAGAGTGGAAATTCCTTTGAATTCCTCACTCTCATGATTTCTTATTTGGTTTTCTGGTTCGGCTTGTTCGGGACTGATCATGTAAAGGTCAAAAAAAGGCTTTTGTGCTTCTAGAAGTTGGTTAAAAGAGAATATTCACTAGTAAATGAAGTTAGTTGATTGATTAAGTAAAGAAACATTGAACCAAGCCACTTCCAACATATCAACAAAGTTCCACTACATAATTTGAATTAATTGTTCAGGAGATTACAAATAGATGGAGATCATGAGTCTATTTGGTTGGTTCAATTGAGAAGGAAATGTGATGGTTGTGTGATCTTGGAGAGTGTGAATAAGAGGAGTGTGGTGTGTGTGAGTTGTGCAGGAATTTATGCATAATATTTTCAGCAGTTAGAGTGATAGAAGATGGAAGAAAAACTTTGTTTGAGCCAAGATCTTATGTAGTAGTATGGTAATAGAGTAGGAAAGATTGTAGATCATTTCCTTCATGTTTTTTTATCATTTTTTGATCAGATTATCTTTGCACTATGTATTGTTGTTGGGTTGTTGTTGTGATTGAGTGGTTGAGTTATGCATATATGTTTTGGTGAGTTTATATTGATGTTTTGATCTTATATCATAGATAGGACGTTGGGTTTCTCATGTTGAGTAGGTTGGAGAGCCCGGTTTGAAAATGTATGAAACGTGGTTCACATGGAGGTGTTGAAGGCATGTGGCTTCATTATAGAAGTGTGTAAACAAGGTGGGAGCATTCTAGCATATAGTTTAGAATGGAAACCAAATATATCCAGAGTCCAATTGGAGTTGGGCAAGGCTCGTTGGTGGTGGTGTCCTCTAGCGAATGGTGGTTCATAGAGTCATGTGAGAAGATTCGTTCTGTTTAATGTTGCTAATGGAATGTCTTAGTAATCGATTCTTCTAGCTGCTGTGTGGTAGCTCCTCTATGTAAAACAATTTCAGCATAATAGAATATTTGAGTAGCAGAGAAACATATTTTTTTTCCCTACAAAGGGTTTTCCACCAGAAAGGTATTGTGTTCTCTTGTGCATGTTTTCCTTGATTATCTCTTATGGTTCTCATGCGTTGATACATGATTTAATCTATAATAGGTTAATGTATATTGCGTTGCGGTAATTGAAAAGGAATTTAAAAGTTAATAAACACAGTCACTATTGATTCTCCCCCCTCACTCAGTAGTGAATACATTTCCAAAAATTGGTATCAGAGGGAGGTTCTCTCGGTGAATCTTGATTGCTTGAGAGAAGATCGTGGGATTATGGCGAAGAATAAGAAGAAGAAAACTCAGAAAAATAAAAGCTGCAAACAATCCAAGAATTTCACAAAACTCAGAGAATCTATTCTGGTGGTAAAAGGTATGGAAAATGGTATTTTCAGTCATGGACATTTTCCTTGTGAATATAGTGATGATGATTTAGAGTTATTGAAGAAGTTGATGATCAAAATTTTGAAGTTGATTCCTCAAGAAGTGAGGGAGGTTTATTTCCATTGTAGGAATCTGAAGGTGAAGAGATTAAAAGAATAGTGACTCTTTAAGTAAAAAATAAATATCAAGCAAAGTTGATTGAAAATATTAAGATGGAGAACAAAGATCTGAAGAAACTTCTTCATATTCTTGAAGAGAGAGAACATGATTTCAAAGAAGAGATTTCTGATTTGAAAAATCTGTTGGAGAAAGCAAAGAAAATTGGGGAAGAGATTAGTACCCAACTCAAGAATCAAATATGCGTTTGTGAGAAAATTGAATCAGAATTAGAAAAGAGCATCAAGAAGAAAAATGAAGCAACAAATGAAGAGCATAAAGCATAATGTTCAAGAAACAATAAAGTAAATCACTAGAAAAAACAAATTCTGAGCCAAAAGCCCAAAAATGTGCCAAGGAAAGATATGAGAAATGTCAAGTTTTTTAGATGTCAAAAACTTAGGCACATTTCATCTAATTTTTGGAACAAAAAGATAAATCATTTCAAGAAAAATAAGCAACCAAAGAAGGAGGGTCCTCAAAGACCAGTCCCATCAGTTTTTAGGTATAAAAAAATATTTTATGGGCATTGTTTCTTATGTAATGAATTTGTTCATAAAGGTGTTCATTGTAGGAATTTTGGAGCAAGGAGGAGAAATCAGATCAGAAATAGATATGAACATTTTCCCACATTTCTTAGGCATATCAGATGTTATGTTTGTGATAATGTGGGCCATAAGGCCAATGACTACAAGCTTCCTATGTGTTTCAGGCAATCAAATTAAAGGAAGAAATTCATGCAAATCCATTCAGTCAAGAAGCCAAATATGAATATGCATGCCAAAGATCAACCTCACAAAATTTGGAGAAGAAAGGAGCAGCAAAGCACTCCCACTAAAAATTGAGGCTTGCATGGTCTCAAGGGGAGCATATGGTTGCATTAGGATTGCATGTGAATCATTAAAAGTGTTGCCATATTGGAAAGTTGGATGAGGATTATGATGCATGTTTTTATATTCTGACAGTTGTTGTTCCAAGATATTATTTAGAGATGCCACATGTGCAGGGGGAGCATCTTACATGTTTTCATTTCCTAGTTGTTTATTGATGGAATCATGGTCCATGACAAAGCACAAAATTTAGGAGTAGGTTTTGATTTTAGTCATCTTGAGAAGTTATTTTCTATTGTTAAAAAAAAAAAAAAAATTAGTTTTTAGTTTCCCTTATTTTGTGGAGATGGGGAAACTATTAATATTTTTGTGACTCTTGGTTTTCATGGTCGCTTCCTTTTGGGAAACAATAAGAAAAGAGTGTTTGGGAAGTTCCTAAGGTGAGGAGGAGATGAAGCGGGAAGGAGAAGAAAGAGTAAGATAAGAGAGGAACTTGTTGTTTTCTTTGTGTAAGTATAGTTATGGACCTTGTAAACATGCATGTACCTTCAATATGTGTGAATCGGAAGGTATTTCTCTATGTGAGTGGCGTAAATGAACAAAAAAATTGGACTGTAAGTTGTGTGCTTGCTAAAAGGTTGATATTGAATAATATTCCTATGATTAACCAATTTTATTTCTTCTTGTGAACTCATGGTTTATATTCCTTTGCATTTGTTCATTTAAATACTAGTCATTTTGAAAGTTTGTAGCTTGCTGAACCGATTTATATTAAAAAGAAAAAAAACCAAACCCTGGTGGCTTCAATCATTGTGTCTTATCCATCTGTGTTTTGATTCTTGTTGTATCAACTTTAAATCCAAGAAGGAAGGTTCCTCTACGTTATGTAGTAGTGAATGCATTGTCTTCTACGATGTTAGTACCATCAACGAAAACAAAGTACCATGTTTTGAATGTTTTCAAATACTTTTGGATTGGTTTTCTTACTATTAAATTTGAGATAGCATGCAAACTCAGGTTAAGGAAGCTAAATAAAATTATTTATTATATTAAGAAGCAAGTGATTTGGTAGTGCCTATTCTCCAATTTATTGTTCCATTGCTACGAAATGATTTCATAGTGCCCGTTAAAATTTTGTATTGTAGTTTCGGGGAAGGTGAAACTATTCGAATCTTTTCCTTTCCATGTTTTGTTGAGTTGTTTCACCTTCCTTGAAACTGCAATACATAATTTTAATGGGTACTATGAAATCACTTCATAATGATGGAACAATAAATTGCAGAATAGGCACTACCAAATCATTTCGTAGCAACTGCACAAAAAATATTGAGGACTCTGTTTTTGTTTGAAATATCCCTTTTGCCTTCCCATTGCACCATTTATTAAGTTGAAACATATGAATTGGATTTATGGAATGAAGTGAGATAAATAGTCAAAGGTGAGAGAAAAATCTCTCATGGAATTTATCATAATAAATTAATATTCTTATATTGAATGCACAAGTTAAATGTTTCATGAAATATTGTTGAATTGGATGTAAATACAGAGATGTCTGTGGAGTAGATTGGGGATATTGGCACCAGGGTGACTTGGTTTCCATCAGTGAGTCATCAAAGGCCCATAGAATTTATGTTATAAGTCAAAGACAGGTGGAAGTTAGTAGGGACATGACCTTTGATGAAAATGTTGCCTATTGGAAATCTAAATAATTTTCCATGGATTTCGATGATGGTGAAGAACATGAATCTCCCAAAGAAGAATTTATAGGTCCATCCAATATTGTATAATATCCCATAGATCATAAAGAAGAGCCAAAATGGCCTAGAGAACTATTAGATTTGATTGTTCCTAAAATTAGGAAGAGGCCAAGTTGGGTTAGATCTACCTTGCAGGAAGCAGAAGGACATGCAACACCACATAGTACCTTTAAGGTAAGCAAGAGAACTAAGAGGTATTTTGGATATGAATCATTAATGATGAATCTTATTGATTCTAAACCTTCCACTTTTGAAGAAGCAGCTAACCAGCAAGTATGGAAGAATGTGTTGTTGGAAGAATGCCAATCGATTTTGAATAATGATGTATGGGAAATTGTGCTTAGACCTAAAAGGAAGTTTGTGGTGACCTCCAAATGGGTATAAAAGATCAAGAATGTAGTGGATGGAAGTATTGACAAATACAAGGTGATTTTTTTTGGCTAGAGGGTTCTCCCGGAAAGAGGGAGAAGATTGTGATGAGACTTTTGCTTTGGTTTCCAGGTGCACTACCATTAGATATGTTATTTATATTTCCTCTTCTATGGGTTGGAATTTATATCATATGGGTGTAAATACTACTTTTCTTAATGGCATAATTCAGGAATAAGTGTACATTCAACAACCTCAAGGTTTTAAGGTTCGTGGAATAGAATCTCATGTTTGTAGATTGAACAAAGACTTCGATGGACTTAAGAAAGCATACATAACCTTATTTCACGAATTGACATCTACTTGAAAAGACTTGGTTTCTCCAAAAGTGATGTTGATCCAAACTTGTATTTCAAGGTTGAGAAGAATAAACTAGTGATTATATATTATATGTTGATGACCTATTTTTGACAGGGGTGGAGGATCTCAGTATTTGAAGTAAAAGAGAGTTGACCTCTAAATTTGATATGAAGGATCTTGGGTTGATGCACTATTATTTGGGACTAGAAGTATGGAAAAATCTTGGTGAAATCTTTCTTGGTCAAGGAAAGTTTGTTACCAAGATGTTGCAGAAGTTTGGAATGATTGATTGTAAATCAATGGTGACTTCCATGGTGAAATCCAAGAGACTCTAAGTCATATTAGGTAGATCCATCCATGTAATGGAAGTTGGTTGGCTTGTACATTTGCTTTGCAGAAAACACTTTGAGTCAGCGCCAAGTAGAACTAAGACATGATCATTGAATTGCAAAAAAGCATGTATTGAGGTATTTACATGGTACAATTAATTATTGTTTGAGTATGTATCAAATAGTGACATAAAGCTACAATAATATACAGATGTAGATTGGGCAGGAAGTGCTAAAGATAGAATGTCTATATTTGGAAGTTGCTTTAGTTTGGGATCAGCGATGATTTCATGGATGAATAGTAAGAACACATTTGTCACACTCAGTACTACCAAGGTATAATATATTACATCCAGTTTAGTGAGTTGTGAAGCAGTGTAGCTTTGGAAGTTATTCGCAAGACTATTTGATCATGTGCTCAAGTCAACTGTGACATATTGTGATAATCAAAGTTATGTGAATCTGACAGAGAATTTGGTTTTCCATGACAAGTATAAGCACTTTGAGATCAAGTATCACTTCATACATGACATGGTGCAAAAGGGAGCATTGAAGTTGCAGTATGTCTCTACTGGTGAGTACATTGTTGATATTCTTTCAAAGCCTTTGTCCAAACCAAAGTTTGCATACTTCAGGGACAAGCTTGTACTTTTTTAGAATGCATCTCCCATTGAGAGGGACTGTTGATGACCCGAATTAGGGAGAATGGTCCAACAAGGGACAAATATTCTTCATGTGTCAAGTATATTGACCCAGATTAGGGAGAATGGTCTAATAGATGACAATTATTCTTCATGTGTCTAGTATGTTGACAAAAATGAGGAGGAATAGTCCTAGAGCATCAAGTTTGTTTAGCATTGGGCCTTGGATTATATTGTTAGAGTATTTCCTTTGGAGATTCACCATGTGCCATTGCCCTGAATGATGGTGAACTAAGAATAATATAGATACCATGTGTTAGGTATCGACTCAAATTATGGTGCCTAGTTGATGCTAAATAATGTACCATGAGTCTAAAGCATTGACCTCAATTATGGTGAGGGTATACCATAGGTATGAAGTGTTGATCTAAATTATGGTAATTAGTTGATGCTAATGATTTACCATGTGTCTAAAGTACTGAACTAAATTATGGTATATACCATAAGTCTTAAGTATTGATTCGGTTATGGTAATTGATTGATGCTATTGTTTTACCATGTGTCACAATTGTGACCCAATTATGGTGATGATTTTTTATAACCTTTTCTTAGAGAAATTTGTTCAACTAAAACAAAATATGTCTAGTCATTTACCTCCCTAGCTAAGAGGGAGTGTTGAATTTTGTAGTTATGGTCGGTCTTCATAATTTTTATTTTAGCCCTTGTAATATAGAAAGAATTTGTAAGACATGTTATTCACATCATTTTAATTGTTTATCCCTTGAAAGAATTTATATAAGACATGCTCTTCATGTCAAATTTAAAAGATAAAATTTTGAAATTTGAAATTTGAATCTTTGGCTCCAACTAGTCAAGTCGGCCCCAATGAAGAGACACACCCATTTGTAAAGGAATAACACTATATAAAGGAATTTGACCTCCCCCACAAAGACACCATTCGACCAAACCCAAGGAAGACATTTCCTAAGCATCCAAGTGAAGGAGAAGAAGGATGAATCCATCTTTAGCATCTACCTCTCTCTCCCCCCTTTAGATTTCACATGTGTTTGTGACCAACATATTCTAGGCAGGCCAAATTTCTAAGTAGAATGGGAGGACGAATTTCTAGGTTTCTAGATAGTTTATGAGAGGCGAAATTTCCACCTAGGGTAGATCAGATTAGACCAAGTTTCTAGGCAGATTGGAGGCTTGACTTGAGGGTTGTTGACCAAGTTTGACCATAAGCATTGTTGGTTACTTTGACCTCATAGTTAAATAGTCGCAATAGATGTATCTCTTGTTGAACTAAAGAATTTCTCTAAGAAAAAGGATTACAGGTTTTTCCCCCAAGTGGATTTTCCCAGGGTAAATCTTATGTTCTCTTTATGCAATGTGATCTCTACTATCCATATGGTTTTATGGTTGAATTTCTGAAGTGTAATTTCTTAATGATAAATTGGAATTGTTAAAATAAGATCTACATCATTTGAAGTAATTATAATTATTTCATAAATGTGTGCTTGTATCCATTGCATTTAAAAACTCAACAAAAGGAAGCCCGAGATAAACATAAGAGTTATGCAGACCATAAAAGAATGCATAAAGAGTTCCAAGTGGGAGAGCATGTTTATCTCCACATTAATCCAAGGGAACATTCATTGAAAGTGGGCTCATGTGCCAAGTTGGCACCCAAATATTGTGAAACATTTCAGATCTTGAAGAGAGTGGGACCAGTGTCTTATAGATTGGCCCTACCACCCACAGTGAAAGCACACAATGTTTTGCATGTTTCATTGCTTAAGAAGTATGTTCACGATGCTAGTCATGTTTTTGAAGAGAAAAAAGTGAGAGGACGGAATGACCTGAGTGAATGTTAAGCATTGGAGAATCTTGTTGAGGCTCAAGGAATGGAATTCCCTGGGTGAAAGATGTGAAGCTACGAATGATGAGTGTCCTAGCTTAGAGAAGTCACTAGAAGGCTCAGAGGAGAACCAAGGGTGAAGGTGCTTATTGTGTCGCTAATAGACCACTAAGGGCATGTTTAGGAAGTTGATAAACCTCTTAGTGCTTACCAACAAGGTTGAGAAACCATTAGGCAAGGTAGAATTCATAGGGTGCTTGCTGAAAGGACTGATAACCCTCTAAGAGGTTACTAAGGAGGGATGATAAACCACTTAGAGCTTGTTAAGTAAGCTGATAAACCACCCATAATTGTGGGCTACAGGAGACCTGCAGTGCTTTCCTTGAAGTGTGATAGTTTATAAACCACCTAATCAATGATCCCATTCTCCTTGAGGTGAGCGCAAACTCCAACTAAGACTAACTAGAAAACGCAAACTCCAACTAAGACTAACTAGAAAACTCCCTCAAATCATGAATCTATCTCAAGGTGGTAGCTGCAAGAAAGATTGGCTACACCTTGTCTAAGGTTGGGTGGAGGTTCAGAGTCTTGATATTATTTCCTAGACTTCTAAATCGCAAGAAAAGTTTTTTATTCATGTTCATGTGTAAATTAATGCAATTTATATGTTTTCTATTGTTAATAAAATGCATGTATTGTCACAAGGAATGTGAGCCTATTCATGGTTGTGGTTTAATGGTCAGTACTATTGTGTTTAATTAAAAAGGAATTAATCCTATCATTATATATGCACACACACACACACACATGTACATGTACATGTACACATACACATACACACACACACACACACACACACACACACACACACATATATATATAAGTGAAGCTCAAGATGGATTAGTGCGACATTGTCTAAGTGTCGAGAGTGCCATTAATACACACACAGACACACACACAATTATATGCGGATATCAGCTCAGGAGGGATTAGCACGACACAGACTAAGTGTTGAGAGTTCCATTGATATGTGTGTGTGTGTGTGTAAGGAAACCCTTTAAACATTCTAAGTACTTAAGAGTAAAACTAAAGGTCGTTTTCATTATGTGACATGTAGGGTTCCCGTCTTGCCCTGGAGAGGCTCGTGTATTGGTATCGTAAACCAAAGAAATAATAATAGAGTAGGGCGAGAGAGATGGATAATTTCTCATCACAAGGCAAACGAGTCTCCATCTCAATCTCAGCATTGAAGTGATGGTTCTATAAGGCTCAAGGGTGTAGGAAATATAGACCGAGGTAAGATTACATGGGGTCAAGACCTTGGTGCAGCCCAAGCCAAGGGCTAAGTTGGCAGAGTGACATGGAGAAAGGTATGACATGGCATGCCAAAGGCATGCCACGTGGTGGGCACAATATCCATATTGGAGGACTGAATAGCTCAAATATGTGTGACATGTGACCTCCTTAGAGAATTCCATGTGGAAGCTATGTCATTAGTGTGGCATATTTGGAGATGATGTCCGCATCATGTCTAAGTGACATCATCTCAAGGCTCAGGCCTCTGTGTGTCTCACTATGGTAGCATTAGGGAAGGGTCGAGATCAATGGTAGAGAGACGACAATTGTTCTTGGTGACCAACGACAACCTTTCCATCTTGGGACCTCAAGGTCATGGATCTTGAGGTACTCATGTTGTGGTTACAAATAAGGATGATGATGCCAATGTTGATGGGAATATCCCTAGTAAGTGACAACAACATTCATGTCTCAGTCCCTGAGGTCTCAGTACCTCAGGAGTTTTACATCGTGGTCATATACTTGAGAGGGAAGGACAAGATGATGTGGCAAGATTTGGAGGACATGTCCTGCTACGTTGTATTCCAATGTTGAAAGGGAAAGAAACGTGGAAGACACCATCAATGCCACATGGCATCCATGGTGACATAGAAAAGTTTAAAAGGGTCAATTTCAAAGGGCCATAACTTTTGATTCATTTCTTGGATCACGATAAAATTTATATCGCCAAAAATCTCTTGACGATCTAGACGTAATGGTAGTGTTAGTTATTGGTTTCATGGAAGTTGAAAATTGAGGAAATTTTGTGACCCATTTCCATGATAGGACTATGGAGGTAGGGTTAGCTTAATGTAACACCTTCCACCACCAAAGAATGACCTATGGGAAGGTTGTGTTACACTTACTAGTGAAATTTGGACTTGCCCTTATGCATGTTGATGGTGAACGATATTCCATCCTTGATGAAGCGATATTGGTTGGCTATCCAAATGAATATTGCATCCTACATGTACATATAGGCACTTATAAACACCACTCCACATACATCAATGGGAACTGCATCTAGTTTTACTTCATCAATAAAATCATCACTGACAGCAAAGATGATTTTTCACTATTCAGTTGATTTTAATTTTATCCTTATTTACCCATACCAATGCACATGGGATTAAATGATCATGAACTTCCAATCCCTGTTTGCTGAGAATATTTGCTGTAATGAGATTTTCTTGTGATATTGAGTTGAATAGAGCATCATTCTTTATCTACTTCACTTGTATCTTTATATAGTCAAGGTTGGTATTTTTGTTCTCTTCATGTTGTTGAAGGCTACTTAGATTCACCCCCTTCTGCATTGATGTATAGAAAATATTATCATTCAGATCCAATTTTCTTTCTGCCTGATTATTCATGTTTATGGCCATAAAAAATTTCTTCTTAGTATCTTTCTTTTTGTTCTTCAGTTTGATCTCTGGATGTAACTTCCAATACTTCTCTTTATGATCATCAATGTTATAGTGGCTGTATTGGTTGTCGGGATATTTTCACTGGTGTGTTGTAACTATTTTATTTTTTCCCTTTTCCCCCTTTCCACTTCTTCTGCCCCTCCTTAGAAACTTCCCAACTCTCTTTCTTCTTTGACCCACTTGATTGACATTTTTTTTACCTATGTTCTATGGGTATTATGCATGTACACAAGCCTCATCCATTGATCCAGGCTTGAACATCATGACTTGATTCACCAAATGGTTGTGAAGACACCATTGATACTTAAGAGTACGATTGGGTTCCTTAGGGAGATATCCAACACTACGGCCATGTTTCTAAATTTTGTGGTGTACCCATGTACACTTTTCCCTGGTCTCTGCCTAAAGTAATTGCAATGGATCCACTAGTCCTGTACATACCCAATGGGGTAAAATAATGAATTTATGAGGGTTTTCAAACCCTTCCACTTATTCATTGGAGGATCTCCCTCTAACCTCAAGGTATCCATGTGGCTTTCCCACCACGTCAAGCATGGCCCTCTAATTTCAACTAACCAAATATTTTTTTTTTGTTCTTCCTCTATGTGATGAACACTAAAATAAACTTCTAATTGTTGCAACCAATTATTTAACTTCAGAGTTTCAATCTCACCTTGATATGACTTGATGTTAACATTTGCTTCCATTTTGAATAGGGATTGTGAATAGTTCACGACACTTGAACTGGTTTGTTCCTTTTCAAATTCTTTATTATATTCCCCTTTTGGTTCCTCTTGATCTATGGATTTCCCCTGTGATTCCACCTCTACATTAGATCATATTCTTTGAATAGAATAAGCTTATTGTTATGGGCTTCCATGAAGAGGTCCACATTACAATTTATATTTGAAACCTGTGTTTACAACCATGCAAACATCTCCTTTGCAGGATCTTGACAACTTTTCATAGATTCATGGGCCATGACTAGGATTTTGTGAACTTTGGCTTAACCAATGTGGGTCCCTTACAACTCCCCACAATATAATAAAAGAAACATGATGTGATACCAATATGATCCATAAAATAATGTGGATATTCACCTAGACAACTCGTCACAACAGATCTAATGAAATTATACTTAAGATCCAAAATCTACACTATGAGGGTTAATTTCTCAGATTTGTGGATTATTTAATTATTGTGTTATTCATGTGCATGCATTAGAAAAATATGAAAAAATATAGAACAATGAAATAAACCTCACAAACCATAAACTAACACAAGATATAACTCGAGTAATCCTTTCTAGAGAAAACCCAATGGAGGATGAGGTTGATCTACTCTCTTTCTCTAAATGGAAAATGGATGCAAGTACAAAGAAGTGAGGCCCATGGCCCATGGGGCTACTACAATGCAAAAAAATATTTATTTTCTCTCTCCTTGTTGACTCTCTATTTCTCTTCTCATCTATGGAACAAAATTCACTTGAATGGAATGAAACCCCTTTTCCTCCTAGTGGCTCGTTTATAACACATCCAATAGCCTACTAGTGGTTAAGTTTGAATCCTTCAACTTTTAACTAAAGTTACAATATCTACTCTTATAGAATATTCTTCATCATGATAACATGGTTATCCCCTTTTCCATTCATAATGGGGGTTGACATGGCATCCTCTCAAATCATGGTGGTCAAAACAGGAAGGTAAACTTTCGAGTGGCATAAATTTTGCATACAAACTTCGATTGAGATGATTAATACATTTTTGGAAATATATTTGTGTGTAGAATAAAACTAAGGCTTGCGTGCATAAGCAAAAAAAAATCTCCTATAAAATGTCATTTGATGCGTCAAACTGCTTCTGAAATGTTTCATACCCCAACTTGCCAAAATGGGACCCACCCGTGAAAATGGTCCTATGAGTTGATTTCTCTATTTTTTCCACTATGAAAGCATTAATATGGATGACGAATAATATAGTAATATAATCTAGATAAATTTGTATAAAAACATACACAAACAAATACACACACACAAACACACATATCCAAGGAAAAAAGGTCAAGTAATAATATTATATATAACAAAATTACAAAAATAGATGTTTATGAGCATTCTAGAGGGAGCAACATATCCAAGAACAAAACTACAAGTCTCATTATTTGTACAAAAAAAATGATAATGCAAAATTAAAAAAAAGTATGATTTTATCCATAATCATCTATTTACAATACTAAAGAAACTTCCTTGAGACCTACTATATATGGGAACATCAAAATTTGTATATAGTTGTCAATATAAAATACACAAGTAAACATTTTTACATTAGCTCAAAACTAGGGATCATGACTATATTTTGTGGTGTGATTTTGAAGGCTTTTTGTGATTTTCTAGATTCCTTTTTCCAACGATAGTCCAAATTTTGATACTTAGTTGGCTTCATTGTTCCTATTCTTGTAGATGTATTCAAAATTGAGTGATAATGTTTTTACGATGATATTGATATGTTGAAGGTTGTAAAGTGAGGTTTTGTATTTTGAATACCACTTTCATCCATTGTATAATGAACATTGAATCCCCATATATTTGAATGTGTGAAATTCCTCTTTCCCAAGCCAAACAAAGAATAAGTTTGAGGGCCAATAATTCACATACATTATTTGTTCCATTGCCTACACTAGTAGAAAAGTACATACAATCAACATTCGAGAGGTGTAGGATATCTCAAACTCCTCCTTTAATAAGGTTTTCTTGAGAAGCCTCATCAAAGAAATCCCAAGGCATTTCCTTACTTATAATTCCATGGGAGTTGTGTTTGAGGATGTGGGAAGTTGTTAATTTTCTAAGTGAAGGTAGAGAGTGTGTCTAGATTTTGAATGGAATATTGAAATGGAATAGCTTCTTTATCCTAAAAAATATTAGAGTTTCTTACTAACCATAGATCCCAAGCAATAGTAAGAGAGAGTTATTTGAACCTTGATTTTTTGTTGTTTGACCACCATATTTTAAGTACCTCCTCAATTGTAGAACCATTCTAGGTATTTTCTGCCCCGTGACTCTATCTACTTCTAGCCATACTTCTTTGTTGTAAACTCAAGGAAAAATAAAATGGTAGTTTGTTTTTGAGCTTGTATTGCATATACAACAACTTCTAGGTCCTTCAAAATTTGTTTTTGAATTATGTCTTACATGATAGCTTTATTTTTCAAGAGGAACTATATGAATTGAGTATTTTTTTTTCTAAGCATTTAAACTTACATATATTTTCCACCACCAAATCCATGGCACTTCATTGTCCCATTGAACTAGTGTTTGATACCCAGTTTTTTTTCTCAAATTTTCCCATGTGAATCAGAGTCCAAACATGTTGATCATCTTCCTATATTAATTTAACAAAGGATATGTGAAGGTTCTAAGCATATTTTTCCCATGTGCCCATTTATTCCCACGCTAAAGTTGATCTCCCTCCACTATAGTCAATTTTTACCTTGTGTCTTGGTTCTTAGTATTTGATAGCCCTATCTTTCTAGATCAGAAATCATATGTTCTAGAAGTTTATGAGCTTCCTTGCATCTAGTCTATGGATATGACTGTATAAGTACTTTTTATCCCTTTCTAATTTTCTAAATCGACAACTTATTGATCAATTGGGAGTTTAAGATAAATGAATTTCCAAATGATTTGTGAATTTTGGAATATATATATATATATTCCAAAATTCACAAATCATTTGGAAATTCATTTATCTTAAACTCCCAATTGATCAATAAGTTGTCGATTTAGAAAGGTGGGGGGTGGTGGGGTTGTGATTACTAATTCAATCCCCTGTTGAGTCTAGTTGAATGTATTTATCCTTTTGTGACTTGTTCCCATAGCCCAATGCCTTGGATAAGTCTCTAAGCATTCTTGGCAATTTAGGCCTTTGAGAACTAAATATATTCTTTAAACCTTGAACACCAAGGGATTTTGGGAAAACAAGTCTTTTCCAAGGTTCTAGCACCATTTTTTTCTTTCCTACTCATCTAGGCTAAATATATATAAAATAGAGTTGTGTTATTATTTCAAGCATGCATTTTGTGATCCATAGCAAATACAACCAAAAAATAATAATTGATTTAAGGACTAATTTTACTAGAACAAGTGTTCTATTGAAATGTGGCAACAAGAATATTCCAATTTTAATTTGTCCTTGAATTAAAATTGAGAAATAGAATTCGAATTTAGTCTCACCAGTTGTTTGAAAAATAATCAAGTAATTTATCTTGAGTTAA
Source organism: Pinus tabuliformis (assembly GCA_031772625.1). Classification (NCBI taxonomy): domain Eukaryota; kingdom Viridiplantae; phylum Streptophyta; class Pinopsida; order Pinales; family Pinaceae; genus Pinus; species Pinus tabuliformis. Next base: position 999,918,492 of record CM062816.1, read on the forward strand.
TTAGTTGGAGAAATTCAAACAAGAAGTCTTTGTGAAGTCATGTAACAGTTATCCCTTTGATTGAGGAAGTTATCGCTTAATTAAGGAGATAAGGATGAGCTGTATTTGAGTTGTAATTAGTTAGCTCAATTAAATGAGTTAAGTCCAGTTAAATTAGTTCCAAACAATTGGAGGAACTTGTGAGAGTCGATCTTTTCATCCCTCCATCAGAGATCAAAATTTCGTTTATTGCATTTCATCTTAGGTGTCTCATTCAGTCCTGTCAGCTGCATTCCGCTAGGAGCATCAATCATCTGATGGAGGAGGCTTTTCGCTCATGTTCCTCATGTCTTGTACCTTCTGGTCTAATTTAGTTCATCAAAATCATTTTCAAGTCAGTTGCAGTCATGCTTGGTTTTCTGTTCGCCAAAGAATCATTTTAAGGTTTTAGGGTTCATTAGGTCTAGGGTTTCGCTTAATTCAGTCTGCAAAATGTCTAATAATGCCAACAGGCACATGAGGGAGTTTCAAATAAGATTTCATTGTAAAAATTTCATCATAATATTGCTCGATCATGACTTTTCTTCAAAACTCAGTTTTGAAGAAAAATCATCAAATTCGTCTTTTGTAATAAATGCCATGTAAATTCAAAAAAAATTCAATTGTCAAATTTTTTAGGCGCAGCCCTGGTTGCCTTTGCCAAATTCCATGTCATCTATCCCTGCAAAAAATAGTCAAGAATCTCGTCATTCAGCTCAAAAAATCAAGTGGAAACAAAATCAGAGTTGGTATTAAAAGTGAAAGTGCCAAAGTTCTGCAAACATTACAAAGTGGGTTATTTGAAATTAAAAATCAAAGTCATTGAGCATATAAAATATTTTTGGTGTTTGAACAATCCATTGGTAAGCCAAAGACATCATTAAGCCGAGTCAAATTGTGGAGGAATGAAAACAGGGTTTTGAAGAACCGACTGTGGGTGAAATTCAGTTGCGGCGCACAGGAAGAAGGTTGTGGCGCATAGAGCCGCACATCACTGTGTAAATTACAACGTGCACGAAGCACATACTAGTCGCGGCGCACTGGGTTGTGCGCGCAGCGCACAGAGCCAACAAGCAATTTTGTCATTGCCTTCAAAGAAATTTCAAATCTTTCGCTCCCATTTGCCCCGAGTAAGTCCGACTGATCTTGCAATTGTTATTGAATAGTGTTTGGTGTGGTTTCAAAGTTTGATTTCGAGAATTTTAATGTTGAAATTTAAACCCTATCCTCTTATGAAAACAGCTCTTAGGATTTTAATTTGAGTGTTAAAATTTGACTTTGGTGCCAAAATAATCCAACCCCTGTTTCCCTTTCCCATCACTGTAATCATATCATCATTTTCAATCCCTTATTCCCTTATAATCCCAAGTCACTCATTCCCATTTATCCCTATCCCAAAACCCTACAATTTCCCATCACTATCACTTTTCCATATCGTTTGCAAAAAATCCCCAAACCCCAGATTCCTAAATACAGTCAAGTGACTATTATTACATTTGACTGTAATTACATTTTAAATCTCACTTGACAAAGCTCCACTACACCTACTGTCCATATTTCCCACAATCCTTTCCTATTTGGCACACATTTGGCAATTGGAAACAAAGCACCAAATTCTCATTTTCAACAAGTCAAACATTCACTTGGCATAGACTTGTAACACCATGACAGACACTGAGTCATCATATGAACAAGACAGTGATTCTACCACAGAGCTTCATGCACCGAGGAGGCCTCGTAAGGGTGGCAAACATGTCAGAGAAGAGCCCACCTCATTGACTCAATTGCAGGCCTACCCACTTGCCATGGCATGTTTCCAACAACAGTCATGCTTTCAGTATTGTGAAATGATTGCTCAGATTCAACATCATCAGGAGTTGGCTCGGTTGTTTGTTTTACATTTGCATGATGGTCAGGTAACTCTTGCTGGTGTAAATTTCACCTTGACACCAGAGACCATTTCTCAAGCAACAGGAATACCGAATGTAGGTGAGGAGTGGAACAAAAGACAGCAGGTAGAAAGAGTACATTATGAACCATACATCAGGCCCAGCTATGTGAGACAGCTCAGTAGGGTGTTCCCATTCCGGTTTTTGAAAGAATCCTATGCGCCATTGATGAGACTCATTATCAGATACTTCAGTTGTGAGGGCCGCTTCTCATGCCTCTATGCACACCATATCAAATTATTGATGCATTTCATGAGAGTGAAGATGATGAACATTCCATATTTCATGTGCCGAAATATCGAGAGGATGACTACTCTTGTACAGAAGAAGACTCCTGAACAACAATACAACAGCATTTACCACTATGCACTCATCAAGATCATTGTTGTACATCAACTTGGCTTGCAGGGTATCACATGGGGAGACTTCATTTCCCGTGAGTTCTTCACAGCTTCAGCAGCTCATCAGGAGGTTGTCCATGATGCGGGTGAACCTTCACATCAGTATGGAGGTTAGGAGGCAGAGACTACTAGTGTGCCGACATATGTCACCTATCAGAGAGGCATGAGAGGATTGTTTGCAGCAGCCCAACGAGTACTATCTCCACCTGGGGTGGAAGGGGTCTCGTTGTCGTCATCAGCAGCACAGGTACAGGTACAAGACAAAGGCAAGAATCCTATGTAAGATGAGGGCCCTTCAAGAGGCCAACACACTGATTTCATACTCATCGATGATGATGTGAGCTCTCCTAGCTCAAAGCTGAGGGAGATTATTCAGGAGCAGAAGGCCGAGATAGATGCATTGACCAACAAGTTTCAGAGAGCTCAATGGGTCATAAACTATTTGGAGTAACAAAGCAAACAATTGGAGGATCAACATACAGTCTTGGATTTGCAAAACATCCGTGAAGACCGGCAGGCTGCCCAAAGAAGCCTAAATGAGATGACACCCATTCAGCAGGAGATAGAGGCTGATCGAGAGATTTGGCTTGAGAGGGTCAACATTCATCTTGAGAAGCTGTTGGCGAAGGCAAACAAAGACAAGGACATGCTCAGGTACATGAAAAACCATTATTTGGCACGAACTCATGTTTGTAAAACGAGGATCAAAATCCTGAAGGCAAGACTAAGGAGGGCACTAAAATGACGCAAAAGGAATGATAGGCTCCAAATCTTTGCCGAAGCTTCTTTGGCTAAGCATGATACTTGATGATGGACCTTCAGTCCAAATTTCAGCAAATTTTTGTCAATTTTGAATTTTTTTGGCTTCAAAACAGATTTTCCTGCCCAACGCGTAGCGCCACTTGGCACGCGCTTGTAATTGGGAGATCCTCTGGAGGAAAACTTTGCATTTCTAGATTTGTTATGAAAACTTATGCATGCTCATGAATTACCTAAGGATTTCATCAAGTTATGGGTTGCCTAAAGGGTCAAAAACACACAAAAAATGACCTCTCTGCCACCTTTTGCACCCACAGGAAGCAGTGTTGGGAGATTGCATTTTTGGAGGGGCAAATGAACACCAAATCTAGAAATTCCACTTGGGTTGGAAAGTAGACAGGCAGGGCTTTCCAACGAGCTATCATGAGCTCAATTTGGACTTCGGTAAGGCCCTAAAAATTAGCCTCAAAGTTGTGCTACGCATACAGGTTTCACGCGCGGCGCATAGGGAAATTTGACATATTTTTCACTCAGCAGCTCAGAATTTCGCCTAGTTTTGACTAGTTTCACTTTTTCATGTAACTATTGATTTATCTTGATGTAAATTCATGACGTTGATGTAATTTTGGCACATTGTTACTCATCCATGTAGATTCATTCACTAAAAAGTGAAAAGATAGTGAATGAATCAGTTTCCTTTTATATAGAGGCAAGTTGTTTCATTGCCTATTTTTCAGTTCCTTGTTTAGATATGGTTGAAACAGCTCCTAGAATGATGAGCTCGACCCCTAGAGGCACGGGAAGGAGTTAGGCTTGTCTATATCATGTAATTTCTCCGTCATTTTCAGGGTTGGACACTTGGGATTGCTTGGCACTCCATTGTAAATTTGATTTCTGCATTTTTGGCAAAGGAAAGACCAGGGTTTGTAGCACTTTTTGGGATCCCTGTGGCTTTGTGTTTTGATGGTGTTCTTCTCTATGTAATTTGTAAGTTCACTGATATTTGTGTGTACCATTTCCTTTCTCTTTTGCTTCTGAAATTAAACAAATGAGTGACAAAGGTAGAATTCATTAGCTTGTTGTGCTCCGCCTTTCAATTTTGTTTAATTTTCAATGTTTTCTTCAGTTTGAAGAGGATTCTGGATACCATCTTGCCCTCTTCAGCTTCTCACCAGTCCGAACCCTCCATCTTTATAAATCAAAGCATCAAAACGATTGCCTTTCTTGCCCCAATCAGAACTCTACAAAACTGGCCTTCATCCCCAAACCCAAATTTGCCTTTCCCTTGATTCACAAAAAAACCCCAAAAAATCAAATCAAATCCTTGCACTTCATACCTAGCCTAAAATGAGAAGATATTTCAGTCATCTCAAGCCCCATACATCATTATTTGCTGAGATTGACCCGGAGAGAGCCCTCTCCTGACCTGGTAGGGCTAGCTACCAAGCTGAGCGTGGTTTGATGTTGGCCCTGGATCCTACCTTTTCAACCTAAGGTAAATCTAGGCACTAACATAGTGGTGACTATACTGGGGAAGAAAAGCTTAATTGTTTGTTAGTGTTCTTACTTTATAAACTACAAACGGAGCCTGAAGTTATGCCCGGTAACCTTTGAAATGCTTTTGCTTTGCATCAGCGAAAATAGATAAACGCTGCTTCAGTCAATCTCCGGTCTAGTCTTATAAACGGAACCTCTGACTTGCAAATTGCCCCAGTACATGAATCAAGTTAGATCTGATTGTTGATGGTGGACAGCAGTCAGACAAATATGAAGGCTGAAATCATTCACCTGGCGACTCCAATGTCGAAGAATCCCAAGGTTCCGAATTTTTATGGCGACTCTACTCTTCAAGAATCAGTAGCCTGAAGAATTTCTTGGTCAATTCATTGTTATCAAAATGGATTTGCTTGCTCAACGGTATGCTCCCATGAGCCGAGATCACATTCCAGGTTTTCCAAATAAAATTCTGAAGGTAAATGGGCAAAGGAATTTGCCTATGTTTAAAGGTGATGATAAGAATGATGCTGCTTTACATCTGGTTAGATTTCACATGCATATACGCAAGTTGAAGGTTGATTTTCTTGAATATTTCTTGATGAAGATATTCATGGCCAGTCTAGAAGGTGAAGCCCCATCTTGGTATGAAAGTTTGTTGCCTACTTGTATTTACTATTTGAAGGACTTTCATACCATGTTCTTTGAAAGGTACAAAGAATCTTATCCATCATTAAATTTAGTTCAGAACTGTTGTAGCCATGTTCATAGTTTTATTGAAAATATTGAAAGAGTTTATGAAGATGATGACTTCATGGATGATGAGATCATGGAGGCCTTGTATGAAAATCCATTTCAGCAGCATAAAAAGAGCTTAGAAGATACTCATCAAGATGCTCAAGAAAATTTGCAGCAGGATCAAGATCTTAGTACAATGGAAAATAATGAAAGAGAAGGTTTTATTTCAGATCTGTCCATAGAAGAGCACAGCATGCATGAAAGTCAAGTTTCAATTTCAGAATGTGATAAAGTCAAGTCAGCTATTTCAGATCTAGATTCAGATCATGATGATGAAGACTACCTTGTTTTGAATCCCATGAAGGAGAGCTCTGTTGTTGAGATCATCTGGAATGAAGAAGACAAAGTTACTGACCCAAGCCTTCATGAGGAGGTAATCCAGTCATTTCATGAAAAACAAGATGAAACCTTTGTTCGAGTAAGTGAAAAATCTTCTTTTGATAACTCAATGGTAAATGATAATTTGGATAATTTGATTGCCATGTCATATGAAGATGATCAACAATGTTTCCAAATTTTAGAAGATCAGGACTGTCATTCAGATTTTTCATGTTTTGAAATGTTATTTCAAGAAGACAAAAATCACTTGAGCAAAACAAAACAAAAAGTATTATCTCCTCTGTCTGAAGATGAGATAGATCGACTCTTGAAAGGTCAGGTTACAGCCAAAGCTAATGCAGGTCTGCAGTGTGCACATGGTCAAGACGGTGTTGGTGAAACTTCTTCTTCTTTTGAAAATGATGACAGTCTTGACATTAGCTTTATAGATCAGCAAACAGATAATATTTTATTTTATGAAGATGATAAGGCTATCATGTTTGATGATCTTGAAGATTGTTTTCTGTTTAAGAATAACCTGGACCATGAAGTTGAGGAATATGAGCTTGAGCGAGACAATATGCCAGAATTTCTCACGGTCAAGGAATTTACAGCTAACACTCAAATGGCAGAAGCTTATACTTCTCTATGCCTTCCTATCACTTAGCAACCAGTGGTTCTTTCAGATCAGAATGAAGGGAGTACTTGTATTTTTGCTGCTGGATCTCAAGACAAAATAGTGCTTCAGGATTATCAAGATCCCTTTGACATTCTTTTGCAAGCATTAGAGAAGATAAATGTTGCCTGGTTCGTTATCATAAGCCTTGGTTTCAGTGGTTATTGTGAGTTGCCTACATGTACATCGTTCTGCCTGCTCGGGGAAAGTGAGAACAGAATTTCATTGAGTAGCCATTTGTTGGATTGGTTACATTGGAAGGCTCACTACACATGATTATACATATTTCATCAGTAGGCAGGTGGTTGTCATCAGGATTTGAAGTTCTCAAATCTTGATGGTCTGCTGCCATTTAAAATCTTTGTAAGTATTTGTTTCAGGTAAGTCAGTTTTGAGTCATTTTTTGTTTCAGTCAATAAATGAGTCAAAAGTCTTGTGTCAGTTTGTCAAGTTATCGATTCCATAGCCCAATGGACGAAGGCACTGTCTATCTCTCCCAGAGATCTGTAGTTCTTGGCACCTCCAAGGAGCTACCATCCCCATTGGAGCCAATGTTAGAGTCGGTCTTTTCATCCCTCCGTCAGAGATCAAAATCTCGTTTATTGCATTTCATCTTAGGTGTCTCATTCAGTCCTGTCAGCTGCATTCCACTAGGAGCATCAATCATCTAACGGAGGAGGATTTTCACTCATGTTCCTCATGTCTTGTACCTGCTGGTCTAATTTAGTTCATCAAAATCATTTTCAAGTCAGTTGCAGTCATGCTTGGTTTTCTGTTCGCCAAAGAGTCATTTTAAGGTTTTAGGGTTCATTAGGTCTAGGGTTTCACTTAATTCAGTCTGCAAAATGTCTAATAATGCCAGCAGGCACATGAGGGAGTTTCAAATAAGATTTCATTGTAAAAATTTCATTGTAATAATGCTCGATCATGACTTTTCTTCAAAACTCTGTTTTGAAGAAAAATCGTCAATTTCGTCTTTTGTAATAAATGCCATGTAAATTCAAAAAAAAATCAGTTGTCAAATTCTTCAAGTGCAGCCCTGGTCGCCTTTGCCAAATTCCATGTCAGCTATCCCTGCAAAAAATAGTCAAGAATCTCGTCATTCAACTCAAAAAATCAAGTGGAAACAAAATCAGAGTTGGTATTAAAAGTGAAAATGCCAAAGTTTTGCAAACATTACAAAGTGGGTTATTTGAAATTAAAAATCAAAGTCATTGGGCATATAAGATATTTTTGGTGTTTGAACAATCCATTGGTAAGCCAAAGACATCATTAAGCCGAGTCAAATTGTGGAGGAATGAAAACAGGGTTTTGAAGAACCGACTGTGGGTGAAATTCAGTCGCAGCACACAGGAAGAAGGTCACGGCACATAGAGCCGCACATCACTGTGTAAATTACAACGTGCGCGGTGCACATACTGGTCGCGGCGCACTGGGTTGTGCGCGCATTGCATAGAGCCAACAAGCAGTTTTGTCATTGCCTTCAAAGAAATTTCAAATCTTTCACTCCCATTTTCCCCCAAGTAAGTCCGACTGATCTTGCAATTGTTATTGAATAGTGTTTGGTGTGGTTTCGAAGTTTGATTTGGAGAATTTGAACGCTGAAATTTAAACCTTATCCTCTTATGAAAACTGCTTTTAGGGTTTGAATTTGAGTGTTAAAATTTGACTTTGGTGCCAAAATAATCCAACCCCTGTTTCCCTTTCTCATCACTGTAATCATATCATCATTTTCAATACCTTATTCCCTTATAATCCCAAGTCACTCATTCCCATTTATCCATATCCCAAAACCCTACAATTTCCCATCAGTATCACTTTTCCATATCGTTTGCAAAAAATCCCCAAACCCCAGATTCCTAAATATAGTCAAGTGACTGTTATTACATTTGACTGTAATTACATTTTAAATCTCACTTGACAAAGCTCCACTACACCTACTATCCATATTTCCCACAGTCCTTTCTTCTTTGGCACACATTTGGAAATTGGAAACAAAGCACCAAATTCTCATTTTCAACAAGTCAAACATTCACTTGGCATAGACTTGTAACACCATGACAAACACTGAGTCATCATATGAACAAGACAGTGATTCTACCACAGAGCTTCATGCACTGAGGAGGCCTCGTTAGGGTGGAAAACATCTCAGAGAAGAGCCCATCTCATTGACTCAATTGCAGGCCTGCACACTTGCCATGGCATGTTTCCAACAACAGTCATGCTTTCAGTATTGTGAAATGATTGCTCAGATTCAACATCATCAGGTGTTAGCTCGGTTGTTTGTTTTACATTTGCATGATGGTCAGGTAACTCTTGCTGGTGTAAATTTCACCTTGACACCAGAGACCATTTCTCAAGCAACAGGAATACCGAATGTAGGTGAGGAGTGGAACAAAAGACAACAGGTAGAAAGAGTACATTATGAACCATACATCAGGCCCAGCTATGTGAGACATCTTAGCAGGGTGTTCCAATTCCAGTTTTTGAAAGAATCCTATGTGCCATTGATGAGACTCATTATCAGATACTTCAATTGTGAGGGCCGCTTCTCATGCCTCTATGAATACCATATCAGATTATTGATGCATTTCACGAGAGTGAAGATGATGAACATTCCATATTTCATGTGCCAAAACATTGAGAGGATGACTACTCTTGTACAGAAGAAGACTCCTGAACAGCAGTACAACAGCATTTACCACTATCCGCTCATCAAGATCATTATTGTACATCAACTTGGCTTACAGGGTATCACATGGGGAGACTTCATTTCCCGTGAGTTCTTCATAGCTTCAGTAGCTCATCAGGAGGTTTTCCATGATGCGGGTGAACCTTCACATCAGTATGGAGGTCAGGAGGCAGAGACTACTAGTGTGCCGACATATGTCACCTATCAGAGAGGCATGAGAGGATTGTTTGCAGCAGCCCGACGAGTACTATCTCCACCTGGGGTGGAAGGGGTCTTGTTGTCGTCATCAGCAGCACAGGTACAGGTACAGGACAAAGGCAAGAAGCCTATGCAAGATGAGGGCCCTTTAGGAGGCCAAGACACTGATTTCATACTCATCGATGATGATGTGAGCTCTCCTAGCTCAAAGCTGAGGGAGATTATTCAGGAGCAAAAGGCCGAGATAGATGCATTGACCAACAAGTTGCAGAGAGCTCAATGGGTCATAAACTATTTGGAGCAGCGAAACAAACAATTGGAGGATCAGCATATAGTCATGGAGTTGCAAAACATCCGTGAAGACCAGCAGGCTGCCCAAAGAAGCCTAAATGAGATGACACCCATTCAGTAGGAGATAGAGGCTGATCGAGAGATTTGGCTTGAGAGGGTCAACATTCATCTTGAGAAGCTGTTGGCGAAGGCAAAAAAAGACAAGGACATGCTCAGGCACATGAAAAACCATTATTGGGCACAAACTCATGTTTGCAAAACGAGGATCAAAATCCTAAAGGCAAGACTAAGGAGGGCACTAAAACGACGCAAAATGCATGATAGGCTCCAAATCTTCGACGAAGCTTCTTTGGCTAAGAATGATACTTGATGATGGACCTTCAGTCCAAATTTCAGAAAATTTGGAGAAAAGTTTGTCAATTTTGAATTTTATTGGCTTCAAAACAGATTTTCCTGCCGAACGCGTAGCGCCACTTGGCGCGCGCTTATAATTGGGAGATCCTCTGGAGGAAAACTTTGCATTTTTGGATTTGTTATGAAAATTTATGCATGCTCATGAATTACCTAAGGATTTCATCAAGTTCTGGGTTGCCTAAAGGGTCAAAAACACACAAAAAATGACCTCTCTGCCACCTTTTGCACCCACAGGAAGCAGTGTTGGGAGATTGGATTTTTGGAGGGGCAAATGGACACCAAATCCAGAAATTCCACTTGGGTTGGAAAGTAGATAGGCAGGGCTTTCCAACAAGCTATCATGAGCTCAATTTGGACTTCGGGAAGGCCCTCAAAATTAGCCTCAAATTTGTGCTACGCATACAGGTTTCAGGCGCGGTGCATAGGGAAATTTGGCCTATTTTTCACTCAGCAGCTCAGAATTTCGCCTAGTTTTGACTAGTTTCACTTTTTCATGTAACTCTTGATTTATCTTGATGTAAATTCATGACTTTGATGTAATTTTTGCACATATTTACTCATCCATGTAGATTCATTCAATAAAAAGTGAAAAGATAGTGAATGAATCAATTTCCTTTTATATAGAGGCAAGTTGTTTCATTGCCTATTTTTCAGTTCCTTGTTTAGATATGGTTGAAACAGCTCCTAGAATGATGAGCTCGACCCCTAGAGGCATGGGAAGGAGTTAGGCTTGTCTATATCATGTAATTTCTCAGTCATTTTCAGGGTTGGACACTTGGGATTGCTTGGCACTCCATTGTACATTTGATTTCTGCATTTTTAGCCAAGGAAAGACCAGGCTTTGCAGCACTTTTGGGATCCCTATGGCTCTGTGTTTTGATGGTTTTCTTCTCTATGTAATTTGTAAGTTCACTGATATTTATGTGTACCATTTCCTTTCTCTTTTTCTTCTGAAATTAAACAAATGAGTGACAAAGGTAGAATTCATTAGCTTGTTGTGCTCTGCCTTTCAGTTTTGTTTAATTTTCAATGTTTTCTTCAGTTTGAAGAGGATTCTTGATACCCTCTTGCCCTCTTCAGCTTCTCACCAGTCTGAACCCTCCATCTTTACAAATAAAAGCATCAAAACGATTGCCTTTCTTGCCCCAATCAAAACTCTGCAAAACTGGCCTTCATCCCCGGACCCAAATTTGCCTTTCCCTTGATTCCAACAAAACCCCCAAAAAATCAAATCAAATCCTTGCACTTCATACCTAGCCTAAAATTAGAAGATATTTTAGTCATCTCAAGCCCCATAGATCATTATTTGCTGAGATTGACCCGGTGAGAGCCCTCTCCTGACCTGGTAGGGCTAGCTACCAGGCTGAGCGTGGTTTGATGTTGGCCCTGGATCCTACCTTTTCAGCCTGAGGTAGATTTAGGTACTAACAGAACTAATTGTGAGTTCAGTCAGTTAATGCATGCATGATTGAAACTAGTGCACTCCAGATAACTAAATATTCTCTCATAAACAACTCATGCATGTCAATTCAGATAAAGGCCCTGTTGAGATTAAAGGCAGGGACAATGTACTATCAGTTGCAAGAATTTTCCTATAAGAAAATCTCTTGCATGCAGAAGCAATTCATTCCTTGAGATTTGCGCAGTTTTACAATGTGTTGGAGCAATGTGTGAGATTAGTGTCACACAAGGTTACAACTGGATCACCCAGGTAAAACTGCACAAGCAAATAGGAGGCTTGGAGGACAGAGGGAAAAACATATGAGTTGCCTATTCTGTCTATGAGCAGCAGTGAGGGATTGTACTGAGAGTTGGATAGATGTGAGGGCTAAAGCTTTCTGTAATCCTGAGATATTTCCACCTGTATGATAATAGCAGGGTTTTTAGCTGAGGCTTTCCCAAAGTATTCTTTTGTGTTTCATGTGTATTAATTCTTATTCTTTTTTATATGTGTTCTGTTTGATCTTGCTCAAAATCGATTAAGCTTCCGCAAGTTTGATTGTAGAAGTAGATTAAGTATTTTGCTTTAGTACATTGCATAATCAGATTAATCTACAGTGAGAATTTCTACATGGTATCAAAGCAAAGGTGATCAGAGTTGTGAACAACATACTAAGAAGGAAAAATTCAAAGTTTGAAGTTCTTGATTGCAGGTACAAAATCGAATTCTTATCACACCTCAAAGTTCACCAATGGCATTCAATGGCTTGAGACTCGAGTATGCATTGGATGGTAGCTTGAATTACATATCATGGAAGGATTGCATGGAAGTGGTATTAGAAGACAATGGTTTGAAGGATTTCATTGATCAAGGAATCCCCAAGCCAGCTTCAGCTAATGCACAAGAATTGGCAGAATGGAAGAAGTGTGTGGCGAAGGCGAGGAGGATTCTTTTGGAGGGATTTCGAGACCATATTGTCTCGAGTCTCCATGGGAAGGAGACTTTGTTTTCAATGTGGAAGAAATTGAAGGACCTATATCAGAATAGTAGTGACCAGAGGAAACTGGTGCTCAAGGACAAGCTTCGGAAAATCAAGTGTGAAAAAGGCGACACTATTTCTACATATCTGAACAAGCTCACCACCTGCAGAGATGAGCTTGGTAGTGTAGGAGTAACAGCAACTGATGATGATATGGTGAGCCTTTCTCTCCTTGGTCTTCCAAAGAGTTGGAATAGCTGCCAGGACTCAATGAATGGAAGAGAGAACTACCAGATTGAGAACACCTGTGGTTGGATCTGATGCAGGAGGAGCACTAGAGATGTTTCTTCATCTAAGCACAATGATGAAGAATATATAGCCTTAGAAAGTAAGGAAAGGAAATGGAAAGGGAATGCTTCCCATTCCAAATCGAATTATTCCCATGGAGGGAAGAAGATTGACAAATCTAAAGTGAGATGCTTTAATTGTCACAAGGTGGGCCATTATGCAACTAATTGTCCATTGAAGAAATCCAAGAAGGGATCCTCGAAAATATCAGAAGGTGAGGCACTGGCCTCTCAATTCGAATTGGATTTTACCCTCATCACATGTATGGTTTCATCGATGGTGGGTTGTGTTTCGTATATGGATAGTGGAGCCTCATTCCACATGACCAACGATAAGAGTTTATTCAGTACCTTGGAGGAGAAAGACCTCAATATGCGCATAGAGATGGGTGATGATGGGAAGTACCGTGTTTTAGGTGAAGGCACGATTGTTTTTCAGAGGGAGCATGGAGCTCCTCTCACCCTGACTGATGGAAAGTATGTGCCTAGACTGAAGAAGAAATTGGTATCGGTCACGATGTTGGAAGACAAAGGCTACGATGTTGTCTTCGGTAAAGGAAAGGTGTTCCTGAGACACATAGCCACGGGTCAGACCAAGAGAATTGGGATTCAAGTAAAGAATCCCTACAAGCTGGAGGTAGATGACTATGCTGCATTGAGTTCTAAAGAAGAATTGGTGCAAAGCCAAGACATTAGTGAGTTATGGCATAGGCGATTGGGCCACTTGCATCATGGGGCCTTGAAGACAATGTAGCAAATCTCTCTCGGACTTCGCAAAGGTAAACTTGAGCAAGTGGACACATGCAAAGGTTGTAAGTTGGGAAAGTACACCAAGTCTTCCTTTCATGATCAAGACAGTCGAGCTGAAGCAATCATGGAGCGAGTTCATACTGATGTGTGTGGACCATTCTTGACAGCATCCACTGCGAAACAAAGGTATTATGTGATTTTCATTGATGATTTTTCTCGTAAATGTTGGATCTATTTCATGCAGAAGAAGGATCAAACCTTCTCAAAGTTTTGTGAGTTCAAAGCTTTGGTTGAGAAAGAATCAGGGAAGAAGATCAAGGCCTTGAGAAGTGACAATGGTCGAGAATATGTCTCTCAAGAGTTTAACGACTTTTGTGCAACGAAAGGAATTAAATGGGATTTGATGGCACCTCATAACCCACAATAGAATGGGGTGGCTAAGAGGAAGAACATAACGATTATGGGGGCAACTGGGGTGATGCTGCATGACCAAGGCCTACCACTTCATTTGTGGGCTGAGGCATGCAACACTGTGGTCTATTTATAGAATAGAATCTCGCATCTCATTCTTGTGATGAAGACACCAGAGGAAGCTTTCTCCAGGAAGAGACCAGATGTGGGTCACTTTAGGATCTTTGGCTGACGATATATTTCTAGGTGACCAAGGATGCCCGAAAGAAACTTGAGCTGATAGTGGAGTTGGGAATACTTGTGGGGTACATTGATACACCTCACAACTATCGGGTGTACTTGCCTACCAGTCAGAGGACAGTGGTTTGCAGAGATCTTAATTTTGATGAGTAAAAGGCCAAGCAAGTTTCCCTTGAGGAGCTCCAACTACAGGCTGTGGAGGAACTTTTGGTTCCTAAGGAGGAGGAGCATTAGACTGATGCGGAGTAGCCACATGCAGAGGTTCCGAGAGTGGAGACATCCACTCAAGAAGAGTCTTCTAGAGAGGGATGGAAGCGCACGAGAGAAGCTGACAGATTGTTGTCAAATGTGAGAGAGAATGTGGGAGAACCATCTTCTCAGCGCAAACAGAGGAGGTCACTTGATAGGTACACTAGATACATGGCCCTTGTTGGGGAATGTGTTGAGACCAAGCCATCTTCCTTTGATGAAGCAGTGCATCAGCTGATTTGGGTTGGTGCTATGGTGGAGGAGTGTGACTCCATAGTTCAGAACAGTGTTTGGGATGTTGTTCCAAGACCGGTGAACAAGTTAGTTGTGAGTTCCTGTTGGCTTTACAAGGTAAAGTAAGTTGCTGATGGTAGTGTGGATAAACACAAGGCAAGATTTGTTGCACGTGGTTTCTCACAGGTCGAGGGGATCAACTATGATGAGACTTTTTCTCCTGTAGCAAGGTATTCATCTATCATATCGATGTTGGCACTATCAGCACAGAAGGGTTGTAAGATCCATCAGATGGATGTGAAGACTGCATTCCTCAATGGCAAGATTGAGGAAGAGGTGTACATAGAGTAGCCAAAAGGTTTTGAGACCTTCGATTTTGAGTCGCATGTGTGCCTACTCAAGAGAGATTTATATGGGCTGAAGCAAGCACCTCGTGCTTAGTACACCAGGATTGACAACTACTTCACCGGTTGGGTTTCATAAAGAGTGAAGCGGATGTGAACCTGTACCACGTCATGGTAGAAGGTAAGCAGTTGATCATTGTTCTCTATGTTGATGATCTCATATTGACAGGTGATGATCAGTTGATCATGTCTTGAAAGGAGGACCTTGCAAGAGAATTCGAGATAAAATACATGGGCCTCATGCACTACTTCCTTGACATGGAAGTGTGGCTGAAGGATGGGGAGTTGTTTGTGTCTCAAGGCAAGTACGCCAATGAGATACTCAGGAGATTCCACATGGAGAAGTGCAAGCCCATGCAGACTCCTCTAGCAAGTAACTGGAGGAAGGAGGATGCTACTTCAGGAGAAGTAGTAGAAGCTACTGTGTATTGGCAACTTGTGGGCTCACTGATGTACTTAGTGAACACACGACCATATTTTTGTTATGCGGTGAACCAGCTGAGACAAGCTATGGTTCAGACTACCAAGTTGTTTTGGAAGGCAGCTAAGCATGTTTTGAGATACCTCAGAGGCACATCTCAGTATGGATTATGGTACAAACGGATAGAGGGAATGAAGCTACAGGGCTTCATAGATGTAGATTGGGCAGGGAGTCCATCATATCAGAAGAGCACATCAGGAGGACTTTTCAACCTTGGGTCAGCTGCATTTTCTTAGTACAACAAGAAACAGAGGTCAATTACACTCAGCTTAGTAGAGGCTGAATACATGACTGCAAGTCAGGCAACATGTGAGGCCATTTGGATGTGGAAAATTCTAGTTGGTTTTCTTGATCAGAGGATGGATCCAACTATGATCTATTGTGATAATCAGAGTTGTATCAAACTCTCTGAGAATCCAGTATTTCATGATAGGTTGAAACACATCGACATTCAGTATCATCATCTCAGAGACTGTGTGGTGAGGAGGATCATGTTGTTGTAGTATATTTCGACTGAGGATAAAGATGCTGACATTTTGACCAAGGGATTGTGAAAGTGTAAATTCGAGTTCCATAGAGATAGGATCGGGGTAGCAGATAATCCCTTTCTTTTTGAGAGGGAGTGTTGAAGTGTGGCAACAAGAATATTCCAATTTTGATTTGCCCTTGAATTAAAATTCGAATTTAGTCTCACCAGATGTTTGAAAAATAATTGATTAATTCATCTTAAGTTAATTAGTTGGAGAAATTCAAACAAGAAGTCTTTTTGAAGTCATGCAACAGTTATCCCTTTGGTTGAGGAAGTTATCCCTTAATTAAGGAGATAAGGATGAGTTGTAATTAGTTAGCTCAGTTAACTGAGTTAAGTCCAGTTAAATTAGTTCTAAACAGTTGGAGGAACTAATTGTGAGTTCAGTCAGTTAATGCATGCATGCATGAAACTAGTGTACTCCAGATAACTGAATATTCTCTCATAAATAACTCATGCATGTCAGTTCAGACAAAGGCCGAGATGAGATTAAAGGCAGGGACAATGTACTATCAGTGGCAAGAATTTTCCTATAAAAAAAAACTCTTGCATGCAGAAGGAATTCATTCCTTGAGATTTCCACAGTTTACAGTGTGTGAGATCAGTGTCACACAAGGTTACAGCTGGAGCACCCAGGGAAAAATGCGCAAGGAAATAGGAGGCTTGGAGGACAGAGGGAAAGACATATGAGTTGTCTATGAGCAACAGTGAGGGATTGTACTAAGAGCTGGATAGCTGTGAGAGCTAAAGCTTTGTGTAATCCTGAGTTATTTCCACTTGTATGATAATACAGATAGCGGGGTTTTTAGCTGAGGCTTTCTCTAGAGTATTCTTCTGTGTTTCATGTGTATTGATTCTTCTTCTCTGTTATATGTGTTCTGTTTTATCTTGTTCAAAATCGATTAAGCTTCCGCAACTTTGATTGTAGAAGTAGATTAAGTATTTTCGCTTTAGTACATTACATAATCAGATTAATCTACAGTGAGAATTTCTACATATTCCACCTCAAGATAATTAGCAGTTGTAATAAATTTTTTAGCTTTCTCTCCAATTTTTCCAAGAGCCACTATCAATCCCCTTTCATGCATTAATTGGATTTAAATTTAAATCCTAGGTACCTGGTAGGGAAAGACCTGAGAAATATTGTTCCTTTTAGTCTCTAAGAAACCATAAAACATAATTAAGGATTTCATTATGTCCATTCCCATGGCCTCATAGAAGAGATCTATGATCTCCCAAATATTTTCAATCATATTTCTTGAACCTTCACAAAATATTAATATTTCATCAACAAAAAGTAAGATGAGTAATATTACAACATGGGACAATATAAATACCTTTTAAGCTTCCATTTGCATAGCCTACTTTTATAGATCCATTGAGATCCTGTGCTACCAGAAGGCGGAGAAGGGGTGACAAGGGACATCCTTATCTAATCACCATTTCAAATGTGAAGAAAAGAGATGTAAAGTCATTGAGAAGAATAGAAAATGAGTCCAAGCTAATAAAAATCAAATCAATGTGACAAAGCCGTGGTTGAAACCCAGATGAATGAGAATGAGCCTAATATATAATTAGTTAATCCGATTAAAACCATTTGAGAGATCAACCTTTAATTTTAGAGATTTTCGGTTCATGGTCTTGATTGTATGAGGCCCTTCCTGCACCATTCTCATGGGCTCATGGATTCCTCTTCCTTCTTAAAAGACAAATTGTTCTAGGGAATTATGATTTCAAATAATTCCTTTCAATACATGAGCAACGATTTTGAAAATTGTAGATGTAGTGACATAAGAAATATGTTTAAAACTCTCAAATTTAGTGGGGTTATCCATCTTTGGAATTAAGGAAATAGAGGTTGAGTTAAATATTCTCAAGGCTTGAACTCTACAGAGAGATAGGTCCACCACATTAAGAAGGTATTCTTTAATTAATTCATGACAACCTAGAAAGAATTTGATTGGGAGACTATAAATTCCTAGGATTTTATCTTTCTAGAAGCTTTGCAAAGTTCAAATAATTTCTTCCTTACTAACTTCAACCATTAAGCTCTAATTATTCTACTAATTAATAAATTTGGGGAATTAGTTGGGTATTTTGATAATGTTGTGATAGTGGCTCTAGATTCCTTTTTCAAAAGACTGTTACCACGCAAGATCACACCAAAAAATGCAAAGTCCTAACACTTACATTGAGAAAAGTGAAACTAGTAGGATGGCCACTATCACATGACCATCACTCATATGCACTTCAAACAAAGAGTGGACCTAAGGCAAGGGGGACTTATCTATGGTTGTTAGGTTCATTTTTTGTAAGATGGAGTGGGAGTAAATGGAACCTAATAGTAATGTAACAAACAGAAAGTTCATAAAGATGGGTTTGGAGATTATCAACAAAAGGGGAAATTTAGTGCAATATTGCTTGGTTTATGGAATCATGTTTTCACTCTATGAGGGTGTTCTATTAAGAGTTAATAATAAATCTACAACAAGGTAAGAAAATAAGGGCCTCATAATAGGAGTTCCACAATCCAAAATAAGTATAGAAGCATTTAAGCATTCACTCACCAAAGGAGGTCTAGGGCTATAAAACAATCTTATCTCTTAATTAAGGCATAATATTTTTCTCACAAAAAGAGGTCTAACACTTTAATTCCCCTCTTCACGGAAAAATTCTCCCAACATTATATTTTTTCAATCCAACTTACAATATCAAGCATACTAGACAACATATTTACCACACATATAAGATTGTACAAAAATAAAGCACAACTCACACAATAAGTACCTTCAATCCTTTGCTTCAAACTAGCATGCTCATAAGTTCTCCCATTAACTAGTAATTCCAATCCAAATTGAAAATGGAGTGACCAAATCCTTATATAGATTTCATCTCTAACTCCTCATATAATAAAATATCATTTGTTTTCTTAAATCCATTGTTTTCTTTAAGAAATACAATAAAATATGTCTTTGAACGACAAGAATTTGTTGAGATCTCAACTTCCTTCAATAAAATATTTTAGGAAAACAAATCAAATATGATCCACATCTAAATCACTCCAAAAGGTAAGTCAACAACTAATAAAATAAGTGTTACTTACAGCTTCTTTACAAAAATATCCCATCAACTAACAACCTCTTCAACTAATTAACCATAAATAATATGAAATGCTTTTGGTCAACTGACTTTGGCCTTTAAAATTTCTATAAAAAATACCAACCCATGCATGCCACAAAGTTTGTACAACTAACATAATTTAAGAGTTTGAAGTCCACTTTAACAAGTATGTGTCATAGACTTCAACGTGATTAGCCTATATTATTGTTGTATCACAAATAGAATGCGGAAAAACCCAAAATGCCAACCAATTATAAAAATTATTCTAGTGTGGAAGCTCGATGAAACCAGAAGTAATCACATAGAAAATATGTTCTTTTAACTCATACAACATATATATGACGTTTCCTCTATAGATTTGTTGAGAAATTCATGCTTTTGTCCCCATGTAATGAGTGATTTCATGAAACAAGTACTTATCACTTTACACAATATGGATGTGGCACCTATTGTATGAAATATCATGGTTGAATGATAAGATGATGTCATTTTCACATTTTGCATGATTTGGCATAAATCTTATGGTGTATAAGGTGACTTTATCTTTGGTTTAACATAAGGATGACTTTATTATAGTAGTGCATAAAAGGTGCGGTCCCTTTATAGAACAAAATTCATTATTGCCTTAGCACATATATGTCTTCACCATAAGGTAAGGGGTCCCTTTCTCGCTCATAAGTGAAGGTTTTGCACTATATGATAATGTTAGAATGATCGAAGAAGCTTTCTAACATAAATTTCTAGTTTTCTCAACCACCACATAAACCATTTTATATTCTACACAACATCATAAAGTATCCATAATCACCATTATGTCCAATAAAGATGTACTATCAAATAGATATAAAAGTTGTGCATCTTAGGCTCATAAAGAATCCATAATCACCCATATCTCTAACCATTTTAAACTCATCATCATATTTACAAGTCACTCTTCAAAATATATTATATTATATAAAATAACACAACTATTATATATATAATTTACCATTTCAAATATCATTTAAGTTTATTTATTTTTAAATTGATGCCCTAATTCTATCATCCTTTTCGATCACCAAACGATAAGTAAAATGCTATGTGTGAAATGCTTGTAATGTTGTCGATCGATTTTCTTGTGAAATGCTCGACTCTGGTTTGGAATGGATTCTAATGTGTAGAAATCATGTGAATGGCCACTGAATAGGTATGTATGGCGATTGTATTTTGGTCTCAAGGTTTTCTCCTTGGGTTTACATATTGACTATTCAGTTGGAGGTTCTATTTTCTTATTCTGTGACGAAGGGGATGGAACTTTTCGCTATTCTTCTGGGTCATTTTATCATTTTGTTTGATATCTCCCTAACGTCTTTGCCTCTTTGTCATTGGGGTTTCTATCCTTTATGTCTTTTTACCTCTTGAGATGGCATGGGAGTTAACTATGGGTGGGCTAGATGACATCTCTGTGTTTTCTGGTGGGTAGGCAGAAAATTTGGCCTTGGGATCCTTTCAAACATGTTCCCACCAAAATGGGGATTCCCAATCATCTCTTACTTCTTTACCACCTGGAACCGAGAGGCCTTGTGTATCCATGGGTTGTGATATTGAGTTGAGCCAAGTGGAAAGCCTTTTTGCCTCTCACTCTTCAAGGACCGGATATAAACATGGCTAAACATACATTGGAAACCTTTCCTTGGATATTACCCTACCTTCAATCTCCTAATGAAAAACTGGGTACATTTCCATTTTCTAGATGAAGGTGGTTTACTCACTATCTTGACTCATGCCTGGGTCATCGGTAAAGGGTTTTTATGGTTTTAGAGATGGTAGATAGGTTTCAATCCTCTCACTGCAAAACGAAAATCCCACTATATGTAGGTTAAGATGGTAGGTTTCCCTCTTTATTTGTGGACGGGGAATATAAATATAAGAGTGGCTAATAACATTGGAAAGTTCATTTTCTTTGAGGAAATATCTTTGGTTGCTTTGGATAAATGCATTTTATCGGTTTTAGTTGAGATGGGCATGCAAAAGGGTTTGTCTCCTGAACTAGCTATCATCCTGGGTGATATATCTTTCACTCAACAGTTGGATTATTAGAAGGTTATGTTTAGATGCTCTATTGGTGACCAAATCGGACAATTAAAAGGGGTTTGCATCTCTTCTAGTTAGAGGGGTAATCAAAACCCTTGCTAGGGTTTTAAGGGCACACATTCATATCGTAAGTTTATTGATGTATCAAATGAAGTCCTCCAAAAGGGTGATTCATGTAAGTGGAAGCAAGCGTGTACTAGATGGACTCCCTCTGGTAAAAAATCTAGGCTACCGAAAAACCATAGGTCTAAAGAGGCATGTGTTTGGGTCATTAATGATAATGGGATTATTGAAGGGGTGTCTCCAATGATGTCAGTGTGTGGATGGGTGGAGACTGACTCAACCATTCCAGACTCAATGCATGAAGCATATGCGAACCCCTCTTCTTGCTAGTTTTACAGCACTCGGAATCCATCCTCTCAGTGTATGGACCCTTCAACCTTGTTACATTTGATTTTGGGTAATATTTTTCAAAACCTTTCAACAAATGATGCTCTTTTGTTGGATGTTCTTATAACCCCTACTCCTAAACCTTCTGCAGCTAATAACTCAGCCTCTAATAGCCTACTCTCATCCATAATGCATCCTCCTTCTATAAATGATCTCTACAATCGTCCTCTTCATATGGCTCCCCTAAACCTTATATTCTTGAACCCTATTTACCCTATCGACGGAACCCCTCTCTTCTCTCATTATGTTCTTCCAAATCTTATCTATTCACCTCAGGCTTTCTAGAAAATCACCTTGTCGAAGACAACCAACCTCTAACCCACAAAGAGATCATTTTCCTATTACCCCTTCTTATTCTTCATCACTAAACCTTGAATACTTTCCAGCTTTCCCTTCCCCTCTATCAAATTCACCCTAACAAGAAAAACATTTCCCATTCATCAACAATGTCATTGTTCATAATAAATTCCTTAATAAAAAGGATCTTGCTCGTGAAACCATATCGCAAGGTGATACCTATGTATAATCTAACCTTATTCTTGAATCTAATAGAGCCCTTGGAGCATTGCAACCCTCATCTTTATTTTCCCAATGATCAACGTGTCTTTGAATCTTAGGGGAGTTGGGGGTCCTCCCAAAATTCGAGCCTTTCATAGATTAGTGTCCATCTAGCATCCATCGATCATCCTTTCTAAGAGACCATGGTCAATGTGGATAAAGAGAGAGATATTATTCTTAAAATATGCCAGAATGGTGTATGTGGAGGGTCGGTCTGGGGGCCTAGTTGTTATTTGAAATCCAAAGGATTCCTCCCTTAGACCTTGCTCTTTTGTGGTTGGTATTATCTTGGAAGGCCACCTCAAAGGTATGGTTGATCCAATAATCCCGGTAAATTGCTACGGTCCCTATCAGGAGAGAGAGGCATTCTAGAACCTTTTGTTTAATACTGGGATTTTTCTAGAATGTTCCCTTATCTTTTCAAGTGACCAAAACCTCACTTCCTTGGTTAGAGATATTTTCATAGAGAAAGCTAGGTGTGATCCCTTTGCACAAGTGATTTCAAGGATTATCTGTGAATCACATCTTATCGACATCCTCCCATCTCCTCTTGAACCTACATGGAAAAATGGAAGATCAGGGGTTGAGGGGGTGGAAAAATGCCTTGACAGATTCCTAGTTGTTGATCCTTTCGTATCCAAAGTGGGAAAATATAGATCTTGGATATGTCATGAATCCATATTGTATCATTATCATATATTTTGGAAACTAGATTTCCAAAATCCATCCTCAAAGTATCCCTTCAAATTTAATAGATCCTGGCTCAAGGAGCAATCCTTTATGTCTCTTGTTTATGAGTGTTAGAATAATATCTGGGCGTATCCTTCATTTTTTGCAATGGGTTCTTGGACTTTCAAGATTAAAAATATTTAAAACTCATGTAAAAGTTTGGTCCTGAAACTTTATTGGTGAGAAACACAAAGAGATGGAGAACATTGAATCTGAATTATATATATGTCAAAATAATTTTATTCAGACGGGGTTCCTAGATGATCTAAAAAAAAAGGACGTGCAGCCTAACTGAAAGCAAAGCAAGTCTACTTAGAATGGAGAAGGAATGATGGAGGTTGAAAAGCAGGGAAATATGGATTAAGGAGGGTGACAATAACAAAAAAAAAAATCATAAGTATGCCTCCTACAGGAATAAGACGAATGTCATTTAGGACATTTCGGATGTTGAGGGAAAGTCTTATACTTCTTAATAGGATCTAGAAAATCTAGCAAGGAATCATGTTTCAGATCTTATTAGGGACTTCGATGATTGTATAATTCAAAATCAACTTCAAGTCATTCAACATATTCTTAGGATTTTCTCGAAGGCAGGCAAAGCTAATTTGGGAAAGCTTGTAACCTTGAATGAAATTAAGGAGGTTTTGAATTCATTTTCCAAGAACAAGAGTTCAGGTCTTGATGGTTAGATTGTAGAGTTATATATGGCTTTCTTTGGTTTGATTGGAAGAGACATACTCAAAGTTGTTGAGGAGGCGAGGGTGACTGGAAATGTGTATGGGGCCATCAATTCTACTTTTATGGAATTGATCCCAAAAATGTCAAAGGCTCAGACCTTCAATGAATTTCATCCTATTTCGCTATGTAATCTAATATAAAAGGTGATTACAAAGTTTTTTTCGTTGAGTATGAAAGATGTATTATGAAAATCTCTATCTGCGGAGCAATTTGGGTTTCTCATCGATATATTGATTCATGATGTCTTTGGTTCTACTCAGGAGGTTCTCCACTCTCTCAAATTAAGGAAGTGTTGTTCTATCATCCTCAAGATGGACCTTGTAAAGGATTATGACAAGATGAACTAGTATTTTTTGCCTTTACTTCTCCTCTATATTGGCATAGATCTATTGACAACCAATTGGATTATGGGTTGTATTTCATCTGAAAACTTTGTGGTGCTTATAAATGGGGCTCTATATTCCTTTTTCTCATCTTCACGAGGTTTATGGAAGGGATGTCCTCTACCTCCGTTATTATTCCTCTTAGTAATCGAAAGTTTGAGTAGGAAGATTCTTGTAGCGAAGAACGAAGGATGTATCAAAGGCGTAAAGGTGAAAAAACTTATCTATCTCACTCATCTGTTGTTTGTTAAGGTGACAAAACTTATCTATCTCACTCATACGTTGTATTTTTTATGATATACTTATCCTAGGTGATGGAACCGAATTTAAGTGGAATACTTTTAGTATCATTTTCTCTACCTATTGTTCAGCCTCGGGTATGATGATTAGTGAGCACAAGTCTACTTTATTCTTTAATAATGTCCATGCACAGGCTTTCCGACACATTGTAACTATGCTCCATTGTAAGATGTCTCTTGTGGACAATTTTTTTCATTACCTAGGTTGTTTCCTCAAACCAAATTGTTATAATGTGGAGGATTGGAGCTAGTTGCTAAATCAGATTGAAGGCAAGGTGAATAACTGGCGCTATAGATAGCTCTCAATAGGTTGTATAATTTCTCTGATCAAATATGCATTGGATATCATTCTTATGTTTTGGAATTCTATTGCAAAGATAGCTAAGTCAACCATTCATAAGATTTGTCGATGCATGAGCAATTTCCTATGGAATGATAGAGGTAAATGTGCAGTATGCCATGTGGTCAAGTGGGAGAATCTTTCTCAATCAAAGCACCAAGGTAGGTGGGGGTTTAATAACCTCCATTGGTTCGGTCTTGGTCTAGCCATGAAGAGCACTTGGAGGGAAATCACTGGTGATGGAATTTGGAGCAAAATAATATTGGAAAAATACATGCACAATCAATCGATTATGGACCAGATTTTGTCTTTTAGGCCTCCCTCTCACTGTATGGGCTCAAATGTATGGAGGGGAATGTTGGTCAATATTCCTTGGATCCAAAAGTGGATGACGTGGAAGGTTGGTAGGGGAGATCAGGCCAAATTAGGGTTTCTTCATGTTATTGGGGGACTTGTTGTCTCTCTTTTTATCTCTTGAGATTTCTAATCAACTATATTCTCACGGGGTTACCAGACTTCATAAGGTTTTTATGTTTTCTTCATAGCAGTTTACAGTTGCTAGATGGAAAAACGCCCTTGATTTGGGCTTGTGGGGTTCAATTTGTGGAATGGGATAGTTTTATTAAATCCCTCATTACCAGTGGTCTTAATCTATCTTAGGGGAATGATTTTTTGTATGAGCCTGGAATTCCTCATCCAAGCATATCATTACTTACCATTCCTATTGTGCTATATCAAAGTGCTACCCTTTGCAAAGTGTTAGTTGGTGGCATTATAAATTATGGAATTGGCATATCACCCCAAAATTAAAATTCTTTATTTGGCTTTCATTAGAAAATTGTATCCAAACTTAGGATTGCCTATTGCAGAAATTTTTTCATGGCCTGAATATATGTGTTATCTACACAAAGGCGGAAATTGTCAATCATTTATTTTTTAAGTGTGAATTTTCCAGATCCCTCTCGTCATATGTGCTTAGGGTATTAAACTTATATGATAATGGCTCAATGATGCCCCTGGACCAATTCATTATTTAGTGGGATCAAAACAGGGGCAGCTATAAAGCATTACCCATTTTCATTGCATGGGGTATTTGGAAAGTCTGGAACTAACTCATCTTTGAAGGTATACCCAAAGATATCACTCACATCTTGGCCAAATTCTGGGTTTATTTTCGTATTATTTCAAGCTTGAAAGCCTTCTAGAAGTCGATCCTTTTTCTTTCCTCCTAGTTCCCTATCTAAAAATGTTGGTTGCTTTGATGGAGCTTATCAAGATAAGGTGTGTGGAGGGGGAGCCACCATTTTCCTTCCAAACAATGTGTCCTTTCATATTTGGTTGAATGCAGGTGCAGGGAAAAATACTAAAGCAGAAGTGGTAGCTTCTTGGGACCCTTTTATTTTTTGTAACTACATTTAATATATACACTATGAATATATTTGATGATTCTAAGTGTGTGGTGGATTGGATGTTGGGAAAGGGCCATCTAAGGGTCCTCTCTCTGAAGCACTGGGTGGACAACATTCAAAATCTCAAAGGGCTCTTTCAAAATTTATTTTTCCAGCATATCTTGAGAGAATGGAATAAGTAGGAAGACCTCATCCAAAAGAGATTTGCAGGTGGAGGATGGTTGCATATTTTTGAATAATTATGAGGTCGTCAACTTCTAAGGAGTAGATCTCTCTATATTTCCAGTGATATGCATATGGCCTACATGGATCAATTCCCCTAAATTTTAATGAATATGGTAGTTTTGATCGTTTTGTTTATGATCTGTTTATATGTGCCAGTATAGTTCACTGCTTTAGATATTTGGACCTGCTCGATTAGTAGTTTTGGGTCTGAATATTCCTGAAAAATTTATCAATATTTATCAAAACATTTTGGTTGGCTATAAATTATATGTAATGGTCTTGGTCACTTACTTACTTGAACCCCTCCATGATCGTTGATGTTGTTCATCCCAAAAGTGTTTGGTTCATACAAATATGTATGTGTAATCCTTATTTTATATATATAATGAAAGGGTGATCTCTCTTATATGGAAATCCCTTTTAGTTTTTCCAATCTTCCTTGACCAATCACATAGAAACATAAATTTAATATTAAAAATTAGTACTATATATTTATTTGAGTGTTGTGGAGGTATATGTACCATCAATTAATAGGCTTAAATGATTGCTATATAGTCCTTGCCACCAACACTAAAAGTTAATACTTCACCTTTAAAAAAATTGGTCTCTTTTTATCCTTTTTTGGTTTTATAAGTTCATCTAGGAATCGGTCAATAAGCTTGTAGGATTGCATTAATCCATATGTCAAGGGACCAATATTTGATAAAAGGGTGACATTAATCCACTAGGAGGTTTTTAGTTTACTCAAAGATTACACAAGTTAGTTTGTTGGTAACGTCACTTACATGGGAGGTTCTTGGCTTAAAGATTACATAATTTTGTTGGCAACCTAGGTTACATGTAAACCAAATGTGACCACTCAAGTGCATAGAGGAGATTTTAAATTATTAAAGGTAAGATGCCTTTCTTTATAATAGAAACATTTTTAGAGTGCATTTTTTAAAAGTGTAATTGGCATGTGTGTGTGTGAAAATAGGAAAATAGGATGAGCAAGCAAGCATACACATATTATAATTAATAAACCATTATTTTAGAAAGAGGTACTAGTGCCTTGTTATTATGATATGATATGGTGGCATAGGGATTATGATATGATGGGGAAATAAAAATATCACAATCAATGTAGAATAACATAAATAAATAATAAAGATACTTTATAGATATAGAGGTTATTCGAAATCACCAAACATAGTGTAGCTAACCATGCACTATCTTGTTTTATTATTCAAGCATACAACCACACAACATGTCTCACATACAGGGAGTGCAAGTAAACCTACATATTCATGATGTAACCATTCAAATATGGAAGGCACTTCCAAAATAAGGATCTCTCACTTTATTTAAATAACTTAACATTGGGATGATTTCCAATTTCATTTAAGGGCAATGTTTCTACTAGTTTTCACTTCACCTTTGATAGTAGGCATTGTCTACATAGTTTGCAAAATACTTTTTTCTCAACATTTTGATCAATTAGTGCAATTCATGTTTTTTTAAGGTTTTGGGTTGATTTAGAAATCTCAAAATCCCTTATGACGTGGTAGAACCATGCTTCAAGTGAAATGATGAACAAAACAATGGTTTATGCAAAAATTGCACTAAAATATATTATTAGAAAGGGGTTCATTTTGTTACTAATTTAACCATTTTTAGCTATATATAGTAGAAGAAGGCTACACATTCTATAATTTTGACTTTTTCCAATGTGTTGTCACTTAAATCTAACCATACAATCTTTATTCAAATTGTAATTTTAGATTGATGGGATTGTTGTTTCTAATGCAGAAGTGGATTTAGTATCCTTGAATAATCTTATTATGAGTGGATATGTATGCTAAAATTTGATATTTGTAATTTCATCTACCTGAAATGATTCTAGTTAAATTTTAGGTCAAAAATGTTAGTCTCCCTTCTCATTATTTTTAACTACTAAAAAATAACCACTTTGTAACAAATTTAAATTATGACCATACCTTATAAATAAATATTAGGTGCAAAACATTTATCCCATTTTGGAATAAGTGATTTTATTGGGAAGTTTTAACTATTAAGTACAACTACAAGTCTCAAAAGTGATGACTCATATTATGCAATTTATTTCTCAATTTCCATTCCACTTTGTCATTCATATATATATATATATATATATTGTAAACTAATCAAATTTGTAAAGAAAAATAAACTTCATAAGTAATATTCATAATAAATTAGATTATATGTAGATAAAAATAAAAATAAAAATCATAAATAAATGATGATATGCATTCATATCCTTACCTTCATAACATACAAAATATAAATAATACCAAAAATAATATTTTTAAATAATAAAAGTGCTTCCCAAAAAGAAATGGTGGGTGTCCTCCTTTAACAACCCCTACAATCAAGATAACAACCTACCACCAATCTCTTTTAGTGAGAGAATTGCTTCTACACTTAGCATTCTCATGATGAGTATGGGCATGCAGCTAGGATTTTGGACAGTTTCATTAACCACCTGGTTCATGCCGAAATCAAGGGAGTTTCATCTCACTTGAATTCATTATTGCACCTTGGCTCTTCTGTGTAGACCATTACCCATGGAAATAACTTTAAAGGTTGTATGTGTTGGTTTAATCATTAAGCATTCATTGTTGAGTTTTTCCATTCAAACTTGGATTTGTATTTTGTCTTTATTTAGGCTCTTGTTGTTTCTTCCTATGGACAAACTTTCTTTTTCCCTACTTCTGTGAAATCATTTTAAGCAAGGCTCCTCTTCCCCTAGTCATTTCCTACACAAACTCCCATCACTTCATTTGTTGTCATCCTATGTGATCACCATGTTGTTTGTGACTTTGTTTGTCCCTTGTCTCACACAATGCCTTAAATTTTGCTCCCCCCATCCCTCTTTTTGCAAGTTCCCTCCTCCTAGATACCAAGTAAAGGTCTAGTCTCTCCTCAACTCATCGAGGATGACAAGGAAGGAGACACCAGACTCATTCAAGAGTCATATTAATGTAGAAAAGTTTGTAGCTTCATACTAGGTTGATACTCCATAAGCCATCCAACATGAAATACATATTGTTGAATAGGAAGTTTATGTAGAGTGTTGTTGTATCTCAAATGTAGAAATGGAATAGGGGATTAGATGTTGGATTCCGAAAACAAGAAATACCTACACCAAATGCACTCGTTGCCTCCATACCATCGACATATACTGGCATATCAAACTATAATGGAAAAAGTTTTAGTGGATAGGTTTAAAGACTAGAAAGACATCCTCCTTTACATTGATAAATTGGAACTCCATTTCAAAAAAAAATGAACACATTGGTCTCTTTAATGGCAAAGAAGTTGGCTGATTTGGAGTTCTCTAACTTTGAAGAGGACACAACCAACCTTCATCGTATCTAAGTTAACTCCCCCTTCATTTGAATGTTTAAATTTTTAATTTACAACCTTTGTTTTTTGATGAACAATAAGTATCATATCCAAAATAGTAATAGACTTGGTCATCTTGCATATTTCTACAAACCCTACAAGACTTTTTAATTTGTATAACTATGTCATAAATTTTAGACTAATTTCCCCTCCATTTGAATGTTTAAATTTTTAATTTACAATCTTTGTTTTTGGATGAACAATAAATAAGATATCCAATATTATAATATACTGAATCATCTTCATATTTCTAACAATTCTACAAAACTTTTTAATTTGTCTAACTATATCATAAATTTTAAACTATTATTACCATTCAAAACTACATACTAACCCATACTATTAATTTAATTTCCCTAATAACATACATATAATCACAAATTAAACCTGCATACATATAAAATAAAAGATAAAAAAAACACACACAACGAAGCGAGGGTATGCATTCCCTCACTTTCATAACTTACCATATACACATACAACCAAAAATAACTTACCATATACACATACAACCAAAAAAATAAAAATATGAAGATATGCCATCACCCTCATAACTCATATAAAATGTAATATTTCCCTTTCAAAACTATTATTTATTATTATGCATTCCTACGTGTTCACCATAATCATTTCCTTAATGTACATCAAAAATCTTCAAATCTGCATATTCGTGAAAAGTATTAGTTATTATTGCGAGAGCATCGGTTAGATAAATACATATACCTTGAGTTAAAAAAATCTATCCATATTTTTTACAATTAGAATTAGTACAGAACTAAAAATTAAATGGATGATAGCTAATAAATATTGATAGCAATCAAAATATTTTTATTTGTAGAGTTGAAATATTTTCATCTCTATATGTGTACAAGTGAAAATGTCTGCAAACATGTCGCTCGTTCCTCGCTTCTATGGCAATAGATCCAGCGTCGTCAATCCCTTCTTACTGGACTTATGGGAGTCTTTCGAATCTGGGAGTTCTCCATATATTGGAGACATAGGGCAACCTGCAAGGAATGTCGCAAAAGCCATTGTCAACACCCAGCTCAATTGGAAGGAAACCTCTGACTCGATTGAGCGCTCTCACGGTTAATTCTTCAGCGTTTCCGCCTACCAAAATATGCAAAGGTGGATTAGGCGAAGGCATCGATGGAAATTGGAGTGCTCACTATCACGGTTCCGAAGCAGCCTCATCCTGAACCGGAGGGTTTTTGGTTATTCGCAAAGTGTTCGCAAAAATGTCTGAACGAGATAGGTGAGTTAACATTATGGATGTCTGGGATATGTTTGTCAAAATGCTTCATCAGGAAGAAGAAGAAGGTAGGCATGTATTTGTCTCTCACTCCTTGTAGAAAGAATTTGTATTGCATGTCTCTTTAGCTTCAAACCTGCCCCTTTTCACCATATTTGTAAAATCTCTTTCACACAGGACTATCTGTATCTCGATGTAAGCAGCTGAATCGGTAGCAAAGTTCACTAACAAACTCCAGGAACGTACAACTATTTCGGCTGCGCTTTTGAGGCTTCAGTACAAAGGAAGGATACTAAAAGAGGAATTCCTTCTAAGTGATTATGGCATCATAATTGAGGCTTCAATCTCCCTCATTGCAAGGCTAAAAGGGGGAACCAATGGAGAAGGGGTTCCCTCTACTACTAAGGCTTTGTCTTTTAAGGAAGCCCTCAAGCTTAGTCCCATCTCATCGAATTATAAGGATCTTTTAGGCCAAGGCTTTGTGGTTGAGTATTCTTTGGACATTCGTAACCTGGAAGTGACATATGTTGGCACTCATTTGAAGGTGACAGTTTTTAGGATGGGTAACCATATGTCGCTTCAACATATTTTGGTCCTCATTATTTGCCCACAGGGATTGGATCTATCAAAACTGAACCCAAAACTGAACCCATAATTTGGAATTGATATTTTGCTCAAAGTGATTTTTTGTGGTGGTCTTCAAAAGTCACAAGGACAAACAGACCAAGGTCCATGGTTTTGGGGACGAGTTGGTCTTTTTGTGTAGTCGTGGTTTCCAAACTTCAATCCTCTCACTACGTCGACAATGACTACCCCTGTATGGGTAAGATTGCCCAACTTTACCATTCATTTTACCCATCCATATCGCTTAGAAAAAGAGGGAAATTTAATTGGAAGATTCATTAAAGTAGATGGGGAAATATTTTCAAACAACAATTTCACTTATGTTTGCTTATGTGTTTAGTAGATCTCAATAAAGGTCTGCCAGATAAAATAGAGCTCAAGTGGATGGGAGATGTGTATTCCCAACCCTTGGACTATGAAAATACAACTTTCTGATGTCAGAATTTCCAACAGGTGGGTCACCTTCATAATGTATGTCCCTTTCCGAAAGGGGCTTCCTCTTCGCAGGCATCTAAGAACTCTAGCCGCAGTTGCAGGGATCCTAAGGAAAGAAAGGGATCCAAAGTTTCAACTGGACAAGGAAGATGCAACCCACAAGAACCATAAATAGGTTCAGGTAAGTCAACCTCCCCAACTTTCATTGGGTTTCCAAAGGCATCGTCTCATCCCATAACAGGGGTGATTCATTCGAGGAAGGAGCAAGAGGGAGCTTCAACTATAATTGTGGTGGAAACAAGTGAGCACAAAAGAACCCATGAATCATACCTTTCTGATAGTAACAAGGAAATGACAAACACAGTTGATTTTATGGCATTGGAAGTTTTTCATGGTAATGAGGTCATTGAACCAACTAATGTTACGCTTGATAATCCAATCATTCGAAGGTGAAAAGAGAGAAAAGAAAAAACAAGTTCTTGTATTGAGAGTTACTTTCATAGAATGGAGGATGAGGGGTTGGGTGTATGGGGTTTCCAATGATGTAAAATGTTTCATTTATGTTTTATGTTGGGCTGAGCAACCTGCTTTGGGGATTTATCAGAGTATCGAGGTTGGGTAATGAGAGTTTGAAAGGGGATTTCTATATATGATTTGAACTCTTGGACATGTAAGAAAGAAAATTGCACCCCAAGGAGATATGTATGAAAAACCATGTAATCTTGTTTTTTTGAAGGAATACAATTGCTACAATTTACAAAAAAAGATAGCAATCAAAATACTTATAAGGGTGCTCAAGAGCGGGTGTTCCCCTCACCTTGATATGATGCTAGCTCACACAAAAGGGGCTATAGCTCCCACTATACTTAGCACATTGCATGTGCTTCTTTCACTCCATCGATCATGGCACAAGGTTGACAAAAGGTTAAACGTAATATTGCAAGCAGCATAAGGAGGTACAATAGGACTCAATCAGAGAATTCTATCATATTGGAAAAACTGGAGGAAAAAATTGACAACATAGGCTGCAAGTTGATCATTCTAGCCAGGAGATCAGCCAACATCTCCTCCTTTGATGAGGGTAGTGGCCAGCTAGTGCGGATGCATAGAGTTTCTGCCCAATAGTTGTTATCACTGATTGGGTTTTTGCATGTAGCACTAGTAATATTTTTTATCTTTTCATGTCAATATATGTCAAGGTCTGGCACAACCACCCTGCTTTTATAAGTTTCTATTTACAAGATGTTCTAGTTAGATGAGGTCTTAACAACCTCAAGGTTGTGAACTTATGCTATTGGTATAGTTTCCCTTCAAGTAGACCAATAGTAGATTTCCTTTTATCTATGTAATCTGCATTTGACATAATGCAAGGTGCCTAACCTTTTTTTTGGCTTACCCCGTGGGAGATTTGAACTTTGGATCTCATTGTTTATATAGTACTTCATAACAAAGCAATCGCCAATTAAATTGACCCAATGGGCTAAAAGTTCCTAATTTTTGAAAATAAATGAATAGATAAAACGAAAAATATCCATGTGTTATTTATAATGTGAGAAATTGTAACACTGGGACAAAAGTGAAGGTTGAAAATGAAAAAAGATTTGAAAACCCTGAATTTCAATCATTAAATAATATACCATAAAAAATATTATGAACTTATTAAATCTAAACCATCAATAATTTTGTATTTTTAGAGAATAGAAACTCCAAAATCTTATTCTGAAAACACCAATAATTAAAATGAACAATGTCCAATCCCTAGTATTTAAAAATAAAATTTTTAGTGTAATCAATAAATGTTTAGGGTAATCATAATATTTGAAAATAATAGTTATCCTAATTTAAATATTATCTCATATAAATTTTAAATTATATATTATTTTTATGTTATAGATATATTCCAGTCAAAAAGTCGTTAATTTGAATGGAGTTTTATGTTTTTCAAAAAAAAAATTAATCCGTTAAAATTAAAATTATATATCATAATAATAATAATAATTTAATTTTGTTTTAGTGGTAGCTTAATTGGTAATTGAAGTGAAGTGAAATCATGCAAACTAAGGGATCTAAGGTTCAATCTCCTAGTCGTGGCCTAGTCTACATAGAGGGGAACAAATCGTAGGCTCTAAAAAATATAGTGGTAGTGACTAGAATTGACACCAAATCACACAAATACGAGAATGACCCAGTTATCGATTCCTATAATAATAATAATAATTTTATTTTAAATTCATAATTAAATTAAAGATCAAATTAGTATATATGACCTTTTATTTGTGAAATAATAAAAAAAAAGCATTTTCATATGACTAAAATTAAAAAAATCATATATACCCTACTATTTTGAATTTAAACATATAAACTCTTAAAAAGAAAGATATGTTAGTCACTATCAAAGTCACTCAAAATATAACATTTTATATCTATTTGTACATTTTGTGATGATATTTAATATAAAATTGTCCTTATGGCTTATAACACTATATAAATTTTTTATATTAAAACCTTTTATATGAAGTAATTAATTATTTCAATTAGTTTATTATATTAAAAATAGTAAATTAAAAAAACACACATATCAATCGCAACAATAAATTAGGAAAAACACACATACCAGCCGCAGCGATAGCTTCAGCGTGGTTATTTGTTGTACATCCTAAACCCCATGAATACTCTACAACTTTAGCTTCCTTAAGGCCATATAGCAACCTTCCTCTCCTATCATCCCTAGATTCCTTTTCGAAGCCCCTTCAAAATTGAGGATCGATCCTTCTCGATTTTGCTTCCAAGATCGTAATTTGGCCTCTATCATTCTTAGCTTCCAAACTACGTGAGAACTTATGCTAGTCCATTCCATAGCTAGAGGTAGTTTGTCCAAATTCCCAAATTTTGAACACCATTGCCTTTCAAGTGTGCCTAAGCCTTGTCGAGAGAAGTCATTAAGCATAGAACAACAACTTTCATGGATGTAGAGTGTGGTAAAAATTCTAAATTATTGAATATTGCATTGTTTCTAACTATCCATACCTTCCAAAAATGAATTTTGAAAGTGCTTCCTAATAGTTTTTAAGAAAGGATTTCTGATAAATACTCTCAGCGTAATTTTTTGACCATGATGTAATATACTCCTAAAGGGAAGTTGTCCATTTTAAATGGTTTGAAATTGGAGTAGACACATCCAACCAAACCACTTTTATATATGAACACTCCGGAAAAATATCTTGGATAGATTCCTCTTGTTTCTTGCAAAGCAAGCATCTCAAAGGACCTTGAATGCCCCATCTTTCTCAATTCCTCAGTAGTCAATTTTTTTTATGCACAAGAAGCGAGCAAAAGGAATTTACCTTTGGATTGGCATTGGCTCATATCTTCGTCCAAGTACTTGATCTAGAGGGAGCTTGTTGAGGGAATAGCAAGGATGCATGACCTCCTTCACCGAGTACAAATAACACTTCCATCCAAATAGATTTTCCTCCTCTAGCTTCCATAAAGTGCAACCAACCAGACTATCTCAAATTTTGTAAGCCAAATGTTGTAAGTTCGCAAGGATTCCTTTAAAGTTCCGGCCTATCCAATTGCCTTCATTGTCCATATATGAAATGTTTGCTAGTGTTGATTTTCCTTGAGCATAGAAGAACTCCCTCATAGGTAGCAACTCATAATTGCTTTCTAAGGGTTTCTTATCCATTATTTTTTACCTCCATAAATTAATATCTCATTCATTTCCAGGTCTCCAAAAGACATTTGAGCTTATCAGAGGGGTTTCCAATGTGAGTAGTTTCCAAATAATCAAGCCTATTTTGGGGGTTTGAATTGACTCTAAGCATTGAACTCATTCTGTATGTAGATAGTTTGCCTTAAGGACTGCGTTCCACCAATCTTTTTCATGATTGATAAACCTTTATCCTAAATTTTCTCCTATTACTCTTTTCATAAGCATTGGGTCTCTAATGCCAAGGACCCCATGGATTTTTGGATAGTTGATTGTTTCCCATTTTATCAAATGATTTTTTTTTTTGTTAGAATGGCCCCCTTCCCAAGGAAACTTGCAAATTTCCTTAGCCATCATAGGGAGAACACTTTATGGAGCAAAGAGGGCAATTAATTGGTACAAAGGGAAAGCATAAAGAATTGTTTTGATCAATGAAGTGTGTCTAGCCAAGTTGAACTAACAGGCTCCCTAGGTAGAAAATTTGATTTTAAATTTACCAATTACACCATCCCATTTTTACAACGAACGTGATTTGAAAAAATAAGAATCCCTCAATATTTATTTCCTTTCCAAGATTCCACAAGGTCGAAGTGCATAATAGTTCCTATTTGTCTTTTCTTGTGAGAGGAGGCATTCCAAAAATAAATATGTGCTTTTCATGAGTTTGTTAAACCTCAAGAGGAATTCAAAAAAACATCAAGGAGCAATTTAAATCTTCATGGAATTATTGTAGAAGCCCCTCCTAAAAGGAGGGTATCATCAACAAATTGAGAGTGATTTATATTATTTATTCCATGAACAAACCTGAGACCTAGTATATGCTCACAACTTCTTTCAAACTCCAACATTTTTTTAACAGAGTTAGCCATTATGATATATAAAAAGGGGTGGAAATGAGTAGCCTTGACAGAGGCCACAATAAGCATGAAATAATTGTGTTTCCCTTCCGTTTACTAATGGTGATATCTAAGGAAATTTAATGCAAATGGGAACCCAATGTATAAACCTTTCATCAAAGCCAAATTTCTACATAACCTTGAATAAATAATGATGCCTGGCCCTATCAAAGGGATTAGGCATATTAAGATTAATGATCATGCCTTAGTCTCCTCTTTCTTGACTAGAATGAATTGCTTCCTGGACTAGGATAATATAATTTATCAAATATTTTTCTTTTATGCATAAATCTTCCCTAGATCTCAAAGATTAATTTAGGGAGTAGAAATTTCAATCTTAAGGCCACAATCTTTGAAATGCTTATATAAGAAACATTACACGTTGATATTGGTCTAAACCCTGTGAAATAAATTGGATTTGCATCCTTTGGGACCAATGCTAGGAAAGAAGTATTGATTCCTTCACCCATGCAACTATGTTTAAATGAGTAGTCAATCATTCAACAAATATCATACTTTATTACCTCCCGAAATTTATAAAAGTCAACAGAAAACTTGTCGCGGTTGTCTATAATGCGACTTTTTGGAAGCCTTTCCGGTGGGTTTTTCCGGTCAAAATCCGGCAGCAATTTATTGGAATCGCAAGTTTGATAGCTAGTTTCTGCACAATCAAAGCGTCACAGGGGTTTTCCAGGGTGCTGAATCCAAATATGCAGTTAAAAAACCATTTTAACTGCAACAAATCAAGATTTAACCTCAATTTCTTCCACCGGATTCCGTCACCGGAATCTCCAAAAAGTCGCATTATAGACTAATCCACGAGCTATATTCATATTAAATGAGAACAACACCTTTTCAATTTCTTCCCCTAAAATTTCCTTCATGAGTATTAAATTGTCCGTATAAGAAAGAATTGCAAGGACATGTTCTAGCATATATTGTTTTTTCCTCAAGGCTAGCGGGAACAACAACACTGTACACTTAGCATAAGGGTGAACTTCCTCCTCTTTGATTTGTTGAAACCCAAAAAAAATTATTATCGCTAATCACTAATTCCTTGATGTTATTTTTCCATATCTTATTCCTTGCTTGATTATGAAAAAATTTGAATTCATATATCATTCTTGGAACCTTAGAGTCCTAGATTTTAATCTCCCTTCTTCCTCTTCTTTCAAATCCTTATCAAAGGCTCCAAATTCTTTATTTTCCTCAGTTAGCATCTCATAAGTAACAAGACCTTCCTATATTTTGGACTAAAGGGACTCCATTCTCATTTGATGTGCTTGTATAGAAGATTGTCTATCCATCCTTTTCTTGCGGGCCCACTACTTCGGGGCTTCCTTGAGGTGCTTTATCTTCTTATCCCAGATAACATTTTCTGGGAACCATACTCTCCAAATTTGTTTTACCGGGTTGCTAAAACCTTCTTTTCAATGCCAAAATGGATTATATCAAAATGGAATAGGGCCATAATCCTCATCTTCTAAAATTTCCAGATCAATGGGGCAATGGTGAAAACTATTCCAAGGGAGAATGTGTGACGATACTAGGATATATTTTGGTAGAAAGGAATCAACAATTAGAAAGTGGTACAGTCTAGCGGTTATATGGCCTAGGTCATATCTCTTGTTATCGCAAGTAAACTTGTTGGAGGTTGGTTTAACATCCAACAAGTTTAGGATTTGCATGAAGTCTTCCATATTTTCTTGAAATTGATATCTTACTAAAGATCCACTTTTCTTCTCCCATTAATGCAAAGTAGTGTTAAAATACCTCCAAAAATACTCTATGAACCAAAAGGGGAGTCTCCAAGATCCAATAAAGAATCTCAGCACAATGATTTTTCTTGGAAATGGACCAGCATATATAGATTAACATAGAACATACCTAAATTGAAGGGATATGTATGAACTTTGTTGCCATCCAATGAGTCGATGATCGTTGGTTCAGCAGTTTGAGCGAATATTGAGCCCATAATGTGCAAACTCCACCAGAGGCCCCACGAGAGCTCACCAAGAGGATCCTGCTACCATGCCATATTTTATGTTATTTTTGAAGGATCTCTTGATCCCCTATTTTACTCTCCTAAAGCAGGAGGATTGAGGGTTTTTCCTTATTTATAAGGATTTCATATCTTATATTCTTTTTTTAACCCTAATCCCATGCAATTCTAGGAGATAACCTTCATTATTTACTACTTGTCTGAGTAGCTCCTTATGAAGGGGCTAAGTTTCCTCCTTTTCTAGTTTTCCTATACCCTTTGATTTTTCGGTCCAAAATGGATTGGCTGCCAAATTATTTATCTTTTTATACATCCTCTATTCGGATCTATCAGTTATTATGCCTTCCACACTTCTTGTGAATTCGATCCTACTCTTTTTCCTTTTCTACCTATGCTTTCTCATCAACATAGCTAGCAAATGTGTGCCCCGACTTAATATTTCTCATCAAAAAATCTAGCAAATCTGGGCCCCTTTTCCTTATAAATATTCATCATCCAAGGAACACTCTTTCTTAGGATGCGCAAGGACTGGGTCATACTCCAACGACAACATGTTCTCATAAGTCTTCTCCACAATTGGCTTTGTTGTTGATTTAGTGTTGATTACCTAAAGGTATAGAGGATTATTCTGTGAGATTTCCCCTTATTCAATAACCATATTCAATTCCTCATAATTGTTACTTCTCTCTTTCTTCCCATTTACTTTTCTACTCCATTCTCCATTTACTGGGCCAACCTTTTTGGGGGAAGTTGGCCCTTTCCCTTTGTTGTCATTATTATCAGGTTTCCTAGGCTGGTTGTTGGTTTTCCTTATTGGGGATTTTCTTCTTTTGGCTTGTTGGCATTGGTCCCCATCCTCAACTTATTTATATTGCTCCTCCTTTTTTTTTTTACAAATTCTAGCAAAGTGGCCACATTCATGACAAACCTTGCATTTAAATGGAAGTTGGAAAGTCCACCTCTTGGATGTGAGACTAATTATCCATGTGCATCTTTATGGTTGTGTTGTTGCTGCTACAATACCCTCCAAAAATTTCACTATATTCAAATTTTGGAACCTACTTCATTGTAGTATCTAATGTTGATGTGGTCGTCAAGTGTCATTTCATGTCATTCTATATGTTTCAAGTGTTCTTGACTGTCCTTATGTGTTTTCACATTGATTGGAACTTCTTTAGTGCATCTCATGGTCAAAAACACCTTTGGTGGTTGTAAAACAACACTTTTGGGTCACAGTCACACACACTACATATGTCGTACTTGGGGAATGTATGTAAAGTGGTGTTTTAATGTATACTTACACTTGTTAAAAATTGTCTAAGTTTTCTTGATGAGTTGGTATGTGTCGCTCACGGTTTTATGTCTGATGAACTCATCATGTTCTCCCCTTACTCTATATTCCAAGCAAACAAATTTTGGTTGCAAAATGAACCCATTAAGGCAAGGAGTGCATGAGCACATCTTAATCCCTTATTATGAATCCTTCGTTCTTCGAAAGTGTGCGCTGCACCCTCCGAGAGCACATAGCACACTCCTTAACCATCTTTATCCTTCCTTGTTTGAACTGCGCCCTTGAAAAAATCTAATTCTTCCTTTGAGCGCACTTCTTCAACTCGAAGAAGTGTGCCCTCCTTTAGCACATGACCGCACACTGAAGACCCTAAACTCAACCCTTTAGCCTTAAAAAACACACCCTATGCCCTCTTTTTCCTTCTTGAGTGCATCGGTGCACCTCGAAGCCCTGAAGCCTCTCCCTTCAGCCTTCAGCTCTATACCATGTGCCCTCCTTGTCTCCCTTGAGTGCACAATGCACTTGGGAAGCCCAAAGTCTTCTTCTTCGTCCTTCGGACTTACAGCATGTGCCCTACCCTGATTTCCTCTCTCTCTTGAGTGCATGAGCACATCCTGAATCCTTGAAGCTTCTTCCCTTCAACCCTTCAGCCTTTCAAAGTGTACCCTTGCACCGAGAAGCTCTCCATGATCCTTCTGAGCGCATTGTTAAGGCATGAACAGAAAATATTCATGAAACATGTTAGAATAGGAGATTTTCATGTTGATGGTTGATTTTCATGAGTGAGTGCAGTTACAAGTATTCCTGGAACATCGTGGCGAGCACGCATGAAGAAGATCAGGCAAAGAAGGCAAACAAAGGAAGCATTAAGAAAACAAAGAACACAATGAAGTCTTGACTATCGAAGCACCTTAAAGACTCCCCAAGATCAAAGACACTTTGGAGCGTAAAGACATCAATGATTGGAAGCTACATTCAGAACAACGACATGAGTGGAAGCCATGTCATCCATTGAAGAAAATCCATGTCATAAGTCACTACTAGTCCCAGTCATCAAGGATAGTGACTTTTCATGTGTCATCACATGATGATGTGGAAGTTATGGTGTAATGATGTAATAATTATAAAGACAAATAAGTGGAACTCCAAGAATCATGTATGGACAAAAGAGCCATGGAAGTCCAAAATACATGTGATACCAAGAGTCATATGTAATTCCAAAAGTCATTTGGAAGCCCAAAGATTGTAGAATTCCAAAGTCCATTAGGAGATGGAAAGTCAAGAGTCATGAGGATGTGGAAGGTCATGCCTCAAGTTTTAAAAGGACCCTCATTCCTCATGCAAAGGACTTTTGACCTTGGATTCTCCCACAAGGCATTAAAGAGATCGATTTAGTACTTTTCGAGAGAAAGTAGTGGTTCTAACATTCCACTATTGGAGCTAGCTATGTTCATTGTACTTATGTATCCTTGAACTTTTTCTTAATACTTGAAGCCTTTCAACTAGCACATTTTCACACAAGGATTGTGGATTTTTCTAAGACTATTATTTGAAAATTTATGATTCATGTTCGCTTTCATATGTATTGAAGTAATTGAACTATTTTAGTGACCCTGGTGCTTAACTTATTGAAAATGTGTTGTAATGATTGCAACGATCGTCACATCTTTGTGAACTATTTCGCTTGATGTTAGAGGAGCCTTTCTCATTCTTGTGTGTCTCCATTAGGGTAGTATTTAGCTACTTGTCTCTTATTAGCTCACTTTGTTTCCCCTATACAATGAAAGAACCCTGATACATCTACAATCAAACATTCACAAGGCACACTCTCTTACTCATTCAAAAGCACATGTGCATTTCTCTCTCATGCTAATAGCTAAAGCCAAGGCATATCTTTATGCAAATGGAATTCAGACCATGTTCTAGATGGGACTCCTACACCAAACTGTGTGAGGTCTATTTGGGACCTCATATCAGGGAGATCCCCTATATGTTGGCAGTATCCAGCACCATCAAAATTTTGGTTCTAAGAGGGCTGCCAGTGTTTTATGGATGATAAATCCACACACCCTAACCATTCATCTTTTGGACAAGGTAGAAATATCCTGAGCACCATTCCAACTCCTATTTCTGAAGTAGGAATGTATTCTCACCCTATTCCGGAGTTGGCTTATGAGGTCACCTACAAACAACTCTAGGCAATTCGATATATAACCCGTCAGTTTGCAAAAGCTATCAGTTTACTTCCTATCGCTCATAATATCCTTCATCATCTTAAAAAGAAAGAAAGATTTCGTAGCATTGTATTGGTTTCCTCAGTGGAAGATTTGGTTTTTTCCACTCTTTAAGAGTTAGCAGAATCCTCAGAAGATACATTTCAGAAGGACCCACTTCCACCCATTAATGAAGGGTAGGAGGAAGACATTGTCTTTTCTGATGAAGAACATATGGGAATTGAATTTGAGTTCAACGACGGTTTAGACATTGAAGGAGAAGTAATCCGAATTTAAATAGCAATGTAACAAATTATAGATATAACCATAAATATAAAGATGCTCGGGCGATGGTAGCTTATCTCTGAGAAGAGATGTGGCAGCTACATGTCTCTGAACTGTGTTACAATGAGGCTCCAAGGCATATTTATTATTAAGAAATAATGGAAAACCCTAAACATCCAAAAACCTAACCCTAGGAGATGAAGCGTCAAAACTGTGGGCTCCGTTTGGGTAAATTGGTACATCAATTTCACGAGGTCATAAGTTTGGCATACGATCTCCATTTGGTTATCATAATACCTCATTTCTAATATCTCAAAGAGTAGGCCAAAGACAAATTAGCTACATTGTTTGGAAGTTTTTTGATCTCTCCATTTTCCCTAAAATGGTCGTTTAAGATCTCAAAATGGCTCCGGAAGTTCAAGACCTAAAAAACTGCCAAAAATAGTAAATTGTACTACAATTAAGGAAACTAAAAAAATGAAAGAGACAATGTTGGGGGTCCAAGTGGAATAGGAGGGTGGCCACCAATATCCACTTGGATCAGTGCTCCCCCCTTAGGAAGCAATGGTCCCCATTGCGTTGAGTGCCTCCATGTGATGAGGAAACTTTTGCTAAACCTGTTCCCTAGTAAGCCATTTGCCTTGGTGCAGGAGTTGGCCATCTTTGACAACCTTATACAGTTGGATATTTTGTTGGTGAGTGTTCTTGACTTGTGTATCCATAATCCGATTATTTTTGGCTTGTTCCACACAGTCTAGGTTTAACTCTTTTGGTGTGAGTTCTTCTGCAATGTTTGATGTGTCCAGCAATGGTGGGAAGTATGGTTGAAGGTGGTCCATATTGAACACTAGGTGTAGCCCAAGGAATGGGGGAATGTTGAGGTCAAAAGTATTGTCTCCCACAACCTTGGTAATGGTGTAAGGACCATATCGGAGTGGTATGGGCTTCCGATGGGATCCAATAAGGTGTTCTTTCTGCAAATGCAACCAAACTTTGTCACCCACCTGATACTTGTGTGGGACCCGATGTTGATCATGTCATTGCTTGTACTTGGTATTTGAATTCTCTAGGATATCATGAACTTGCTGGCAAATGTGTTGGACGCGTTCAATAAATCTAGTCGCTTTATCAGCCTCGGACAATACATGTGTGGATTTTGTCTGCGTAGTTGCATGAGTCATGGCAACATCAATCAAACACAATGGTTGAAATCCTAGACCCACTTGAAAGGGACTGTGACCAGTCGAGATATGGAGAGCTCTATTATAATTGTGTTGCACATATGGAAGACTCTCATCTCAGGTTCGAGGATGCTTGGAGTTGCACATGCAGAGCATGTGCACTAACATCTTATTGACGACTTTCGTCTGACCATCAGCCTGGGGGTGGAAGGCAGTCAATTTGGTAAGCTTGGTGTCCAATAGTGTCCAGAGGCTTCACTAGAATGTTCTCAAGAACCTTCTATCTCGATCTGATATAATGGTATGCGGGATCCCAAAATGTACCCATACTTGTTCAAAGAAGAGTTTGGGA
Organism: Pinus tabuliformis; assembly: GCA_031772625.1. Classification (NCBI taxonomy): domain Eukaryota; kingdom Viridiplantae; phylum Streptophyta; class Pinopsida; order Pinales; family Pinaceae; genus Pinus; species Pinus tabuliformis. The sequence goes on from CM062816.1 coordinate 999,962,555, forward strand.
GTGTCCTCTATTGTGATACTCTTCTTGCAGGCTTCCAATGTAGCCATCTTAGAAAATCTTTCCATTATAAAAAATCCACAGTCATTACCATGCTTGGTAGAAGGGAGGCCAGACATATAGTCCATGGAGATGGATTCCCACAGCTGGCTGGGAGTAGGCAGAGGAGTGTACATGCATTGCTTCTTGATGGTTGGCTCGGCAATGGCACAAGAAGTGCAGGATATGATATATTTCCCAACATCTAGTCAGAGTTTGGGCCAATAAAATTAATTTTGTAGTACAACCACAGTTTTCTCAACACCAAAGTGTCTTGCAACCCGACTGTAGTTTGCCTCCTAAATCATATGGGCAAACTCGCTTGAAGGAACACAAAGGTGGCTCAAGTATCATAATAATGCATCCTAGAGGTGGAGATCAGGAACTTGCTTTCCAGCTACTAGCACCTGGTATGTCGAGATGAGTTGCAGCCATCCAGAGGTCTCATGACCACAAGAGTTGAGAATAGTAGTCAGTGCTACAACTGGGGGCAGCTGAGGCAGTCTACAACATGATTGGTGCTACTATGGAGTAGAAAGATTCTCTCCACAGACATAGACAGTCCCTCTAGCCCAGGGGAGAGGGTTTAGCCACAAACAATACAATCTAACATAAATTCCCTTAAATTGAAAATGGATAAGATCCTACCTCTTGTATCACTAATCCTTGTTTGATGAAGTCCTTGTGTGACTCTTTGCTCTAGCAATTAGCTCCTTAATGTCAATCAAGCACCTGAAACAAATGAACAAGAAACCAAAGCACACATGATAGCATACAATATATTCAACCTACTTAAGAGGCTAAGGAGGCTTAAGCTACCAAATAACATACACAATTGATATAGGAAACAAAATATCATTTGTATTATTAATAAGACAAAAAGGAAAGTACAACCTTCACCTTAACGTTGGAGGTTTCCTTCGACGTGTCTAGGTTCCAACACCACTGTTAGCATCTCATGATTCACCCTCAAAACAATGGAAGTTCAAGGCTTCTTCCTCTTTGCTCCAAACCAAACACTACAAGCTTATTCTCCCTTTACAAACATGAACTAGAAGGTTAAAGCTATTAAGATATTGTTGGTTATTCAAGCTCCTTCATTAGCTAGCTGAGGTTGGAAAAAGAAGAGTTTATATATATTGAGAGAGGGGAAATGGATCCTCTTATGATGGGAGAGGCCTTATCCCTTTTGGTTTGTTCCATTTTAACAGGGGAAGGAAGCCCAAACAGTCTCTCTCGGCTCTATCTTGTCTACCATTTACCGAACTTCCGTTCACGAAGCTTCTAGACTTGGAAGCTTCGATTCCATTTTTTAAAACTTGCCAAAAGAGGGTTGGTGCGGGTCATGAATGGCTTAACAACACTTTGCGGCGCTAGGCCCAATGTTAGACTCTACAAATCGGCGCAGAGAAGAAATTGAGTGCTAACACCTGTCTTGAAAACTGAGTCTAAGGAATATTCTTGGGAAATGATGTAAGAGAGAAATGTTTTGCAGATGAAGAGGGATGTAAGGACATGTTCTTCATGATAGGAAAACACATGAAGGTCACTGTAGTGGTCCTCCAGGATCAAGGAACTGGGAGTACAGGGACAGTGACAAAATGTTGTGTAACAGATGCTCCCTAAAGCATGAAGGCCAAACAAGAGTGGGGTGAAATGCTTTACGAGTAGATGCATGGAAGTGGAACTGTCATTGGAAAAACCTACAAGTAAGAATGGATACATATACATCATTGGAAGATTTGATAAAAGATACATGAATCATGGTATGGACACAACCATCCAGAAAAAGATCATGTAAATGGATCCAAGGTATGGGCGCAACTATCCAGTAAGAAGGATCATATCAAACCTAAAGTATGGTCACAGCCATCCATCTGAAAGAGACATGTATGTAAGCATGATCATGTCATATCTCCCTGCAACCTGGACTTTTGTAATCTGAGCCCAGGGTCTTGCACTCCAACACGACCCGATCAAAATACAAATTCTAGCATGTGAATAGATGTGTCGAAGTCGAACATGTTAGAAAGTTGCTTGATTACCGGTCAATGACGTGAACCGTTAACAAGTGCGAGAGAAACCAATAGTAATGACAATGGATCTCAAGGTACTTGCAGCACAATTCATGGAGTGTGAATAAGGTACCGAAGTCGAACTTTCGTGAAGTCACTCGATCGAAGGTCAATGATGAGAACTTGTTGTCGAGTGCGAAGAATTTTCCATCAGGGCATGCAATCTCTAAGGCACTGGAAAGGAGTCTCTCGGTGTGCTTCTTGGATAATGAGCTGAAGTCGACAGGAAGTGACCTTGTCGAAGGAGGGCCATGATGTATCCCACATCATTGATGTGAGACAAGGGGAGGCAATGATTATGGATGATACAAAGAATCAGGAATGAGTGTAAACTGCAGAAGGATTACCTCTTGAACATATTGGCGACGTGACTCTGGAGTTTTGCAGCTTTTGGATCCATAAGATCAGAGGTCATGATGACATGGCAGAGATTAGATGGAAAGGAAAAAAGTGGCGGCCCAAACCCAGGAAGGTCAATGATGAAGTGAGGATATCCTAACCCAACGCGAAGCAAAAGAGTGCCATGTTCAAGAGCAACAAGTTGCCGACACAATTGTATTTCCCCCACCATTTCTAAAAGGTACCCCAATTATTTTTTATCACAAGCTTAAAGGGGATAGCCTATGCTTGTAATGTAAGTCCATCCTTCCTTTGAACGGATCCGACCTAGTAAGATTAACAAGCCCTAGGAAGGAGAAGCTCATATCCATCATGTTGACGAATTTGATGTCGTTTAATTTTAATGAATTTGACAGAAGAAGAAACTCAATGTTTTTTCATGTTTAGAGAGTTTGAAAAAGACACAGAAAAGAAAACTCCAAAAGGGCCCTTTTCTTAAAGTTGTCTGTCGATTTGGAAAAGGTAGAAAACAATACTCAAAAGAACCTCTTGACCATGTCAGCCAAGGAGTACCTTTTTCATAAATAGTTTATCCCAGCCCGGAAAAGGGGTAAACTTATTCTGGGTAAACAACATTTTGAAACCATTTACGAGGTCAAATTGACAAGAACTCAATAATATTTTCATGTTTTGAGAGTTGGAAAAGAGCTTAAAGCGGACTCCCCGTTTTTATTTTTTTTAACAAGTCAAAAAGGGAAAAATACTTGGCAACCTTTTCATTTCATTTTTTACGAGCCGGAAAAAGAGCTTAAATACGACTCTAGTTTCGCATCACCATTGGCAAACCATCACCTGTTGCTGCACAAGGAGCAAATGCATTATGCATTTCTAAGGAAAAATGGAAAAAAATAATTTTTAAAACCCTAAAACAGAGTGAAAAACTTACAAAAATGGAAAAAGTAAACATTTTTACCATTTACCTCATTTACTTCATTTGGAGTAATTTTTACCCACTTGTGCCTTAAATCTTCAGGAGCAGATTGCTGTGGATCCAGGAGGTCGATCGACGAACCGTCTGTTGTAGATACAAGTTGACGCCCTAATCTTTGCATTAATACCTATTTTTCAAGCATTTAACTATTTTTTCAAGGTTTTTGAGGGATTTTGGGCAAAAAAATTTGCCCTTGGTCGGCGCAGGATCCAAGCACTAGATCGCGCCGATAGGGGGTTTTTAGCATGGGGACTCGCGCTGGTGTAGAGAACTAAATTTTTTCAAATTTCGCCCAAATTCATTGCTTTAAATTAGAAATGTCCCTTGCAAAAACTGATGTTAACCTAAATGTGGGGTGTTTGCAAGAAAATCAAGGCACAAAAAGATGGTGATCGAGTGGAAAGAACGTGAGCATGAAAGAATAGATTCATTGGCATTGGAAGATCCAAATTGTTTTGATGCATTGAGGAATTGTGGGCTCCTCAAGTTCTTTCTTACACTGGGGCTTCGGGCTCAACCTAAGCTACTACAATACCTGATCAGTCTATGGGACATTGGACAAGAGGTATTTGTGATCCATGACCAAGAGCTGGAGCTAGAGACTTCAGGAATTTACTTCATTACTAAACTATTCCGCAAAGGGGAACCAGTCCAATCGTATGGAGGTAGGCCCATTGGGGTGAGCGTAAACATGCTCCTTGACGAACATTGCCCAAGAGCTCTGAAATTTACAAGCAGAATGATCGATATCATGAACATAAATGATCTTGTATTGAAGGTGATGCTCTTGACCATTAACCGAGTAGCTGGGGCTCAAGCATTAGATGAGTCCAACAAGTCTCGTTTCCAGTATGTCGTAGAGTGCATGGTGCCCACTGTCTTCAACTGGGCAGAGGCCATGAAGGTAAACATGAAATGACAGTTATCCAAATACAAAGACGGAAATCTGAGGCAGTTTGGATATGGCTTCGTGTTGGTGACTTTCTTCTTGGAATGAATCCCACTGTTCCACTATCAACTGGTGGAGGTGAACCCCCCGATACCACAAGATCCACGGATTTTTCGTTGGAGCGAGCCGATGCCCAGGTCTGGAGGGGGCCAGCACATGTCGTACAAGCCCGCCTTCTTCGTGTGGCTCAGACGATAGTTGATTGTGGTGGAGGATTAGCCATATAGCAGGACTGACTTCCATAGTGATCCTGACATGCCACTCCCAGAGGGAGAAGACTTTGATGATGGAGGTGAGCAAAACAATTTTGGTTTTTGGTTTTTTATTGTTTTTTCATATATGTATTTGTGAAATCTTGACTGTGTAATTGCAGATGTTGGACTGGAAATACCAACAGGGATGTCCCCTATAGCTTGACACGTGGCTCGACAGTTCGAGGTCACTCCTTATCAAGAAGGAGTAGACAACGAAGAAGAGATTGCCTGAAATATGGAGGGCCTGACAAGAGGGATCCCAGAGTATGCACGGATCGAGGACATTCCTCACCGTTATCAAAGGCACACAGTGGGAGTGTTAGACGGATTCGAAAATTACAGACTCTTGTAGTACGAGAAGTAACATGTTATCATGATCACCACGTAGAGTAGTCCATCATTTAGCATTTACAGTTTTGAGGCATGCGAGCCATGGATTTACTCAGAACACATATATTATTTTTTTGGATTTTGATGTATTACACTCAAACATTATTGACATATATATGCTATATTTCCTGTTTACTGTGATACAATGTTTCTCACATATTGCGTAAATGTTTTTCTAAAACATAATTAGCCAATGCATATGTTAATGTATTCATATGCCTAGGAATTTGATGATATGTGATATAATCAAAATTTCTTTCCAAGAGATGAATACACAAATACATTCTCAATAATTGAGGGTTTCTGACATAATATTTCCCATTGAGTTGAAGAATAACAAGTTGCAAATCAAGGTTTACAACCTTTTCTCGAATGTCAAGAGCAATGGCTTCTGACAAGAGTTCGCGAACTGCGCTATATTCAACAATGTTATTAGTTTTTTGACCTAAACAAGTACCTTAAAGATGAATCAACTCACCATGAGAGTCATAAATAGCGCATGCCGCAGATGATAGATTCTTGGCACTACGGCAAGCACCATCAGTGAAACCGACATAAGGATTCACACACATCTGCAAAGCAGGTGAAGACATAATAAGTAGGAAAGTTGCTTGAAAAACACACACCAAACCAAACTGCACAAAAATGAATAACACACTTATGTACACTAGTAATCATGCAATCTGACTCACGCATAATACTTTTTGATGTACAACCCATTGCAGGGCTTTCTCAAAGGGTTGCCTTCATAATAAATTAGCTTATAAGCCCCTTTTTGTAATGCACACTTAACAATATAGGGCCCATGCTACATGGGTTTGAATTTTCTTGCCCCTAGCTTATCGTTAGCTTGGTCATATAGCAAGACCAAATCTACCTCAGAAAAAGCATGGGGAGAGACCGACTGATCAAAATGGGATTTAACTCGCTTTTCTGTGCTTTAATGACTAAAGCAGTGAGGCGACGAGTTTCATCCATTCATTCCAAATATATGAGACACTCTTCTTGAGGCGAGGTTTCGGGGAGTAATTCCACAGCCAATTTGAGTGATGGAATTTCATATTCAATTGGTAAGGTTGCTTCCAAACCATAAAATAACTAAAAAGTTGTGAATCCAGTTGTGTCTTTAGTCGAGGTTCAGTAAGCCCACAGAGCTTAAAAAAGCATGAGATGCCAATTAAATTTGTGCATCCCAATGGTGCGCTAAAGCATAGTAAATAAAACTTTGTTTATCACTTCAACTTGGCTATTGGCCTGAGGGTAATATGGAGTTGAGTTGTCATGACGCAAGCCCAATTTCGAAGTCAGCTCAACCATCATATAATCATGAAAATGGGAGCCATGGTCTGTGACAATGGCTTGAGGCATTCCAAACCTGGAAATTACATGATTGAAGATAAATTGCGTCATCTTTTTACCATCAACGGAATATGTAGGCCTCGCTTCGGCCTATTTGGTGAATTAATCCATGGCAACGATAATATAACCATGCCCCCCGGCCGAACGAGGGTTACATGTCATAAAATTAATGCCCCATTTTCCAAAGGGACCAATGATAATAACGGGGTGAAGGACAGCAGGTGGGGCACGCATTTTCTTTTGATAAATCTGGAACTCATGGAATTTATGGATAGCACACCTCGAGAAGGTGGTCGGACAACGGAATCAGGATTAAGTCACTCTATATGGAGAGGACTAGAGGTCGACGGGACAGAGGAGGAAGGGGTACTTTCACTCTCTTTCCCTGTCGTCGAGGTTTGATAATCTTTAAATATGGCAGCCACATTTATGGGCTTATTCATCATAAACACTTGGGAACCTGTGGAAGTGGAAGACTGAGGTTGGTCTACCATTTGGGTCTGCTAAGATGGAAAGGGTTCTTTTAAGATAATTGGGGTCCCTTTAAGCAAGTGACTAACTTCAGATCATCGGGGACAATCCTTAGTGTAATGATCCTCCTCACAAATAAGGCACAAATATTTCAGCTTTCTTTGAGAAGCATCGTCAGCAGATGACTTAGGAGGGCCCTATTTCGAGGCATCGGCTTTGGCCTTGCCTTTGCCCTTCTTTTTACCCTTGGAGGTTTTGTCTGCTATGATAGAATGGACAACATGAACCTTAGAGGTTTTACTAGGACCAGATGAATTTCTAGAGGGACTATTGGAGCCAGTGTTCGAGACCGCTTTCTTCTTCGAAGAAGCTTTCACAGGAGTCTGAGCCATGGAACCAATCACACCATCAACAGGTGGCATATATGGAGACTTCGATGTTGTCAGATCCGATGATGGTCTTAGAGCATCAAGTAACATCACATACAATGTGCCAGATTGCGAATAGATGAGGTTTAAATACTAAGCACGGGTGATTGCTTGCTCCTCGATAACACATCCACCCATGGCTATAACCTTAGCAATTTTGTTGACGAATGATTTTGTGAACCATTCTATCAGCAACTGATCAACAATTTCAAACTTGATCAGGGGACGTCGACGTCTCCATTCATGGATGTGATCGAAGATATGGGTCACGGTGTCTTGCTTAAGTGACGTAAGCAGATAGGTGCCAGTTTCATAAGGAACTGGCAGTTGGAAATGAGTGAGGAAAGCCATCACGAGAGTGTTGATGTAAGTACCTCGAGGCAATTCGATGTACCATTTTGCTTCAGCCCCTATGAGAGTTCTTTGAAAAAGTCGGAGATGGATAAAATTATCGACATATGAATTGGAGGAGCACCAGAGGTGATATGTCATCATGTGGGATTGTGGATCCTCCTTCGCTTTTCCCTCAAATTTGGGGCAATCGCTCGGAACTTTGGTCGAAACTGGAGGCTAGTAAGGCGAATGAAGGATATGATCATTAGTGAGCCTTGACACATCTGGCAATTCCAACGTGGCCAAGAATGGAAATTGTGTATTAAAAGACATTGGGGGTCTTTGAGTAGACCCGAACTACAAAACCCATCCTTGTTGGTAAGGATTTTTCCCCCACAGTGGAGAATTTTGTCCATATGGAATCTGATCTTTCCCCCATTGTAGGTTACCTTACCCGTAGGGAGGATTCTGTCCTGGGTAGACTTGATACTGTCTTGTCATAGGCCGTTGGCTTTTACGAAAGACCAAGCAAGTACTCCCTTCACTTGCCATACAAGCAGAGAATCATGGCTTGGTGTGAGCTAAGAATAGTGTTGGGGGTGTGTAGGAGCCGAGGAAAAAGGAGAAACATTTTTAAATTTTGGCTAAGTATACGAAAACTGCACAAAAAGGAGGAAATAAGGAATATTGTGTGCAACAGAGGATGGTAGACACTACACATATATCTGAGAGACTACAAAAATGTGTGATGGAAGCCACGAAGACCGTGACATAACAAGAAGATGTAGTTGTTGACATCGTACCTTTCAGATATATAATTTTGTTACGATTTGACCTGGTATGGTCAAATAATTGGTTGTGGCTTAGCACATATGAGTAAAAATCATCAAGGTGAGTTGGCCTAAGATTCCTGAGAGCATGATGTAGAAGATTGAATATTATATAAAGAGTTGTTTTCTATTGTAGATGGTTTTCTTCTATTGTGGTTTCATTATATTGTTGTTCTGTTTTTCCATTGTAATTTTGTTATTATTTGATGATTCTTTGTACATTGTGTTCGGCTTAATGTTTTCTATGTTTAATGTTTATCTTCTTTGATGAACTTTCTGAATACTTGCTCTGTATAATGTCCTAGGTTAATTTTTTCTAGGGTTTCAACAATTATAAAGAGAATAATACATCTTCATTTCCCAATATAATAACAGGTTTCATTAATAATAAAAATGCATCAACAATCATAAATTCCTCCAAAATCGACTATAATTAGGGCCAACTATTGTTGAAATTTGGCAGCTCAGGGAGAAATTCCCTCCTTTGGAAAGCCCTCTCATCCTATGGATACCCTACTAGCCCTTGGAAGAATTTATTTTGCACAAGGAAAAATATTGTTTTTAATGTAAAACCCACATCTACACAAAAGTATAAGTCGACTTGGGCAAGGAAATTTGACCCCGTCAACCACATATAAATATACATCACTTGGCATCATTTGGACGAATCACATCACATCCTCTTTTCTTCTCATTGGTTCATACACGTTTGAAATTGCAAGGTCGAGTTCACATGTGCAAAGAAGAGAGTATTTTTTTGTTGGCCGAGTTTGACTTTTGTTTGGGACTATTTTTACCAGCATTGACCATGGAGGATTTGAATTTGTTTGAATGATTTTTGGATCTATTTAGAAGGTTGAGTTGACTCGGAGCTTGGCTAATAATTTTTAGAGCATTTTGACCAGTGTTGACCAAAATTTATGTGTTAGGGTTTCTGCAAATCAAACGTTGACTTTGACTAATCTGAGGGAATAATTTGTAGATTGTTTTGACCAAGTTTGACAAATATAAGGAGGATGAGTTAACTATTGCCTTGGATGAATTTTTCTGGGCACTTTGACTATTGATTGTTAACTGGTTATGACAGAGTTTGCTGCTACTGACTTCAATTAGAAATTGACTTTTGGGCTCATCTTTGATTGGATATTGGATTGATGTTTGGAATAGTCAAGGCTTTTACCTTTGAGTCATTGTTGATGTACATGGGCATTATATCTATCTGTTGATTTGATGACAATCTAATAGAAGAAGAATTTGGAAATGGTTTTTCCCCTTATGGGGTTTTTACCTACTCTTTGACCAAATTGCTGTGTCTCTATTGTTCTTCGTTGTCTTCTATTATTCATTTGGTTTATTATTCTATCTATAATTGCTTATTATTGTTGGAAGATTGAATTTATTGGATAAAGTGATTTCTAATTGAAGAAGAATTAGAATAAGTGATTGTGCCAGCATAGAATACTAGAAAATTAACATGGTATTAGAGCTGAGGTGAAAACAAGCTCAAGGAGATAAGAGAAACCACTTTTGAAGGAACCTGATTTGAAGGAACTTATTTGACTTGGTCAAGATGTCTACTTCATACTTCAAGATTGAAGAGAAGTTGAATGACTCATCTAGCTATGTTGCTTGGAGAACCAGGTTAGATGTGACTTTGGATGATAATGATGTCTTGGAATATGTTGAAGGAACGGTACCTGAGCCTCCAAAGAATTCTTATGTTGATATAAAATCCAAGTACAAGAAAGGTGATATCAAAGCTAAGAAGATTATTATTTATTCATTGAGAGATCATTTGATTATTTATATTTCAAAGTTGAAGAAGTCCAAGGAAATGTATGATAAGTTGGTTGGGATGTATGAAGTCAACAACTTGAATCATATTCTATCCTTGAAGAATCAACTCAAGGACATCAAGATGAACAAGGGAGAGACTGTGCAGTCATACTTCATAAGGTCATCCCAACTCAAGGATCAATTATTGTCTACTGGAGAAGTTACTTCTGATAGAGAGTTGGTACTTATTTCACTTGGAGGTATTCCTTTGATTTGGGAGGCATTCATCACAACTATTAGAAACAATGAAAAGTTCCCAACATTTGATGAGCTTGTTGGCAAGTTCACTCAAGAAGAGACCATGATGATTTCTAGAGAGAGAATTCAAAAGAATGAAGAAGGATAACACTCTAGTTTTGTTGCTCAACAAAATAAGAGGAAAGGAAGAGGAAGACCACCTAATTCAATAAATCCTTCCCCTGAATCTAAGGACACCTATAGAAGATCGAGAAGAATTGAATGCTACAATTCCACAAGCATGGTCACTATAGCCAACACTGTCCAGAAAAGAGAAGTGTTTCTAGGTCCAACTACAACAACAAGAAGTTAAATAATAGAAGAAGGAGAGAATCTCTTGCTAATCAAGAAGAATTTCATCATCCTCAAAAGAGATCAAGGAACTCAACGTATGAAAATAATGCAACTGCTACTCAATATGAACATTTTATTATTTATTCTCTTTCTAGTACCTCTCCTCTGAATTCATTTCATATTTGGTTGGTAGGTAGTGGAGCCTCTAGACACTTCACTAGGTATCGTGAAGTCCTCTCAAACCTGGTTGATAGAGAGACAAAATTGAAGATCATTCTTGGGGGTAATTATACCTATCTTATGAAGGGCTTTGGTTCTGTTTCATTTAATTTGGATAATGGCGAAACTATACATCTACATGATGTTCTTTATGTGTTTGGGTTGAAAAAGAATATTGTATCAATATCTGCCTTGGAAGAAAAGCGAATGAAAATTTCTTTTATAAAAGGAAAGGTACTCACTTGGCCCATGGAATATACTCTAAGGGATGCCTTCAACTTGGGATTAAGAATTTAAGTGCTTTTCAACATTAATGGAAGATAGATATGAGCATTGGTTCATGATAGTAACCATCAGTGTGAGCTATGGAACTAAAGATTTGATCATCTTCATTATGATGCCTTGCCTAAGGTGAGAAGGATGGTTTTTGGAATTTTAAAGGTTCAAGCAAATCATGATGGAGTTTGTCCAGATATGCTAGTGGAATGAATTTGATGGGACCATTCCCTTCTAGTAGGAGCAAGTCTAATGGGATACTACAACTCATTCATTTTGATATGTGTGGAACCATGCTAGTGACATCTCTTGGGGCTATCTATATTACATAATTTTTTTGGATGACTTATCTCACAAAACATGGATATTATTCTTGAAGTATAAAGGCCAGGCATTCGATATGTTGAAGGACTTTAAGGCATTGATATAAAATCATACAGGAAAGAGAAACAAAGTCTAAGGTCTGACAATGGAATGGAATTCATTTCAAATGAGTTCATTGAATTTTGCAAGAAACCATGAATCAAGAAGGATACTATCGTCCCTTACAACCCCGAGAAAAATGGAGTGGAATAAAAGAAGACCACAACCATTATGGAAGTTTCCCAAACCATGTTGCATGATCAAAAACTATTGAAGTTTGTATGGGGTGAAGCTACAAACACATCGGCCTATGTTCAAAACACGACTCCTCATGAAGCCTTACGTAACAAGATTCCCAAAGAATTTTTCATAGGTGTAAAACCCGATGTTGGACATTTGAGGATCTTTGGCTACCCTGTTCACTTTCATGTGCCAAAGGACAAAAGGAACAAGTTGGAAGCTACTGGAAAGAATGGTACGTTTGTTAGTTACTGAGAAAAAAATCATATAGAATATATGTGTATGGTCAAAGGAATATAGATTTTATCAGGAATCTGACATTTGATGAAGATTTTTCCCTTGGGAAAGCAAGGGACACTCCTCCCCCTGCCAATGTTGAGAAGAAGGATAATGCCATGGATAGTCTAGAAGGCCCTTCTTTGCCTAGACCAGAGTCTGGACTTGCTAATTATCCATTGGAACCTATGGACCCCTTGGATCCCCCTTTGTGTGGTCCTCCTGCCAAGAAGAGACCATTATGGATTTGTGACACCTTACATGATGTTGAGAAACATGCTATTTCTAGAGGAACCTTTAGGGAAATCAAGAAGTCATGTCGATATCAGGGTTATGTTATGGCTATGAGAAATATCATATAGGATGAACCACACACCTTTGAAGAAGAATTGAAAGAACATGTATGGAAAGATGTTATGGATGAGGAATATGAATTCATCCTGAAGAACGATGTGTGAGAAGTGTTTATGAGGCCTGAAGGGAAGTCTGTTGTGACTTCTAGATGGTTGTAAAAGATCAAGCATGGAGAAAATGGAAGTATTGAGAAATATATGGAGAGGTTCATGGCTAGATATTTCTCCCAAAAAGACAGAGAATACTATGATGACATTTTTACACTAGTTGCCTTCTACACTACTTTTTGATATATCCTTGCTCTAGCAGCTAGCAAGAGATGGACTCTTCACTAGATGGATGTGTTGACCGCATTTCTACATGGACTACTTAACAAAGAAGTATATGTTGAGCAACCATAGGACTTTGAGGAGCAGGACATGAAGACTCATGTGTGTAGGATGAAAAAAATGCTCTATGGATTGAACCAAGCCCAGTATACCGACATTGATAACTACCTAATAAAGCTTGGATTTACAAGAAGAAATGTCGAACCGAACCTCTACTTCAAAATTATCCCAGGGTATGCCCCTTATTTTGGTATTATATGTTGATGACTTATTCTTGATAGGTGGAGAGCCTCTTATTCTCGAGTGCAAGACGGAGTTGGCCTTTGAGTTCAAAATGAAAGACCTTGGATTGATGCATTACTTCCTAGGATTAGAGGTGTGGTAGAGACCAGGTGATATTTTTCTTTCGCAAGGGATATATGTTGTGAAACTGTTGGAAATATTTGGTATGGTGGAATGTAAGTCCATGGCCACACTGATGGATATGAAGTTCAAGAAGTTATGTCGAGAAGTTACAGGACCCGATTGGTAAATCCCATTGAGTATCGACAGATAATTGGGGCATTGATGTTCCTTGTGAACACTCATCCAAACATATGTTTTGCAGTTAACACTCTCAGTCAATTTATGACCAAGCCTCTATATGCATATTGGCTCACTGCTAAGCATGTGTTGAGATACCTTCATGGGACCATTAATCTTGGATTGAGATATACTGCTAGAGATGTGAGACAACATGGATACTATGATGTTGATTGGGTCGGAAATGTTATTGACAGGAAAAACACATCAGGTGTTGTTTTAGCCTTGGATCTGCCATGATATATTGGATGAGTAGGAAGTAGAAGTTTGTTGCCCTTAGTATGGTTGAGGCAGAGTATATTTATGCTAGCATGGCTATCTATGAGGCAGTATGGTTGAGGAAGCTATTTCAAGATTTGTTTGAGCAGGTCCTGTGTGTTAGAAATAGTAATTACTCCCGTGTGCATGTGATGCATGAAGTGAGCAGTTGAGTTGAGTCGAGTTAAGTCGAGTCCAATATTAAAAGTTCAAGTTCATTCTATATTTGGAAAGGTTAAATTTAGTGAGTGTTTGCATGTTGAAGTTAGCATCAATTGAGTCATGAGTTATGTTGTAGCGGCTACAACCACCCTCCAAAATTTTGGCCTGCACCAATTTCAGAGCCTCCCTTGAAGAGTTTCACTTGATGACTGCACACACTCGGGTTCACTCCGTGGGCTCATGTGACACTTGTTAATTGCATTCAAGTCTCTACATGCTAATGTCTAAGTCATGCTTGCGACTATGTTCTGGTTATGCTCAAAGTCTTCACTTCGTATGTGCTTGTTGTGTTTGCTATGAAAGCATTTGTCGCACTCACACATGGAGTCACATTCACTGTCACACAAGCGTCATCTTGATCAATAAACGATCAATCATGAGTGTTGTGCTTGTCGCTTACACTGTCATTTAGTCTTGTTGAGCTTGTGTGTCTAGATGGTTTTGTCGTTTCTTCATTAAGTCATGCGAGTGTGTGTTCATATGATCACCTATGCATCTTTAGATTGTTCACACAGTTAGCCATTTTTCCTGAAGGTTCTGATGACCTGACTCCCCTCTGACAGCCGGACCATCAACCTACCATCGACCTAATCAATTGTTAACCAAATAGTGCAGAAGCACCAAGATAGTATTTTCAAGTTGTGTTGCTAGCAAGAAATCCAATCATCTCTCATGCTGGCCACCTGGACAGTCGGATCGGCAGTCACCCCGGCACTGAATCCCCTCAAAAATTATGCCGAGGCCACTAACGTCACCCACTCAACTAACTGAGGAAATTGCGCAGACAAGCCAAACAGACACCAAGTGCCCATCCCTATCTCCCTCAGAAAATTTGCGCAATTTTCCCAGTCAGTCATCCCGGCAGTCGACCAATTGTTCATCTCAAAAATTGTGTCGTGCTCATGAGTAGGCCTTCTACTTCCCCTCAATCGGCTCATCTCAGTGATTACACAGAGATGATCAGCAGGCGGCCTCTCGACCTCAGTGAAGTTTTCCTTGCCAACAGCCCCCAACAACAAACTGCCAGTTCCCTCTAGGAATTGCATAGTTTCTGATCCAGTCTCCTGGGTAGCCAACTGGCATTTCCCTCTGGGATTTGTGTAGTTTTGGTTGCCAGTGACCCCAGTAGCCAATTGGAAGTTCCCTCTAGGAATTACGTAGTTTTAGCTGCCAGTCTCCCAGGAAGTTCCCCAGAAAAACTGTGCAATCCCTGCCTGCTAACCCTTCATGCAGCCTCGCCCGTTCCTCTGGAAAATTGCCAAATCTAGTTGTTCAGCCCTGCTGCCCGTTCGTTTTGAAAAATACGCAGAGCATGCCTGCTTTGCCTTCCAACAGCTTGGACTGTTCCTCCCAAAATTTGCGCAATTTTTCCTCCCAGCCAAGCCAGACCTTGCAGACAGTCACTATCGAATCAGATTGCCTCTCTCCATCTATCAGTGACTCTTGCGTAGTTTTCATCAGTAGTTGCCAAGAGCCATCATCCCACATCATAGCCTTGATGCCTCTCCTAGTAACCTACATCTGAATGATCATGTGTCATGGTAGACTAGGAGGTTTTGGATTTGATGTTATCTCATCATGAGTGGCTGCAGGTACAGGTACACCAACGAACATGGCAAGACGACGAATGGGATGAACGAAGGGAGCACATGCAAAATGACAGGTTCACCAATGAATGAATGAATGAAGCATGCGAAGCAGAAAAACGCAATGAACATGCACCTTCACGAATATATGAGTCTGTCAAGCCTTCCAGCATGCAAGCAAGGAACAACATGCTAAAGCTTCATCAAACAAACCAAGGACCATATGACTTCGCACACTTCGCCATGCGGAGGTGAAACTATGATACACCATGAAGACATCCATCACCCAGTAGCACTATAGCTCGACATGCACTCCAACAGCGACACGAATGTACCAGAATTGTCATGTCAAGTCATGTCGAGTCACGTCATGAGTCATGTCGTCCACGTCTCCACTATGGGCTTGTTGTCAATCAATGTGATGTAATGTGGAAGTCCAAGAGACCCACTTGTTGAACAAAGATTCATGTAAGTTGAAGAGTCATGGAAGTCAAACGGTCATGAGGGTAGTCGAAAAGTCATAAGGGCCAATTTCACCCTTGGCTATAAATACCCCCCTCATTTGTACATGCAGGGGACTTTTCACCTCGGCTCCTCCCACATAGCCAAGAGAGTCTGTAATATTTTCTTTGAGGAGTAAGTAGTGGCTCCAACGCCTCGCACTCGGGGTTAGTGATGTATGGTGTAACGATGTGTCTTGAAACTTTCGCTTAATTTATAAGCCTACTAACACGCGAGCACGTTTTCACACATGTATTGTATTTGTTGTAAGACTACTCTTTAACACTTGTAATGCATGTTGCTTTAACCTGTGTTATACATCTGAACTGCTTCATTTGTTGTAATACATAATCTATTAATGGAAATGTTTTGTATATGTTGTTAACTTTGTCTCGCCCATGTAGACTGCTCTCCTGGACATTAGACAGACCTTCCACATGAAGCTTGTTATAACAATCATTGCACTCATTTAGACTTATCCGTGAGTGTTGTACATGTTATCTTACCATGTATGTTGTGATTGCCGCATCCGTGTGGACTGCTCTTCTAGAAGTTGCACATGTCCTATTGTGTTGTGTGTTCCTAGCAGTGTTGGGACTACTCCCAATGACCTGGAACTCACTCTCACCCTCTACCTCTACAGTGAAAGAACCATTGACACAAGTGACACTAACACTCAGCAGGCATACAAACGAACCTCACTTCTCGAAGACAAAGTGAACCACTCTCTTGTCCTGATAAGCAAGAGTTGAGTCAAATTCTTAAGATAATGGCAATCGGGCCATCATACCAGATGGGACCCCCACACTAAACAGTGTGAGGTCTAGTTGGGATTTCATATCGGGGTGTTCCCCTGAATGTTGGCGGGTCTAGCACCATCAACAAGTTAAAATTTATAAATACCTCATGTTGGGTTCATTGTAATCAAGTCAAGTTTGTGTTTAATAGAGAAGAGAAGCAACTCATTTTTTTTTTGTGAAATTTTGTGCCTTTCCTCATGTGCCTTTCCATCAAATTGGTATCAAAGCGAGGTTTAACGAGTCGAGAAAGAGTGAGAGTCTGCAGTCATAGCTTGCAGAAATGCACTATGTGAGTGATAAGTCATGGCCAAGAGTGGAATTCTTTTCTGCCTCTGCCTCCAGTCATTGCCACCACTTTGAATCCAATTAAAAAAGAGCAGAAAAACTGCGTTAGCCTGACCATACAACAAAATTTCAAACCAATCCCATGAGGCAAGTTTAAAAGTTAAAAAAAAAAATTGAAAGGTTTTTTTTAAAGGGTCGCAACCATAGACACCACTAAAGGTGTGAATTTTGAATGGTTTAAAAAATATATTAAAGTTTTTAAAGATTCATTTGAAAGGTTTTAGTTTAAAGGTTTGAAAGAATATATTTCAAAGGAGATTTTATGGAGCACATGTTTATCAAAGCGATTTAAAGAAAGGTGTTCTTTTTTTAGGCTCGTTTATGATTTTTTTTAAATGGTTGGAGATATTAAAGGGTTATTAAAGGCTTTGTTTTGGAGCTATTAAAGAGTTTTAAATATTAAATAAAGTTGCATGTTATGAAAAGGTTTGAAAAAGTGTTTTCTTTGAAAAGAAAAGTTTTTCTTTGGTGAATCCGAATAAGTTTGTATCTTACGGGGGCACATAATGAAAACCATATTTTGTTTTCGAGGGAGATATGGAAAAAATATTGGTTGGAAAGATTGAAGTTGATGATGACCTCTTTGCATCAAAGTTTGAGACATTTAATTTTGATAATGACAAAGTGAGTTTTTCATATGAAGTAATGGTTTGTGGAGTTGAGATCGCATCTCTCATGAATATAGCAGCAACTAATGAATTTGGTGACGTTTAATTTGTTAATGAGCACATGCATGCTCAGATATCCCACCATAGAGTGGATCAAAATTATGTTGATGTTAACCTTGATGAATATAATTTAACTGGTGATGAGTGGTTGCACATGAGGCAACATAAATATCTAATTAATATGTTTTTATTTTGTCAGAGAAGCCCATTTGTGTCTGGAAGCCAAGTGGAAGACAACCTGTTTGCAACAATATAGATTTGTAAAGGAGTGGAAGAGAAGGCAGAGACAAAAGAGGCAAAGAAGGAAGAGGAAGAGAAGAAATCTCTCACTTCATAACATAATAATACATTTCTAACATTTATCTTGAGTGTGTAGATTACAAGAAAAAAGCAGCAGTACCTGATGATGAAAGTGCATAGAAAGATATGGATGTTTCTAAAGACAAAAATGAAAGCATTGAAACAATTTTTCAGTAATGAAGTCAAGAAGAGACAAGATTTTTCTATCAAGAAATATGGCAGAAAGAAGATCAAGAATATGAAGCGAAAGAAGCAAAGGAAAAAAAGTAAATTTCAAGATAAAAAAGTTTTGGCAGCAGTCCATGAGTGAAAGAATTGTTGAAGAGGAAGTTGTATGAGACAGGATTAGATTGCTTTTCTGAATAATACAAGAGAAGTCAAAGAAAAATTCTAGCAGAAACAAGTAAATAAATATGGAGGTTACAACAAGAAATAACGACAGAGAATGAAGCGATTTCGAGATATAGAAATTGGAAGAAACAAAAAATAAAGTTCAAAACTGCAAAAGATTTAAGTCATTGTAATCCTAGCTAAGACTTAGACCAGTAAGCATGTTTGAGTGATGATTGAGTCAATTTCTATTGTAATCCTAGTAGGCATAGTTGAGTCATGTTTGAGTTAGTTGAGTCATACGATCATAATTAAGGGGGAGTGTTGGAAATAGTAATTACTCTCGTGTGCATGTGATGCATGAAGTAGCGCGATTGAGTTTAGTCGAGTTAAGTCGAATCCAATATTAGAAGTTCAAGTTCATTCTATATTTGGAAAGGTTAAATTTAGTGGGTGTTTCCATGTTGAAGTTAGCATCAATTTAGACGTGAGTTAAAATGTATAAATACCCCACGTTGGGTTCATTATAATCATGTGAAGTTTGTGTTTAATAAAGAAGAGCAGCAGGTCATATTGTTTGTGTGTGAAATTCTGTGTCTTGCCTCCTCCGCCTTTCCATCAAATTGGTATCAGAGCTAGGCAGCTTAAGAAGTCAGATATTTGCAGTGATAGTCTGGAGAGCCACCATTATTTTTTGTTGATCACAAGCTAATGGGAGCCATCGTTGTAGTGCGCTTTAAGTCATCATTGCATTACATTGTTAGTGGTGGCAAAGAGAGGAATAGGGCCGCAACCCTAGCTTGTGATTGTTCGGAGTTGTGCCCATTGTGAAAAGTCAATATAAAGTCAAAATATGAGGCCAAAAGAGCCAAGAGCCACAACTAGGTAATTATGTGTGTGAGAAGTTTAACAAAGTCAAGTTTGTGTGATCAATATAAGCACAACAACTCATATTGTTTTATGTATGTGTGTCAATTTGTGGCTTTCCTCCTCTAGCTTTCCTCCTCTGTAGTGATATCTTGGATGAAAAGGAAGTAGAATTTTGTTTCCCTTAATATGGATGCGGCAAAGTATATTGCTGCTAACATGGCTAGCTATGAAGCAGTATAGATGAGGAAGCTCTTTTGAGAGTTTTTTGAGTAGGTCCTCGATATGATAATGACGTATTGCAACAACAAGAGTGGGATCCGACTAGCAGAGAATCCCATGTTCCACGATAGGTCCAAGCATGATGAGATTATATATCATTATATTCGGGATATGGTGCAGAGAGGAGTCATAAGACTCCATCACATTTCAATTGACAAGTAGTTAACATATATTCTTACCAAGGCTTTGTTGAAAGGGAAGTTCTTGGTCTTCAAATAACATCTTGGACTGATGGATGTCATCCTCCTAGGAAAGGGTCATGATTGATAAAGAACATTGAGTTATGCTCTTCCACCCTATTTGAGCTCCTAGGGAGAGGAATTGAGTTGAAGAGTTCCTAAGGTTGAGGGAACTCTAGACAATAGGATAGTGTGTGATCCTTATCTCTCATGGTAATTATTGTCACTGTAGGATGTGTGTGATCTTTTCCACCTATGACAGGTGGGTATCTCCCCCTACCATTAAGCCTAGGACTTGAAAGAGTATACCCCAATATGCATCATATCCACAATTTGGGCTTGTAGGGATTTCCACCCATCTGGCTAATGGGTGAGGATACTTGGGATAGGGTGTGATCCTTACCATTTATGGTAAGCAATATCTCGCTCAAGTGATGGGATGCAGGTGTTCTACCACTTAATTCTTGAGGATCAAGGTGGGAAGATTAGTGAACAATAGGATAGTATATGATCCTTACCTCTCATGGTATGTGGTATCTCACCTATTGACATTGGACATAGGGTGGTAAATTTTTCTCCCCTATAATGATTCTTCTTCTTTAGATTCGAGAGTGTTCAAGCAGATGACCAGATGAGTAGTGATGAGCAGAGATGAGAAGAGGTGAGATATGATATGATACAATGATGGTGATGGTAAGACACTTGAGATGAGACTTATGATGTAGTCATAAATTCATCCCTAGCTGAGAGGAAGTGTTGAAATTTGGTATCTCAGGGAGAAATTCCCTCCTTTTGGAAGCCCTCCTCATCCTCTGGAGACCCTACTAGCCCTTGGAAGAACTTAATTTGCATAAGGAAATATATTATTTTTAATGTGAAACCCTCATCTACACAAAAGTACAAGTCGGCCTGGGAAAGGAAATTTGACCTCCTCGACCACATATAAATAGACATCACTTGGCATCATTTGGAGGCATCACATCACATATTCCTTTCTTTTCATTGGTTTGTATGAGTCTGAAATTGCGGGGCCAAGTTCACACATGAGAAGGAGAGAGATTCTTTTATCTTGATCGAATTTGACTTCTGTTTGGGATTTTTTTGACTAGCGTTGTTCATGG